>CM045455.1:27363375-28563375 GCA_024666655.1 Dascyllus trimaculatus
ATACATGCTAAGCTGTTTCTTAGCAACAGCGACCCCAGTTTTGTGTTCTCCCAACTGTAGAGTGGCCCTGCACCAACCAGAAAGAAAAAGACTGCAACAACATAAACCAGTTTTCAACTTTTAAAAAGGGCACTGCAAATTCTGAATAACATAAGCCTGTAACATTGGCCTTAAGGATGAAATATCTGTTCCTTGAATATGTCTAAATAAAACGACACTTGTATACAGTGAAAATTCTACAGGGAGCCTTTAATGCAGCAGATTTATCAACATTTCTCACAATTGCTTCAACAGCCACGGAGTTGTTGAGTTATTTTAGTCATTTAGCCTCTCAGACACGTGGAAGTTGCACATAATGGATCAGGTCATGGGGTCTGACAATATCTGTAAAATGATGGTACTGTTTCAACCCATTTCTGTTCACAAATTTCAATGCTTCCATATCCATTAAAGGTAAATTTACATTTCAACGTGTTTTCGAGCACCTTGCCTTCGGGCTACATCGGCTTCCTGTCATCCATTTTATCAGACAAATAACACCCCAATCAACACCTGTCATCTCTGAGTGCATCTGGGGGTAAAAAAAAGCAGCACTAACTGAACCTTTTTCTGAATCACTTTTTACTCTCACCACAGAAAAAGCCCTTTTGACAGTCTGGTGTCATTATGCTGTCCCTTTTTAAATTCACTAACGAGAGGTGAATCCTATGTTCTCTGCTCTGCAGCTGGCTATTAATCATTGGCGTCATTTCTGGCAGCATGTCTGCTCAGTGTAGGTCACCGAGGTTGCACAGTAGATTTCTGGGTTGTTACGTGCTGCAGGTGTCAACAGTGATGTAGATAAAAGCTAAAAGAGAAATATTCAGATCAGTCTCTCATTCGTCTCTGAGTTTGTTGACATTCATTGAAATATTGTTTGAACATTTCTTTATATTAATATTTCAGTTTGATTGGCTGTGCACGTCACATGCCATCTTGTTTCCAAAAGGAGATAACCATCCTCATAAATAATTACTGCTATAATTGTAGCTCATGCTGATGCAAAGTTAACTGTAGTCCCCCTGGATGTAATTAACATAGATTTCGATGTACTGTGACAGATACGAACATGCTTTATCCACGCAACGCTGCTATGGAGAACAGGCAAAAGCAATTTAAAAGCCCCTAAGCTGCCAAAGCCCTTTGTAGTGCTGTGACTTTATGACTTATTTTGTCAAGGCACTTAAAAATTTGAGGTTAAACTGTACATTAAAGTCAATAGTATCTTTTCTGCCTTCTGTTTTAATTGTAGAACGTGAAGATCTCCCATCTAAAACCCCCAAAGTCCCAGAACAATTACAAGGAATGTGACTTCAGGGTCCTCAGTGGGAGGTTTGGTATTTAATTGCAGGTAAGTCAAATATTTTATTGGTAAGACGTATATATATGTGTGTGTGTGTGTGTATGTCTATATATATATATACATACATACATATATAATATCTGATATTTTTTTTATTTGACTAATTGGTTTCTTCTGGTTGTAAATTATAAAAACAAGTGACAAAAGACAGTAAGATATTCTTTCCCAGCAATCAGTGCCAAAGCCTTTATTTGCCACCACAATCATAAGTTTCTCATGTTTGCTTTAGCGATGATCTTCAGGTCTTTGAGGCTGAAGGCTTTCTCACGATCACTCTCATCTTCAGTTCCCTCCACAGATTCTGAATGAGATTCATGAGATATGTTTCAGATCATTGGCTTACTGTTGTCAACTACTGCCCAAGGTTTATAAGTTAAGGTTTCTAACCGTCATTCCCTTTTTCATAGATTCTTTTCCTTTGACAAGGTTGTCTTGTCCATTTGCTGAAAACCCTCCTAAAAGCATCACATTCTCTCCATCATACCTGACCTTGAGGATGGTGTTCTCTGTGGTAAATACTTCTCTTTTCTTTCATTAAACAAAAGCCACAACTCTATTTCACCTAATTTGACCATAGAAATTATGATCTATAGCATTCTTCTTTGTCTAGCTGAGCTCTTGTGTGTTTGTCTTGGAGAAGTCAAGTCACCTGTGGTCAGTATCCATGGAGACCATGGAGTGTCTGCTGGAGTGTCTGATCGAGATGTTGCTACCAGAATTGCTCAGACTGATCTGGAAGGTGGGCTGCACAGTGGCTCGGTGGTTAGCAGCGTTGCCTCACAGCTAGAAGATCCCCGGTTCGCGCCCCGGTTAGAACACCTGGGATCTTTCTTTGTGGAGTTTGCATGTTCTCCCTGTGCAGCGTGGGTTTTCACCGAGTACTCCGGCTTCCTCCCATAGTCCAAAAATTGGTTAATTGATGATTCTAAATCGTCCGTAGGTGTGAATGAGAGTGTGCTTGTTTGTCTCTATGTGTGGCCCTGTGATGGGCTGGCGACCTGTCCCGAGTGTCCCCTGCCTTCGCCCTGAGTCGGCTGGGATAGACTCCAGTCCCCCGCGACCCTACAGAGGATTAAGCAGTGTATAGATGATGGATGGATGGATCTGGAAGGTGTTGGTGATGATCCTTGGATTCTTCTGGGCCTCATCATTCTTGCTATAGCAAGAGTCACCTTTGACTTCTTGCAACACCCTTTGAGATTTTTCAGTGTGGAGCTCCTTGTACTTTTTGATGATGCTTTGCTCTGTGGACAATGGAGAACTTGAAAACATTTACGGTTGTGAACAAAAGATTACGTACATTTGTAAAGACCAAGTACATAATGGCAGTTTTGAGTTCAATCATGCATTTTGGTTCTTTCATGGATTATTTAATAGGTTTTGTGGAAATATGACAAAATCTACTGGGTCATAAATACACCTACAGCAACTTCAATTCAATTTTGGTCATGTAGAAAGTTGTGCGAATCAGATTTTCTTAGTGGCATGACCTCTTACCATCTTGTGAGTGATTACAGTTGACTACAGCTTCTGACTCTTCAAAGCCACTTTACAGCAGGTCCACTCAATACACTCATTAGACTTTGGTCACAAACACTACAGTGGTAAAGTCTAAGAAACTGAGTATAGATCTGAAGAAGCAAATCACTGACTTGAACAAGTTGAACAAGGCTTCAGATCCCAAAATCAAACTTGCAAACAATTGTTTGTAGGTATAAAGTACAGTTGTGTCACTGCCATGATCAGGAAGAAAACACAAACTATCACCTGCTGCTGAGAGACAACTGGTCAGGATGCTCAACAGTCAACCGGGAATCACCAAAAAGCAGGTCTACAATGAATCAGAAGCTGCTAAAACTCTGGTACTATTGGATTTAGTACCAGATTTGGAAATAAATCCAATATTGGATTTGGAAGTTGCAGTTTTTGTAGGAAGTGCTTCCTACAAAAACTGCACCTTCAGGCTTTACTGAAGTTTGCTGCTGATCACATGGACAAAGAAAGGGCCTTCTGGAGAAAAGTTATATGATCAGATGAAACATAAATAAATTATTTTGCCACATTAACCAGCAATATGTTTGGAGGAGAGAAGGTGATGCTTTTAATCCCAAGAACACCACACCTACTGATAAGTATGGTGCTGGCACTATTATGCTCTGGGGCTGTTTTGCTTCCAGTGGAACTGGTGCTTCACACAAAGAAAATGTAATAATGAAGAAGGAGGATTGCCTCCACATTCTTCAAGAAAACCTAAAATCATCAGCCGGAGGGAAGGTTCTTGGACATAGTCAGGTGTTCCAACAAGGCAATGAGCCCAAACACACATCAAAAGTGATAAAGAAATGATTAAATTAGGCTAGAATTAAAGTTTCAGACTGGCCTCCCCAAAGTCCGGACTTAAAACCCGTCAAGAACCTGTGGAAAGTGCTAAAGAAACAAGCCTGTGTCATAAAGCCTGTGAATAAATTTGGACTCATCTTTGTATCCACAATCCAATTAAAGTGACACCCCTGCCATTAAAGTAAGTAGTTAAACCTCATGGTCGAATTAGTCTAAATGGACGTTATACTGAGTATGTGAATTAATCATTTCCCCAACACCTCCTGAGTAGGTCTGTAACTGCGGATTAAAGATGACAAAGCCTAGTAGCAGCTGCTTTTACCATGAAGCAAACACACACTGGCAGGTGTCCCTTGACCCTGTGAAGGATCAGGCAGCACACTTGAAATATAGCTGTAACATGATTATCCACAACCGCCAGGGTGTAACATGATTATCCACACCCCACTGTGCCACACAAAGCATCGGATACAAGCAGCATCATCTAAACATTCTGTCTGAGTAAATGGATTCCCCTGATACATGCATATGCTTAAATGTGAAATGGCAACTGGATAAAAGGTGGTTTATCGTTGATTGAGTGCGGTTAAAGATGTCTTGCTTTGTTTCACTCATATCGCTGAGTTGATGTTTGATTCAGTTTAAAGTCTGTGGGAAGACAAGTCTGTTTCCAACTAATCTCGCCCTCACCAGTTCTGTGCCAGCTCCTGCGCGCTGGAATCCATCGCTCAGTCACACGGCACCACTGGAGACGCTGGATGGTAGCCCTGCCCTTTACGCATGATCTCCCTGACAACATACAGTGCCGCAGGCTATAGGCACAAGGCTCCAGCCTCCTGCGTCTCCGCTGCCTTCCTGAGGACATATGGATCTGACACCAGAACGCATCATCGAGGCACAATTTGACTTTCCCCCCCTCCAATCCACTCCATGAAGATCGCTTCTTCTCTCTCCTTTCTCCCCTTTACTGATCGAGGTTCACATGGATATCTACGCTTCTGCTCTATCACCGGCGCTGGACATCGGCACGGGTTGTTACCTGCTGGTTTTAAGTAAGTTGAACGCCGCGCGTAAAACTGGACTCAATTATACCATAAGCCGTCTTGTTCCTGGGAGGTTTTGCATCCTCGGCTCTTCTTGTGTGTGTGTGGGAAAATACAATTAAAGTAAATTAATTACTCCTCCGGGATTTGGAGAACTGAAATCAGACCTGAAACGTTCAAATTTGCTTTTCCATAATCCATTTTACGCACATCGGTTCGCCACCACTGACTCAGAATTTACTGCCAAGTTATGACAGTGAGTGCAAATCCTTGTTGTACAGAAGATATTGGTGACCTGAGTGAAGTCTGAAAGTTTGAGATGGGGGATACACATAACAGAGACTTCTGAGATGTCATTTTTGCTCAAATAAGCTCAGCCACCTGTGCTTCTCACACAGAAAAGAAGCTGCCAGCAAGTTAGGAGGGTCTCAGGACTTACGTTTTGGTTAAATCACGATGTGTCCAGAGTTTAAAGGAGAAAATATCCCTTGAAAATAATCTTAAGTGACCGAAATAAGTCTGCATAAGTGTGATTTGTGCACAGGACAGCAGCGTTTGACCTTTAAGAATACATTCCCTTTCATATACCGCATTATTACATGTGTGAAATGTCAGTTGTCAGCCCAGTAAGATGTCATTAAAAGACACACTGAGTTATAGAAATGGGTGAGCAATTATGCCAGTGAGCTGGTTTACAGGATCCAGCTCATATCCTCTCTCCACAGCAGGGTTTTCACCTCACAGCCATTGAGCTCCAGGAGTAATATCAGGTGCAGGTGTCTTCCTGCCATTTTCCCCCATTTTATCTGCAGGAAAAAGTATTATTAGGCAGCAAATACACTGAGCAATCAGAGAGACGTTGTTAGATTTGCAGAGCGTAATGGAAGATGGGATGATAGCAGCTTTGGGCAAACATTGTGCGTAAATTGGCCAACAAGGCAAGACATGGTGGCATTGATGGAAGGACCCACAGAGCAAAGCAAAGAAATTCAGAGTCCATAATTTGGGAAGTCTTTCAAAAAGAAATTTGAATGTAGCTGGTGTCCTGACTGAGCTTTGGCATTCTCCTCAGATGTGCACATTAACCCTGCTCACAAGGTGGAATATGGGGCAGATTTTATATTTGTAGTGTTTTTACATTCAAATAAGTGGATGAAGATGGATGATTGCTGTTTGAACCCTTCCCCAGAACATCATCAATCAAAATAGATTAGATTAGTACAACTTGCAAAAGCAGGAATGTTACGAGATGAAATTGGTGTTGGGTGACCCGGATGTCACTGTAGGTGTGAGAGAGGGTGTCGGGGGGGCAATTGATAGAGAAGACAAGCGAAACTTCAGAGGAGATATTCATATATATAGTCACACACACACACACACACACACACACACACATAAGAACACACACAAAAGTGGCTATACAGGCTCAAGACAGACATTGTAGGGACGTTTTAAACCCCCCTCCTCACACATTTCCAAATAATTTAACAGTGGTAAATTAACATAATTAAGTAGGTGCTCATGATTCTTAAAAGAACGCTTGTGAGTCGCCAACAACACAGTCTCATTGATCCACACATTTGTATTACAGTGAAGGCTGTAATATTGGGACATGCTCATGTTTATTTGGCCTTTTCTTCTGGCCGGCATGATGTCATGTGACTCCTGAGTTTCTTTTGATTTGCAAATAAAAACAGCAGCAAAGTCCACGATGGAGGGCTGATGGTGGATTTACCCACAGGAGAGCTATAAGACTGGAGTGAGAGTCCAGTGTAGGAACTTCCTTTTTTTTAAATATCATTTTGACGGTTGTGTTTTCAGTTGTTCCTTAAAGGCAGTGCTGGGAACATTACTTTTAAAAAGTAATTTGTTATAGTTACTAGTTACTTCCCCTAAGAAGTGACTGAGTTAGTAACTGCATTACTCCATTATAACTTGCACATAACGTTTAACATTTTTTGCACCTCAGTCGACCACAACTGGTAGGCATACTGTACTTCAAGTATCTTCTTCATCATAAAAATCCAGTTTAACAATATAACAATTGCTTCTAACTCTCTGTAAATACAGTACTGTTCAAGTATTTCTTAAAAATATAAACTTTCCCTCCAGACTCGCCATTGCTGCAGCTCACCTTTGCTAGTTTGGCTGTGTGGGGCCCACGGAGTGCGTGCGTGCCTCTGATTGGTTTAGAGTGAAAGCTTATGCTACCTGAGCCAATCATCATCATCATTTGTGCGGTGGTCTCACCTCCTCCCTCACCAAGGAGAAAATAAACGGTTTTGCAGCTCCTGTGGCTGAGAGCAAATTCAGATGATAACAACTTCAATGAGTAGCTTTAGTTTATAACACACCCTATTTAACTGTCGGTAATGGTAACGACGGTGTAATGATGGAAATAGTAGTTAGTTAGATTACCTGTTACTGAAAAAATAACGCCGTTATTCCCATGTCTGCTTAAAGGCCCCTATGGTGAAAATTTATCTTTATAGTATTTTGTGGTTGTTATAAACTTGGAGTTGTAAAATAAAAGCTGCTAGGATATAGAGACGTTGACTTTTGCCATTCCTCAAGCCTCCCTACAACTAGTTATCCTCCCAGCTTTACAAGAGAGTAAGAACTCAATCGAAGTAATACTGTTTGTAACACCTAACTAAGCAATAATCATCCAGCTCAAGCTGTCTGTGGCGGAGCTGAAGTCGGGGGCAGCGGGAGGAGGTCATTGGGTTTTCAAAGCAAAGCAGCCGTTTAAATTAGCCATAAAACCAAGTCATGGTGAAATTTTGCTGTACTTTGAGCTTAAAAACTGAAAGTCACACTGTGGGGACATATGAAACCTTGATTAATTTGCTCAAGAACGGCACAATGTGGAAGCTTCAAGGCCAATTCATGGTTTCCGTGTCTGTGTTTCTGCAATGAGACACGTAATGCAAAATTTGTCATCCACCCAAGTCTGCAAAGGTTTTCGTAGATCCCTCTACAGATAGCCATGTGCAGCTCAAAATTTGTGACGACATGGACTGCCTGTACTGCAATGTCAGGAAAACAAATCCAGCGCAGAGAAAAGGGCCTGTGTAGAGGAGAGATTGTATGAGGCGATTCTCCATCATTCACACCTTTTTATGATTCATCATTTAAAAAGTTGTAATTAAAGTAGTCACTGCTGGGCTTTAAAGGTGCTTTAGTTTGTACGTGCTTTCCACTGATGATGCGCAAACACAGCGAGGTCAGTGTGTCTGGACTCAGGTGTCAGTCCACAGAGTCTACTTATGTGTTATTTGGCAGCCAAAGCTAAGTTCTGTTAAATATTTTGGCTGACATTTCTCAATTTCCTGTGTTTAAAGACTTGTGATGTTTTGGAATTTCACCCTCAAAAAACATCTTACCTGAGAAGCCATTTTAAAGGTTCTCTATCACCAGAAATATAACTCCCACGGGTATGGAATTTAGTGAGGACTCAGACAGAATAGTTTCCAGTAGATTCAAATGATAAAATGACTAGCAGAAGACAGATTTTTAATTATTACCCCTTAAATATGGGATAAGTGTACAAGATTTTCAAATGATAGTGGTACTGAGGCCCCAAAAAGTTCCAAAATTCAATAGTACCAGTATCCATAAACCCATTATCTTCTGCTTATCCGGGGCTGGGTCGTGGAGGCAACAGTCTAAGCAGAGAGGCCCAGACATCCCTCATCCCAGACACCTCCTCCAGCTCTTCCGGTGGGACCCTGAGGCGTTCCCAGACCAGCTGAGAGACATAGTCTCTCCGGCGTGTCCGAGGTCTACCCCAAGGCCTCCTCCCAGTGGGACATGTCCTCCCCAGGGAGGCGTCCCAAAGGCATCCGGAACAGATGTCCAATCCACCTCAACTGACCCCTCTCGATGTGGAGAAGTGGTGGCTCTACTCCGAGCTCCTCCCTGGTAACCGAGCTCCTCACCCAATTTTGAAGGGTGTGCCCAGCCACCCTGCGGAGGAAACTTGTATCCGGGATCTCGTTCTTTCGGTCATGACCCAAAGCTCATGACCATAGGTCCAATGTGATCAATGTTATTCACTTCATCTGTCAGTGGTCAGAATGTTTAGGCGGATTGGTGTATATATTGTCTGTATTTGTGCAAAGTTACTGGTTGATTCCATGCTGGCTTCATGCTGAAATTAATGAACATATGAGGTTTACTTTCCCTTACTGAAAAATTTGGCACACATGACCGTAAATTTTCTGGCAAGCTCTACTAGTGAAACAACAATACGCGTGGAACAGGAGATCAAGGCTGCACTAAAAGCAGCAAAAAAGAACAAAGTCATCATTCCTCAGTGGATTTATATTGCATTTATTTGCAGAAAGGAAACTCTCAAAAGACTAGTAGTAGTTGGAGCTGGAACGGTGACAGAACATGTCCTACTAGCTTCAACAGATCTCATCAGATGGAGGCCTCTTGAACGAAGCAGCCCATGTTTTTGACTGTAAGTGGTGGCTGAGATCGACCACTAACGAGGCTGAAGAGGAGCAGGATGTGGAAGACTGAAGTTTATTCACCCAAGTGGACCATCTGTGTTGTTCAAGTGGCCTCCGTCGGTTAGAGCACAGGGATGTGGAAGCCACGGTTTGGCCTTTAGGTCTTCTTTTGTTTTGAGTTGCAGTTTTCTGTCATTTTCACTTTTTGTTTGCGTCTTTTTATGCCGCAAAACTGTTTTGTTAGGTTCAGGGAGAAGATGGATTAAAACACAGCTGTTCAAACATTAAACACTCAGGTCTGGTTGTTTTTTGATTGATTCCTTACCCAAGAATAGCCCCTAAAACCCTAACCCCTAACATATTTTAGTCTAAGACTTGACTGCTCCAACCCTGATGCAAATGCAGAACATTTATGAATTATGGAGCAAGTTAAACCTGTCTTTTTGATGTAACTACTAACTACATTGCAGGGGAAAGCTTGAATAAAATATATATTCAGAATGAGAAACAAATAAGAACCCTCCCCTGCTCTCCTAAAAAAAGAGACTATAATACCCTCCTCCTATTCTGACACCCTCTACTCTATAATATTATTTTGTACAATCCCTTAATCCTTAATCCAGTGCCTATATCCTTTAGGGTTAAAAGTGCTTGGAGATGATTAGCTATGGGTTTTTCTCTGCACAGAGGATTTTTTTGCCACTTCCCAAAGGGGTTTCAGATGGCCTCCAATAAAAAACATCAGCACCAAAAGAGAATAAAAATAAGTAATTCAGTTTCTAACCCAGTTTTGTTGACTGATTTCATTACTCCAGCATAGTTGACATTTCTGGTCATTAAATGATCAGAAATAATAGGAAAATGCATAGAATTCAGTTACCAACACAGACTCATCGCCTTTTACTGCACGCAGACTGGTCATGCTGACTGTGACGTGTAGCCACCCCTCACAACAAGGCTGAATCGAGGCCAGAAAAACCCATGCGAGGTACTGCTGATTAAATACATGAATAAATAATGGATAAAAACATTTGATGGAAGTCTGCCCACTGGTGATGTTGCTGCTCTCATGCTGCCTGGCTTGGCTAGACTGCTGAATGAGTTTCCACTGTGGTGCCACAGGGACCTTTAGGCCATTCACTGGAACGATGCATCTTATGCATCAGAGTCTTTTGTCACAAAGTCACATAAAAATGCACGGGCGTCTTAGGAAGACAATAGGACTGTAAATATTGAGCCGTTGCATGTGAATGCACACTGCTCTGTACAGCAAATGGCTTGATCAGTCAGAAATAAAAGAAGCCACTGCTGTGTTTAGCTGTGTGGAGATTAAATCGGCTAATGAGGAGTCATTCCAACTGGATTAAAGATATCTTTTCCTTTCATTTGTGCTAATATGGTCATAAAACTAGCGTGTATTTGGATAAATTCAATCAGCCAAGGAAACAGTAAGAGAGAACTTCATAGAATGTTCAACAGTTGAGCCCAAAGTTTAACTAAAAGTGAATTTTTATGTGACCAGTAGGTTTGTTCTGGCTGTGCTGGCCCTGAGATGTTGTGTTAGAGATGTTAATCATGCATTTTAATTATTTCTGGGGGATTTTGTAATATTTTTATAAATTACCATGTCAAATTTTATTCATAGCTCCTGTGATTGCCTTAAACTTTAGAGAAAATGCAACTTCTATAGCATTCTAAATGGTCCTAGGTATTTCTACCTTGTTCTAGAGCGTTCTAATGCACTACACACTGAGAACAGATAATGCAGTAGCTCATCAGGCAGTTACTTGTCAATTACAAGTCACGGCTAAAACCTAAGAGGTTGCTGAGTGCAAAGTGCGGCTGCGCACAAGAGGGGGAAGGCTGTAAAGACATATCCAAGTGTTTTCGAGTACCAGTGGTCACAGTGCATAGCATCATCAAAAGCACAAGGTAATTGCACACTGAAAAATCTCAAAGAGCCGACAGAAAACCTAAATTAACCCCTGCATTGGCAAGAATGGTAGAGGCCAAGTAGAATCAAATGATCATCACAAATGTAAGATTAATTCAAGTGGCAACATCTCAGTCAGACACTAAATATGACTAATCGCCATGGACACCAACCAAAGTAGACTCAACTTCTCCAAGACGGACACACAAAAGCTCAGATGGACAAAGAAGGAAGCTTTCAGGCACAAGTTCTGTGGTCGGATCAGAATATCAGAGTAATGGAGAGGAAGCCTGTAACCTCAAAGACCTGGAGATTATCACAAAAGAGACGTGGAACAACATCCTAGTAGAGATCTGCAGAAGGCTTTTAGTGACTGATTGCTGCAATGGCAAATAAGGGCTTTGATCATGATTACTTAGAAAGGATATGAATAATGTTAGATGTGGCATTTTTTGTAAAAAAAAAACAACAACACAGAAATGGTTAAAATTCACCATCTCTAACACGATGTCTTTTCAGCCAGAAGAAATCTATCAGTCAAATGCAAGGCATGAGTATGAATACATTTCAGCTTCAGCTTTTCTAAGGCTTAATACCATCCCCCTATTCCCCATTCCTTACACTTCACATCTCCCCCACTGCCACCTCCTCCACCTCACACCTTCTCTCATGTAACCCCTCTCCAATCAATATTCAACCATTAGACTACTATTGAGTCCAGCTAGGAAAAGAACTGAGACATGGTCCTTGTCTATCTAAATCTAGTTGTGTTAACACTGCTTTGCCCTCACATTTTTCCTGTGTACATGCATTACCCACACTCCCTGATCTGTGATCTTTACACACTTCCTGTTTGGCTATATTTAAATTTGTTCATCAAACGACTTTGGCATTCATTTCCTTTCTGTCCGGGCGGAGTACATGCTGTCAGGAAAGGTTAATGTTTGGTAAATTACTAACCTGAGTGTTTTCCCTGGACTTATTTAGCATATTTGGTGGGAAGAAGCCAGGTAAAGTAGCATTAATCTTGAGAGAATGTCAGACTCTCACATATGTTGCCCAAAATGTTGGGGGTTTTTTATTTGTAAAGCCTGCAACCCAATATTCATTCTTGAGACAGTGGTTATTTACCTGTCATGAACTCATTTAGGAGGATGAAGGTAACATTTTGTGTCCCTATTGATTCTTTTTTGTTCTTGTGCTGTGGGATTAGAGCTGTTGGCTTGGGTGCACCTCTTTGAAAGTAATTTTCAGTGAGCTGGAAGCTGATGGGGTCACTGAAACAGTCCCACAGGTGACCGGGCATCAGGTTCAGTGTTCCAAGTTCATGTTGGACTGGAAGATATTCAGTGAAAATTAGGTTAAATGTTGAAGGAGTCTATGCATTTGTGGATTTAAAGTGTTTGTCTGCTGGATTTAATCACATTTAAAGTGGAAAATGTAATTCAGACCGACCTACACAACAGTATCAGTGCTGTATCCATCCATCCATCCATCCATCCATCCATCCATCCATATGTCCATCCATCCATCCATCCAGCTATCCATCCATCCATCCATCCATCCAGCTATCCATCCATCCATCCATCCATCCATCCATCCATCCATCCATCCATATGTCCATCCATCCATCCATCCATCTTCTTCCGCTTTTCCATAGTCTGTTCACAATAGCGGCAGGTTAAGCAGGGCATTCCAGACATCCAACTACTCTTCAGCAACATTCCCAGCTCTTCCTAGGGGATCTGGTGGCATTCCCAAGTTAGATGAGATATATAATTCCTCCAGGGATTTTTGGGTCTACCCTGAGATCCCCGTCCCAGAAAACCTTCAAAGGAAAGCACCCAGAGGACAGATTGGGTGGAAAGCACCCAGAGGACAGTGGAAGGCTTACTTTGATGTTAAAAAAAACAGCAAGTCTACTCCAAGCTCCTCACCCTATCGGTAACTTTATAAGCCTTGAAATTAATTAAGTGCAATGGATGGTCCATATGCTTATGGTCTATTTTATACTATGGACACATAAATATGTTGGTTACAGCAGCCTCTCAACTACAGGAACGCTCCTTAGTGGATTTCTGTTTGAATATGAGAGCTCTAGCCAGAAGTCATTAAGCAGCACAGAAGTCTTTGTCATGGTGCCCGTTTTTAGCTAAACTCCCATAATCCTCTCTGCTAGCCAACAAGGAGCTGCTTGTAGTGCGTGCGACTACTTCATCTGGTCGCTACAGTATGAAACACAAACAAGCTGCGGTTTTCCATCTCATGAATTAATAAGAGACTCTGCCTAGTGGTGCATTCAGGTACTACAACAAATGTATAATGTATTTTCTGACAACCATGTCTTTTGTCTTCTGCTTTATCAGTTAATGTATTTTAAAGACACAGCAACAACAAAAAAACAACAGGAATTATATGGAAACTGTGAAAAAATTATGCCAAAACAGCAAATAATGCTTACATCAAATATCAGTATTTTTATAAATGGTAGTTTGTTCTTTTACAATGTTTGGACAGATTAAACAATTATATTGTTTTTACTGTATTCATATCAACAAGAATATAGTTTTACAGATATTTGCCATTATTTGACAGAGAAAGTATGTATATTATGGACTGACAAATGGCAAAAAAATTAATTTAATTTTAATTTAACTGTTTTACAACGATTTTCCCTATTTTATGAAATTACAGATAACATCTAGTAAAATCACAGAAACAATATTCATTCACATGTTAACTGTAAAAAGAAAAAAAATAATTATTTAATGATATACATAAAAAAAAAGCAAAATAATAAAATTAAATGTAATAAGTAACTCATTCTTTTACAATGTGCAACCATAAAATTGCTGTTTTACTGTAATTAAATCAGTAAAAAAAACATTATTTACTGATATTAGAGATTATTTTCAGGTTTGTGTTTTAGTTTTTCTCGTAGTTTTTGAACATTACATTAGTAACAATATTATTTTTTACATATTTTTTTCTGGCACTCTGGTCGCCAGAATTTCAGTTTTGTTGTTTTTTTGTTTTTTTCCCCCACAATTTATTTTTTGACACTACTGACAGTAGACAGTGACCTTGAGCAGAATATAACAGCCAGGCCTCACAGTCTGACACTTTGCAAAAGCAGTGAAGGAAGCTGATTATGCGCAAACACTTTCCAAGAATGTATAGGGTTCTGTGATGGCAATTTTGCCACTTGAGGTGTTTAGGTTTCTGCCAAGCAGAATGTGGTAGCAGATGTTTGAAGCTTCTCTTTAAGAAGGACTCACTCTATAGGAGGAGGTGTAAATCTGTAGAGTTATTCTCCACATACACCGGATTTTATTAGATTTTATTTATCATTATTCTTATTCATGAGAATATGAATAATACAAAAAAAGATGAAAAGTAGCTGCTGCGGTCTGATTTCAGCACCACAGGGGGATTGGGTTTGTTCTTATGCTTCGTTTTACGGTGGCTGACATCAAATAAAGTTTATGATATTGCACCGTCACGCTTCAGTTGTGATGGAGGGAACAGTATGCCTGCTGGTGTCTTCAATAAAGTGAATTAGTGCAGAATCATCTTCATGCAAAAATAATACATCCAATAAAGATTTGATGATCTATGATGATGAAAATACAGAAAAATAGAAATGCTTAGCAAAAAAAAAAGCCCCTCAAGATTTCACAAATCATATTCTCAGGTCAGTTAATGTCTTCTTAGCTCCCCAGGCTTCACACTTTGCCCTCAGCTCACCACCTCATTTGCCAGGTTGTCACATTGTTCCTTCGCTTTCCACTTTTCTGTTTCAGCTCCTGATCGGCTCTTGTGCGTTTGGTGAAGTTCGCCTGTATTTTTCAGTTTAGTTTTTGCAACCTTGAAATCGTATTTTGTCACTAAAGCTAATCTTTCTTATGCTTTTTACAACCTGCCTCTCGTGTCGTGCTGGAATGAGGTGAAAGTGCACATAAAAGCGTAGAAATACTCAGTTCATTAGGTGCTGTCTTCCTCTGGAGCCTGTTTTTTTTTCCATTCTGAGAACTGCACTGAATACAGTCATGAATAGATCAATCATTGTACATGTATCTACAGATGTAGTAAAGAGGCGTTTCATAAAAATACTCCAAGCCTTTCTGTGCAAAGTAGCCGTGCAAGGTCAAGTGCTCATCAAGAACAATACAATTGTGTCACTGATTTAAATTTCACATCTACATCCCTAGCAACGAAAGAGGTGTCATTTTACAGTCATGTAATCAGTGTCTGGTGTGATAATGTATTCCTTCTCTTGCAATGACATATTCTGATATTTCAAGCAGTAAGTGCCTGCTGAGGGCTCTTAATCTGGTTTTCCTTCTTCCTCTCTGTTGTTGAGGAGGGTAAATATACGTGACAAAGGTTGTGATATTATGTGGATGATTACTAGAATAAGCAAAGAGAGCATTTTTATTCTGTGAAACTGCTTCACGGAAGAAATATGCTTATTGAACATCCAGCTGAGGGTTCCATGAAATTTTATTTGACGTTTTACACAGTGTAGTGTAGTTCAAAGAGCTTTACAGATGACTGATGAGACAGAACAAGTAGACAAATGGAAAATAAAATTAATATCGTTGGCAGTGGATCCTTTGGGTACTCTGGCTTGTGCAGTGGGGTCTCTGTCAATCAAACTTGCACTGCATCCTGTTGATGCTTGATCAGAATGGGGTGTAGGAAGTTTGGAGGTCAAATCAACATGTTGGACCATTGTCATGTTCCTCAACATGTTCCTGATTGGTTGATGTTGTTTCCATGTGGTGGGGTGCATTTTCCTGCAGGGGTACGCCAGTGACATTTGGAATGTCCATTTGCATGAGGGAGTGTGTTTGTTGTGGGACAATGTTTATTTGGGTGTCTAAGTCTCATCAACATTGATGCTAAAATCCAAGGTTTTCCAGCAGAACACCACATAGTACCAATATGATCCATGTTATTCACTTCACCTGTCAGTGGTCATGATGTTGTGGCTGATCGGTGTATGTGGAGAATAACTATAGAGTGAGTCCTTCTGAAAGACAAGCTTCAAACATCTGCTACCACATTCTGCTTGTCAGACACATGCAGTAAATCCAACGGTGACAGAAAGAGTTCGGAACCAATCAGACACATTTCTCACTTGTTGGGTAGAAACCTAAACACCTCAAGTGGCAAAATTGCCATCACAGAACCCTATACATTCTTGGAAAGTGTTTGCGCATAATCAGCTTCCTTCACTGCTTTTGCAAAGTGTCAGACTGTGAGGTCTGGTTGTTATATTCTACTCAAGGTCAGCGTCTACTGTCAGTAATGTCAAAAAGTAAATTGTGGGAGAAAAAATAATACTATTAGAAAATATACTATTAAATATGGTGGTGCAAGACCAGGAAGTAAAAGGAATTTCAAATCAATAAGGACTTTAGATTTTGGTTCTGAATAACCTGTTGCTGGTTTATACCATGATTGGACTGACTTAATAAAATAGCAGTACAGTAGTCCAGCTTTTTCAAAATAAAAGCATGAATCAGTTATATATGTCCTTCAAAGAGAGAAATGGCCACAGATTGGATGAGATAAATACCACCCTCATAGCTCTAAGCCTAATAAATCACAGTAAGATGACGTTTAGTTTAGCATAAAAGACTTGCTCTGTTCATAAAGCGACAAAATAAACCTCGAAACACCTCTAAAGGTGTGTTCAGACAGAGTATTTTAACTATATTTAACTGCAATGTACTTTTACTTAGGTATGTTTTTTATGCAGGACTTTTATTTGTAAAGCAGTATTTTGACCCTCCAGTATTAGTGCTTCTACCTGGCAGCAGGATCTGAACTCTTTTCCAGTGTATGATGGCTCTGGAATGTGAACAGGTTTGCAGGTCTGATCACATCACAAGATGTTCTCTTGCTGTTCTACACTTTCTCTCACCCCTGTGCGTATCACACACATGACTGATCAGCGCTGCTTTAACACACATTTTGACCATGTTTGGGTTTCGTTATTGTGCGCTGTTGTGTTTGGCCTCTCTGTCAGTTCAAGAAGAGCAAAGAGATCAAGATTACACATTGGGAGGTCAGTGACTTTACACAGTGAGGCTCAGTCGGGATTTCAGCTTTGATTTCTGTTCAAAACCTGCTGATATTTAGTCTAAGACCTCTTTTCAACCTGATAAAGTGTGGTTACAACACAAGCGTGTCACAATTTGTTTAATTATTTTAACAGTTTGGCCAAGTGTAGGTTAAAAAAGAGAGGATATTGATTTGCAATAGGTATTTTTCTAAAGTCATATTGCACTGGTAGATAAAATGTGGTCGATATAAAAGCATACGTTTCTTACAAAAAAGTCATAAATAACGCATAAGCACTGAGTTTACTTCTTTATTACACAGATTATATAAACAAAATTACAGTAAATATCTAAGATTCACAACTGAAGTCCATGTATTATGCTAAAGTTACTTTAATTGCCATTTCTTAATGGTACAGCTATGTTAATGCTACACTGTCCAAAGAAACCCATAAAAAACAGTGAAAATTTGGCAAAAGTGCCAGAAAAAGCACATTAAAAACTGTGAAATATTCTAACATTTAAAATGGTATATAAAAAAAAGAGGAAAGTAACAACAAATATCTATGAAAATAATTGTGCTTTTTAGCTGATTTAAATACAGTAAAACAGTGTAATTGTAGTCTCTGTAGCAGCTGTGTAACTCAGTAGGATATGATGCAGGTTACTGTTGCCACTCTGTTTTTAAAAAGATTTTGTAGAGTAAAACACTCAAAAAAGTGTTTTACTGGTCTATTAAAAGTGCTGTGTAAAGGCATTTGATACAGTTGATCATGTCTTGCTATTAAACAGACTTTACAGTATTGGTTTTAATGAAAGTGCTTTTACATGATTCTGGAGTTGCATGATGGACAGCAAGCAGAGTTTGGTCATCAGAAATGTTAAATCAGAATATCTGAAATTTGCAGAAGGTGTCCCACAAGGCTCAATTCTGGGGGTCGTTCTGTTTACTCTGTACAAATATCACCTTATCTCCTCTGTATTCGGTTGTAATATACACCTCTATGCTGATGACACACTATTGTATTGTAGTGCGGCTAAGGGACATTGTTTTGTTAAAGGTCTTCAGAACTCTTTTGCTCAGTTACAAGTTATGTTCAGTGAGCATAAATGAGCCCTAAATGCAGATAAAACCACATTTGTAATTTACTCCAGAACCAAAAACATAGCTTCTGACAATCTTCATTATCATCATCTCAGCTCTGAATGGTAGAAATATTGAAAGAGTTAGAGTGTTTGGGAGTTGGGTTGATGAGAAACAGGCTTTTAAACTATATATATATAGTTGTAGGAAAATGCTAATTGAGGCAACTTTTAGTATGGGATTATGATTACATTTTTTATATGCATACATCAGTATCAACTCCTAAGCCCCTGATCACACTGAAGATTAATTACAGGTTATAAATATAATACTTATCACTGTGAGCTGTATGCTGAGGTTGGATGGCCCTCATTCTCTGTAAGGCGTGATAGAAACTGTGTTTTATTTATTCATAAAGGTCTTAGTACTTACTTTTTACCCCCTTATATTACCTCACAACTGTTTTCTTAATGTGGGACCTTACAACACTCAAATGACTGATTATACTGCAGGCGCTGTTTCTCATAGTGCACCTTCAACCTGGAATAACTTGCATAATTATATAAATCTGGACTCATTTTTCTTGTTTGTGCGATTCAGTGTTTTAATATCCTCTTATTTTGCGTCCAGCTGCTCGTCTTGTAGCTGATTTATTTTTTTAAGGCCTAAATGCTCTAGTTATTGTTTGTTTTGTACTTTTGCCTTTTAATTTAATCCAAGTTTCTTTCTTGTGTTTTTACTTCTTTTATTTTCTTACTTGGCTGCACTGGAATGAGGCCTCCATACTTCAATGTACTCTGAGTTTAGATACAAGTTGAATGAAGAGCAGTAACTACTGCAGCTTTCAGGTGCAAATTCTGCTGGAACCGTAAACTATTGAAAATCCCAGTTAGACTGGGTCTTTTTGAGAATGGCCTTCTTCAGATAAATGATTCTGCTCTGATGCTCACTGGGAACTGATTGCACATGATAAGGCTCCTGTAAAGCTCAGACAAATGAGCTCCTGTCTATCTTCTTTTCCCCGTCTTTTCTCCAAACTGTGTGCTTTTTCATGCACAGTGCATGTTTTACAAGATGAGCAGAAAGCTGGGCTTCTGCAGTGATGCAATTAGGGCCTATAAAAGCAGATGGTTCGCTAGAAGCAAAAAAATCAAGCTTCTTTTCGCTTCCAAGAGGGAAAATGTGATGTAATTTATCATGCACTCCAATCACAAGCCATGGACGGCTTAAAACACATTTCTGTGTAGCTTTTAAATGCTTCTGCTGGTTAGATGTCTGTTCTCACAGTTTCATTATGTTCACTGCTTTGTCTGCTCCTGTCCGTCTCAGCTGTGCTCTCCGTCGTGGGAAACCTGCTCGTCCTCATCATGGCATTCAAAAGGTCATCGAGGATGAAGCCACCTGAGCTGCTGAGTGTGAACCTGGCTCTGACAGACCTGGGAGCAGCTGTCACCATGTATCCTCTGGCCGTGGCCTCGGCCTGGAACCACCGCTGGCTCGGAGGAGACATCGCCTGCATTTATTACGGCCTGGCTGGGTTCTTCTTCGGCATCGCCAGCATCATGAACCTGACCGTCTTGGCCATTGTGCGCTTCATTGTGTCCCTCAATCTGCAGTCTCCCAGTAAGTAGCTCGGGGCTTCAGAAAAACTGATAAAATCACAATCTGGTATTTCAAGATTTATCATGTGCAGAGAATAGGAACAGTGCAAACTTTATGCAGCAGCCTGTAACCCCTGTGAACCCTTATTCTCACTTTTTCCACACTCCAACAGATAGTACCACCATTATTTGCAGGATGACTAAGCAGTGACATCTTTCTATAACACCGACCTATGAAGCACTTCTGTCTATTATTCTAAGGGCGACTGAGTATGTTTGAATGTGGCCACTGCTTGCTTTTCTGTACAACAGTCGATACTCATAACACACTTTTCTACTTAAGTGATCATCAAAGTGTTTTACAATGTGTTTATTCTCTCCTCAAGCTACAATTAACACTTTTTTCTATACAGTGATCAACCGTTTACATGCTTCCAGATGTTCTACAGTAAGATTGTAATGGTGATTAACCTTTAAAGGGCAGGATTTTTATAGATTTTTATCCATTACTACATACTTTTTCTTCACATTTCAGCACCAGTATTGGTCCAAAAACATCATATTACATGCCGCATTTCTCACTCACTTTGCTTTATAATTTACATCTGTTAAACTGAAAAAAAACCCAATTTTTTTACTGCTATGAAAACACAGCAGCATTGATGTAACCCAGGTTTTGACAAAATGGTAACAGGAGGGGAAGTTCAGTTCGTCACCTCCACCTGTGTAGGAGTCTTTCCTCTGAGTTTATTAAATACCTGCAGCATCAGATAACAACAGCATCCATATAATTGTCTCTAGAGCAAGAGAGTTGCCACATTTATGTATGTGGACCAACAGCAGTAACTTCATTAATTACTTTTTAATAATTGTAAGTGATCCTTGACATGGAGACAGGATCAATCAGGGTCTAATGACAAGTCATATTGTTGTGGATGCGTCCAAATGAAGCCAATAGGAACATTAAAAATGACTGTTGATGTTTAACAAATTAATGATGTAGTAGTGATCCACATCCCATGTTTGAATAGGCTTAAATAAATATATTAAAATTTGGATTTGTGAATTAACTCTGCAGCGTTCTTAATAGCTCCTATTTAATTGGCTGAGTAAATTGCCTTGTAGCAAAACGACCGGCTTTATTAAACAATGTTTTACTGTGAGATATGTATAAACAGCCTCTGGCATCCATCTGCATCTCTGAATGACTTATTCTTCACTTGGTAATCTTAGACTTCCTGTTTTTTGCTTGAGGGAATGTTTGGATTTCATGGGTTTTTGTAGGCTGTTAGCCTTAATATTTAAATTAGGCAGGTGAATGCATATAGGACATAACATTGTACTGTCCTAACCTTAATATTTACACTTGTTAGGTTCATTTTAAGTTTCTCTGCTAGAAAGCATTTTAATTCTGTGTCTATTGTGTTAAATGTCCTTTATAAATAGCTTGGCTTCACTTTAAAGCAGTAGTTTTTGGAAAATACCTTCATTTCCAAGTGCTGTAGTAATATGATATTTGTAGCAGAAAAAGCCTCATACACATGAACCAATATGTAGAAACTACACTTTTTCAGCAGACAGGTTTCAGGGAAGCAGGCAGAAGATGGAGCGGGGACAGACAGTGAACCGGGGAAGAGTAGTTCTATGGTCTGGCGAGGTGTGACTGAAAGAACCGAGCTTTTATGGTAGCTGGTGATTAGTGAATCCAGGTGAGCTTCTGCCTGCAGCTGATTCAAGTCAGCAATCAAGCTGCAGGCAGAGCTGGGGGGAGTTTGAGGGAGAGAGTGAGGGTAATCAGACAGGTGTGAGAGGGAGAGAGAAGAAGAGGGAGAATGAAAGAAAACTAGGCTGAAGACAGAGACAGACAGGGGCAGGAGCGGGGATCATGACAAAGAGAAAAAGCCCAAGTTCATTCCAGTGACTTTCTTTATATAGAGAGTTTTTGGAGCCAAATTCAAATCACCATCTAATCGTGGCTGTGTCCATCCCAGGGGGTGGTCTGGAGTTTCACTGTCCAGGAGAGGTCAGAGGCCAAATACCTTTAATTCTTACTTTAAGACCATGTCTTTAACATACAAATCCAATTGGTAGATATCTATGATGATCACAGATCTAAAATCCCACTAAACATGTGATCAGAATGACACCGAACATAGTATGTTTATCTCACCTCACATGGTTTCTGAGATGATAATAAAAGGTGTAAACATAAGAATAAACTTAGAAATTGTAGACTTTTCGGCTACATGAAAGCAAACTTATGATATAATTCTAAAAATACAAGAATATACATTCATTAATAAGAAAAACAAGACTTTGAAAAAGAAACATATATACTTGAGGTAAGAGTCTTTGACGGCTGTGGTCTGTGGCAGAGAGAGGAAGGGGTGTTTGTGTCTCATGAGTGTGCTTCTCCACAAACACTTCAGATTCAATGAGTTTCTTTTTCTACACTGCTCCTGATCAACCTGACATCCAGATGTTGCTGCATTTCTTTCAAGTGTGATTTTCCTCACACTTGGCATTTTATGACCCTTATCAGATTCTGGTGGAGGAGGGAGACATCCTGTCTCCAAGAGGGCAGTGATTGGCCATGCTGATGTAAACATCCGATATGCAGATGCTCCATTTAGGCGTGAGTTTTGGGTCAACTGTCTTCTGAAATGGTTCTAAGAAAAAAGCCTCTGATTTATTAGTGTGTTCATGTTCTGCACCTTAGTCCGCTACAGTGCTAAAACAAAGGCAACTGGACGTGCAAGAGGGCTAGTGGGCAGATTGTAACCTTTGAACTGCCATGCTCGCTGTTTCCTCCAGGATCCAGTCTTTATGAAGAGTTAACCCTTTAATTTTCTTGAGCTTACATCTGTAAAAGCATCCCCAAGTTTAGTCAGTATCAACTACAACACTGTGAAGCCAGCATAAGCAACATCTGCTTTGTACCTAAGAAACACCTGGAAGAACTTTTAAATACATTAAGTCTTCTAGCCTCCATCTTCAGATCAGAGCTACATCTGAAAACACAGCGAAAACTGACATTTTTACTCCCAGATCATGAAAGTTAGAGTAAATAACAGCCTCATAACAAAGACTTAGGGACACTAATGTCATTGAACCTGCCCTGCAAAATGTGATGCAACAGAAATGGAACAGCATCCCCTTCAGTCACTGTAGGAGGCCTCGACCACGAACGTGCCAACCTTCAAAAAATGCCTTGTGCTCTTTTTTTTATATAACAGTTACGGCCTTGTTCTAGCACAGAGTCCTCCATTTGGAAGAGGTCAATCTAAATAGCAGCTGGCTATGGCCTTTATATTTACCAGTCAGATGTAAGATCAATTTCAATTCAAGTCTCTGCAAAACAGCATAAAATAGGCACGTTTCCCAAAATGTCAAGCCGTTCCTTTAGATGCTCCACATGCTCACTTTGTGTGACAGACTAAGTTGGGTTTTTATACAGATTATTTTGGTGAAGTGTCAAACTGACACTTGAAAACATACAAAGTGTCATGTTCAGAGCTAGAAGAGGCACTCAGATGTTGTACTTGAGTAGGAGTGTCCTTACCGCAGTGTAGAAACAGTTATTCACAAGCAAACGCCATACATTTAAATCTTTACTTAAAGGAAAGTACAAAAGGATTGGCATGAAAACAAACTTAAAGTAAAAGTACTCGCTATGCAGAATGACATATGTCAGAATAATGTTTGTTTCTAGATAGTTATAGTTGGTTTATCTGTTGGGTAGCTTATGAATTTCCCCTCAGAGATCACTCCAGTTTCATATTAGTCTATTGCATGACAGCTGCAAAGTAACTTAAGTTATCAGACAAGTCTAACGCTGTAAAAAAGTGCAATACTTGCCTCAGATGTCGGGGAGCGGATGTGTAAAGAAGCATGACATGGAAGCACTTAATGAAGCACAAGCACCTCAAGATTGGACTTGGGGTGCTTGGGTGAAAGTACAGTCACTTTCCATCAAAGTTAATAATAATAAACCTCTTTGCTTTTAAAAAAAACATGATATCAGTGCAGCGCCTGAAATGATCAGAGCAGTTTGACAGTGCAAGCAGGGGATGTAGGAATAAACGGCATATAAAAGGTTTGATAAGGGTCTTAGAATAATGTCTCAACTCTTGGCTTAGCAGGGAGGGACACATAAAGCTATCAAGGGCCAGTGTTGAAAGTGACTTAAACCTGCATTATTTCTAACAGCCAGCAGGGGGTGTCTGATTGTATAGAAGACTATGAGAAAATGAGCCCAATTCTCATTTGATTTATTACCTCAGTAAACATTTTTCTAAAGAGTTTATGGTCTCAATCACTAGTTTTAAGTCTCCTTCAATACAGCACGGTGTTCATTTTGTAAATTGTGGTCCCATTTAGAGTAGAATAGATGACAAAGCAGGGTCTGCTTTAGGGTAGTGGCTACGTCCACCTCTAATACACAGTCTTTACTTGGGTTTGATCATGACAAAAGAGCATTCAACAACCAAAATGGCAACATATAGCATATAAGACCAACACAGATGAGGCTCTCATGAGCATACACATTAAACATTACAAATAACAAGAGACAAATCCTCAGGAAACTCTTCTAGGTGGGATTTCCTTGTCAAAAAATCTATTTATATCTCATCTGTATTGTTTAGTTTAAACAGAGAATCATACAGCAGGTTTTACCCTCTCTTATGTCAACATGGGCTTTAAGGTATTGGATGTAAAAATACACGATGCAGAAATAATAGGAGGTCATTGCATAACAGTACTGTATCCTCCATTAGTGTCTTTCTAAGGATTACTGAACCACACTGTGGGAGGTATTGCTGTAGATCAAGATGTAACTGGATTTTTTAGGTAAGACATTACATCAGAAGGGTCTTAAAGAGATTTTGTTTTTTTATTTGATTTTGTAATGTCTTTTTTAATCGTCACTGTGTAGCTCCGCTGTACACATTGATAAATAAATTGATAAATAAATCTGCCCAGGTTACATAAGATCCTTCTAATCACAAATCTAGAATATTCATGTAGGTCTGTGTCTTTATCTATGCACTGTATGTACAGTCACCCTTCGCCGTATCATGGTTCACTTTTCGTATTTTCACTGTATCACTCACGGTCTCACTGTGATTTTTAAATTGTATATATCTAATTTTGTTTCACGGATTAAGAAGAATATTAAATCCAAATAAAATACATAGCATACAGCAGATGAATAGGCAAAGACTCGCACGTATGAAAAACGCAGCTATGGCCGCTTCCGCTTGAGCTTGTTTGCCCACGTGAGATCATACACAGCACACTATTGGCTGATGGATGGGAGGCAACCAACCAGAGCACTGTGTTCTGTATCCTGGGTGCTGATTGGCTCAGCAACCGTAGCTTCAGTCTTCTTTGTCTCCTGTGTATAGCATGCGTTCAGCGTCTCGCCTTGTTCATTTCACATCGACGTCTGATCGCCGTGCGTGCTGTTTCTCTGCGGTGTTGTGTTTTTGTGAAATTTTGGTAAAGCTTCTGGCACCGAATACAAGCATGGGGAGGGTTCATAAAGCCTTAAAGTATATAGAAATAATAAAATAAATACAAGGTCGCTACTTTGTGGATTTTAGTCTATCGCGGGGGGTTCTGGAACCTAACCCCCATGATAGATGAGGGACCACTGTATACTAGTTTGTAAGATACTAGTTTGGCATCAAAAATAAAAATTTCCATTGAAAAAAAACATGAATTGAAAAGGGAAACTTTGAAATGGAAATATTTGTATTTCAAAAAGCTGTATTGGCATAGAAAATAATATCTGGCATTACAAATAGTCCACTAAATGAAAAAAAACGCAGATGTTAAATTTATTCTTATGATTTTTTAAAATTTTGAAGTGCTTTTCAATGACAATCGTTTTCTTCAGTTATGTGTTTTTACACAAAAATTTCCCATATGTCTTATCTAAATGAATAGGAGAAGAGAGATAACTGCAGTTTTAATGGTGACTAAGTCATAAAAACAGCATGAATCAAATAATTTGTTGAATCTGATTTTTTTTTTAAAAACTTAAGAAGTGTGGGAATTCTCTCAAAAAAATTCTGTTTCTATATCATTCTATCGTTTAACTGATGAGTCTCTCCGTTTATAATGTCTCTGTTAGTGTTGATGTTGGTCTTATAACCAACTGCCATTGTTTTTACCATGAAGCTCTACAGATTTATTAATATTCCAAAACTGTAAGTCAACAGCCAACAATTATACTGTTGATCTATGTAATGAGTCAAAGCATATTTAATCGTGCAAACTGCAAAGTATTTTCTGTCATGGGCATATAATCAATAATGGGTCTTAAAATGCTCAAATTAACCAATCAATAACAAGCCCTGTTTAGACTTACAAACATGTTATTAGGAAACATCTAAATGCATTTAGCAGTAGTGCTTCACAGATGGACTCTACTGTCCTGGTTATGATCAGATATTTACAGTAACAGCTCACCCTGCTTTTAGAAACTGGATATAGCAATCCGAATCATTTCATCAAGGCTAAGATAAATCAAGATGCACTTTTAGGCAGACGGGCAGAAACATGACTACTGATGTGGTATTGTATGCAGGGATATGAATATTCAGGGTTTTCATATTTAATAAACGCCCACCCAGGTATAATAAAAACCAGGATTACAAGATTAAAGTAATTCAAAGGACATATTCCCACAATTTAATTAAATACATGTGTACGAGATTAAAAATTCACTGTTTTAGATAAACCTCTTAAGCTGCTAACGCTATTTTGACTGGTTGGGTTGACATAATAATGTTGCACCAACTTAATATTAAATGTAATTTAAACTCAAATTTCTGAGTTGGTTGGTTAAAAATTTAAGTTGAGGTAACTCAATGAAACTGACTTGATAAGTAAAGTTTCCTTCACCTTGAGATCAGGATATCGAATGCTTTTTCCTACCTAATTAACATTGGAGCAACTTTTTTCTGTTTTAAAATTTTGCCAACGTATAAAGTTGTATTCATGATAATATAATTAAGTACATAAAACCTAAAAATCATTTTAAATAATGGGAAAACGCTAGTTGGAACAACCTACTAATCAATTAATAAGTGGTAACCCAATTCCCCTCAGTGTAAGTTGTTGACTGAAGTTGTCAGAACTCAGAATGACTGATGAAAACTGTTGTGTTACTTTTCTTCTTTGTTGAGCTGAAATATTTTTCACATGTAGGCTCAAACTAAGAGTACTAATACACATGAAAACACACCCACTGACACGTGGCACAGAAGAATTTGCTCAACAAATGCAATAGAGCCGTTCGTCAGACTTGATTTGACTTGACATATACACCAGGAATAAGTTTTTATATCCCTAACTGTCATCTGTTGCATGTACTTTTGGGAAAAATCCGGATTAATGCACCTCTCTGTGCAGTGTAGGCTGCTTTATCAAAGCCCTTGCATTGTATGTACTGTACAGCACACCAGAAGAGAAATCAACCAACAATTCTGTTTCTTTCTGCAGAGGAGAAAATTGGTTGGAAGAAGGTGAAGCTGCTGTGCATGTGGACGTGGTTATACGCTCTGGTCTGGGCTCTGTTCCCCATCCTGGGCTGGGGTCGCTACGGACCGGAGCCCTTCGGACTG
This sequence comes from Dascyllus trimaculatus, assembly GCA_024666655.1. Classification (NCBI taxonomy): domain Eukaryota; kingdom Metazoa; phylum Chordata; class Actinopteri; family Pomacentridae; genus Dascyllus; species Dascyllus trimaculatus. Next base: position 27,390,944 of record CM045455.1, read on the forward strand.
TCCTGCTCTCTGGCCTGGGGTCAGATGAAACACGAGGGCTTCTCTTTCGTCATCTCCATGTTCTCCTTCAACCTGGCCATGCCCACCATCATTATCATCTCCTGCTACTTTGGCATCGCCATCAAGCTCTACATCACCTACAAGAAGTCGATGAACAACAGCAACCGAATCCCCAATATTGTGAAGCTCCACCGGAGGCTGTTAGTAGTAAGTGACTGTTCTGTTCTTACGTGCCTTTGCTCTCTGCGCAGGTATTCTTTTTTTTAAAAATATTTTTTGGGCAGTTTTTCATTTTTAATGATAAGGGAGGGACAGGGTAAAAGGGAGCAAAGAGAGAGAGAGAGACATGCAGCACAGGGTTATATGCCAGACACAAACTTGCGACCGCTGCTGGCAGCCTGTGCCGACATGTCAACGCCCTAACTCAGTGAGCTATCCTGGCAGCCCTGTGCAGGTATTCTTAAGACACTCCAGTTTGTCCACAGGGGCTTCAAACTGATTATTTTGATTATTCGGACACCATCTGTATTAAGCATCTTACGGCAAATGCACCTCTGCCTATGGAATACAAGCAATGCTCTAGCAGTGCATTTGTTATTGTACTTGATGTACAGTCAAGAGCTGCTCCAGGCTTTCAGAGCTATTCCCACAGCCACATCCGACAAACTCAGGCACCTCTTCATTAGCACACGCTGATGAAAACGTGTACATTTTCAAAGCGGCTCCGGGCAAACAGGAAGCTAGATGCCTTATATGCCTTATATCTCTGCAGCCCCACTCAAACTAATCAACAAAGGGATGAAAAGTGAGTCATGATGAGAAAAAAAACTAAGCTGAAACGTGGATATGTGTGTGAATACTGAGCATGAATTAGCATCATGAGGATGTTTCAAAGAACTACAAGAGTAAGACGATGTTGACATAATGGATTACTGAGGAAAAAGGCCTACAGAAAAAGATATGCTACAACACTAATTAAAAATGTGCTTGTTCCATCATTTACTCAACAAAAAAAAAATCAAAGATGAAATTTCCTTCTGTTTAAAAAGTAACTACATTCCCATCATCAGAAGCTAATGTCGCCCCCTTAAGCAGAAATAACTCCTTGTAGACATTTTGCACAATTGACCGCCAGCCTCTGACATTCGTTCGCTGAAATTTCTGACCACACATCCTGCAGATGCAAGATGTTTTAGGAGTTTCCTGCATGTAAATGCACTATAAACCTAAAATAAAGTGTATCAGAATGAAAAAAAATCAAGTTGAATGAAACCATGAACCCACTATGAGGATGGTACAGAGGACTGCAGGAGTTAGAGCATGTTGAGATTATGGATTATTATGCATATTGACGGGTACAGTTGTGTGAAAAGTGCCTCGAGGTAAAAATGGTAAACAACACCATGAGAAAAACTAGCATTCCCACCATTTATTCCACTGAAATATCAATAGATGCATTGTTCCGTTTAAAAAGACACCCTTGGCATCAGATGCTAATATAACAGAAATAACTTCTTGTAGAAGTTTTGCATGATTGTCTACCAGTCATGGACTTGCTGAAACTTTTGTCTCATACAGAATTCATTAAGATGTGTTATGGCTTTCTTGCATGTAATGTTGGTTTCAGACCCCCCCCAACCCCACTATGATCCAATCTGGACTCTGACCAGGATGTTCCATAATCCTCCAGTTCTTGTTTTTGAGCCAGTCATGTGTGGATTTGCTGCATACTTTGAGTCATTATCCAGCTGAAAGGTTTTCAGACACTTGGCCTCACATTGACTCCAAGCACATTTGTAGATGCAACACTTTAATTTGACAAAATAGCCTGACCTCTGCACCAGTTGTAGAGGGTTTTCCTCATCGTGTGATATCTTCTAGACCATTTGAGATCTTTTAAAGCCCAATGCAACACTCACTAGAATCCACAACCCTTTTTCTAAAGGCCTTAAAGAGCTCTTTAGATCTTGCATCACCTCAATAGCAAATTGTTACAGACAGTGCAGAGACTCAAGTGCAGGCAATGAGACACGACACAGGATTCAAGGTTAAGTATTTATTACAGTAAAAGACTAATACAACCAAGAATCACTGCAAAGCAGGCAGGAAGCCAACAGCAAAACTACTAAACTGAAAGCGAGCCAAGAGCTGATGAAAACTAATTAAGGCTGCAAACAAGAGGCGAGCTACGTCAAAAAGCGAGCTGGAGAAAACCAACATGGAACCAACGACCTAAAACAGAAGGCGAGCCGTTTTAGGTTGGATAACCAACAAGCTGATAAATGGTAACAAAAAGTACCAAGAAACTAAACAAAGCGAGCTACTAAAACTAACGAGCTGGTCAGAACAATACACTAAAACTCAAAACACCAGAACAAGCAAACTACAAGCAAAACTAACTATTCTACAAACTGACGTAACTGAACCAGAATGGAGAGGGGGGCATGGCAGAGTAGGTGAGCAGAGTGGGGGGCGAAGGCAGGCAGACAGGTTGGAGTGGTTTGGCAGTCCAGGAGATGGGGGTTGGGAATACATGGCTTGAGTTATGGAAGACAGCAGAGCATAGAGGAATGGAGGAGACCAGAGGATGGAGGCTGTGGTAACACTGATCCGGAGGAGGCACACATGGACAGGCGACAGAAACCAAACTGGAGGCAGAGAGAGAGTAGTGTTAGCATGAGCATACAGAAACTGGGCAAGACAAAACAGAGGCAGCCCTGCAACAGACTAGCAACCTGTCCAAGGTGTCCCCTGCCTTCGCCCGAGTCGGCTGGGATAGGCTCTAGGCTCTAGGCTCCAGCCCCCCCCCCCAACCCTACAGAAGAATAAGCGGTGTGTAGATGATGGATGGATGGATGGAAACAGAGGCAGGCAACTGACTGTGGCCGTATTACGGTCTGGCAACAAGGAGTGTGTCGAGTATGGCTTTAACTGGTTGTAGATTGAAGACAGCTGGCAGCCCAGTCGCACACGTGCCTCCTCCTCCGTTGATTGCAACAGGCTGCACCTGTCACACTCCTCACTACCCACACCATGCTCACACCTACCTGAGGGAGAGAGAGGGAAAACAGGGAGGGGGAAGGGAGAACTGCCACTAGCGGGCAGCAGATGTGGAGGGCGTGACACAAATAGCAACAAGAACAGCAGACCGTCAGATGCCCAAGGTTTGAATGACGAGTCATCACCGAAAGAGGGTCTAATCGTTGGCATCTAACACCTGATTCTAATTTTCTGGATTTGGAGGTGTGATAAATGTTGAGCTGCCCTGTCTTTTTGAGACTTCTGTTTGAGTGTATCATCATTATCTGTAGGTACTGTTTCAAAAAGGTTCAATATGCTAAAAAAAAAAGGCACCAATCCCCATACATTCTGTGTATTATTTTTTCTGGAACTGGAGCTCATACAATTAGATAAATTAAATTCCTTCCTGTTTTTAAGCCCTTTTTTCAGAGATGATGTGGGCTTTTTACTGACTCCACCCTCCTGCTCTGTTGCAGATTGCTGTTTTGATCAGCATCGGCTTCATAGGCTGCTGGACGCCCTACGGCTTGGTGAGCCTGTGGTCCATTTTCCACGACAGCAGCACGATCCCGCCCGAAGTCAGCCTGCTGCCGTGCATGTTCGCCAAGAGCTCCACCGTGTACAACCCCATGATCTACTACTTCTTCAGCCAGAGCTTCAAAAGCGAGGTGAAGCAGCTGCCGTGGCTGTGCCTGGGCTCGAACCCATGCCACGTCCCCAACAGCGTCAACGACAACAGCATCTACATGGTCAGAGCCAACAGCAAACCCAAAGTGGAGACGCGGTCGACTCTGCAGGAGATCACAGAGGTCAAGACGGTGACTTTGGGTTGAAGGAGTTGGTCGTTCTTTGGGACACGCGCTGGGAGAAAGACTGCGAAAGGATCTCATAATGTGTTTTCTCAAACATTATCAGGAAAGGAAGCAGATGTTGTTTTCTAATACAAATGGTGTGTGGTATCGTAACATAACGCTGGCCTTTTTTGAATGTGGTCAGGATGGACGATGAGGTGTGTTTGCACAATGTGTTAAATGCTGTGAAGGGTGGCCAACGAAGCTGTAAAATAGAGCGAAGTTCATGCTTGGAGTCGGCAAAAAAAAAAACCCTTAACAAGATCAGAGGCACACTCACTGCTACGCTAATCCATGTCATTGCAGCTTTTAGTCGTTTCATTTACCACGCACTGTACAGGTCAGCCTCCTCAACGCTTCACTCCATTGAGCTGGCAGAGAAAGAAGAAAATTGTGACATATTCCGAACCAAAGTTTGTACAGAAAAATCTAACACAAACCTTATTTTGAGCTACAGAAAAAAGAAAAGTTTACTTGAAAGATGCAGGTTTGATCCGTTACAGATACTTGTGTGTTGTGAATGTTTTGATTTTTGTTGATTTTGTGACACTAAATCAGTATTTTCGGAGAAGAAAAAAAATATATTTTCACTGACACTTTCATTCAGAAACAACATATCCGGTTATTAAATGACACCTTAAAGGAGCTCGTGTTTGGGGAGTTTGCCTCTAAAAATGTTTACAGATTTAACAAACATTGTACTGTTGGTTAATCAATCAGACGCCATGACACTGGGCTCGTTGTGTTGCTTTATCCCGACAATAACAAAGAAGCAAGACTTTTTATGTAAATAGCACCATCTGGAACAGCCAATGAGATCACATGAATACACAAACAACATGGCGGTTATCTCAGCTCGCTGCAGCTTTAAATTAGCGGTGCTTACCTGTTAAAAACAACTTTAAGTGCTGAAAGATTTGGATAAAACGACCACTTTTTCCCAACAGATATTGTGATTTGATTTGCAAAATAGTTTGTTAAAGTCAAGCTTCAGTTTAATCTTCACTGTGTAAAACATGTGATGGAGCCATTACCACAGGAGATGCTATCAAAAGCGTGACGGATACACAAGGAGGATGCATGAAATCATTTTAAAAAATTGATTAATTGTGCAGCACTAGTGCCAGTATGGCGAAATATATATACAAGTAAATACAGATATTACCCAGTAGATTGTGGAAATAAACAGATGAACCCTGTCAGTGGGGTATTTTCACTTCCACAGGCTGGTGGAATGGTTGAGTTCATATGGTCCGACCTCCAAATAGCCTCTAAATTCTTCACTGAATTCCACCTGTTTCATTTTATAGGGTTTTGTCAGCTTTAATGCAAGCTCTGCTGAACAGTATGTAGCAACGTGCGCTTTTTAATGCTAATTAAAGCTCATTTCAGCACCTTTTTTTTCCAGTTATAAAGGTATGTGGAGTTATTGATGGGAGAAAAAAAGCTTTTTGGAGCATCGAATTCAAGCAGTGGTGTTGGAAGTGGTTCGCTGGGTTGAAGCACTTGGACACACCTGTTAGCCAAGTCCTTGGTTCTGCATTTGAATGGATGAATTACATCAGATGAAAAAGCTTGGTAGAATAAAAGTGGCCTTACTGCTTTTACTGCTATTTTGTTCAATAAAACTCATATCTTGGGGTGACCTGAAGGCTGAGTGGTTCGGGCTCATAGAAATAGATGGTAGATAAAAGATTTTGAAGCCTCGAGGTTAAAATTTGGTTGTCACCATCTTGGTTTTGTGGAACCAGACCTGATGAGTGATGGGGGAAAACTCTAAATAAGACCTTAAGGACACTACGCACACCCATATGATGTTACCCCTACTCTAAAGAATACCCTGCTTTATTTGTGTATTTTACTCTAAATGGGACCATTATTTACAAATTGAACATCATGTTGTGTTGAAGGAGACTTAAAACTAGTCATTGAGACCATAAAAACATTATGAAAATGTTTACTAAGGTAACAAATCAAGTAAGAAGTAGGCCAAGTTTCTCATAGATTTCTATACAGACAGAAGAGTCGCCCCCTGCTGGCTGTTAGAAAGAATGCAGGTTTAAGGCACTTTGTCTTTAGCTTCACCTTTCAGACCTCGATTCTATGTTTATCTCTTATATACGGTCTATATGTAAATCACATGGCAGTACCTTCCCAGTTTGAATTTGTTCAGTGACCATTTTTGCTTTTATTTTCAAAATAAAAGCAAAAAATGCCCCAAAATATATCTAAAAAATACTGGAAAAACTGATCACTTTGAGCCAGGGGTGCCCAATCCTGGTCCTCGAGGGCCACTATCCTGCATGTTTTAGATTTTTCCCTCTTCCAACATACCTGATTCAAATGACCAGCTCATCATGAAGCTCTGCAGAAGCCTGATAACGATCCTGATCATTTGAATCAGGTGTGTTGGAAGAGGGAAACATCTAAAACATTTTGGATAGGGGCACTTGAGGACCCTGATTGGGCACCCCTGCTTTAAGCAGTCTATAACACTGTTTTTAAATACTAAATATATCGAATGTGATGCATGCGTCATTATCAAACAGCTCTTTGATACAGGTGTGATGTAAGAAGGCCTTGAGGCCGAAACATCAAGTCCAAAGTAGCAACACGATGGATCCTGCAGGCGATCAGAGCGCACATGTTATGTAACAAGGCTGAGTCTGCAGCGACACTTCTGCTTTCAAAGGCTGCCGAGCTGCCTTCTTCAGGCATAGCGTTGCTACTTGAGTCCTTTGCAGATTTTTTTTCCCTTGACACAGGAGAAATAAATAGCAGGCTGGTCTGAAGGAAATGAGATAGGAGTAGAGAAGGAATTAATCAGCCATGCTGTCTTCAAGCAAATCATAATTTAACGTTAAGTAACACAGCATGTAAGGTATTTTCTTTCTCCATTTTGCGTCAGACTAACGGACGTCTGTGTTTTACACAGTAAATGTGAATTGTATATTTTTATTTTTATTTCGTTGTGCTTCACGTAGTGTGTTTCTTCTTGTAAGTGTTGTTGACAGTGTTGAATTATTTTTTAAATTTTGTGAATGTACAGCTCTGAGCCCTGAGCATATTTATGTACACAATTCACCGGCCATGTTGGAGAATAAAAACTTGAACAATGAAGTCGTGGACAAGTGACTACACCATGACATAATTGCAACAACCACACTTGTTGTATTTAATGAGCAGATGGCGATGCTCAGCGTGAATTCAAATTGCGACGGTGGCACTTGAATGCAACCACTGCTAAGGAAAGGGCTTTCTAGAAGTCTGACATTTAAAGCTTGGATTTCCTCAACTCAATTTCAGTAAATGTCAGTGTATAAATGTACAGACATTCCACACACTAAAGTTCCCATACTGTTAGTAGTCTATACACTTGGATACACTGGATAACAAATTGAATGGTGCAGGATTTTCAACAAAACAATGTGTCGGCTTATACAAGAGTCTCTCAGTAAGGTTGTGGCATTATAAAAAAGTAATCCATTTGGTATTGGACAGAGCAGCAGAAATTGTCAAACATAAGCCCTTATGTGGCTGAAAAGAACAGGTACTGTAGCACCAGAAGATTTATAGATCTTTTTCTAGTGTGCATATATGTCACAGTAGAAATTGCGATTCAGGACAGACTGCGATCGGAGTCTCTCCTAGGACAGATGGCGATTGGGATCTGCTCTCGGTGATTGTCCTAAATCGCAGTTTCCTTTGTGACATATAAACCGATCAGGGATAGCATTATAACCACCTGCCTAATATTGTGTTGGTCCCCCTTATGTGCACAAAAATGCTCTGAACCATTGGGCATGGACAAGAGGACCTCTCAGGGTGTCCTATGAGGTCTGGAACCAGGACCTCTGTCCATCAAACTTGTTCCTCTGCATCCTGTTGATTCTTGATCACAATGGAGTCTACGAAGTTTTGAGATCAAATCTACATGTTGGGCCATTGTCATATTCCTCAACATGTTCCTGATTGTTTGATGTTGTTTCCATGTGGTGGGGTGCATTTTTCTGCAGGGGTAGGCCAGTGATATTTGGGATTTCCATTTGCATGAGGGAGTGTGCTTGTTGTGGGACAATGTTTATTTGGGTGTCTGAGTCTCATCAACATGGATGTTAAAATCCAAGGTTTTCCATCAGAACACCACATAGTACCAATATGGTCAAAGTTATTCACTTCACCTGTCAGTGGTCAGAATGTTGTGGCTGATCAGTGTAGAGTGACATATCATAATATTGAGAACCATAAATGAATGTATCTATCAAGTATCTCCAGGGAGAGAGACCATTTGTACACACTTGTACAGTGTCTATAAAAAGCATTCAACCCCTCTTTGGAAGTGTTCTACTTTTATTGCATTTTACATCGAATCATGGTTCATTTAATGAGGCTGTTTTGACAAGAATTGACAAAAAACGGCTTTTTTGTGTGAAAAAGGAAAGCATATTTCTACTAAGCAATGTCACTTAATTGAAAATATAAAACATAAAATAGGTGATTGCAGAAGTATTCACCTCTTTCAAGTCAGTACTTCGTAGATGCACCTTTAGCCGCAATTGCAGCATTGAGCCTGAGTGGATACGCAGGTCTCAATCAGTCTTATACATCTGGACACTGTAATTTTACCCCATTCTTCTTTGAAAACTGCTCAGGCTCTGTCAGATTGCACAGACATTTTGATTGAACAGCCACAAATTTGCAGTTAGACTGAAGCCTGAGCTCTGGCTTTGCCACTACACAACATTCACCACGGTGAAACTGTTCATGTATGCTTTGGCTGTTTGCTTCGGGTCCTTGTCTGCTGCTCTTTGCTGGAATACAAATCTCCTCCTGAGTCACATTTCTATCGCAGACTGCATCTGGTTGTCCTCTGGGATTTCCCTATACTCTGCTGCATTAATTTCACCCTCCACCTTTGCAAATCTTCCAAGACCTGCTGCAGAGAAGCATCCCCACATTATGATGTTGCCACCACCTTGCTTCACAGTAGGGATGGTGTGTTTTGTAATGATGCACAGTGTGTGGTGACTCCCAAACACAGCATCTAGTCTGATGATCAAAAAGTCCAGTTTTAGTCTCATCCGACTAAATAATCTTCTAGCAGTTGATTTTAGAGTCTCCCACAAAACTTCTGTTGAACTCTAGTTGACATTTGATATGAACTTGTTTTAACAGTGACTTTCTCTTTACCAGTCTCCTGTTAGGCTCTAGGCAGATTTACACATATCCTATGTTACTATGTTACGTAATCACCAATTCTACATGTTACATTTCTAATTAACTGACATTACTTTGTAAGAATCTGTTCATTTTAACATGAGTATTTTTGTAAATTCCCATCAAAAAAGCCAAATAGAATTGACCACGATTCAGTGTTGAAAAGCAATAAAAAAGGGGGTGAATACTTTGTAGAGGCACTGTAGCGACCTAAACAGGTTTGATGCCTTGAGTTTAGACTAGCCGTCTTGGTCTTTTGAAACCGGACCCAACAAACAGTGGATCTGACTGAGAACTTGAGGACACTATGCTAATCTTTGGTAGCGCCACCCTAAAGTATACGGGCTTTATAGTCTATTTTGCAGTAAATGGGACCAATAAACATCATGCTGTGTTTAAATTGTCTGGAAACTAGCAACTGAGACCATAAATGTATTATTTGAAATGTTTACTAAGGTAACAAATCAAGTTAGAGGTAGGCTGGTTTTCTCATAGACGTCTTTGTGCAACGAGAGGAGTCGCCCCCTGTCGGCTGTTAGAAATAATACAGATTTATGGTTCTTCCGCATTGGTTTCATTTTCAAACCAAAAGGCTCCATGGCTTGCGATATTACCACAAAGTTAAAAAAAAAAAAAAAACTATCACAGAAAAAAATACCCCAGTTCCCATAACCTGTACACATGACAGACATAAGCAAAGTTCACAGATTTTATTGAGATCAAACCTGATTCAAAACTACAAGTAGAAAAATACTATGTCCAACTGCTTCGCACACCGCGACCACTGTTGTGTGTGTTTATCCTCGAACAGAAGCTAGTTCAATTAAATTAATGAGATCAGAAGGCCACTGTCTGGATGACAATATCCATGAAAAGCAGAGGCAGGGACAACAGGTTCATGTCCACCACACTGACACTAATCCCACCCTGCTAGGTAATGGCAAATTACACACAGACGTTTCACAATAACAGACTTTTATCTTGGATGACAAAAAATGCTCATCTGAAGCTAAATGTCTGATACATGATAATCTAAATAAATAGTCTATGTTTTATGGTTTTGCTTAAGTGTGGGTGTGTTTATTGCACATGTGGAAGTATTGTGGGTTTAACCTCTTATTCTGGAATTTCTGGGATATTTACAGGATAACCTTACAATCAATGCAATTCACACACAGGCGTGCTTTAAGGGGAAATTAGCTGATGGAATCATCATTTACCCAACTAAAGAGGTTATGTGGGACGTTGCATCTTTATGATTTTGCGTGATACTGTAACGGAAATAAAATAACTATGAGCAATTAAAGTCAAATTTGATATACAGAGAATGCAACACTGCAACAGCGAGCTCACAGCGGGGAATGACATTTGTTTTTTTTTTTACATTCTCATGCTACAGCTCAAACAGATTATGGGGCTCTCATTTGTGACACGCACAAACACTTGTTTTTTTTGTTTGTTTGTTTGTGTTTACATGGCCTGCCGTATGTTTTCCAGGCTCTTTTCGATGTTGTCAATAACCTCCACTGCAGCTTGTGGGATCCTGGTTCCTGGTCCAAAGATGGCACAGACGCCACTCTGGTACAAGAACTCGTAGTCCTGTGAACACACAGAGGTGCAACGCATTTTAAATCTGTGTTTGCAGCATATTTTTATCTTTAAAACCTTCAACAGCAAAGGAATAATTAAGCTTTCATAATCTAGAAAGAGAAGAATATGCACAGCCCCTATGTGATCATGCTATTACTAGCGCTACAAATGATTTCTACAACTGCAAGAATCTCAAAAGGAACAGCATAAAAATTAAGATTAGCAGGAAGAGGATTGCAGGAAATTAGACTGTCGCTGAAATCCTAGTGTTATTTGCTAGTGTTAATTATAATCCTATACAACAAGAATCGTGACAGCTTGCTTCTGTGTTAACATGGCAGCAAAAAAACATTTCATGTGCTCCTGTGTGCTCCTCACACAATTCAATACAGCGTATTTTCATGGCCTCAAGAAAGCCGGTAGTCACGCTGGAGGCCCTCTGAGCAGACTTGTCAAGAATAGCCGCAGGGGAATCAACATTATAATGCTCCACTGCCTCCTCACTGAGAATAACTAAGCGGTGTCTGCCAAATCAAGGTCACATGTTGCTAAATATTATGTACAATAGCGCTTGAGCTTTTTTAGCTTGCCTTTTCCACTGCAGCCATTTACCATTAAGCTCCCTATGATGCTGTCATAATGCTCAGCTTCTAAGCAGCACAGCTGAAGGTCTACAGAGTGTTAGCAGCGCACAACCCTCACATTTACTGAGGGAAAATGCTGCACACGTACGCCGGATTATAGCAAGTTTCAAGGCACACAGAGCACTTGTGTGTTGACTTTTAAGAGGCTACCTGTGGTGGGATGACACCTCCACAGATGACCAGGATGTCTGGTCTGTTGAGCTTCCGTAGTTCCTTGATGAGCTCTGGGACAAGGGTCTTGTGTCCTGCAGCGAGCGTGCTGACCCCGACGCAGTGAACATCTGCGTCGACGGCCTGCTGGGCGACTTCCAGGGGAGTCTGTTGTGGAAAAAACAAAAGAAAAAAGCACATTTTACTAAGAGTGGAGTGGAAGAAAATTAGAATAAAAAACACTAACGCAATGCAACACCATTACAAAGTACAGACAAACAACAAGTTATTCTAATCATCAGTAAGCCACTGTATACAGTAGATAAATCCAACGTAAGATTATTCATGGCCAGAGGCTGCGCTTAACACTGAGCTATGTGATCAGCAGTTAAGAGGAAATTTTGCCGACAAAGTGTGACAACTGGTGCTGCAGGGCCTCCGATATGCACATGGAATATGAGCTCAGCTGGTGAAGCTGAAGATAACAGCTAGAGGTTGTTTGAACTCTCAAACCAACAAACAACTGAAGAGGTATGCATGATACTAGCCACATATCATTACTTTAAAACGTTAAAATTCTTGCCCTGCAGCTTCACCACCCCTTGTATGTGCAACTAAAAATCAACTGTAGTTTCCGGGTGTGTGGCTCCCTGCTAGGCTACTTCAGCAGCACTCTGAGTTAACTTCCTGAGACTGGATTTTTAAGCTTATTAGTGCCACCTCTGTTTGTCAAGTCTAAATTATGTCCGATCTTCACGGCAAAGGAAGCCACATGTTAATATCATAATCAAAAATATTATTTTGGCATTTTCAAGTAATTGTCTAGGTCAGTCTGTGTCAAATCAGACAGAATACATGAAATGTATTGCAGCAGTGTCTCACATTTAGTTAGAACTCTTGCCGTGATGCAAATAAACAAGATTTATTGTGACGTGTGTTCAATTATCATCAGTTTCTCTGTTTAGTGTCCTTTCAAATTATAGCATTAGATACAGCAAAATAAGCCTCATATGTTGTTAAGTTTCAACAAGAAGACAACTTGGAAGAAACTTGAAATTTTGCACATCTAATGATAATATATAGGCCCCTGTTTACACAGTTTTTATGGCCCCATGAATAAGTCCGCGTCACCATTTTGTCAAAATAGCAAAAACTGGAGCCTTGGTTTGCCATAGCTGCCACACATCAAATTCTACCGCTGTAAGAGATGTCAAAAGTTGCCCAGTATGTTGATTTGACCTCCAAACTTCCTACACCCCATTCTGATCAAACATCAACAGGATGCAGTGGAACGAGTTTGATTGACAGAGGCCCCACTGCACAAGCCAGAGTACCCAAAGGATCCAGTGCCAACATCCTGGTTCCAGACCCCATAGGACACCCTGAGAGGTCCTCTTGTCCATGTTCAATGGTTCAGAGCATTTTTGAGCACATAAGGGGACCAACACAATATTAGGCAGGTGGTCATAATGTTATGCCTGATCAGTGTATATAAGCAGCTCTTGCTTGAAAGGAAGGTTCTGAATGGATTGTAGTGTAGTTAGTTTTATTTCTCTGTATGACACTGAGGCACTTACCTGAAACAGTGGTCCAATGTCTACATCAAAACCGAGGTCAGCAAACCCTGTAGCGATGACTTTGGCTCCTCTATCGTGGCCGTCCTGACCCATCTTTGCCACCAGCAGTCGAGGATTCCTGCCCTCGTGCTTCTTGAAGTCTGTAACTCTGTGATTTTGGAGGAAGACAATGAAAAAAATCACATACAGCTCAAGCAATCAAGCAATACTTCCACACATTACTTGAAGCTGATTGTGGTTATTTTTTTTTACCTGTTGTGGGCCAGAGCGATCTCCTCATGCTCTCCAAACTCACTGCGGTAAGCGCCGCTCACCATCCTGGTGCTGGCTTTGTGTTCACCAAACACCTTCTTCATGGCATCAGTTATTTCACCAACAGAGCATCTAAAGAAAGGAATGGATTCTTCAATATATTTTCACAGTGTAGTCTAGAGCTAATTTCATCACTTTTTCATCACAGGATTGAAATTTTTATTGATTATCTTTAGATTCACTGTGATTTCTCACAATACCCCTGATGCAGAGAGGGTAATAATACAGCAGTTTCAATTGTAACTCAGCTGTCGAAGAGTAACTTGGTGAACCATCTGAGCTCATATTAAAGTATTCGTGTATCATATAGAGATGGACTAAAGGTAAAATGGTTGTAGAGCAGCATGGGATGTTTCAGCAGTTATGCATGACTGTGAGAGTTCTGATATGAGGTTATGATATTACATATTCCCAGTTGGGCCATGCCAGTGCCTCTGGGCAGTCGGTCTGTGGTTAGCATGTGGACTCTTCACATGATATGGCACAGTTTAGTATGACAAACTAATACTGTCACATCTTTCTTGTCTCGGGGTGGAAGTCCACATGCTTGTGGGCGTCATATACTGAGCACAAAGTACATTTGATAACATGAGATACACTAAATAGAACTTCATTTCACAATTGACTTGATTGTTGAATCAATGACTTTGTAAAAACCCCGGGGAGCAAAAAAGCATCAGTGCAGATCAACAGATCCTCAATGTTGATCTGCAACATTAGATGAAACAAAACCCCCCACTTGGGCATTCTAGCTGCTGTTAAAAAAAACACAAAACAAAACATAGCAAGCTTGAATTATGAAATGTAGATGACTTCAGCAAAAGGTGCACCTACAGTTATCTAATTCTACATTTATTTCAATTAAACTTGATTTGCCAGCAAATTTTCCCCCCCAAAAAATCCCAACAATTTCTGCTTTGCTCCTCATGATTTGGTCTGACTGTGCTACGAGCTGCCACATTAAAGTTACCGACAAACAAAAGAGCTCTGCAGGAAAAACACCACAATGATCATGTTACTGTATTGCATGCGGAGGCAAGGTCAGATGTTTTTCAGAGCGTCATAGAAGCTTATAGGGAACAGGGACGTTATCTCATAGCAGTTATAAAAAGTGCTACACAAAGGAACAGGTCATCTGACATGCTACGTAACCTTAAGTTCACTTGCATGATGAGAACATCTTGGTGAAGAGATGGAACAGAAACATCATGGCGACTACATTTAGGATTTGAGACAGAAATTAGAGCTTTGAATAAAGAATGCAGACCTGGCTCGTGCTGCCTCCACTGCCAGGGCTAACAGGTTGCCCTCCCTGGTTTGGGCACACTCCTCAATGGCTGCCAGGCACTTCTTCGCTGCCTCTGGGTCACGAGTCTCCCTAACCTACAATAAAGGTGGCAGCATGACACAAACATGGCATTTAGAGCTCCTAGTCGCCCTGCCGTCATCCACACAAGTGACAGAATAGAGAACAGACTTCAATTAATTCATTTCTTGTTTTCCTGTGCCCTATCTACAATGCTATCTGTGTTCTTTCTGGACATTTTTTCGAACGGCGTTATCTTTCCAATAGCACTTATTCATCTAGAAATCAACTGCAACACTGACCTTTTTCAGTTTTTCAATCTGCTTCTGGCGTACAATGGTGTTATCTATGGCCAGCACCTCCACGGTCTCCTCTTTTTCCAGGCGGTACTTGTTCACGCCGACGATGACCTCTGATCCTGAAAATGTAACGGATGAAACGGCACAAGAAAAATACGAGGGGGGCACGTCAGGTCAGCATTTGAACAGAAATCCTGAAAAAGCCTTTGCAAGGAGAACAGCAAGGAGATAAAGCAGATTAAGGCTAAGAAAACAAACAGAAAAGCAACTGGTGCCGAGCGCAAAATTTAGACGGTACACTCAAGATGACGGGCCTGTGCAGCTAATTTCAGAGCACAACCCGGTAGAAAGTATGAAACAACACTGCGTTATCTGTGAGGAAAATAAAGTTGATAACAGCAACCAGCAATTTACTGACAAGCAAACATCCTCTCTGGCTTTATCTCAGTTAAACAGCAACATCTAATCTATAAATGCCTATTATAGTCTGTGTATTTTTCGAAAAACAAACACAAAAAATATTCAAATTATGTGCTCCAAAAAAGACCGAAGCTCATAATTTTATATATACTCCATAGATTCCAAATGTTTTGCAGTTTTCACAGGTAGAAAACCAATAATTATCTCCAAGTCCAACATGGTCAATCAGAATTCAAGATCCATCAGAAGAGAAAAGGGAAAAAAAAGAACCTGTCAGCAGAGATGTGTTGCCAAGGCGAGATAGAAAGCCAATGAATATCAATGAGAGGAGGCATCAGGGGTGTTACTGAGAAAAGCTAGAGTCTGTGAAGGTTCTGCTCTGCTACGTACAAGCCATTTCAGGCTTTATGAGACGTAAGTAAAGGTAAATCCGAAAGAGAAAACAAAGCAGACTCAGTTGAACTTCCCAATAACACCTGTCCAAAGGTAAATACACACATCTGCTGCCACAAGGCATCAATATACACACGAAGCTGGATTCAAGCTGCAATATGCTTTTATGTGTCGCAGCCCACTTCAGTCATCGAAGTCAAAAAGGCTAAACAAGCAAATTAATATGAATATATTAAAAACGATGTGGGTTTTCTCCAGGTTAATTGGTGATTCTAATGCATGATTATCTGTAGACTGTCTTCTTGCTGGCCTTGTGAAATATTCACTTCGACCTCCTGCAACCCTCTACAGGGAATTTAATATAGCTACAGATGGATGAATATGTGAATTAATAGCCAGAGCTGCACAACAAATCAGTTCTATTTCAGTTGTACTTCATTAGAGTAACAGTGTGGGCTAGATAGAAGGGCAAGGAGCAAAAAAAACACTTTGGGTTTAGGTGTGTGGCTGCTTTGTTGCATTTAAATCTTAACATTATGAGTGTTATTGTCTGCTTTGTAGCGCTTGTATTGTGTATTGTGCTTTTGTTTGCACGATGAGGCGGTGGAAAAGGTAGATATGCAAGAACTGGAAAAAGGGGAGACAGGCTGTAGCTGTAAGATACGACAGTTGGTTTTGTTTCCGTTCTTTGTCTCTGGCTTCTTCAATTCTGTTTATTACAGTCATGCAAAATGCAGCGTTACATTACCAGCCACTAACGACACTGTGGAGCCTAGTTTATTTGCTTTAATTCACTTTCAAGTTGCTTGCCAAGTATATGAAAACACTGCTATCGTTAGGCTACTGGTGGCATTGAAGCTGCATTATTTGTATGTCATTAATACACATACAAAACAGAGCACTTCTACCGTACAGTGGACAAACGTGAACCGTTTTAAATGAAAATGTTTATTCTCATTTCATCTTTGCCTCAGAGAGTAGCTTTATCTGGCTCATTTAAAGAGTAACAGCGTAGAAAACCAGTTTAATGTGTCAAAACCTTGAAGTCTACAAAGTATACGGCGATACCAAGAAGTTTTAAACAGCAGAAACAACTAAAAGAACACGGAAAAGTCTTTACAAGTTCACCAGGTCATACAGTCCAATTTGTATGAGATGATGTCTGTATTAATGGGAGGGGGATAAGAACACATGAAGATAAAATTAAGTGAGAAGTGTGGAGTAAGGAGTAAGGTAAGTAGAGAGCATTAAAACTAGAAGTAGGGGGAGAAGATAAAAGATTAAAGAACGAGAGGCTTTAAAGCGATGAGAAGAGTACCTGAATCAATGCGGGCCTGTCTACGTGCAGCACATTCCTCAATACGAAGTTTTGGAATGCCCTCCGCCACAGCTCTGGCCATGCCTCCCATCTCCTCGATGTCTTTAATGAACTATAAAAAGGGTGTGGAAGGGATAAATTATTGCTTAAAATGGGTAAGGCTGAAACTTGAACAAAGAACAAATGATTAATCTGATGAATTTGTTTGGAAGCCCAGACTGCTGCCTGTTTATTTCATGACAAACCTTCAGAGCTGTATTGTAGACATCGTCCGTGAGAGCCTCCATCATGTGCGATCCCCCCCATGGATCAGCCACTTTGGGGATGCCCGACTCCTCCTGGATGATGATCTGGGTGTTCCTGGCGATGCGAGCGCTCTTCACCGTTGGCAAACCCAGAGCTTCGTCGAACGAGTTGGTGTGAAGCGACTGGGTCCCTCCGAACACCGCCGCCATGGCTTCAATCACTGTGCGGATCACGTTGTTGTACGGATCCTAAAAAAACGGTCACACGGCAAAGCTTTAATTACTATTCAGTCACTGTCTTAGAAGTTACAAATACAAATTTTGATAGATCAGTTATTCTCAATTTCTGCATCTCAAACTTAGATAATCTGCCTCTACACGTTTCAGTATAACGGTATATATTTACTTGTTCGGTGAGAGACCAGCCGGAAGTCTGGCAGTGTGTGCGGAGGAGGAGAGACTTGGCATTCTTGGGCTGGAAATTCTCTTTAATGAGCGTGGACCACAACCTCCTGGCTGCCCTCAGCTTGGCAATTTCCATGTAAAAATTCATCCCGATACCCCAGAAGAACGACAGCCTGAGAAGAAGCGCAAAAATGTCGAAGGAGTTAAAATGGACTGAAAAAAAAGTGACAGCAATTCTGCACAAACATATAGTTTATTATTTTCTACAACCTTTCTGCCCTTTCCATCATTGACCATCCTTATAGACTGCTTTCCAATTTCAGAAACTGACTGTACACAGTCCACTCACTATACTAGCTAAGAATAACAGGCTGACCTATTAGTATTCAATGTCCAAACAGGTTTAACTGCCTGAACTTTCTCAGTGTGACATTTATGAAAAGGTACACAGTGCCTAATTGGCTGCACATAGATTAACATCAGTGCACATGTCAGCTACCAAATGATAGAATATTACATTAGACACATTAATTTAGGTTATGCAGAAACAGGGATTCCATTTCCACCAGAGAGCACTGGAAAGTTCATTATTCAAATGCTAAATATTCCGTCAGTACATGTAATGGTCATAGTTGTTTCAAAAACCAATTGAATTTCTACATGTTAATGCATTTCTAAAAAAAGAAAAAGACTTGGTATTTGTACATCTACATCCATTCCTGCCATTCAGGCAAGCACCGTACACTGGGCAATTTAGGACTAGTATTGAGGTAAAACATTTACATAATGGTATCAGCAGGTAACTGTAATCATGATTTGGTACAAAGGCAGTATCTAGTCCTGCAGGAACAAAGCAGCCAAGCATTCAAAGGCCAATGCTGTATAAAAGAAGTTACAGAAAATTTTGAATACATTGTTCCACAAAGAAGAGTCTCCTCTGGTGCAGGCATGATCAAAAGATTCAAGCATCCTGCAGGATTTTCTGTGCATCTGAGCTGAATAGCTGTGATCTCCAATCACAGCTACTGACTCTGTGTAACCACTCAGATTCTACAGAGTCAAGAATCGTCATTTATCTGAGAGTGGTATAAGCACATGGGCTCAGGATTACTCTGGCAAACTGTTATCAAATACTATAAAACGAAGCTGCAGAACTGCGTCACACAGTCAAATCAATATTTCAAGCCTGTTTTGGAAGAAATGGATTCCGAGTGCCAGTTCTTCCAAAAAAAACCCCAAAAAGGTCTGGAATACTACCAGTAACATGCAAAAAGCCATACTTCCTCATGGTATGTGTCAGTGCTGTGATCAGCAGTAGCTTGCGCTTCTTTGAAGGCACCATTAAAGCTCAAAGAGCTTTTGGAAGTACATATGTTGCCCTTCGGGCGACATCTTTTCCAGGGATGCCTATATATATTCAAAAAACAATGCAAAACTCTTTTCTTCATGCCCTTAAAAGCCACTGCTGTGTAGGGAGAATATGCGGATAGTGGGCTGAACTGCCTGCAGTCCTGACTTGTCCTCAAGAGAGAACGTGAAGCGCATTTTTAAAATGCAAGATGCAACAACAGAGGCCATGTACTGCTGCACACCTTTAGACTTCAACATAGGATGAAAGGGATAAAATCACACCTGAAACACCCGACCACTGGGTGTCTTCAGTCCTTAAATGTTGAAGTGACATTACAAGGTGGTAAATACTTTGCTGTCCTTAAAAATATGTTGCAAAACTGTACCGAATATTGCGCTGTTCCTCTAATGTCAACGCTATACAGGTCAATTTTAATTTTAATTGAACATACCATCTCAACATTTTCTGATTTGGAGTTGCAGTATGTACTCTTGTAAAGATTTGATAAAAACCCACAACCATTCAGGTTTTCAGTGCTACAGAACCTCTTATTCTAGCTACAAATACCCAACATGACAGTACAGGAAAAGTCTAACAGCGAGGCATTAATAAGTCAAAAAACAATGAAGCACATCAACAGGAAAACCTCAAAGGTACGTGTTGGCCGTGATTCAAGCAATCTGGGCAATCAGCTGTAAAGACAGATAATAGGTTGGGGTGGAAAACCTTTCACTTCACACACCTGGGTGACATCTCTATAATGATTCAGAGCATCTGTCTGTAAGGTCTGTCTCTGACATCACCACACAGAGAAGGGTCAAGGCGGACTGGGCCCTGAGGATGTTCCTGAGAATTGGATGCACATGTAACTCTGCTATTACCTGGGTAATTGAAAAGGCAGCAGAAAATAGTTGGGGGACACTTGGAGAGGAGATAATAGAGGTACAATGCAGGTTACAGGAGTTAGACAGTTGATGGGATTTGTGCAGCGGTGCAGTTCTAGTATTGATTAAAGAGTCTATCTGATTTGTGCACCAGTCATTGCAACTATTTGCTTTATTTGCTTTACCTTAAAAGCCACTGAGGTGCTGCTGTTCTAAGACTCTGAAAAACAGTATACCAAGGTTGTTCACGGTCAAATTCAGATTTATCCTGCACAGTAATTTAATGCGTGGTGCAAGGAAGAGTCGATGCAACATGCCATTGTCCAGATGTTGGAGGAGAAAACAAATAACAGAAATGTATACATATAACATCAATATTGTTGGCTTTTTTCACAAGCAAACAATTGATGCTCTTTTAAAACAGTGTTTGTTAATAAAGGTATTTGACTGACACTAAAATCTCAATATATCTAATATTCTCCTAAGGAAAAAGTAGGTGAAGCCTTGGCCTTAGAAGATAGTATTGCACCTTTTACTAGGAACAACTTCTTGTAGGTGTTTCTTGTAATAGTCCACCAGTCCAACATCAGTTTGATGACACTATTACATTCAAATTTCCTTTAGCTGCAAGACACTTGAGGGCCTTAGTGAGGCAGTTCCATAACCCTCCATTTCCTGAGCAATTCCATTGGTGGATTTTCTACTGCACTGAGGATCATTATCCAGGTGAAAAGTCCACTTGTGGTTCATCTTCCACTTCCGGATCGCTGGCCTGACATTATCTTTGACCACACTTTGATGAGAATTTATTGTTCTCAGTCCCTGAGCCGGCAAAGCAACCCCGAATCGTAATATTTCCACTACCACGGTCAACTGCTAGTATCAAGTTTTTCTTCTTAAAAGCTGCAAAACATGTCTACTGTTACTGTGGACAAACTTAAATCAAACAAAAAATCTATTTTTGCTTCAGTTGTCCAGGGCGTGGTATTCCAAAAGGCCTAGTTTTTGCCTGTATGTTTACCACAAACTGTAGTTTTGCTCTAATATTCTGTTTGGACAGCAAAGACCTTTTCCTGACTTGCTTCCCATGCAGGACAAATTTTGTTCTAACTGATAGTAGAAGCAGCACTTTGACGGCAACAGCTGCACAGTTACCAGCAGATTCTGTTATTAAATGTTAAGGCCTTATGAAGACTTCTTTTTGCATCAGACGGTCAGATCTTGGGCTGAATTTGATGAGGTGGCCGATCCTGGACACACTGGCAGCTGTAGAAGATTTATATCTAATCATTTGAAGATCTTTTTATATCCCTTGCCAGTCTCATGGGCATCCACAGACATTTTTCTAAAGCTGCTGAAAAGCTCTTTGGATCTCGGCATGACGACACCACACACTTATATATAGAGTATACCAACTTTACCTGTACCCACTGTTTCAAAGAGGTTCAAAAATGTTAAAAATGTAAATTTCCAAGGGATGTATTTCTGTTTTCACATGACTGTATACATTTAGTTCAAAGTGGAGGGATAAAATGCAAATCTGTATCGCAACAAGTGGACAGAACCATAGAGAATCAAACATAAAAGATGCATTATGGGCAATTTGAAGAATTTAACTCACAACTTTGTTCGTCTCCTGAAGAAACAAGGAGCAAGTGACAGCAAAAATGTTCCACATGTCAACTTCAGATGTCCAATAAATCCATGTGGCCTTATGCTAAGTTCTTCTTTATATTTTTTAATAAATTATATCTGTATGGTCGTGCTCGGGGTAAATATTTAATTAAACGACTATAGAAACAGTTTAATTTGCATAGAGGCCTTTCAAATCTAATTTCATGTTCGCTCAGTCCAGCCATTTGCTGGATTGACAGTTAAATGTGGCCGTCATTATGCATTAATCAAACATCAAACGTGCCATGTCAGTAGCATATTAATTAAAGACTATATAGGGCTACAGTATAATGCATAATGTGAGCACTGTATCTCTCAGGACATTCAATTAGTACCTGAGTGAAATAACAAAGTGGGTATTTATTGACTGAATGGACAAACTCATGTTGTTATTCAGGCGGTGTGGTTGCTCATTAATTCCATGTACGAGGGAAAAACCTCTGTTGTTTATGTACAGCAGACAGAAGACAAAACAAAAACCATGCTTCTGTAAAGAAATTGAGTGTAAAGTGAATGTGCCTACTCTCAGATTCAACCACCACTAGTGACACTGATGGTGCTAAAAGCTGAGTCCCATGTCAGATACAGGTGCCGCGGCTCACATCTCGTACCTCTTCAGTTTAAGCTTGTTTTTTGCTGCAGTTTTACACACGATATGCCTCAAAAACACCAGGTAACTATTCAACTGGATGTATACCAACACTACTTTTTCATTCGTGGATATCTTCGTTGATGCAAATATTGTGGGGATTCATTATTCAGTGTAACTCCGGCCTCAGCTCTGAGCTCAGTGCCACCTGCAGCATTCTTTTGAAATATGCAAAAAGTAGTGACGAGGCTGAGAGGGGGATGTGTGAGGGAAAATGGAAAGCAGCACAGAATCTTCCACACCTATGCCACTGGGGGAACAATCCTTCCAAGAATACATTAGTGTGGTGAGGGACACTGGTGGTCCTGAGCTGGATTCAAGCTGTTGGTTGTGTAAGTGCGAGAGAGGGTGGGGAAATTCTCTGAATGGCAGCGTAACATTAGTTAGATGAAGGATAGAATGAGGGTCAGTTTGGTGGGGCTTCTGCAGCCGTCGAGAGAGTCCAAACAACTGTGTCAAAATTAAAAATCACTGACTAGAGGGTTATTAAACCAAGCATTAACCTCAGAGACTGAGAAATTAAGCCAACGTGGAAGTGACAAAAACTGCAGTTCCTCAAATGGCCACTTGAGGCTCCAAAAGTAAGTCAGTCTTCGTAGACTGTTAAAATGTCCAACTTTAGAAATATGTTCACAGCCTGCTAGCTAAATGTACCCATTCATGACATCTGAACAGAAGATGAACTTTTATACAACTCATCCATTTAAATTGCATTATGGTTTACAGCAATGCAAAATTAAAGGCATGGCCACTTTCGGGAACAGGTGAGTAACATCATTGGACAGTCCATGACCCAAAGATGTTAGCATGGCCCACCTCAGGTCCATTTACACTCCACCTTTTTGCTTATTTCTGGATTAGCTGGGAGTTCGGAGGAGTCAGGTGGCAGGCTGAGCCAACACACTTGATTTCAAAATCAATCTTCATGAAATCAGTGGGTGGCATCCATCTTTTGTTCATCTTAATGTCTAGTCAATGACAAAAACTAGCACAAAAATCCAGTGAATGAGTCTCGAAAATTTGAAAATGAGTGCAGTTTGACCACACGCCTCTCATGTAAGAGAGTTAAAAAAAATTTACATAAACTTCACAGCCCAAATAAGTCCTAAGTAGTTTACTTGAGTCCATGTAAGCCTTGGTCTTACAAGGTTTAGAGTGATTTAAAACAGTAGATGTGTGTCACATGGAATGCAGATTTTTACAAATAAAACATGTTTAAGTTTTGAGGTACTTCTTTGAAAATTATTATTAATAAAACAAAATTTTCCTGCCATTGCCATGAGTTACTTATGTGTAGATCAAACCTGGTCTCCGCTACACCTACTAATACTTAATAACAAGATCATATTTGTACCTTGGTGCGAACTCATCGATGGTTAAACCTGCTTTCAGACCAGTGCGGCAGTACTCCAGGCCATTGGCGATGGTGTAGGCTACTTCCAAGATGGCATCAGCTCCAGCCTCCTGAAGATGGTAGCCACTGATGGATATGGAGTTGAACTTAGGCATGTGCTGTGAACATGGTCATGGCAGCAAATCAGTTAAATTATAGTACCATCAATATTATATGATACAGAGTAACCACCATAAATAAAGGGTTTTGGTTAACCTTGTGGTACATACCTTGGACGTATATGCAAAGATGTCTGCAATGGCGTGCATGGAAGGTTCCGGGGGGAAAATATAGGTGTTGCGTACCATAAACTCCTTCAAAATATCATTCTGAATTGTGCCGGTCAGTTTGGCTTTGGACACACCCTGCTCCTCTCCGGTCACAATGAACATGGCCAACACGGGGATAACTGCTCCATTCATCGTCATTGAAACAGACATCTTCTCCAGTGGGATCCCATCAAACAGCATCTTCATGTCCTCAACGGTGTCTATGGCCACGCCAGCCATGCCGACGTCTCCGTGGACTCTGGGGTTGTCCGAGTCGTAACCGCGGTGCGTCGGGAGGTCAAAGGCCACAGAGAGACCCTGCTGACCGGCTGTAATGAGTAGTGGTAGTGGATGGGAGATGAAGCAAGGTGAAGAGGAGTCATAGGTGCACACTTATAGAGGCCTTTACTGAAAACATCAAAGGAGATTATTATGGTGGAGTGTCGGCAGTTTCAATATAGCAGCCATGAGGGTGATGTGACACTGCTGAAAGGGTCAGTGGTCAACAGAGGGAGACTTAAGCAAAGGATTCAATATGTAATCCTTTGCTCTATTCTCTAAATTCGTAATGATTCTGGAACAACAATATATTGTAAACTATGACAGAAAAATGTGACCTTTATTTACACTCTTCACTGATTATTAATGTAGGACAACATATCATAATTAGTCATCACAGCATTAGTAAAGCAGTCGTGTTCTGGACATCCGATTTGCTGCATTTCAGTTTATCATGCAGTGAACAAAGGGCTGTTTTATTAAGATTAGATAAGTGTAGATTTAAACAACCAGCATTTCTGTTTAACCATTGCAAGCATCAGTGATCCTCTAAAATGTTAGAACTTCTCACATATACATAATCCATGTGACATCCATATTACCCTACAACATCACTGTTCTTTTAGTCTCTTCATCTCCTTTCATATGGATTTTTATTTGTTCTACGTAATTCAAAGCGTAGCCTCTAGTATGTTAATCAAAAGGGCCAAAATTTCAAAGCTTTTTCAATCAAGTCTGTCTTTTGATGATTAAGGAACAACAATCACACGCTTTTGTTTCCTTCAGCTTCGTCTGATCTTCAACGTAAAATCAATTCTTACTGCATTCATCACCTTCAAACTCCATTACTGTAAACCACTTTATTTCAGCGAAGGCCTAAATAAATGCAAAAATGCTGCTGCTCTGCTATAAACTACTAAAACTCTAGTTAAAATTGACCTTCACTGGGTACAAGTTAGGTGTAGATTGATTTTTTAAGATTTTATTGCTTGTTTTTTGAAGTCCTAAATGGTCCAGCACCATGTTACATCTGCAATCTTTTAATTCCCTACTGTTTGAGATCCTCCAGCGGGGACCTTCTGACTGTTCCTGCATGTTGCCTTGTGACCAGACATGATCGGGACTTTTGATGTTTTCACCCCTGAGCTGTGGAATTCCCTCCTGGAGGATCTCAGGCTGGCAACGTCAGCATCTTCTTTCAGAACATTACTGAAAACTGTCTTTGTCATTACTGTGGTTATTTTAATCGAGTTATATTATAATTTACTGCTGATCTCATCACTTGTGGCTTTTCCCTGTATTTTAATGTCTGGCTTGCGCAGTTCTTTGAAACTCTGTTATAGAAAGGTCCAAATTTGATAAAGTTATTACCGTATAATATTGCATCTCACTGTGACTTTGCCTCAAGGATGAAGTGTCATATAATTTCTTTCAAATTTTCACTAATATAGAGTTTGATTATGTAAGTAAATGATCATATAACTCACTAAACTACCAGCTCAGAACACAATGTTCAAAAGTGTGCGTTGAAAAAAAGCAGTTCTGCCATTTTAAGATCTAAAGTAATCCAGAAGTTGGTCAGAGTGATGACTTCCGTATAGGTTATGCCAACTCAAATCATCTGGTACCATCTGCTCAACCATCTTTGATGTGTTTAAAACTGTTTTATCATAAACTATGGATATTTAAAATGGTATCTGTGAAATGTAATTGATATATAAAATATTTTCTAAGGTTTTCTTTTTAAATTTGCCAGTCGGCCCACTTTCAGCACATTTTTTCAGCATCAAATCTGATGCTATGCTTTCACGGCAATATCTCAGGAACTATTGAAAATTAAAGCCTGAAATTTTTATTTCCTTTTTTAAAAAATGCTATCTTGGAAAGTATTTGATAAATCAGGCTAAAATTTTACAAATACTTTTATAAATATTCATATTTTATCATATAAAGATTTCAGGGAAATCAGAGAGGGCCATCAGAAAATGCTCTAAAAATGTGATAATTTGAGATGGTGTGTGGGTGTCTCATTCTAAGTTCACTTGTAGAGTGTCAGGTAAAAATGTAAAGGTAGACAACAACTGAATGTACCGTACCTTTAATGTTGTCCTTGTAGAACTTGTTGCTCTCCTCCACAGTGCTGAAGCCGGCGTACTGCCTGATCGTCCACGGTCTGTATGTGTACATGGTGGGATAGGGCCCTCTAGTGTAGGGAAACACTCCTGGCAGCTCATCAGCACTTTTTGCTGTGTCTGCTTTGGTGTACACAGGTTTGATGTTGATTCCCTCGGGTGTGCGCCAGATCAAATCTTCTGGGTTTTTCCCCTTTAGCTGCTTCTTAGCCAAATTGGCCCACTCAGCGTGCAGCTCCACCTGGTCCTGACACGACACTGAAGTGTGGATCAGAGAATGGTGTGTGTGTGATGAGGAGATAGACGCTCTAATCAGGCGCCCGGCAGCCATCACTGCACATGCCCTCTGTGCAGTCAGCATCCTTACTGCTGGATCAGTCAGACACACATGGAGAACCTGGAGGCACAGGTATGAGGCAGTGGAATAAGGTTGGTGGGAGTTAGTTTAAACCAAAAGTAAAGTGGCTTTTTGGATCAATCAGAATTAAAACTAATCCTTTTTCATTGGCTTTAAGTTCATTTTGAAGTTGCCCTGGTTGTGTCCGCTCTAAGTTATGTTGTCTGTCTTTGGTGTGAGGACTACAGATGGAAATTAGCGTTACGCTAAATCTGGTGCAGCCATCTTTATACTCCATGAGAATATTCAATGCCACTGCACAATGTCCTGTTAAATAAATGAATAAAAATACGAAATAAAAATAGCTTTTTTAAAGTGACTGTTTTTTGTATTGACCGCTTAAGTGATTTTACTGTTTCCTCTTCTAATTGTTTATCTTCTTTTGACTTTGCGTTTCTAGTCTTACCTTCTAATCTCCCATCAATATGGTCTATCTTGGCCAGCCTGTTCATGGGATTGTCTTAGTATGTAAATTATGCTTGGGTTTTGTGTGATACTTTTCACTCCCTCCATGCATTTATAGGCCACTATTGCATGATTTTTCTCTCCTGTAATTTATGTTTTGTCCTCTCTGTCCCCGTACCTCCCTGCAGATATCATTGGCTCTGCAGTGGCACATGTCTGATCTGCAGTTAATAAGCTCACTACCTTACCCAGTGCTTATTGCTCTTTTGTTTGTTTGTTGTCTCTGTTTGTACAGTATGGAATATTGAAGTTTCTGAACCTTAATATTTAAGCTAGTCAGGTAGTCTTATCTCTCTACAGGAAAGCACTCTGGGTCACCATCTGTTGTTTTAAATGTGATATAGATATAACACTGACTTGACTTGACAGAGGAAGACAACCATCAGTTCGAAGTCAATCAAGAAAAAATCATTTTAAGGTTGCCTGCTGGCTAACACACTCCACCACAGGGCTGAGCTATATCCAAAAAAATCATATTGCGATTTTTTTCCGACCGATATTGCTGTAAAAGTCACAATTTTAGTGCAGATTTAACTTTTTCGCCATTCTTTTCCATTGAAAAAAGTAGATTAAAATGATGATGTAATTTTCACTGCAGACCCTACCAAACAAGCATGTTCATGTATGTTTAGAGAATATGATTTAAAGGCCAGGGCATCTCTGTTGCACCACAATGTGTCATTTAAACGGAAGTTTACCTTTAGCACAAAATAGCAGCTCCTGCGACTTGGATATCACGTGTCCATATTGTGATTATACTTCAATGAGCTGATTATCTGTACTCTGCAGTTTATTTCTGTGAACAACTGTCATAAGGACAACTGATAATATGATCTGTCAAACTTATTCACAGGCAAACAAAACAGTACTGATAACTTTAGCTAGTGCCAATTACTGACAGTAGAAACGTCAATTTTATTGACATTTTGAATATAACTTCTTTGAGTTTGGCCGTGTTCAACACTATGTCACCAGTGTGCTTTAACGTATAATCTCTCCTGCTAATTGTCGTTTATGAAAGTGAACAAGGAAAACATTAGCTAGCTTTAGCATTACAGGTGCACGACTTGCTAACATACAAATAAATGAACACTTCTCATTAAATCACGACAGCAAGAGATTATAAAACCACTACAAGTGAGAACAAGTTAGTGACATTTCCAACAATGTACAATAAAAAGACAAAACGTGAAGCTTGCTAAACGCTTAGCAACTTAGCTAACTGTAGACGTTTAATAGCTGTAACCGTTTGCATTAACGGAAAAAAACGATCGATACGTGACACATTCAGCAGCCCCGTATATTTCACAGCACGTATTTTTATATATTTTATGACAAATTTCTGACCTTGCCGTTTGTTGTGCTGTTTCAGGCTGATAGCAGGCGTGTGGTCGGACAGCCAATGAAGTTTCATAACATTGAGAATCAGCCAATATCTTGCGAGAATCAAACGGAGTGAACTTTGACCTCAGACACCCGGAAGTGAATACTGCAGTCAAGATTGTTGAATGTTGTAGAGATCAGCAGCTGCAGCTTTAGTTAGTAGTACGGTATATTGCACAACTACTGATTGTGCAGTCAGTTATTTTCACATTACTCTATATGTGGGGAAATACTTACATTGCAGAGATTCTTGTATATGTAGAAAAAATATATATTACGGAGACTTTTTAAATGTACAAAATATACATATATATACACATATATAATGCAAAAAATATGTATAACATATTCCTTTATTTATTACCACCAAATCATTATAGACAGAGCAGTCATTTTTGGTCATCATTTGCTTATGCAGACAGACTGCCATATAGAAGTACACACAATTTTTAAAATTTTATTTATCTATTTCTTAATGTAATCTTAATTTTAATTAAACACCTGTAAAGTCGCTTAAGTCATTATTATTTCTTATATGTATATAACTCATAGGATTATTTCAATTTAAAGTACAGAAAATAAGTAAGACACTACCATTAAAAGTGTCCCCATTCTGCCCAGGATGCCCTCCTAGTTGAGACATCATACTGTGTCCATCCAGCCTTTTGTTTCTGTCTTTTGGGTGCGGGGTCAGTTTTGCATTGTTTGTTTCTCAGTTACTTAATAACTCTTACAATGTGCTATATAAATACTTTATTAATATTATAGTTATTATCACAATTTAGTATGTTTTATCCGTATATAAACACAAACCCTTTCCTGATACTGTCTTATCTTGCTTATACTGCTTCTGGTTTTAACTCATTACAATTATTCGGTGTTTCCTCAGTTCCTGTTCTTCTTGAGTCCCTGATTTTTCTTTTGTAATTTTAGATGCTTTTAATGCTTTTATTATACTAACTGTGACTTATAATATTTTTACTGTCATTGTTATTCCAAGTTTCCCATTTGTGTGTCTCCATCTTTTATTCTCCTATAGGCTGTAATGTAAATGAGGCCTCCATAAATCAGTGTTTCTTGAGTTTAAATAAAGGTTGAGTGAATTTATAACCTGTTTATATATAAAAAGTGCCATAAAACTTGTCTGATTGATTGATTATTAATTCTCATTATTAGTAGCATGAAGATTCAGACTCAGTATATTCTCTGCACGTTCACAAAAGACGCCATGTGGAGGCAATGTTGCTGCAAAAGCTCATTCAGCATTCAGTCCCACTCACACGCTCCAGACAGGACACAGAGTTTTCAACACAGTACATGCCATTTTTATTCAAGAGTTGGTCAATAAACTGTCATAGTAGCGATGGCTCTGATCGAGTTCTGTACAGTATTGGATTAAAATTGACAGGGTACACTCGCAGTAAATGTTCATGAGGGTTATAAAATATACTAAACATAGCAACATCATTCAGAGCTTTCAGCAGGACAAGCCTTTATCAAAGTGGCAATGCAAACAGTGGTATATAATGCCCAGTTAATATACAGAGCAGAAATGTTGTTCTTTTGACACATGTACCCTTCCTTGGTTGTTCAAACTGTAAGGCAGTATTATGTTTGGATTGCAATGTAGTACGGCTTTTCTTCAGGTGGCAGATTTCCTCTTGGTTCAACAAAATTTACAACATTAAATTCAACAAATAAAAGCATCTCTAACAAACAGAAAACCAAAACATTGGGTGTAAAAGTCTTGCATGATGTGAAAATTTGTATCTATTATGACATGATGGCGACAAAGCTGCAGGAGTTTAAATATTGAACTGAAAACTGTAGAAATCAAAAACAGAAGAAGGAAAGCAGGTGGATGGTGGTGGGAGGCAGCAGCCGGGTATGGTCTCCCTGTGGGAACAGGTGGTGGCGAATGCAGCCTCATTAACCTTCAACCTTGGTGTTTTAGCGCCAAGGTGTCACTCCAGTTTCAGCAGTTCCACATCGAAAATAAGCGTGGCGTTTGGTGGTATGACTCCAGGGTGGCCTGTCGCTCCGTAAGCCATGTCTGGTGTGCAGGTGATTTTAGCCCTCTGGCCCAGGCTCATCTGATACAAAGAAGAAACAGAAGGCACACTGATTATGTACCGCACCAAGAAGCCTTTTTGACATTCCTGTCACATTTCTACCCACTTTGGGCTCATTTTTCGCTACAATATAAAGTCCTGCACCTCTACGGACACAGCACAACCATAACTAGAAGTAGAGAGAACTCAGGAATATAACAACATGCAATACAACACAGTGATACTTCCATGAATCATAAAAAAGGGGGAAAAATGTATAGAAATGTATATAAAATGAATTTGCTACATTTTCCACATTCCAGGTGTTACCACGACAGCAGAAAAATAGCGACATACTATACATATTTTGCCGTTTACATACTTTATTTATTTCCATACTTGTTTCCTACTTGCTCTATGTAAACACAGGCTGCAGTTCATCCTAATTCAGCCCAAAAAGTCCCTGAATTTTTGTCAAGTGACTGCTGGTCAGAGCTGCTTCACTCATGGCTTCTCAGTTGTATCAAGAGATGCAGAATTTTTAGTTTTTTCTAGAATTTGGTGCAAGCAGTGTATTTGAGAAAAATTGTTAAAGAAAATTGATAAAATCACAATTTCAAGCTTAAATTTGGTGAAGCTTTCAGGTGTGTTTCCTGTGTTAGGTTCCTTGTTTTAGCCATTTTTGTCACTGAAGACCTTTCAAATGTGCTGCCTTTATACAGACACGAAGCACGGCAACAAAAATTGTGTCTTTTAATAAAAAACACAATCTTCATTAGTGGATCACTGGAACCAAAATGACCCAGTACTCAAAATGTCTTCTGTATTTTTATGGAACCAATCAATTTGAAGTTTTTAATGGCTTTTTTAGGATTTATTTAGTATTTTGTCTGTGACTGAACTACAAGAAATTGCACTTAAAGACCTAAAAGTGATTCTTAATGCAGTATTTCACAATTGCATGGGGTGTCCGAAAACTTATTTCCACCACTGTATGTCGGTTACCAGTTGGTGACATTCCAAAAATGAGTGCCTTCCCCCTTTGTCTCTTGTATTTATAGCTACAGGACTTTCTAACATGGCATCATACATTAAAGGAGTTCTACAATCCTACATGTTTCCTGCTAATTACAATGGGTGGAGCCTCTGTTACAAATTGTACCACTATTACAGGTGTTGTTAAGCAACAATACAAGATTTAAGCTGCTTGCCAGGCAGTAAGCCTAAAATAAGGAGAAACAACAGAGGTTGTGTTGCATGATGAAACCACAAACTAACTACCACTGACTGTATATTAAGAAACCCTCCATTACGTCACCAGTAGGTTTCCTAAAAAGCTCAGTGTGGTGGCTCCAGCTGTAGCCATCTTGGCCTGTCTCCTCCTAACTCCCCACTGAAGGCTGGCACACATTACAGGATTCCTCAAACCTTCACAAATTTAGAGATCACACACACTTGATGATAACAAAAGGCAGTCAGCTGAGTCAGCTTGCGTTTTGATTGACTTTTGTTCCGGTACACGTGACATTACACACTGTGCGTCCTCGGCTCCACTCTTAGCACCCCACACACTAACTACAGGATTTCTAGTCGCTAACATTAAACATGTTCATTATCTACGATCTCTTCTTCTGAGGCCTTCCAAGCGGATCGGACCGGACAAAATCACTCTTAACACACCCCACACCGCAGGAAAATCAGACACCATGTCATCTGCAAACATCCGACAATCGGGCCTTTGCTGGCTTTGATCGTAAGAGGGAGATCGGATTATCCTGTAGTGTGTGCCGGCCTTGAATAAAAATCCACCAAATGTACAGCTGTCACAAACAGGGAAAATTAGCATTCGAAACCAAAACCGTTCTGCGTACTAGGTTGTAAACATTGTTTATTTCTGCTGCAAAGTTGTACATTTTAACATGGGTGTCTATTGCGATCAAGATGCTTTTGGAGACAGCCTCAAGTGGACATTTGAGGAATTGCAGATTTTTGGCACTTCTGCATTGTCTGCATTTTTCAGCTGCTTTATTTAAACATTTATTTATTTATTTTGCACTTTTAATTATTTCTTACTCCTTGTGTACTTTTAATTATGTGAACTGCATAACGTCTCCTGCGTGCTTTGCTGTGTTGACAGGTCCAGCTTGGTAGAGTTCACGTTGAATTTCCCCATTGGGATAATTAAGCATCTACCTATTTATCTTCCAGCAACCTCCAACAACACTGTTGTTCTCTATTTTAAAATCAACTGCAGCAGCACACAGTGAAGCCACGTCTCCTGGGTCCAACTGGCCTAACATCCTAGGCTCCTACTGAACATTGTCCATCTAATAAAATCACATCCTGCGGCCAAATAGTGTGAGTTTGTGGCAAAATGGGACAATTAATTTAGAAAGCTTAGCCATGTAGTATCATGAAAGTTTACTGTCCCAGAAAAGAGAATTAGATTTTAAGCTCTAGATGGTACAATACCATTTCTTCTCATTGATTTGTCTGTTCTGTTGGTGGAAAGGCGTTATTCAGATAACTCGCCCGCATGATCACCTAATGTATTGTTCCGCTCAATGCTCTTTCTGCA
Organism: Dascyllus trimaculatus; assembly: GCA_024666655.1. Classification (NCBI taxonomy): domain Eukaryota; kingdom Metazoa; phylum Chordata; class Actinopteri; family Pomacentridae; genus Dascyllus; species Dascyllus trimaculatus. Next base: position 27,424,197 of record CM045455.1, read on the forward strand.
ATGATTGCAGTGTGCTGCAAAAAGAAAAATTCAACCAGCGGCAGCACAGACTTGTTCGCGACTGCCATTATGCAGACATTGAAAACAATGGAGGCAGTTGCAGCAACCACTTACTGTCTGCCTAGAGAATAGCGACTAATTGGTAGGTAGGATCCCATTAAGCATACCTGATAATAGTGAGTAGATGAACTTCCAGCTGTAGTTACAATGGATGACCTATATAATGAGCCGTTCAATGCTAGCAGACAAAGTTGTTTCCCCTCTCACCTGTACAACTCCTTCCTCCCAGCCCTTAATGACCTCCATTCGTCCGATCTTGAACTTAAAGGGCTTGTTCCTGTCTCGAGAGGAGTCGAACTTTTTCCCATTCTGCAGCATACCTTCCGGAAAAAAAACAATTAACAAACATCAGAGACAAAAGCAAATACAAAGACTGAATGCAGGTTTATTTTAGGGCTGTTTGTCCTGGTCCTGTGATTTAGGAATAATTCTGGTGGGGTTTCTTATCTTGGGTCGGTTTCAATTACTCAAATGAACAAAGGGACTGCGAATCAGGAGGCACTGGCCTGGTTTAGTGGATTATTTTTAAAGTTAACTAGGCCATTGCTTGCCTGTATCTAGACCACAGGGAGAAAGGGGTAACAAAGGCGGAGCAGCGCAGGACTCCTTCAGAACACTGACCGACCGTTCAGGCATGGTAATAACACTGAGGTCATTAAACCTCCCTAAAAGGCGTGAAAACACTGGGCCGCTTAATTAGTTGTTCTAATAACTTGAGGGAATCCAAGTTGAAGCAATGTTCTGCTACTCTGATAACTAATGAGAACTTTCTGACCCTTTAGACAGATAAGAGAACAAGGCAACAACAACAAAGCCTTCAACAGAAGTTTGCTACTTTCCCTGCACAACCAACCCTTGTGGAACCAGACGTATATAAATGCAAGCAACCTCTTCTTTGAAAATTTTAGCTGTTTTTTATTTTAGCTAGGTGCAGTGTTTTTTAATTAGTGCATGACTAATGAAAGCTTGCCTCTTAAAAAACATTCACTGTAGCCATGGACAGAAAGACTTCCATTTGATAAATTCACTGCAGACCACCAACAAGATCCATGTTAGCATGATCACCATGTCCTGACAATGAATTTAGCTAATTTTGGTTGAGCTTTATCTTGTCAGGTTCCTATGATATACCTACCTAATTGGGACAAATTCATATTTAATGCCAGAAATTAACATCATGTCACTATAGAATAAGTCAGTGTGCAAAAAAATGCATCACTCAGATTGCATTTGTTCACTGTGTCGTGTTGCAAGTGTTTTTTTTTGGATGGCAAAATTGGATTTACAGAATTTAATGCATTCATTTGCTCAAGGATCTAATTTCCTGCTTTAGAAGAAACCAACATTGCATTCTAGTTGCTCTATCTACAAAGTGTTTCTGAACTGAGTTTCCAGATATACTTTGTAGCGCTGCAGTCTTAAGGCTAATTAGTTGCTTGGTTGGTTGATATGCTCTGATCAGATAAAATTCTCATTAGTCGTACAATTGCTGGTGTTATTTTCATTACAACGAAAGCAGTACATGAACAGCCTTCCAGGATTAATTTATTATTTTTGAAGGTGACAGGAGCAGACTGCCATATTTTCACAACTTCTAACTCGCCCAACCTAATGGACACTGCTGGGTCTAACTTATTTGACTTTTACTGAATGTTTATTCGGAGGCAACTCCAAACTAATTGACACTACATCAAAGAAGTCATTGGGGTTGCTGCGACTTTGTAAAAACCAGTTTGCATATCACAGCTCAACAACCAGCATGGCAGATAATGAAAACAGCAGCTAACTTGTCTGTATTATATTCTTAAATGGCTCTTGTGCTGAGATTACATGTCTGTGTTGCTCTATTTTCAGAAATCATATGAATATGGGCAGGTGCACGGTGTTTGGCTTCAAATCTGTAGTTATAACTTCAGCATAAACAAAAGAGGTTAAACTAATTTGACATAATATCCGCTGACAGCACTTTATCTTTTATATTTATTTGTAATTCATTTAGGCTAGTACGACCAGCAGGTAGAGAGCACTGTTGCCCTCTTAGTTCATGTGGAGAGAATATGCAGGTTTTCATGTCTCCATCACAACTTAATCAGTTAAAGACTAGGTACTATTTCAGTTGACCAACATTTTCTTCCATTGACTGCAGCGCTAGTACTATATTATGATGCACTGTGTATCAACGCTGTGATATAAAATGACAAATACTATGACTTAAGATTTTGGCTGTATCCCCCACCTCTAGTATGAGTGGTTAAAATGCTTGTTTACTCTTGCATAAGGCCATATGGGCATCAAGCAAAAAATAAATAAATTCCACAACGTCTACTTGCGTTTTGGAGGTTGCCCCGTGATAGTCTTTTGATTTATATTCCTCCGTCGTAATTCAACAAGTGTGAATACTTGGCATTTAAAATTGGTGTTAACTGAAGTTTGGTTGTGGTGTCTTGCTCATCTTGTCATGTGAAATGTTGGTACTGTACCGCTTCTCCCCTTTCATTCGCCCTAAACTTAGTAGGTCCATCATTTCCAAGAATCCCGGTAGCCCATATATCAGCAGGCTGGTCCCAGTCCAAACATGGAGTCATCAGGTTCGCACACCAAGGCGAATACCACCTGCTGCAGGGCATTCGAGTAGCAGAAAGACAAAAAACCTCTTGCAACAACTGCAGAAAAGTGGTTTCAGTTTCTGGCAGTGGTGCCTGCAAACACTGATTGGCAACATCCACAGGTAAGAAGCCAGCCAGCGATCATATTGCACAACTGACTCCTGTGGTTGGTCAGCGTGTCAGCTGAGAGGCTGCTGACGTAAGTGAGACTTTATATATCTGCACACGTTACGTGCTTTTAGTAAAAACTTCCTCTGTGTTAGACTACAAGGAGCCGCCACCAACTCCATGTTTTCTTAAGGAGGCAGCACAGGCCTGGTGTACACATTGACAACTGGCAAAAGCAAATTTGGAGAAAAATAATAACAATGGAGAACAAAATACCACCAGCACTCCGTTCCCACGGACCAAAATACACAGCAGCCTGATCCTAAAGGAAGATGCGGCTTCTAATATTACAGCATGGTGTGAAATTTGCAATGTACAGGTACTCTGTATACATGCTATATGCTATGTGATTCCTCCAGTTAGAAGCACATAGCATATAGCATAAGCAAAATCCAAGCCTCCTCCTAAACCCCCACTTGTATCACTGCTCCGTTATCACTCTTTGTACAGCTAAGCATGGGTGGGGTCTCTGCAAAAATAAAGCCAGGCCTGTCCCCTTCCTGAGGCTGGCTCCCAGACTCTCTCCCCTCGTGAGAGGCTTTCACTTGGTAGCGCACCAGCTATATCTGCAGAAAGCCGCACCACACAGGGGTGGGGTTATTTTTACTCCGTTTACTGTATCCTGTCTTGCCCCTGTCTAGGAGCGCTGCCAGCACAAGAGCCCCCTCAGCTCAAGTGTGGATGAAATGAGAGGTGCGTAAAGATATCTGTCTACGAGACTTATATGTGTAGCTGTGTTTTACAGCTGTGGGCACGCACGACTCAATATAAAGAATCAAATCTTGATCATACTTCATTTATGTAATTCAGTAACTAGGAGTGGCTGTTTGCGTAATTAGGAGTAAACTTGGTGCAGGAGCTTGGACGGCCTGGAAATGATCCTCAGCAATGCTTTACAAGTTACACATGCAAAACAAGAGTCAGTTTTGAAGGATATATCAAGTGTCCCAGAACCAGAAGCATTTACTAAATAATTATTTATGTGCTATAGCACCACTGCACTCACATTCTCAAGCCATCTTTTCAGCTGGGTAGGGACTGCAAGAAGATATTGTGCACAGTTTCAGAATACAAGCTGTGGAAAGCCTGCCAAGCACCCAGACAGCTCAATCGTTAATACTGTTTCCTCATAACTCTCAAACAAAATCAAGCTAACTTTTGAAATGTTGCAAGAAAATGCACATTTGGTTTGTTTCCATTACCTTCTTTGGCACAAATAGAAGAAAGTACACAGTGTTGTCAGAAGGTGGCAGTACAGGCTACATGGCTTTAAAAAACAGATCAGAGGAAGCCGTTAACAAATCCAGTTGTTTGCAAAATGCTAACAAAATCTTAATGCCAGTAATACTTATTACTTTTTATATTCTAGTCATATTTTAGCTTTCTTATTTTACTTTTAATAATGAATCATACAACTTTTCTAGTAGGCACTGCATTTTGTTGTTACGCTTTGAAAAAAACTTCTGAGAAACATCTGGCAAAAGACTTTCCTTCTGGATTAATGTAGTATTATCTTATCTTATCTTGAGAAGAAGAAGTTGATCAAGCTTTGGCCATCTATGAGCCAAAAATAGATAGAAGAAGATGTTTTCATGATTTGTTTTGAACTGGACAAGTTGGAATTATTCTTTCATGTCAGCAGGCATCATGTTGCATGCTGTAAAAATGCTACGTCACAATGTAGTTGGAAAAGGTGAGTCCAGCTCCTATGAACTACATTGACTCTTCAAAGAAAGTCCAAAATCATCTCAAGTAAGCATAACTCTACTGCCAAATTGATGTTTGTTTTTTTTTTAGTTTTGCCATTTTCAATAACTTTTCTAAATCAGATCTTTTAAAATGTGCATAAAAATATGTTACGGAAACACAGCAAATGTTTAAGCTCCTGCTTTATTCTCTTTTTAATTCTTTTTATTCTCTGGGGAGAGAAAATTTCCCACTGCAGCGACCAGTCAATTGAGAGTTTGGCATCTCCTGACATACAGCCCGATGCGTCAGTCTATTTATTTCTGGGTCACACAACTACAGCCATTCGGTCTCACCTCCTGCACGTTTCATGGTGAAGCCTAGAGCTCAAACATGGTAAGGAATGACGTCCACATTTAGGCCCAACGTCATAGAAAGTGAGCCCTCCAAAACCTCTCATCAATGGAGGCCAATAATGCAGTTAGTTTTAACACACAGACTGCATCAAACATGGAAAAATCACAGGCTTCGTTTGTTTTCTTTATATTGATTGATATCAGCTTCCATTTTGTACATTTGACCTGACATGCAGAGAAATGAGCTCGTGACTGCAGTTGATAGAGCTGCCACTCTGCGGGCAGACCGGCAGCCAGGCATGAAATAAGAAGTGACATATAAGAATGTGTGTGAGCGAGTGAATTATTTCGTCCTGCTGCTTTCAGGCCACAGTCGTTAGCTTCCTTAATGACCGCTCTGCTAATTTGAGCGCCCGCAACTCTCACTAGAGTCAGAGGAGGGTCACGCAACGTATCTGTGTGTCTATGCGCTGTGGCATGTGTGTGTCTGCATGTTTAAAATCCCAGAGGTGAAAGTGGGGATCAAAAAGGCACAGCAGTGAGAAAGTGTGAGAAAGTTCCAGTGAGAGTGAAGCTCCCGAAAGCTAAATGCTGGGAATAGAGTGGTTTCAAATCCCAGTCTGTCTTAGGAAAGCACACTCTCTCCCCACTCTTACTGTTTGTCTTTGCTATCTAGAAAACTAATGCCAGTGCAGGGTGGCGGGTACAGTCTGTGGTTGTGCACTAAGAGCCAGCTGGAAGACTACAACAGGATCATGTCACCAAATCTACAATTAACCTCTATTACCAGCAATACCTCTTTATCAGATCTGGACTCTCTGAGCTTTGAAATGAAACAAATGTTGGTTAGCCTCTGTCTCCTTACTCTTAAGGTCTTCATTAGCTTTCTTACAAATTTCTGGTCAACTAAACCAAACTAGCTGAATGTTCGAATTAAAGGGGATTGGGTAAAATGAAAAAATATTCTTTTTTCCCTGCTGAATCCATATATTTTACTAGATTCAAATGTGGATGTATATGTTGCACGACTTGCTTACATCTGTATGCACCTTATGGTGAAGCACATACTGTACATCTCATACTAGTGCTATCACTTACAAACCAAATGCTCTCAATGTTATCAAGGAAAACGACATTCTTCAGCTAATCTCCGGCTTGTGTTCAGCACAAAGGCTCCATTCAGACTGCAGGCGAAATGGGCGCAAATCTGATTCCTTTGCTCATATGTGGCTCAGTTTTTATAACTGTGACCAGCACAAACCACATGGAATCAATTTAAAGTCTGATTTGAGCCACTTCCACACGCCTAAATCACATACAGGTCAGATTTTTTTGCAATCCAACCACAATCTGAGGAATCATATTGGAATTAATGCAGTTTTTGAGTCACTCGTCAAACTTGTGCACTGGTGGGAGTCACTTGTGGGGCTTTCAACTGACAGAGAACCAGTTTGGTTCAGCTCAGAACCACAAACACCCTGTAGAAACCAGCACATTTTGACAACTGCACCAGTTCCACACTCTGGTCTGTAGGTAGCGTTTTTTTGTAAACTCTTCATCAAGTTCTGCGTATAATTTGCTTTTCTGATTTGAGTCCTTGAGGCTCTGTTGAAAATCCACAGATGTACTTATTGACACTAAAAGTTTAGTTTCTTTTCAGAAGACCACACAACAAACTTATTTTCCATTTTGCTTCTAAACTTTCACAGGTTTTAGACACACCAATATTTGAGGTTCTGAACCAAAATATGTTTTTGATAAAATTAAAGAACTAAACTGGTTTTGCACAGCCAAAAAAGCATCATCAATAAATCGAACAAACAGAGGACATTACAATGTTAAACACATCACAAACCTGCAGAAACCTGTCCCTGTTGCTAGTCAACACAACAAAAACTGGTCGTGCTTTCTCACGGGGATGGGTTGCTTGAGCTTAGTGTTTGCTGTTAGAGTCTTACAGAGAGACGCTGACAGACATCTTCAAATTTTGCATTAAATTTATTTCAGCGAAGCCATTCTCACTACGAAACCAGGTCTCCTGGCTCCGACTTCGCATTCACACACACATCCAGAAATAAGTAGCAGCCATTGTTCCTCAAAAAGCCACAATTAAAAATCTGGCTCTCTTTCTCTTTTGTCCTCATTACCATCTGCTCATGAATTCGCTGGCTTCGACTGCACATCAGCTTGTAAATGAAACCATAAATGCTGACATCAGCGGCCTCCATGTTCACTTCCATAGAACAGCGAGCTGCGTGCGACATCTTTGTAATGGTTCTTTTGTGCATGTGGGTCAGTTCTGGACCGCGACCAATTCACACTGGAATCTGATAGTGGCCGCATTTTAAAAAATAGTGTCAGCAGCCAAACGGAATAATTGAATCTGAGCAATAAATCCAAATTGAGCACCACAGGGCTCTCTAAGCTGATATTTTCACACAGTGTACAGCTCTACCATTAAGCATTGGCACATTTTCTTCTGTTTATCTGCAGTGAACGCACTTCCCCTGCTGATACAATAACATATTTATAGCTCTTTTTGTGTTCCATGAGTTAAGCCTTGCGTGCCACCGCTGCCACAATACCAGCAGCTTATGGGTAAATCCAGTGAGTCAAAAAGGAAAGGCAAATGAAAGAGACGCAGAGGACCTGAATGAAACAACCTGAAGGTAACACAGAACAGGATGAGCTGAACATCTGCTCTGTCTGCTTCATTAGTACTGACTGAGTTCACTTTAAAGCACCACAGAGGCTATTCTCAGGCTCTGGTGCATCCTGGTTGCTGGACACTGCAGCCAATTTTGTCTCACTCAGGGATGTGATGAGCACTTAATGTAATTGTGACAGTTAGAAAAAAATAAGACAGAAGAGCGAGGAGAAGTATAGATTATGTGTAATCCTATAGTGGAGGTGAGGTGCTAATGGGAGTATACAAGCAAATGATCAGATTTGGCTGTTTTATTAATCAAATAACGATATGTATAGAAGAACCGAACCACCAGGCAAAGAGCAAGTGACTACCAAACCCTCCAGACTCCAGGCAGGAATGCACTATATCTCTACAGAGCAGCTTCACATCCTGAGATATATCATTTCCAATTATAGCATAATTCCTCACTGCAGTAGCTGATCTCTGCAGAAATCAGCCCCAAAGGGGAACGCAATTCCTGTCCCCAAAAAAAGTTAAACAAGGCTGCATTTATTAGGCTACCTATAGTTTGAGTGCAATTTTAACATGCTTTTTAAAAACAAAGCTGCAATTTTTAAATGAAAATTAAATACTGTGAGAAACTCAGTCAAGAAACGCAGCCAGAACTGTAACTGATTAAAGAAAATCCCTCCAGACATACAAGCACACTCATGTATCTTTTATACAAAAATACACACAGACCTGTTTACTACAGACAATGCAAGCATGTGTGCATTAACTTTTATAACTACATAATAGCCATGTGATGCTCAGACGGTAGACGGATGACATGCGAACTAGGTTTTGTTTACTTTCTGTCTGACCTAGTTGTCTGGACTGCCAACCCTGGGGCACAGACCAACTCAAATTTATTTCCCAAACGTCTCAGCGTCTTAGTGCCCCACCTCAAAACTGGGCAATCTGACAAGAGACAAACAGGAAAAAGACGGCATGTGTGTTTGTGCGTGTGTCTGTCTGTGCGCGAGTGTATGTGTGTGTGTGTGTGGGTTAGCTGGAAAATGGAAATGACTCAAAGAAATCACAAATTCCTCCTCGAAAGCGTAAACCTGTTACTATTGCCTGTGCGTGGTGGCAACTCCGCAAAACTGTAAGTGACATGCTGGTGCTTACATGTTTCACTCTGGAAAGCTGTTTCAAGTTTGCTATAATGAGTTAACATTACAGATATCAACAGAGGCACTTGGACTAGTTGTAGTTACACCGCAAATAGTCAGAATTGTATTAAGATAAGACAGACATCTGTACGTCTGTTTTGACTAGTCATAATAACAGTTGCAGATATCTCAAACGTCATGTAGAATTATTGCGCATGACGCTGCTCATGTGAGGTTTTCCATTAAAAATAGGGTGAAAAGGCTACCAGAAGTAAAGGTGGCTGCTTTTGTGGATAAGGTCGTTGCACCATAAAATAGAAAGCGCTCATCAGCGAGGAGCTTGTGCAGAATGAAAGCTTTGTTCATTCAAGACTTGTGTTTGAATTTTACAGGAATTCTGCCTCTGGCTGCTCTCACATGGCGGTAAAACGGCTTGTCATGTGCAAAAGCAGTTGGAGTGATAAAGCATTTTTGAAAAACAAGGCGCTCCCACCTCAGACTCCCACTTATGAGGTAACTACAGATTTATGCAACATGACTTCGCCCAGTCAAAAGTCAAACTGAAGACGTCTGAAATTACATTTTGTTGAAAATTCCAACTGAAGATGGATATTCCAACTGAAGATGGCCATATAAAATTCAAATTAAGAGTAAGACATCTATAAACAACAATGAAGGTGTATTGAATTGAGGAGACTTAACTAGACTTAAGATTGGTCAGAATTAAACTGGAGATATCTGAAATTGGAATTACAACTAGTCATAAAACAGCTGCAGATATCTGCAGTGTAAAGTATCTGCAAGTGAATTAGAGATACCTGTAATGAGAAACCCCAGACATGAATGGTAATTTTGGCTATCTGTTATGTTCTTTATGACAACTGAAGAAATTACTGTATACAATACTAATCCAGTCAAGCTGTTAAATGTTAAAATGCCATAGTTTCACAATCTATGCACACTGTGAAAGCTGGATCACAAACTGAGCAATGTTGTGCTCCATTATTGTGAAAAATGTGACTCATTTTTTCAGCAAGAAATAAGAAGGTAGTTACCTATGTAATGAACCACGCATGTCTGGCCTTTCTTTGGAAATGTTCTTCCTGTTAAAAGAGAGGAGGAAAAACTGTGTTATTGTGTGACTGTGCACCTCACAGACTGGCAGCTTAATCTTGTAATTAGCAATGACTAGTTAAGTCTGGTGAGGTTCTCCTGGCAGGGATGCCATAAACTCCTTATGCCTGCAGACATACTAAAGTAAGACAGCATCTGTCACCTTCTTTCTCATTTTAAAACTTTAGCCTGGAGGCTGTTTTCCCACAGTGCAGGGCTATCAGATGCACCTAATTGAGTTATCAGAGCCTCACCTACACCAAGTTAATGCCTTCACTGTGCCAGCCGAATGTACAGAAATACATGGAAGGCTATAACTGACTGCACATCTTCCCTCTCTGCCAAATGTAAACTACCTTGTAAGCAAATTCTTGATTTAAAGACATTTGCAGGTGAAGTTTGGCACTCATGCAAGTGTGGAGAGTTCTAGAAAGGTGGAGCAGAGGCGTCTATTATGATGAATAACAGTAAAAATGGATTTTACAAACCCCAGTTTACATCCCGAATACTAGTATGAGTTGCTAACTATCTAATAAGCACATTTTCTTACCTGTTACACCCCTATATATGACATTTGGTGTACGTTTAGTTGATATTTAGCAAGATTTGAACGACATTCTGGGGAACTACGGAGCCCCGACACCACCACCACTACTACCACCACCCCGCATCAAAGCACACACAAGCTAATAATTCAACTTACCATCACCGGGGGATATTGTCTCGACTTCCACGCCCATGGTTGTGCTACTTCAACGATCAGCTATGGAACATACAGCACCCAAAAACAGCCCCTTTCTCCAGCCAGAGTCACTCTTTCGCGGCTACGAGTCGGGCTTTAACGATGGAAACCATGCAGACACCGAGCACTGCCGACCCGGAGCTCCCAGCCAGCCGAGACACCGCCAAGATATTTCCCGGTTAACGGCGGGAGGCAGCGTCGAGAGCTTCAACTGCCGCACGTACGTCGTCTTCAGCCCCGTTAGACTCTTGCGCCACACGGTGGATGTCCGGCATGTCGAGTAAATTCACAAACCGTCGTCTAATATCAGCTTAAATTTGATTACTAATCCTTATCATCGTAAATATTAAGCTATTTTTCACCAGCATTTCATTTCAAGTGTTTAAAAAAAAAAAAAAAAAAAACAGCGACTGTTATAATTCAACTACATTTCCCATGATGCATCCAAACTGTCCAGCAGTTTAGCTTCCGGTTCAATTAAAATGAACGCTGAAGCCACATTTTAACCGTTTTTACCGGCAAAATGTGAATTAGCACGCAGGACACTTGCTTTCGGCACTTTACACGGATTCCGCAAGAGATTGTTTGCTGTTTTATAAGGTATGTGTACGTTAAAATTGCATGTTTTTGTCGATGATAGTTGTTATCTTGAAGGATATACATGTAAGTGAACTTAGCTAGTGAGTCACAGTTAGTATGAATTGGTAACTTCTGCTTCATTTTAACCAAATATTAAATAAAACTAATCCTCAGTTAGGTTGAATTTTCTTTTCAAAAACTCTCTGAGCATTGCTCATATTCACACTTTCATATTAAAATGATTTAATCATTTGTCTGTGTAGCTGCAACAATTAATTGATGTAGTAAATCAATCACCTGCTGTTTTAATAAGTAGTTAATCGAGGTAGGTAATTCTTTGAGAAGGTTCTGATTCCAGTGTTGTAAATGTGAATATTTCTTTACTCTTCTATGACAATGAACTTAACATTTTTGGACTGTGGACATCATCTTGGGCTTTGGGAACTACTACTTTACAGTTTTCCCAATTTTTTGTAACTTACTGTCCCAATAACTCATTAATTAGTCTGTAAAATAATCAACATATTAATTGACAATGAAAATAACTGTTGGTTGCAGCCCTAGTTATGTATCTTTCCTTTTCTGTTGGCATCTCAGCTTCTTAAATGTGAACATTTTCAGTTTTATTTATTCCTCTATGACAATAAAGTGAATATCTTTGGTTTGTGGACAAAACAAGGCATTTGAGGACATAATATTGGGATTTTGGAAACATTAAATTGACATTTATCAGCATTTTTTAAATATTGTATTAAACAAACGACTAATTGATTAATTGATAAACTAATATCTACACTAATGGAAGAAGGAAATAACCTTAGTTGCAGTGCTAATTGTGTGTGATTCTTTTTATGTTGACATTCCACATTTCATGAGGATAAATAATATTTATCCTCAATATCTCAGACTCAATATATCTCTTTGATATTGAGTCTTCTTAATGTTCACAATATGATCCTGGCAGTTTCACCAAGCCTTAAAAAAGTAAATGCTGTGATTTTTTTAAATAAAGTCAGTCGGTGTTTCCCAATGCCGAAGACGACAGGAAATAGAAAATATTCAAATTTAAGAAGCTGGAATCCACAAATTCTTAATTGTTTTTCTTCAAAACATTACATACATACGTTACATAGTTGATTATCGCACTAGTTTCAGCTTATGTTAAATAATAACTAGTCGATTAATTGATTAGTTGTTGCAGCTCTAATACCCCGAGGTCCTAATAGAACCTGTGTCTTGTTAAGGTCATCACACAGTAAGCAGCTATAGGTGTTCGTCACACTGCCTCAGCTCAGGCTGGGGGGGATTAAAGCATGTACTTGGAAGGAGACACGAGAGGCTTTTGCTATTCTTAATCTGCATAGGTAGCAATAGCTACTCTTGTTCCAGCCCCATTCAGATCACAGACAGGGCTCTAGCATCAATGTTGGCTTTTTGAGTGATATATTTTTTTCTTTTTCAAGCTTCTTTACACCTGCCGGGATGGATCTTGGTAAGGCTAAGCTGATCAGGACGGGTCTCAACACTCTCCACCAAGCCATCCACCCTGTGCACGGGATTGCCTGGACAGACGGCAAGCAGGTCTGCCTGACGGCGCTCTACTTCATCAATGGGGAGGTGAAGTTTGGGGATACTAATGTTATCGGGCAGTTTGAACATGTCTTCGGGCTCTTCTGGGGTCCGCTGTGCTGCTCAGACTCTCCTGCTTTACTGGCTGTTCAGCACAAGAAACACGTTACCGTGTGGCAACTGCAGCTCAGTGCTCTTGAGCAGAACAAGCTGCTGTGCACACAGACCTGTGAGATGAGCGAGCCTTTCCCTTTGCTGTCTCAAGGCTGCGTCTGGCATCCGAAATTGGACATTCTAGCTGTGCTGACGAAGAGGGACACATCTGTGTTGTTTTCTGTCAGGGTGGACAACAGGAGAATCAAAGCAGACATCAAAGGTAGCGGACTCATCCATTGTGCTTGCTGGACTAAGGATGGTACTCGCCTGGTGGTGGCTATCGGCAGTGCTCTCCACTCCTACATCTGGAATGACATCCAGAAGAGTCTGGTGGCCTGCTCCTTCTGCCCCATCTTTGACGTGGGGGGCTACATCTGTGCCATCGAGGCAACGGGGGAGGCTCAAGTTGCCGTGGCTACAGAGCTGCCTCTCGACAAATTATGTGGGTTAAATGCGGGCATCGCCTTTGACATGCCAACAGAGCAGGAGTCCCTACAAGGTCACGGCTCGCATGTGCACATGTCCGATGATGACAGTCTTCTGGACTCGAGGAGGAGATCATTTGATTCAGACAGGTCTTACATCCCCAGTTCAGGTCCTCTGGATCTCACCCACCTCCTGGCGAGGCACCGTCGGTCTGACCCGAGCCCTCTCATCCACCTACGTCGCCGAGACACCATGACAGGTTCTGGCCAGGACTCTTCGCACCTCATTCTGGTCACCTATGACCGAAAGGTCACCACCACCCGTAAAGTCAGCATTCCAGGGATTCTGGTCCCCGACATTGTTGCTTTTGATCCACGTGGCTCCACAGTGGCGGTGGCTTCCAACACCTGCAACATGGTTCTTGTCTACTGTATCACGGCATCTGCGATGCCGAACATCCAGCAGATCTCTCTGCAGGCGAATGAGAGGCCCAAAGGAGTTTGTTTCCTCAGTGACAAGATGCTGCTGCTGATGGTGGGCAGGCAGAAGTCCAACGACCCTGCCTTCCTCCCGTCCTCTAACACAGATAAATACATTCTTCGCCTCATAGCCAAAGAGCTGATGTACGATGGAGAGACTTCTATCACACCATCCCCCTCTGCTCACCATGAGTCCACTTCTAATTTCTGCGCAGGGATTAGGAGACACTCAGAGCACCTGTCAAAGGATGACAGGGAACGCACAGGGATAAAGGACTTGGTGTTGCCTGGAAGGGGGATAGTTTGCTCACCAGGGAACAGGCGCAGGCTGGTGGAGGAGGTGAGGAGCACCGAGCCCAGCCCTGTCACCAGCTCTGTGGACTTCTCTGACAGAGCATCAGACAGAGCCCCGTCCAGTGCATCGTCCATCACAGTGGAGAACTTCGACATGGACCACGTCAACCGTATGTCCAGTCTGGCGGTGGCCGGCCAGGTCAGCAGAGACTCCAGCCGGTGCAGCTCTCCTCGCTTTGAGCCGTCAGAGAAGCTTCACTCAGAGCCGACACTGCCGATGCCTGACAAGACGTCCAATGTGGCCAAAGAGCGAGCGCTGGAGCAGCTGGTTCATAACATGGAAAGACTTTTTACACGCTTTACAGAAGTACAGCAGTGCTTGACAGAAATCAGAGATTGTACCCAGAATGGCAAGAAAGCCCTGACTGTCTACCCCAATGCCTGTGAAGCCCCTTATGTCAATGTCACATACCAGGTACCGTTTTGCTCACGTCATTTTCCTTTACCTTTGTTAGCCTACCATAGCCAAAGCATATCCAAGGTTTTCCTGACTCAGGTACGTCAATAAGCATAGACAGTGAATCTGTGTTCCATTACTTAACAGATATCTATGCATTTTTCTGTTGTTTTGAACCATTTTATGAACAAAATTTTGCTTATGCTTCAGTAAATTAAACAAAAGTGGTTGAACAGGTGAATTGCTATTTTAATTCTCTATTCTTATCATTTTGGCTCTGGTGATTTTCCCTTGGCGGTAGTTAAAACGTCTTTGGGATATGCCGAAAATCCCTCTATGCAGGAAAAACCCTAATATCTTCACTGGAATAATAAACCTAGCAAGTGAGGAAGGCATTTCTTTCCAGTATTTCTTCCTGCAGTCATTGTCGTGAGTGGCTTTTGCAACTTAATCAGCTGCATTTCAGTCAAAGGACAAGACAGCTTAAATGCATTTAAACTCTTTCTTTTGGCATGATGTATTTCTGTCCTTTGTGCACATGCAGAAGCAGTTGTCAGAAAATGTGTTCATTGACGAGCGGAGGCCAGTGCTTCTTTGTGACGGCAAGCTGTGTCTGCGTGCCCTGCAAGACCTGTTCAGCCTCACCATTGTGGAGATGATGTACGGTAGGTGCAGAAAACTAAGATCTGATGTGAAAAGGTCAACAAATGCAGCATACAGACAGTTAGTAACCATGGCAAACTCATCACTGCAGCACTTTCAAGTTTTCATGCTTGTTTGTTCAGTGTCAGGAGTCTATTTAAACCCTGGAACACCACACTGAAGTCGTATCTAAGCTGCCTTTGTGAGATTAGCTCTGATGTGTCAGCACACAGGGTTGGCTAATTAAAACCAACTCGAGGAAACTGCTCACAGCCCTCTTAGGAAGGTCTTCCCCTGTGTATATTTTCAGCTAGCTTGTGCAATGGGCTTCCCCACTGAGGTCAACTGGAAGTCACCAAATAAAACCTTCTGCTTTTAGCTCTTTTCTCATTTAAACCTTTAAGTTCTCCACTCAGTATGCACCTTATTTGAAGAAGAACTTCATGCTTATTACAGCTTATTACAACCAGAGATACATGCTCTGGCATTGTTCCTCCATTAACGTGCCGTGCCTAAGCTATAATTGGAAGTGATTAAGAGCCTAGGTCAGATTACAAGGTTTTAAACAAAAGCAGCTTAATGTGCATAGTGTTTTGTTGCTGTCGCTGCTGCAAAGACAGGCTATCCTGAACTGACACCGGCAAGCTATAGAGCTCATGTATTACAGTTTGCAGGGTTTTAAAACTTAGTTTTCTTGGTAATTAAACAGACCTCAAATATACGGAATATCATGCTTAGCTAATGATCTTATGTTTGTTTTGTTTTTAATTTCCAGGACCACTGTGGATTGTACTCGTGGCAGATGCAGACGGCTTTGTGCCTCTGACGTTCAAGCCCAAAGACGAGCTCACGGTGCGCAATGGGAAGCGGAAATCAACCATTCGGACCCCTGGGAGTCCAGAGAACTCTTGTCCAGCCAGTCCAGCCCCAAGCCAAAACCCCAACACAACCGCAGAGGCCTCCATGTTGTAGCTCCCAACACGTACCTCCACGTGTGGACTCGAGAATATACCGAAATATATGTGAATGGTTCACAGCGCAGACGCAGCAGATGTGGAATGAACGTGCATCGTGTTGCAATGATGCATTTAAAGCCCGACTGATGCTGGATTTTTAGGGTGTAACAAATCGGCTAATATTCTTTATAGTTTTTTACATACTGTATGTATATTGAAAACAATGGGGTAAGTGTTAAATAACTTTTCAGCAATTTTTTTTTCACAAATTAATGAGCACACTACTATGAAGAACCCCCTTGACTCTGCACCGTCGTCTCCTCAGATGTGATGGTTGCTCTGTTACATGTGCTGCAGACGTTGCTAGAATTATTCTCTTCTTTGCTCTACTGGACAAACTATGCAATTGCCATTTCTAAATTACATTTCTAAATCTTTTTCTGCATCGTGTACTTTAAAAATGAAGTTTTCATATCAAACAACATACACTGATCAGCCACAGCATAATGACCACTGACAGGTGAAGTGAATAACATTGATCATATTGGTACTTTCTGATGGAAAACCTTGGATTTTGGGATCTGTGTTGATGAGACTTAGACACCCAAATAAACATTGTGCCACAACAAGCACACTCCCTCAAGATTTTAAAAGGGCTGCCTATGTAATGTTCATTTGCTGCTTTGAAGTGGAAGCTAAAAAGTTTTGACAGAAGGCAGTGGAGCTTTAAGAATGTTTCAGAGATGTTTGACATACTTGTCCTGGCACAAGGGCAAATAGAAGCTCATGTATGATGTGAAGCACTGCAGAAAGTTATGGAAATAGGATGCGTGAAGTTCAGATTTTGCTCCTAAAATGTCCGATTTAGCACTTTAACGCCGAATATTTCACCTCAAATGTCACAAATTACCTGTGTTGTGCTGCCTTGTTTGTACAACACTCAGTACCACAACTGCCCACAAGAGGGAGCAACACACAACAGAAACATCTCTGTTTAGGTCACACACTGTTTGGATTGTTTTTGAAGGCCAAAAACAAAATTAGGTAGCATTCTGATTATTAAATTTGCATATTCAGCACTGGGGGTTTTTTTGTCTGAGTGTTTTTACATTGCAGCAGCTCTTCATCAAAGAAACACAACAGCCACACACTTATTGTCTACCAACCAACCTCTACAACATTTATTCATTTCATGTCATCAATCCTTTTTTTTTTGGAATCATAAATAAATAACGGTGTTGTAGAGCTAAACACGGCAAATAATGATATACATTCATTTATATAAATTAGGTAATCTTATATATATATATTTATTTATATATCCAAGATGACTATACAGTACATGTGAAAATGAAACAAAAAATGTTTACATTAAAACAATTTAACTATTTAATCAGTGTAATATACACTAAAGAACAACCTTCCAGCTGCATTACTGGAATCCGTGGCTTTGTTTTTGTTTTTGTTTCTGTGAAATTCACTCCATTCAAGATCCAGGTCACACATTACTCAAATCTTCCACAGTTCTGGAGCTGATGCTTTGTTTCCTGTGAGAGACATCAATATCAGTAATGTTCACTTTACTCGTCCATTTTTTTTTTTCCCCCTGCTTCTTTAGACATAAAAACGACCACCTGCCAACAGAAACTTAACGTGTCAGTGGAGCTGAGGGGTTAAAGCTGTTCCCTCAGGTGTCCGTTTATGATTTCTACACACCGTAGCTCCTCCAGGCAGAGTTTATTCCTGAGCCGTACGTCTTCGCTGATGGGATAGAGGAGCAGGATCATTAACCCCGTGACGATGAAGGCCACCGGGGCGGCGCCGATCAGCAGCTTCAGGGTGTAGACCACGGGAGCGGGCTGCTTGCAGGCACCGGTGTCGTAGCCTGCAAACCTGCACACACACATTAAACACAGGTTATGGGAAAATCGACCTGAAGCTGCAGCAAATGAGCAAACTCGACACCTCTGGCGTGATGAATTATGCATCGGAGCGGGGGGGTTAATGGGCTTTTTTTAAGCGAGGTATCATGACACGCTAAGTGCAGATACATTAATCGGGAATGCGGGCTTACTCCAGGCAGAGGGTGGACACTCCCAGGGAGATGCCGGCGGCAAACTTAGTGAAGAAGACGTAGAAGGAGTAGAAGATGGCCTCGTGACCTTTGCAGTAGGGGTTGGCCAGCCTGAAGTCGTCCACCACATCTGGCAACATCGACCTGGACACAAAAAAAAGGCAGTTTAATTCTGTGTCTGTGTATTATCAGTGTGGTAAAACTCGATGTGCGACCTCCCCTGCTGCTGATGTGACGTCTACTTATAGCCCCCTGATATACCGGTGGGCTAAAATTACAGAGCTAATAACACGATTAGATGATGAGCAGCGGGCGGCAGCACCGGCAGCATAAACAATCGGCCCCATCCAAAATAAACATGCCCCCTCCGGAGGCTGTAATTTGAGGTTTCGGGGAGGAGACGGGGGATGATTGAGGAGTGGTGACGGCCATAGAAACGGCTGGAAAACAGATGTAAAGATACCTAGGAGATCCGTGACGGTACAGAAGGTTTAAAGTAGGCAGCACCTGTAATTTTTAAAAATGACATCAGTTCCATGACCGGGACTTGACCTGATGAGCGAGGATCTGTGGGCAGCAAACCGCTGATGGGACTTTAATAACAATATTGTGCATTAAAGGAGCAGCAGGATGAAGTCTGAATGTAAACAAAGTCAGAACCCAGGTGGATTTTAGTTATTATAAGGGTAGAAATATAGGAAAAGTACCCTAGAACGTCTCTCGACCTCTTATTTCTCTAAATTATGAAATAGAATATTCACATTTTGAATAATCTGGTGAAATTTATTCACATTTTTTAAGCCGTGTGAGATTCAATCATCACTGAAGCACAAACCAGCAAAACCAGTGGTCCCACTTTAAACTAAAATAAAAATCTGTCATTTTACTGATTTTTTTTCTTTTTATTTTGCAGTTTTTTCCCCTGTAATTTTGAAATACATGAAAATATCAATAAAATAACAAGCACAGATTGTGAATTTACATGTATATTTTTAAAATAACCAGGTGGTAGAGTGGGTTGTCTACTGATCACAAGGTTGAGGGTTCGATTCCCGGCCCCTCCGCATGCCGAAGTGTCCTTGGGCAAGACACTGAACCTGAAGTTGCTCCCAATGGCAGATTAGCGCCTTGCATGGCAGCTCTGTCACCATTGGGTGAACGCGAAACACATTGTAAAGCGCTTTGGAACCACTAAGGTAGAGAAAAGTGCTATATAAGTGCAGACCATGAACCATTTACCATTTACTGTAAAATATCATAATTTTAAATAACCATAAAGTTTCATTACTTTGAGAAAATTGATTTTTTTTAGACATTAAAAGACTAAAATAAAATACTACATGCTAAAATACATTATTGTAATTGTTTCACAAATCTTTCTTTTTCGTTTAATAGAAGATACTGTTATATACTGTAAATATATTTCTAAAATGGTATATACTTAACGACAATTAACAGAAAAAAATATTATTTTACTGTGATATTATATATCACAGCTAATTTCTTTGTTTTATACATATATATCTACATATATTCAACTTTAAAAAGCCCAAAGATTAATGTAAAAATGCATTTTAAGGATGGAAAATAACTGTCAATTTATGAGAGGGTTATTTTCCGTCATTTGTCCATAATTTTTTTGGTGAAGCAGCTTTTTGGGGTTTATTTATACATTTATTTGTTTGTTTTCAGTTTTTCTTTCTTTTTATTGTGCAGAGCTGTCACACTGACATTTAAGGTGAGTTATCTGGTTCACAATGACAACTGAAAAACAGAAAAACCAAATTAAAATCTGCCTGTTTTCTCTTTTTTTATCTATGTTTTTGATACTTGAAGGCAACTGAGTCTCACCATGGCAGCAGGAGCGATGCAGCCACACTGAGTCCAGAGGAAACAGCCACGACGTACGCCACCACCACGTTAGGGATGAACACCAGCATCAGGGTGAAGGGCATGATCCACTACAGAGACAAACACAGTTTACTTGACCTGATGTGACTTCTTAAGACGCAAACTCTTCCAAATGTGTTCCTGAGATCCGGACACTTCCTAGTTCCTCCACAAGATGGCACAAGCAGTAAAGCGCAACAGTCAACGTCAGCAGCTATCAAAACAAAAACAGTACACTCACTGTGATTCCACAAAAAGCAGCCGTCTTCTTCCCGAACCTCTGCAGAAACCATTGCCACAGTGGAATGCTTATCACTGCAGAAACCTGAGCAGGCAGACGATGTGAAATGCAGATGTGAGGAGAGTTATTTCTGAAATGAAGTAGTTCTCCCATAAAAAGCATGTGATTCATCTAAAGTAGCTGCTATAAAGGTGTGAAAATAAGTATAACACAGTGTACGAGGCATGAGTTGGAGATCTTTGTGTTCCTCACCAGGATAGTCAGCACAATGTTCTGGAAGTGATCCCTCAGGTCGGCAGCGTAGGTGCAGAAGAGGACAAAGTTGCTCTGAACCAGCTGCAGAAATCAGAGATCAAACATTCAGACGTGCAGCCTACTCTTGTCTACTCAGCACTGTCGCTGTGCACTCAGCTGGCTGCCAAATGAAGTGACTGGAGAAGCTGCTGACGGTGGCTCGCAGTGATTTATTCCCACTCGGAGGCTCAACACGGATGACAACTGACACCTCCTCAGAGAGGAGTGGGGTGAAAATATACAGAAACGATGCAAAACTCGGGAAAAGTCTGCAATAATTTAAAGAGCCTTAGAGTGAGGTGTCAAAACGGAGGCGTCTGTGTACGAGTGACAGGAAAACAGCAGGACTGTGCTGCTGCGGTATCACTCTCAGGAGTCCTGAGACCTGAAACACGCTTTAAAGCAGCAGCTTTCAGTAAGTGCTCTTCTGCATTGATCAAATCTACATTGAGCGTCGTCGGCAGCCAGGACTGGCTCCATTTACTGTAACGCCGAGTGTCATGTCTGAGAAGTGCTTCATAAATGCATTTACCTGAATGGCGACAGTGATGAAGAGGAATGCGGCGGTCAGAGTGAGGTACGGCCCGTGTCTCATCACCAGGATGAAGGCCTGGTGGAAAGGGATCTGCTTCTCGGTCTTTGGGGCATACGGATCTGAAACAGGTTACATGTAGAATAAGAATATGAGTGTGCAGCAGATCGAATAACATGCAGTCAGGGAAAGGAGATAGATTTGCTGCCCCTGCAATGCAGTGGATGCTGTTTGTCCCACAGAGAGGTGTCATTTATCGTGTAATATAGATCAGATACAGTGTAATGAGCTAATACTGGCAGACTGCCAAAGAGTGGGGCATGTATGGGGTGTACATAAGGTGTGTATATATATAAATGTATATGATTATATACCCTGTACTGTATATGGCTAGGGTTGTCACAATATCACACTGTAAAAAATTAAATATGTTTTTTACTGATATTTCTTAAAGAAATTATTGTTTTTTTCACAGATTTTTTTCTGTTTTGTTAAATCACAGATAATAAGTAAAATCACAGAAAAATATGTTATTAGTAAAAAATTGCTAAAACTGTACATAAAGTGCACATCAAAATTCTGTATTTTTAAAATGATTAACTTGTTCTTTCACAACATTTAGCCATAAAATTATACTTTTTTTTACTGTATTAAAATCAGAAAAAATATTATTTTACAATATTTACCATTTATTTAATAATACAAATATGTAGATGAAGGATTGAAAATAGTATTTTTTAAATCTATCAAACAGATTTTTCTTTTTTGGTAAATTATGGATAGTATCTTGTAAAACAACAGAAAAAGTATTAGTTTATATATATTTATATACTGTATTTTTTTTTACAAACAATAATTAGCTCTTTCAATTTTTTACTGTACTTAAATAAGCAGAAAATAGCATTATTTTGCAGATAAATACCATTATTTAAAAAATAAAGTATGTACATTAAGGAACATGAAAATGGTTTTAAAAAATGTTATTTTACAGATTTTTCCTGTTTTGTTTAAATTACAGATTAAAGCTGTGAAATCTAATTAAAAAATGTTTACAAATGTGTTCTTTTACAATGTGTGGCCATAAGATTTCCCTGTTTTGTTGCATTTAAATCAGGTAAAAAATTACTTTTATTAACATTATTTTACAAATATTTACCATCGTTTCCCCAGTTTTTACAGTTTTTGAATGTTACAGTATTTCATCATTTTTTAACGTTATTTTTCCGTTCTATTTACAAGATTTTTTATTTTTCATAGAATCTTGTGAGGGTGGGGATAAAGCTATCTGTCAAATTCACCTTTAACTTTTTTAATTGAGTGATTTGTCCCACTTAAAATACAAGTGCAGGAAGGTGGAAGGAGTCTGTAACTATAACTGTCCTGTGTGTTGTTCCAATGTTGGACATTAATACTTCATTTTTTAAGCTCAGCTTGTGTTTAGTCTGCTCTTAAACAGCAACAAATCTTTCCATGAGTCTAAGGTAAAAGCCTCAAAGCCATTACTTCTTGTTTCCGTCAGTCAGAAATCCGTTACACCTCGAGGCAGCCTCTCACCGTCTCTCTCTTTGACTCCCAGGAACATCACCAAGGTGCAGATGACGAACACTCCTCCGATCACACCGGCAGCGATCATGTACACCTCCTTCTGCAGAGACAAAGCCCCAAACCACAGCTCAGTCTACGTCCATCCATCTCTTCTCACACGACATCTATTCTGAGGCTTTCTGCAATCTTTAATTCATAATGTTCTCAAATGCCTAAAAAATTGAAGGGCTTCATTTCCACACGCTATACATCCGTTCTGGAGACAAATAGGTGTAAACTGTCTGTTTCCTTCAGATCTCTGTTTTCCTGACACTCATCAGTGCTTGATTTATTGCCTGTGACTCTGTGTGGACTTTTCGGCCGTGCGCGTTTCGCCGTGCAAACACAAGCATAAACAGGAAGAAACCTCAAGTAGATCTGTATCCAAAAATACCGCCCGATGCCGAACCCCGACAGGAACTGCTCTGCCTTAAACAACCTCTGTTTGTTTGCTATTTTTCCGTGCGGCTCGGCCCCGGCGGTTCATTATTATTTATGCACATCAAACACTCCCAGTTTCCGAGGGCAGACTGAGTTTGCCCAGACGGTGTGCCACCCTCACCAGCGACCGCGAGAGGAATTTAGCGGGTGGCTGCTGGAGGGTTTGGCCTGGCGAGCGGGTCGCCCTGATAGGGTTCAACCAGGATCCATTTGGAAAAGAACCATTTGAAAACCCAAATAGCTGCGGCTGCAAACCCTAAAGTTTGGACTCTTGGCTTGTTTCATCTTCACAAAAAAGGCAGCTTCATTCACAGCTCCGCAAACTCAAGTGTGTGCTCTGAAAGATTAACATTTCCCACATATTGAATCTGCCTCAGAGTGTTCGGGGGCGTGATATAAATAGTGCCTAATGGCTTGCAGGCTGTGGAGACCCCTCGGCTCAGTGGGGCCACGTTCGGAGCCGGGATGTGAAGGGAGGAACCCCCTTTTTGTGGTCAGCCGGCTCAGGATGTCGGGTTCGGATATCAAACAGCGGCGTCTCCTTTCAATCCCCGAAACGTTTTGGATGTCAGAAACCTGTAGAAGGTCTGTAAATGTGGAGCCAGCTTCCAACAATCCTGCCTTTTCATTCGACCTCGAACCGCCTTTTGCACACAGCCGAGTTGTTTTCAAACTTTGGCCTACTTTTAGAACACCTGGCCCCCCGGCTCTTTGACACTTACAGCGTGTGACAGGTAATCCTGGGAGCGGACCAGGCTCTTGACGACCTCCGTGCCGCTGCTGTTGCCGAGGTAACCGGCGGACATGTTGTGAGTGGGGCAGTGCTTCAGAGTGTGAGCGCTGGCCACGATCTGGCCCTGGATGGCGGCGCCCACCAGGGTCCCCAGAACCTCCATCGTCATTCCTGTCATCACAGATCCGGCTGTCAGAGGTCATGTCTGCGGCTAAAATGCCATGGCACAGGAATATTAAAACAGTCCTTACGGTAGGCGGTGGCCGAGTCTCTTTCCTTCTGGTCTGTGCTCAGGAACATGGTGAGGGCAGAGTAAGGCACGTGGAAACACTGCAACAGAGCAGAAAGAGTCGGTTAGTGTTCAGGTAGAACAGAGCAAATACAGGTCTGGAACAGCAGCAGTCAAAAGGTGCAGAAGTCTCATGAGGAGGAGGAGAAATAATGAATGAATTTAGTTGTGGTGTTATTTTTAGTTACTCTAGTGGCTTGTTTCTAGGGACCGAAGTGACAGTCGGTCACTTCGGTCCAGACAAAAACATCTGGGTTTGAATGGGTGCAAACATTCATGGTCCCCAGAAGATGAATCCTAGTGAGCTTTGCCATAGGTTTTAGATGAAATGACTCAATAGTTAATGGAAGGAAGTAATAGAAAAGGTATTCAGATCCTTGACCTGAGTAAAAGTACCAATACAGCAATGTGAAAGTTCTCTATAGTGAATGTCTCAGTTATGCAAAAGTAGCACACAAAATGCAAAGTAAAGTAAAACACCTGGTTTCGTTTGAACTACTTCGCTACTAATAATAAATCTAATGGCTCCAAACATGATGATAGAAGAGAAAATAAGAAAGAACTCTGCTCTGACTCAAAAACCTGTCAGCTTTTGGACTTTTCTTTTGTCTTTGCTGAGATATTGGATCATTGGCACATTTCTTATGGGAAAAATCACTGTTTAGTGGAGCTGTTAACGCCTTGTAGACACCTGCAACGTGATCCTGAGTGCATGCTGCTTTTTGGAAGGAGTCGAAAAGGTTGGAAGCCACTGGTAATCCTGTACTTGTTTTACATTTTTAAAGCTTGTTATATTATCCACTGTGTAAGATGTTCACCCCAATAGCAAACAAACCTGTCGGATAAATGTAATGGAGCAGAAAGTACAATATTTACCTCTGAAATATTCTGCAGTAGAAGTATAAAGTAGCAGAAAATGGAAATAGTCAAGTGGAAGATACTTGAGTAAATGCACTTAGCTGCTTTTGACTACTGTGTATAGTCCTGAAATTTAAGTACATGTATTCATATCCACTGTCACGATGACAATCACTACCTGGTCATCTCTCACTTCTTTCAATTACAGCATCATCATCAGGACAACATTTTAATTCATCCAAATTTGACCTTGTTTTAGACTAAATACATGAAAAACTAAACACATTCCTATCCTTCGCTTTGTGCTTGGAGCTAATTAGCATATCTTAGCACGCTGTTGTGTTTTACTAAGACGGCAAACACACCTGAATGCCTCACCAGTAATGGTAAATGGTCTGCACTTATATAGCGCCTTTTTCTACTTTATTTTTATCCAAAGTGTTTTACAATGTGTTTTGCATTCACTCATTCACACACCAATGGCGACTGAGCTGCCGTGCAAGGTGCCTGCCTGCCATTGGGAGCAATTTGGGGTTCAGTGTCTTGCCCAAGGACACTTCGGCATGCGGAGGGGACAGGGATCGAACCACCAACATCCATCAGAAGACAATCCGCTCCACCACCTGAGCCACAGCCGCCCCTCAGCACCAGTATCATAGCTGTAAATAAGCTGTGGCCAATAATGCATCCAATATTCAGCATTTTTATCAGTATTATATGTTTTTGAACCAGTTCTTAATAAAATAAATTATTTTAAAACATGCACTGCTTTGGTTCGGATGTGGTTATCTCTCTGTATATGGCTGTTTTCTATTACAGGACCTTGCAAATCATTACCAGTAAGAGCTCATCAGCAATGAAGGATTAATGCTGAAACTTTTAGTGTAAATCATGAACAAACAAAGGCATTTCAGCAAAGGTTTGTGTAGAAGATTGTGTTATTCAGAATTTTAACACCAAGATTTCAAGTCTGCCAATGTACATCTGTTCC
The DNA here is from genome assembly GCA_024666655.1 of Dascyllus trimaculatus. NCBI lineage: Eukaryota > Metazoa > Chordata > Actinopteri > Pomacentridae > Dascyllus > Dascyllus trimaculatus. Next base: position 27,450,217 of record CM045455.1, read on the forward strand.
AAATATCAGTTATCACTCTCCTTGGTTGCTAATAACTGGTATGGGCCCTGATTAATACCATATCTGCTAACCCCTACTGTGAACTGTTACGTGCAAACTCAGACTCAAACTCAACTTATCTCCGTGTTTCCTGTGAAAATGCTGGACGTACAGATGCTGTAAATATATCAAAAGCCATCTCTGCAGTTTCCATGTTGGCCAACCTCAGATCTGTTTTCTCCTTCCTCGCCACCACCTCTCCCAGAGAATAGCCCTGCTTCACTTTGTAATTTACACAAGGGCCCAGTCAGCACTGCGGCCAAATGAGCCTGCAGAGCCGCAACCAAAATAAATGCGGCTTTTTTTCCTCCCCCCCCTTTTTTTTTTGTGCAGCTTCTACACAGCATGTCATTTACGGGGCTTTTCACTGTGAGCAAACATTTATAGAGTCCAACCTGCTTAGCCGTGGGACGCAGATGGAAGTGAGAACGGCTTAATTTGGACGGAAAACCGGTTATTAGTTGATTGCATTTCCACTGACGTATTGCTTTTCTGACTTCTGTTTACGGATTGAATGATAACAGCTGGTCTTTCCCAGCAAAAAACTTCACACAAACACACAAGCAGCAGACAATGAAGGGGAGGGGAGCTAAAAGTGGCAACCGGCATTTACCCAGCGAGAAGGTTCCTGGCAGCACTGACTGTATACTTATCAAGTAGTTAGAATGACATGCCATTACAGCTCGCCACAGTGTGGCTGCAGCGGGCTGCACGCTCTGTAGCACATGTTATATGGGTTAGAGGGAGAGGAAAGTAATGGTCTGGAGCATAATAACAACAAAACCTAAATAACTGCACTTCCTTTTTTGAGGTGATTTGTCGAATCTGCTCGCAAATCAAAGACTTGGACGGCTGCAGTCAGCTCCGTCTTTGTTGTTGCCAGTGTTTCATCCATTTGTTATGTAATGTGTCATCTGCAGACACAATCGGAGCTTTTATCTCCTCTTCTCCTCTTGTTATCCGAGGCTGAATTTGTTAAACTTACAGTGATGAGGGTCTGGTAGAGGCAGTAGAAGCCCAGATACCAGATGAACCTGCCGCCGCTGAAGGGAGGAACGAACCAGAGGTAGAAGTAGGAGACCACCAGGAACGGAGTGCAGCCCACCATCCTGCAGGAAGCAAACACATGCACGCAAGGACATCAGCATTTTTAGGAAGAAACTTGGGAGAACTGTGCAGCATATCGTCCTCTTTTTCCCAGCAGGACAGAGGTTGTGTTATGCAACTTTCATAGCACCGTTAAAATCAGGCCATATTTCAGGCAGATTACAGCCGAGGGGTTAAGCTGACTGCCAAATGATTATGTTGTTGTCAGTATGGCAGGAATCTGTCCGGGGAGGGACGCACAAACAAGGGGAAACACCACAATATGTCAAAGCCACACATACCATCGAAACACACAAGCAAACGCAGCGTGAAGCCGTTCTGCTGCGTCGTGCTTTTTCCTCCGAACTTGGACGATTCGCTATGTGGTCCATGTATAATTCATAAGTAAACAACTGGTCTGTGTCATTATGGTCAGAGTGAGCAGCTGCGTGCTGCAAGAATGAGGAGGAAAAAGAGCAGATTATGGATGATCAACGGTTTGCCGGCAAACACCGATATATCATCATCATCATCATCATCCGCCCTCTTCCTGCTTCCCTTTAACCCTCCGAACCCCGAAACCCACTGGCGGGTTTGAAAGATATGCCGCCTCTTAAAAGAATCACCAAAATTACACTTTTTATCAAAGCCAGAAAGTGTAAAAACAGAAAGATTCATGTTTCCGTAGTTCCTTGAACTACTCATCTGTCACATGTGGTTCCATCGAGAAACTTTAAGAACATAATGTTCATCTGAATCCCTTTATTGTGTATGTCTCATTCGAAACTCTCCAAAAAAAATAAAGCATTAGCGAAAACCAGATTCTGTAAAAAATATAAAATTCTGCACTCAATCTCAATCAGAAAGCCACGTTTGATTCAGCTGCAACCAACAGTTACTTAATAAAAATTCAGGGACTTTCCAGTTGAACTGCAGGCAGTGTTTATACACAGCAGAGAGGAGACAAGTATGGAAAGGAATTAAAAATGTAACTAGTAAAATATAAAACACACAGTTTGTTAAATTACTATTATTCCCAGTGTTGGTAGCATCTGTGTGCACTTGAAAAATACTGTACATGTAATTCCAGGTTTAATTTTACATTTTTGTGGGGTTATTTCATCTGAATTCATCAAGTGTTTAGAACAATTTCTAATCGACCATCTCAGATTTGCCTGAAAATGTTACAGCATAAATATGGATATTACTGAAGATATTTGTGATTTTTTTGTTTTGTTTGATATAACGTAGTTTCTGAGATAATGATTTTGGATAATTATTTTGCACACTGACATTTAAGGCTATGTGTGAACGACAGTTTCTCAGGACCTATTAAAGATAAAGCCTGAATTTTTCACTGTTATTTCTTTTTTTGTGTAGGAATAATTTTTTTTTTTTTTTTTTTTTAAATCAGTTATATTTGGAGGAACATTTTGAAACTCCAGAACTCTAACTACTAATGTGAGCTCAAAGATGGGACTTTTTAAAGGTAATTTCTTTTCATATTTCAGCTCACCCATAATGAGAGACTATTTGATGTACTTTCTCACACGCATGTCATGAGGGCAAACAACAGTGAAAATTCCACGCTTTTATGTTTAATAGTTTCTGAGCTATTGTAGTTCAAACGTAGCCTTACATTTCAACGTGTGAGAAAACGTGTTGAAGTGGGTCTACGGGCAATTTTTAATAATAAAATATCCAGGAAAGCATTCGATATATGAAGCTAAAGTTCCACAGACACCATTTTTAATAACTACAGTTAATGATAAAAAAAATCAGAAGGTCCATGATGACTTGAGATGGAATAACCCACAATCAAGGAAATCTAACCTGTATTTTTTGTCTTTATAACTCTGTCTGTCTACACAGGAGACATTTCTGAATTCTCTCTACTTCCAGTCATGGTTGTGCTGTTTCCATTGAGGTGTAGGACTTGATACTGCAGTAAAAAATGAGCCCACAGTGAGTAAAAATGTGAGTTCGAAGACTGAAATGGCTGTAACTCTGCTCGTCTACAGGTAGAAAAAAGGTCTGATGGAATTTAGGTGACCGTGACAAAACTCCGACCTCTGACCTGCTGCACACCGGGATACAGAAAGCAGGAGAAAGCGGCAGAGAGGGGCCGGTTACAGTCATTTCTAGCATCATCCAGGCCGCTAAAACCTCCCTCTCCTCCTGATTGTTCGCTCAAACAAAGGCGGCCGACAACGCTGGTGCTGCAGTATTGAGCGGCGGGTCACTGGGGAGCTGAACGGGCCCCTGAATGGGACAGTTAGAATGTTCCTGCAAGATGAACACGCTCAGGCAGAGGAGACAAAGGCAGGCGAGCACAAACACACTTCCTCACACATTATGCATGCATGAACACACGGTCACACCTGTCCCCCAAAATCTGCACAGCCTTAATTAAACCGGCTGATAAGAAGCTGCCACTTAAAATTCTCTTCTCGCTGACTTGTCGGAGGACATTTGCAGAATGTTAATTAGACGATGTGCGATGGGGCAGCAGGGATTTGGAATGAGGTCTAGTAGGTGAGAATGTGCTTTACTGGTTGATTTTAGGCTTAGTAGAGTCCATATATCCTAGTGGAGCAAAGGAACATACAGTATGTACAATTAACTCTGTATTTTACTTGAGTTTTTGCACGCTATATTTCTTTTATACGAAAATCCAGATGCAAATATTGGACCTTTATCAATCTACTACATGTAGTTGAAAGAGAAAATGCTAATAAATGTTAGCATTGCACAAGGGAAAGTCTAGACAAAGGATAAAATCTGGAAAAATACTGTCTTTCTTCTTGTACACTTTCTTCTTTCTGGTGCCTACATTACCCATAATTCTCACAAGCTCAGCTGTGGGAGATTTAAAGATAAGAGTTTGTACGAGGAGTTTCTAGACCCAACATACATGTGATCTGGTGTAAGACAAGTGCAAGTACTTCTATTTTACACTGTATTTCTTCTGCACAAAACATCGGAGGTAAATATTGCACCTTTTTTAATCTGCTGCATTTATTTGACAGAGAATATGCGACTAAATTTCTGCATTGCACTTCTACACTTCAAAACCGTCCAACCCAATAAACAGTTTTTCAAAAATCTGAAAAAAATATTGTCCTTTTCAGTCCACAACTTCTTCTTTCTTGTCACAGCCTACTGCCTACATTACCCACAATTCTCAGACGCTGAGCTGTGGACAGTTCGAAGTGTCTTTGAGGAACTTTTAAACCAAACATACCCTGATATCTGGTGTCAGTGATGTAAAGTAACTAAGTACATTTACTCAAGTGCAATTTTAGGGTAATTTACTAGAGTATTTACATTTTACGCTGTATTTCTTTGGCACAAAACATCACAGGTAAACATTGGACCTTTTTTTTAATCAACTACATTTATTTGCCTTAGAATACGATACTAAAATTTATGTTTGCACTTCTGCTGTTTAATACCATCTGATTCACAATCAACAGTTCATTAAAAAAGGATAAAATCTGAAAATAATGCCATTTTTATTCTGTAAATTCACCTTTCTTGTCAAAACTTGGTTGCCTACATTACCCACAATTACTTAAAAGCTCAGCTGTGGACAATTCAGTGGGAGATTTGAAGTTAGGAGCTTCTACAAGCAACTTTTAAACCCAGTATGCCTTTGATCTGGTGTCAGTGATGTAAAGTAACTAAGCTATTAGGATAATTTACTTGAGTATTTCCATTTCTGCTACTTCATATTTCCACTCCACTACAATTTAGAGGCAAATATTCGACTTTTTACTCCACTACATTTATTGAATAGCTCTAACTAATGTGCTAATATTCAGATTAATGATGTAAAATGTAATCAAAAAACACATTGTGGTGATTTATTATTGGAACGCCCAGCAGTTAGCTCCTATTACTAGCTTAAGATCAAACTTTATTGATCTCCATGCAGTAAGAACATTAAAGCCATGAGCACATGAATGCATTGACAACTATAATCCATAACATAAAATACATGATCCTGTGAAATTCTGCTTTAACAGGACTTTCACTTGTAGTTTTTCTACACTGTACTACTGTTACTCTAACTTAACTACTTCTGTCAGCACTGAGGTTATCGGCTCTGAACTCTACTAAGGATGTTAATTATCTTTCAGTTCAGACAGAAATGCTTCCTAAAAGAGGACATGGAGTCGATCTGCTGATTCCTTCCAGATGCCAGAGCTGAGCATGAATAAAGTCCGGTGGTCGACTGCGGCAGCAGCTCTGAGGATTAAACTTGTGGTTGGTTGTGTTTGGGTGGTGAGTCCTTCTAGAACGGCAGTCATCAGTTGCTACCTAACTGTTTGTAACACACATATGTAAGACCTCGAATGGACACTGGTGCAGAAAAGGCAACACATAATAATATACATGTAAGTTACAGGGGTTAATTATTTTTACTTCAGATACTTTTGACAGCACCTTTGATGATACATCCATGTAAAACACTTGATATTTACTTGCAGCAGAGTGCTTCTACATTTGACTATTTCTACTAAATAAAGAAATACTTCTACCACTGACATATCCCCTAACAACGCTTGTCTTCTCCTGGTCGACCGGCTGTTTGCTTGGTTGATATCCTCTTATCTGACCAAACTGTCATTGTGTCACTTTCATAAATAGAAAAGTTCCACATCAACAGCCTTCCAGGATGCTTGACAGCAGGAGGAACAGACTACCTTTCACTACTTTAAACTCCCCCAACCTGATGGAGACTGCCAGATCTAACTTATCTACTGAGCATTTACTCAGGCTTAGCATCATCTGACTCAGCTCCATGTCCTCGGTGTGGCTCTGTTTTGTTAAAACAGATGGACAAAAAGTTGAGTGTAAAGTCTGCAAACCCAGTATCTTAAATAATCAAACATTTAGAACCATTTCTGCTCAACTCTTTCTGATTTGTCAGCTATAAAAATGGATATTTAGGAAGATTATTGCAGAATTTTAGCTTGATACATCAAATAAAGCGCCAAAAATTGAAAACTTGACCCACTTTCAGCACATTTCATTCTCATACTGAAATGTGATGCCATATTCAAATGACAATATCTTATGAAATATTACAGATAAAAGCCTGAAATTGTCACTGTTGTTTCTCATCATGCCATTGATTCAGGATCTGCAGTATTGCCCGGGTACATAAAATAATCTCTGATTTAGGCTGAGTTGAAATCTGAAAAAAACTGAAGCCGTCATGAAAAGTCCCATGTTTGAGCTCATACTAACAAAATAAATGAGTCTACCAGTGTTATTGTCTGACCCACATATGGCTGTGTGTCACAATAGTACGAAACAAATCATAAGGAATACTTTGAATAAGAAATACTCGTTCACAAACATGAAAAGAAAGTTGTTTTTGTTGAACGTTTATAACTGATTGAGCTGGTTTGACAAGTCGTACCACAAAACTCTTGGTAGATAGTCTGATCCAAGTAGAGCAGAGCTGAGGAGTATCAAAATGCTTCTCAAAACACACCTTAGAAACTTAACCTTTTAATCTGGGCATGTTATTCTCTTCCAGATAATTAATCAGCAGCATAATGAGAAAAAAGAGTGAAAATGTCAGGCTTTTCTCTTTCATAGTTCCGGAGATATTGTCGATCAAACACAACCTAAAGTTTCAACGTGCGAAAAACTCTAACAGTGGGTGGATGGGCAATTTCCTTTTTTTATCTTGAAAAGTGTTCGATATATCAGTCTAAAATCTCACAGAGTCCATTTTAAATATCCATAGTTTATGATAAAAAAACAAGGTTCAATCAAATCAGAGATGGTCGAGCAGAAGGCCCCTGATGATCCGAGATGGAGGAAGCAGTTCTCCATCATCTACAAACAGCAGCTAACTCGTCTGTGCTTCATTCCTCAGTAGTTCTTGTGCTGGGAGTAGATATATTTCTATTTTCAGAGATCATATGAACGTTGGCAGCAGCATCCAGGTCTGTTCCGAGTCTGTTTTTATCATTTCAGGAGGAAACAACCAGATCCAAACGACTTAATGTGCTGCAGATACTGACTTTTTATGTTTATCTATGACTGTTCAGACAAATAAGGTCAGCAGGCAGAGTGGAAGACTTTCTTGCTGCATCTGACCGTCACTTTCTCCTTCTTTATTCTTGATAAACTGCTTTCTCAAGGTTCTACTCGCTGCATCTGAAGGTTGTTTGCCACAAATCGTAAACACGCCGGCGCCCAGGGGGACGTTTTGGGCCGAAAAAACACTTCCTATGAGGGAACTCGAGGCGGAGATACAAATCACTTAACGTCTGGATGCGTCGGCCGCCGGGAGGAAAAGCTCTTCCTGCTCAGAGGACGGACGGGACTTTCCAGACGGAGCTGAAAACTGGAGGGAGTGTCCTGTGTGAGCGCTCATCAACGCAAATACTGACGGAGAGACACAATAAAGACACCCACATGGAGGCGGGGAAGCACAAACAAACACCTCCAGCTTCCCGAGGGGGAACCAGAGCTGAATTAACATCAGCATCTGCCTGGCCACAGCGGTGCCCCTCCAGCTCTGTGTGTAATCTATGGTTTATAATGGAGTGGGCATTAGCTGCAGCATGTGTAATTACAGTAAGTGTCACGCTAGTATGTTTAAAAGACATATACCGCACACACACACACACACACACGCTTAGCTGCTTATAAAAGTGATGATCGCTTCATATAATCCAGACTTGCGAGGTAAAAAAAAATAAATAAATTGCACTCAGAGCCCCGGAGACGAAGGAGAACAGCTTGCAGATGATGAAAAACAAAGCAAACGTGAAACGAGGTGTTACATAAATGCAATAAAACGTAACTGAGCAGCGCGTGGTTCACGAGAGATGAACTTCTGCTGTCGTGCAGAAGCGTGCGGCCCCTCGGAAACAAACAACAAATTAAAGCTCGGTGGCTGTTGATGCAGCACAAGCCTCAGGTGACGTGAGAATAATTTAAGGAGCAGCCAAACAACTGGAGCTTGTTTTTGTAGATTTTTTTGGTGTGTGTTTTTTTTTTTTTGCATAAACAGTAGCACCGTGTGGGGAGCGCAATTACGTCCGAGAGCGTGGGAGCAAACCGCCGCATGTTTGGTGATCCATCAACAAATTAGAGGTCTTTACGTAGGTTTAGCGAGAAAACCGGAACCGAGGAAACCGATATTTTACCCCAAAGTTATCATTTTAGGCAAACATGTGCAGTTTAGCAACATTTTTCATAACAAGTGTGGATTTATGGCAGTTTTTAGTTCACCAGTTGGTTTCTTCTGACTGGAAATGACATAAACAAGTAACAAAACACAGCAGGACACCGTGTTAAACAGGTCAGCAACACATTTTCTCATAATCTAATGGAAATTTTAAGGAGTGACGCAAAATTTGAGTTTCTTCACAGTCACTTATGGATGAATTGAAAGTATTTATTAAAAATGAAGCCCAAAATTGTGCATTTTTTGCATTAAATTTTGATTTAAAGAGGATTTTTGCTTGACCAGTCGGTTTATTTCTTGCTGGAAATGTCAATAAGCATTTTGTTTAAGATGTAAATGATCCATTTTAAATGTTTCTATGTTGTTGTTTTTTACATTTTTACCAAAAATGCCATGTCCAAAATCATTCCTGCCTCTTAAAATTGCCACAAATCTTGAGAAAATGCAACTTTTTTACTATTTCTAAATGATCCTGGCAATTTTTTAACATCCTCTAGATTATTTTAATTATCTTTACACACTATAAAATGAGCAAAGCTGATTAGAAGTAGCTAAAAGTCAGTTGCAAGTCAAGGTTAAAACTCCAAATCACCACAAAAGACATGTTGAGACCTGGAAAAAGCTGGTTAGCCACTGCAGAAACTGTGCAACTGCTGTGATTAATGGGGAATAAATAATTTTGGATATGACATATTTAGTGAAAAAGAAAAAAAATCAACAGAAATACTTAAAATTTATAACTTACACCTTGAACAAAATGCCTCACCGTCATTTCCAAGAAGAAGAGAAAAGCTACTGGTGAAATGAAATGAAAATGAAAATTTGGTGCAGGAATAAATGATTTTGGGCTAAACTATAAATGGAAAGTTTCACTTCATCCATAAGTGACTAGAAAGGAACCAATACTTCCTTTCTGAGTCTTAACATTGGTCATATTTTCTTAATATTGTCTCAGAATTTGAGCGTTGAAAAGGACGATTCAAATCACTCTCAGTTTCATTATGAAGCGCTGCTGATGATAAAACGCAGAGTTCTGCTTCGGTTCATGAGCTCACCAGGGCATGAGTCTGCCGATCTTGGTCCATCTGCTCTTTGTAATGAAGAAGCCGACGACGGGGTCGGTCACGGCGCCCCAGGCTTTACCGATGAACAGCACCATGGAGGCCTGGAAGGCGTTGATCTGCAGAGGAGAACCAACACAGACTGGAGTTTAGAGGCACTTTCAAGCACATTAATTCAGATACAGAAGCCACACACAGTTTTACAATCTCTTATTCTATTCCAGCATGTTTACCTGAGCGACATCGAGCAGGTAGATCTGCAGGAAGAAGGCCGTGGCACTGGCAGCTACTTCCTTTGGCGCACCGCCGATGGCAAAACACAGTTTACTGCATAATGACAACTTCTGGCTCAAGTCGGTCTGTGAAGGCCAAGGAGATGGAAAAATTACTTCATAGGTGATACATATGAACATTAAACTTCTCCAGTTGATTACTTACAATCAGACACTGACTTTTTGTATAACTTTTTTGTAATTTAATGTTCAAGTACGCAAATATTGATGATGATTTATAGCCAGTATCGAAGTATGTGCATAATATCATTCAGTCTGGCAAAATAAGCCTCATATGTGGTTAAATTTCAGCTTGAATAAAACATGGAAGCAGCCTGTAACTTCACACATACAATAACAAGATACAGACGTCAATGAACACCAGTTTCTTTGGCCCTACCGATGAGTCCACATCACCATTCTGACATCTCAAAATAGCAAACAACTGGAACCTTGGTTTGCCATAGTTGCCACACAAAATGTGGCCTGTGCTGGAGCCAACAAATCAGCTGGATCTGCTAGAAACTATTTAATCTGCATCCTCACCAAATTTCATGGTTCTTGGAGTTTTATTTCTTGAGATACTGAACCCTAAAAATGGCTTACCAGAGAAGACATTTTAGGGCAAAACTAGAAAAATTCCCAGGTCTAAAAACATGTGAAAGTCTCAAAATGTTGCCCAAATAACAAAAAGTAAGTTGTGACCAGTTTGCCAAAGACTGGCCCAGCATAGAAAGTGGTTTCCAACTCACCAGAGCACTTTAAAACATGGTGTTTTCAATGGTGTAAAAAGAAACGTTTTAATGCAACTCACTAGATCACTGCATAAAGAAGCCTTTTACTGTAGCTCACCAGAGCAAGTGTCTAGAGTAATGTGTTTTTCCACTTTTAGCAGCGTAAAAATCAGCCTTTTTAAATGTACAACACCACAGAACCACATAAGTAGTGTTTTTGACATTTTAAAAAGCAACATTTGACTGTGTTTCCACCACAACACCATAAAAAGTGGCCTTTTCAATGGCGTAAAAAGCAATGTTTTAATACAACTCAGTAGACTGAAGTAGAAAGTAGCACTGTTGACAACATAAAAAGCAGCATTTCATTGTAACTAGTGCTGTCAATCGATTAAAATATTTAATGGTGATTAATCACATGAATGTCATAGTTACCTCGCCATTAATCGCAAACTAATCACACATTTTTTATCTATTCTCATCAGCCGTGTGTTTGGCCATCAAGTGGTATTTCAGACTGGATGTGCTACGATGAGAACTCAGTTCACTCTGACAATACACACAGATAACTTCAGTCTAACCCCCCCGCCCGCACTGTAAAAAGTGCTGTAGTTAGTAAAAAGAGTAAAAGAGTGGTATTTTTCACAGCTTAAAAAGTGATTGTTTACTATAACTCACTACAGTGCCATAAAAATCAATGTTCCTGACAGCTTAAAAAGCAAGATTTCATTGTAACTCATCAGAGCACTGTAAAAAGTCACATTTTTATGGGATATAAAGCACCATTCTAGTGAAACTCACTAAAACATCATAAAAAATGCATTTTTAAGCGCTCAGAAAGCAGCATTTTACTGTAGCATACTGGAACGCTAAATAGAAATTTAAATTCATTGTAACTCACCCGAACAACTTAATAAGCTGAGGTTTTGACAGAATAAAAAGCTGTGTTTTACTGTAACTCACCAGAGCACCACAGAGACTGTTATTTCTGATGGCTTTAAAGGCAACATTTCATTGAAACTGATCAGACCACCATTTAAAGAGTCATTTGTGACAAAAAAAAAAGCAGAATTTTACAGAAACACTGTCAAAAAAATTGTGTTTCTGCTTTTGATGGCGCCAAAACTGACCTTTTTGTAATGTAACTAACTAGAGAACCGTAAAAAGTCACACTTTTATGGGATATAAAGTGCCATTCTAGCGAAACTCACCAAAACACCATCAAAAGTTGCATTTTTGAGAACTCAAAAAGCAGCATTTTACTGTAACTCACTGGTGCGCTATATAAAAAGGTGATTTGATGTAACTGACCAGACCACTGTACTAATCTGTGGTTTGATAGCATTAAAAGCTGTTTCACTGTAACTCACCATAGCAAATAAAATTTTAAAAAAACAGCGTTTTATGGCACTTTTGGTCTCCCATAGAATTAAAAAGTGTTGTTTTCAATGGCGTGAAAACGCTATTTTAATACAAGTCAGTAGACTGAAGTGGAAAGTAGCGCTGCTGACAACACAATAAGCAACATTTTACAGCCACTCACAAGAGCACCATAAAGAATGCTGTTTTAGACCACCAAAACACCAAAAAAGTTGCATTTTTGAGTGCTCAAAAACTAGCATTTTACTGTAAAACTCACCAAAGCACCATAAAATAATGACGATTTAATGTCACTCACCAGAACACCTTAGTAAGCTGTGGGTTTGACAGCATTAAAAGCTGTTTCACTGTAACTCACCAGAGCGAGTAGGAAGAAAAAAAAGGGGAGTGTTTTATGGCACTTTTGGTCTTCCATAGAATTCTGACACAAACACAACAGACCAGTTTCCTGTTTCCTTTAAAACTGTTTTCTATTTAAGGACACAAATTGTTTGCAAATCACACATTAATGAGCGTCATCATACATTCATGCTGAAGTCCAATAATCCGACGTAGGGAATATATTTAGATCACAGTAAGCGTGTATTTATTATTCATATTTCCATCAGACTCCTCTCTGGAACAGGATGTTGGGAGTATAATTAAAAAATGTGTCATTTTTGTTTCGCCGCTGAGCCCCGGTGATTCAGTGTTAGCATGAAGAACTCCTCGTTTCTCTTACACAATCTGCAGAAACACTTCCATTTCCCTTTCTTCTTACAAGAAGCGGCGCACCTCGCAGTCATTCCTGCCCGAATCCCTTTTCACATTTCAACTTGCTCTAAAAATATCCCCATGATTCAGTGTAAAGGACCACATCACACTGCCTCGGTATGGGATGCACGGTGCGGGAAAATTCCACTCCCTGAGAAAACTGTCAACTTTAAATCATCCGTCAATGAGAGGCTGCTCACTTATGAGTGTGTGCAAGAAGATTAAATGAAGGGAGATCAGACGGAGACCCCCCGCCGGCTGTTAGCATTGTGGTTTAGCCTGAGAAAAACCCCACGAGTCATCCACGGCCTCTCCGAAAAGACACGTGACCGAGCAACAAGGCCGAGCTTTCATCTTCGGAATAAAACGAGACACCACAGTCTGGGGAGCCCGATATTTACGGCCCTGCTCCAACCTTCGGCTCCTCTCCTGCTTCTGTGCAACCTTTCTGGTGTCACATCCCCGACTCAGGCCCCCCGTTGGAGCTCCATGAAAGAAGGGAACCACCAAAGCAACCGCAGCGCTGTTATTACCCGGGCCTTCTTCTGCCCCCACGAAAACACCGAGGGGCCTCCAGGAGAACGACAATTACCAGGAGGGAGGTGTGTAATTATTCAATCGCAAGACAAGCGGCTCGGAGGTAAGTAAAGGCCTCGCGACTTCAAAACTCTCTCTTCTCCCACTCTCACTGCAATTATCCCTAATTGGAGAGAGAGAAAAAATCAAAGTCTCTGGTGTCTGGAGAACGCTGCTTAACTGATGATGTGCAAAAAAAAATAAAAATGACTCTCGCTGCGTGTCTGACTTTCCCTCAAAAATCTGACTTCTTATCATCAAAGAGGATAAACAGGATATCCCTTCGACTGTTGTCTGGATGCACAAACAAAACCACACACACACACAATATATATATATATAAATACACAGAGAGAGAAACTCAGAGTAAAGCGAGCATCTGTGGAGTTCAGACAGTCAACAAGCAAAGGGACAAGGACAGATAAGACTAATCTCTAAAGTTAATGAATCCTTAACTGTTGCAGGCAGGACAATTTAAATCAGCACCGAGGATAATTAAAGAAAAGAGAGGAAGGTGGGAGGAGGAAGGAAAAACAGCAAACCAGTTCTCGAAAAAACAAAAGAGTTTCTGCACAGCTGGAAAAAAAAAATGAGACTTCAGATGCCGAGCGAAGGATTTTCGGACAGTTCTGGACATCAGGGTCGAACCACAGATTACAGTAACACGAGTCGACAACAGCGGCTCCCTGACCTCGGTTCAGATTATGGATTATGCATGAAAGATGATGAATGCGAAAGGAACGGTTGATTATGTCAGGGGCGGTGGCGGCGACAGCAAGTCCTTCAAATGTCAAAGCTGCACTGTAAAAAAATGAATGTTTGAACTGGTTTAGTTGTAATTTTTGAATAATAGCTGGTAAAATCCAGGAGAAATGCATGCGTTTACATATTAACTGTAAAAAAAACAGGAGAAAACCATAATATTCACAAAAATGAATTAATCAATTTACATTTGCAACATTTTCTGTATTTAAATCAGGAAAAACAATGTTATTTTGCAGATGCTTGCTGTAAATTTGAAGAAAAAATATGTGTATTAAGGCATGAAAAAGGGTAAATAATTTTTCAGTTATTTTATCTGGTATTTTACAGATTCATTTTTTGTGTTTACACTATTTGATTGCAAAATTACACATTTTTCTTGTAAATGTAAAAAATATATTTTATATATTTTAAAGAAAAAAAATGTGTATATTAAGGATTGAAAAATTGTAAATCATTTAATTTATGGATATATATTAATTTACATGACTGTGAAAACAAAAAGACCAAAACTGTAAATAATTTCTCAATCAAAAAAAATATTTTTCCAAAGAGGCATTCAATATTTTATAGTTTGTGACAGTCATTAATTATTTATCAATTTATTCTTTTTTTTCTTTTACAGTTTTTGAGTGTTACAATATTCTAACATTTTTATTGTATTTTTCTGCCCCCTTTTTATTTTTTATTTATTTATTTTACAAATTTTTACAGTGTAAGGGTCAAAAGGTATGATTTTAATTCAAATTTAGAATAACACAAACTTCAACACAAAACTTCATGTATATGTCCCAGTTTGTCTACGTTTAAGAGACTTGACAGCGTGTATTTTTCAGTGCTGACAGGTCATACAACCAATCAGACGGTGCTTTTAGACAGACAAGAGGCTGCATGAGAGCCAAAGTAGCACATTTCAATATCAATTTACTTCATCGACAATTGGTAAACAAACAAAACAAAAACACGAGGAAACCAACGATCAGAAAAATGCTGAATAATCAGTTGACCTCCCAGCCCAACCCCAGTGGAATCAATTCAAAAATCTATTTCTCCTTCTTGACCTTTAATTAACATTTAAACTAGAAAAGCCACTGAGAGCAACAACCACACCCCGACCACGACATATGAGATAATAAAACACTCTGTAGGTACCGTACTGATACAAGCAGCAATCATACAGCAACAACACGAAGGACGACATTAATTCAGATAAATTCGATGCATTCTGCCGGTCAGAAAGGATTTAAATGGATTAAAAGGTAATAGGTTCCATTTAAGTGGAGCATATTAATTAAAAGCCAGGTTCCCAACGTCACTATTAACATGATGACTGATTAGTGTTCGGAGCCACTGTAGTGTGTAATTCATGTTTAATCCCAAATGTAAAGATGGACCCGAGTCCTTTATTCCTTCTGCTGAAGTCGCTCTCTAGTCGAACATTTAACCTCCATATTTAGAGTTTTACTTCCCTTAAATCATCCCTTTGCTCTTTAACATACCTTTGATGTAGCTCTGGACCGCTGACTACTGTTATGTTGCTGCAGCTCGAGCACACCAGCCCCCCCCAAGACTACTAAACAATGGCAAAAACCTAATATTGGACTAATTCAACATGTTCGAAACTGATTCTGTAGAGGAATAAAGATACAGAAAGCGTTAATGTGCAAGGCGACAGGATTGGTTTCTTAGATTTGTTACATTCCGAACCCTGGAAATCTGAATTTAGTGTTTTAGAGATTGTCATTTGTACACCAGAGTTTCAAAAAAAATACTCAGACATGGTGCTGACTGCTTATTCTGCTTAAGATGTGTCTTCTAGCTTATATAAAAATACCATATGATCATGCTAACAAGGTACAAATCTTGATTTTCACTGGATGAGATCTTTAAAAATGTCCACTTTTTGATAGAGTGGAATTTGCTGTGGCAGTTTCACCACTACTGACTATGGATCTCTCATTTAGCCTCATTCACAAAGACATAAAACTCACATCTGTTATTTCAGACATGTTTATAGGACATGTCTCACACATCAAGATTCCTTTTGTGGTTTTCGTCTTCCAGAAAAAATGTACTGTAGGGACTCTACACTGTAAAACAGCTTCAAGTTGAATTAACTTGAATTTCATAGATTTTACTTCTGATAAATCGGTGGAACTAAGATAAACATGTTTCTTTCATGGATGTTTTTGGTCCAGCTGCTATTTTTAGTCTTTCCAATAGGGCAGAAACATAAGTGGATGACATCACATACTCATCTGAGCGATGTTATCATGCGATTATCAAGAAAACTTGAAGCGAACTTTTGAAAAGAAATGCCAAAAATGCGAATCAGCCTTGTTTCCATTACACCAGGCTGTTGCAAAAGGCTGAAAGAAGAACCAGACTAAACTTCAGTCATCAGCAAAACGAGAGAAGTCTTTGCAATCGAGAAAACTGCAGTCATTCTTTCGTTTCAGCAGAACAAAGGAAGAGGAAGCGTTCGCTGTGTCAGAAACATTTGAAACTTCAGTCTTCCATGAAGCAGAGGAAGTCTGTTATGAAAGACTCAAAACTGAAGAAGTTTCATTTTCATTCTCTTTTTTTTCCCCTCAATATGCATAAAAATACATTGGAGAAACACTATTGATGCCAATTTTTACACCTCAGCCAGCCTTTAAAACCTTTTTGGTCTCGTTTCTGTGGCGGCTTTCCAACATTTGTTTAAAAAATATGCATTAAAAACAGGCGAGTGGAAGCTGCAAACTGAACTTGTTTACACTGAATCCATACATTTGTCACTTCAGTACCTCATCTCTCTTTACTGCACTGGTAAACTTCTGTCATCTTCAGCTTCACTCTGATTTGCCAGCAGATACAGATTTCTAGCCTCCACAGGATCAAAGTAAACCTTAGGAACGACGCTGCATATTTGATAGAGGCTTGGCTCATGAGCAGACACCTGGAGAACTGGTTGGATGCAGTGATGTAATGCGGCCTCTTTAGACACCCTGAGCTGACTAACTGTCACGGTATCGCTTCATGACAGCATTTCTACAAAACCTGGTCTCTGACTTCATAGGCCGTGTAAAGATTAGCTTGTCTACATTTCATTTCCTCCATCCGAGAGCCTGTAGGCCACGAGAAACAGTATAAACACACACTTCTTATTGAAAAACTGGCCTTCCTATGGGTTGGTAATACAAGAAAAAGGCATCAAATAACAGGAAAGTCAGTTGAATTCTCCTTTTCATAGAGTCTGTGATTCATCCTCAACTGAAACTATCTTCCCATCAAGAGCAACAACTTCTCTAAAAATGAAAACAATCAACTTCCAGGCGCTGAATCCTTTTATCTGTGGAGGGATTACAGATTACAGAGGGAAACAATGGTGCTGATTAAACACAGATAAGCTACTAAAGAGGATTGCACTTTCCATTTTTTTTCTCAATCTCCATCAATCCAAGAAACTAAGCCACAACAACAGCAGCAATTAGGAAACAGAGGGTTCCTACCTGGTGGGAAGTTTTGGGGAACAGCGGCTCACTGGGCTTGATGAGTTTCCCCCCGGATCCCTGCGCTCCTCTCTCCCCTTTGGTCATGGCTGATGACAGGCTGAGGCTGTACTTGGCGTGCGTCGGAGCGCCGAAGTGGCCGTGGCTCCTTGTGTGAGCTCTGGGAGGCTGCTGCTGCTGCTGCCGCTGGGTGGAGGCGGAGGAGGTGATGGTGGCGTTGGGGTTGTGCGTCCAAAGCTGGAACTGCTGGACGTGGCTGTGGCTCCGGCCGTGTTGCGCGCCGCGGTGCGTGTGAGCGCTGACAGCTCCGGAGGTTTGGAGCTCCTCCTGCGCCTCTGTGACAACTCTGCTGCTGCCGTCTGCCGCCATTCACATGCTGCTGCTGCTGCTGCTGGAATGAGGCCAGGAGGAGGGAAGGGCAAAGTCAGGCGTTTAAAAATAAAGGAAGCTCACCTGCAAGTGAAACATGCAAGCACAAGAACGCACAAAGACGCACATATGCAGGAGAGGATACGGATGCACAACTGCACATTTGCGCACTCTACCTTTCCAAAAAAAAAAAAGCTATAAATAACCTGAAACTGTTTGCCAAGCTGCAGCTGCTTGCAGAGCTGCTTTGGAGAAACAAAATGCGTCGATGTCCCGTGCAGGAGTGCGCTGCCTCTCTCCCCTCTCTCCCCCTCTCCTCTCACTATTATCACTGTATCCATCAACACACCTGATAAAGAAGCCTGACGCACATGTGAATACATGACAACAACAACAGCAGAAGATAGAAATCTCCTCTTACCTCGTGCTGAAGGAGAAGCCGCTGCTGTCAGCTCAGTTTGCTCAGTCAGTCAGTGAGTGTGGCGGCCAGGATGGGAAGGAGACTGCGGAGGATGGAGACGGTCTGCGCGTCTCCACTCCTGGTTTTTTTCGTCGGGGCGCAGTGACGAAGCTGCGCCCTGCAGCGGCCGCCACGGTGTATGACATGCACGCAATTGTATTGTATGTGCGTGCGTGTGTGTGCGTGTGCATGTGTGAAGAGATTATGGCAGAAGATGGTTTGACTCCAGCAGTGTGTGGTGTTTTTTTTGGAGGGGGTTGGCAACACACTGCAATGGCACAATGCGGCAAAAAAACGCACCATTTGCATCATTTCACTCAGAATTACTGTGTTTTTCTGCAGGATTTTCAAGTCCCACACAATCCCCTGATTCTTGGAATGATCTGCACTTAATATGCAGCAGAAATTTGCATCATTTTTAGCTTTTTTTCTTGGGTCCTTTGTGGACAAACTCGAGTCTTTCTCCCTGCTTTTACGCATTCTTATTTCCCCCACACCCTCGGCATTCCAGTCTCGGTGAATGTCACTCTCGTGCAGCTACAAGTGGAATGTGCACAATGCAGTTTAGTTTCATCTCACTGGCGAGAAATTACCTGTGCGGTTCCCTGGAACAGAGAGCAGGAAAGGTGTGTGTGCGAAAACAAGCACTCAAGCATCCAAGCTGCATATTTCCCACAGTGCATCATCATAATCAGCATTTCTTCACATCAGTGTTGCCAGATTTCAAATTACAGGAACCTGCGGAGGAGGAAGTGTTCAGTTCATGTACTTGAGTCAAATATGGGAAAGTAAAAATGCATTACAAGTTAAAGTCCAGCATTAAAATTTAAATAAAAGTATACAGCAACAAAATCTAGTTACAATATTGCAGTGTAAGTCCTGGTTTGGTCCCTCTGACTGATATATTATCATATGTGCATCAGTGTGTCAGCAGCATGTTACTGTTGGAGCTGCTGCAGGTTTAAACTACTTTATATCCAGTTTAATACACAAGGGCTGGACATAAATGTGAGGGTAAATTTGATAAACGAGAGAGGAGATAAGAACAAATAACAAGATGTACAAATCAGTTTGAGATCAATCAATATGAGATTTTGGAACATTTGTATATTTATTGAAATGAAGCCATGTGAGAAGTTTAGAGGGAAAAATCACTATTTGGTGGAGCTGTTATCAACTCATAGACATCTGAAATGGGCCTTTATAAGAGGCCAAAAGATCAGAAACCACTAACATTATGATCACTTGCCTAATACTATGTTGGTCCCCTTATGTGGTCAAAAATGCTCTGAACCACTGGACATGGACAAGAGGACCTCTCAGGGTGTCCTATGGGGTCTGGAACCAGGACGCTGGCACTGGATCCTTTGGCTACTCTGGCTTGTGCAGTGGGGCCTCTGTCAATCAAACTTGTTCCACTGCATCCTGTTGATGCTTGATCAGAATGGGGTGTAGGAAGTTTGGAGGTCAAATCAACATGTTGGGTCATTGTCATGTTTCTCAACATGTTCCTGATTGGTTGATGTTTTTTCCATGTGGTGGGGTTCATTTTCCTGCAGGTGTAGACCAGTGACATTTGGGATTTCCATTTGCATGAGGGAGTGTGTTTGTTGTGGGACAATATTTATTAAGTCTGATCAACACGGATGTTAAAATCCAAGGTTTTCCATCAGAACAGCACATATTACCAATATGATCAATGTTATTCACTTCACCTGTCAGTGGTCATGATGCTGTGGCTGATCGGTGTACATATATACTGTATATTATCCATTGTGTAACATCTGTCCGTGTAGATTCTCAGTCGTCCAGGTCATGGTAATCCTAGAAGCTTTAGGAAAAAGCAGCTGGACCTCTCTTTTAGATTCTTCACCTTTCAGAGGTAAAATGTCTGCAAGACTCTAAAAGAGAGGCCTAATTACCTTTTACTGAAGCTCCGATGATCCTAGTGTAAAGTCCTCATCTTAAAAAAGCTGTCTGACAAATACAGCAGAGTAGAAAGTACAAAATGATCTTATGAAATGGAAATACTCAAGTAAAATACTTCAGAATTGCACTTAAATACAATAGTAGAGTAAATGTAGTACTTATTTCCCAGTGTGTGCATGTGCAGCGGGTTTATCCTACTTAAAGGGACACTCCAGCAATTTGATGTTGCATTTTCATAAAGCTGAGACTCACAACAGACAGATTAATCAGAGAATGGTCAGAATTGAAGCAGCAGAAGTCGAGATATCCAGATTTTTAGCCCTTAGTAAGCCCCAGACACAAAATCCTCACATAGTAGAATATCAAATGATGACCAGAACTGGTGCCGTTCAAACGGAGTGTTTCAGTTTGCTAATATGCTGCTGTTTTACAGAAAAGAAGGCAATAAATTAGCTTTTGTTTCTGTCATCTCACATGCATACATCACCAAAGCATTGACTATATATGAAGATGGACGAAAATGATCACCAGCTTGGCAAAGTCCTCTAAATTCCCTGCTACACTGTAAAAGTATATTTGAGGTGCAGTTAAAGTAAAGTGCCGCTTTGGATAAATCTTGCTTATCTTTCTGCTTTGCCGTTTACTTGTGAGGATTCTATCCATTTGAAATCACATTTTGTCCCTTTAAACTGGTATTTTAATTTCAGCAAAAGTGGGGAAATTAGGTTCTTCTAGCATTGTGTGTCAAATGTCCACGATTCTTCAGAGCTTTCTGCTGCAACTCAACCACTGTTTTCTTTAAGTAGGAGTGATGAAAAGGAAAGACCAGTGACAAAATCACGTTTTACATTTGACGTTTGTGTAGAGTGTATATTTAAGATGGAAAAACTGCAAACTTTAAGGTGCCTTTTGTTAAAATCAAGTTGCAGCGATGCTCATTCGAGAGGAATGAAATCATTTAAGTACATCTGACTTAAACCAGTCCCATTAATAATGCCTCTTAATTTAATTTGGATGAACTTAATCCCAGCTGTAGCACTTCATTCTAGTTGGTCCAACAAAAATGAGCAAAGACATGGAGAACTAGTGGAGCTGAGGCGTGCCATGGACTCTTCTATAATGGCATCCATCTGCCAATCAAAGTTGCCATGCCCTTAACTTTGCATAGCTTTAAGCCTTATTATAATTTAAACTGGTACATTTTATGAATATATACTCCCTGTACAGGTATTATGAACGGGGAAATTAGCTTTAAAGACAAAAAACATCTTTGTACCGGGCTGTAAGCATGTTTAATTCTGTTGTAAAGTTGTGCATTTTAACATGGGCGTCTGCAGAGATTGGCTCACTTTTGGAATCAGCATCTAGTGGACATTTCAGGAACTGCGGTTTCTGGTGCTTCTTTTTTTTTTTTTAGCCCTTGAGGTGTCTGCTTGCACAACAAAAGCATTTCCCTTAAACTATCACCACTAGCAGGTCTCTCAGTCTGTTTACTATAACAACGGTATGTAAATAGCATGAACATTGTATTGTTCTTGACATTTATTTTGCAAAGTTGTCGAATTAGCTTAAGCAATTTTTGCAAAGTGGTAAAGTTTTGTGACACAAGTCAGACTAATTCTATGTATTTGCCTGAGATTAACATCTAGTTTTAGCTTTGGTGAAATTTGACTCAAAAAATGCGAACTTTAGCAAGCTGTCTCGACAATCCTGACCTGTTGGAGAAGAAAGAGACCAGAACAGACGAGGCTATTGTTTTAAGAGACCTTAACTTCTATCAAATAAAACTATTTTTCAGGAGAAATCCTTCTCAATCTTGACCCTGAAAGAAAAGCAAGTCTTTTTGTCTGGTTGGGGAATGTGTTACAGTTCGACACACACTGGAAATGTTATTTTCATGGGCTCTGATTTATGATATATTGAGCCTTTCCCACAAAGCACTTTCATAAGCAGCTCTTTTAGAGCAAGATGCTTACTCTCCACAGTAAGCCTCTCACAGAGCATGACAACAAACATGTCATGGAGACCTCGGCTACTGAACCCAGACCTCTCCATAAATCCCAAGTATGCAAACCCCTCGACCAAAACCACATTATTGACAAGGACCGAGGCACCACCGCAGAAAAGTCAGGCATATGACCTGCATTAGAATGGGTATGTTTCCGATAATGCGTGAAGAGGAATGTGCAAAATGAAAGGCTGGCTGCTGCGCGAGTAAAAGGGTCATTCTGAAAGGAAATGTGGAAGTTAAAGGGAAAGTAATTCCCTGCATGCTTAGCCTTATTAAATATGTAGCACAAAGGAAATGTGCTCTCTTTTACTCTTTAGTCAGACCCCCTCTGGCTGCCAACCAAGTGGTGCCTGCGCGTTCAGGCTGAAATCCTAAATGTGCAGTAAACCCCTTCACGGGAGGATTCTTCAGAGAGGACAAAACATTACTGCTGCTGACTCTCTTCCCCTGACCTTGACTATCCCGAGGCTGTCAGCTCCTCTTCTTCTTCTTCTTCTTCCTCAGCCACGAGCAACAACATACCCCCTCCCTCCCTCCCAACCTCACTTTAAATATTGAAGATGGATAATGGTGTTCACCTTCTTCCCGAGGCCGGGCTGAACGCTGGGAGACGGAGAGGCAGGCACATGTGAAAGCACACGCATGTCGTTGCACATGCCAAGAAATACGAGACGATTCAAGGGTCGATAAAGACTCTGCAAGAACTCGACTTCACCTCAGTCCATCAGAGTAAAGTAGTTTGCCCTTTTCTTAAACCGAACCACCACGACTACTTATGCCTGATGTTTAACTCATTTTCCTTTAACACATTGACAGCTGAAGTGAATAACATCACTCATCTCCTTACAATACCATGTTCTGGTGGGAAATTTCTGGTCCTGGCATTCATGTGGACGCTACTTTGACATGTAACACCCACTCAAACATTGCTCCAGGTCAAGCCAACCTCTTTATGGCAACAGGACTCTCCTCAGCACGACAATACATCCCACCACCCTGCAAAAACTGCTCAGAAACTGCTTGAGGAACACGACCAAGAGCACTCCACCTTTAAACTACCCAGATTCCAATCGGATTGAGTGTCCACGGGATGTAGCAGAACAGTCTAGATCCATGAAGGCTCTACCTCACAACCAAGAGGAACCAAAGGATCCAACATCTGTCAGTATTCCAACGCCAAACACAACAGGTCACCTCAAAAGGTCCTGTTTCCATGGCCCAATGGGTCAGAGCTGTTTTGTTTGTGTAGTGCCAATTTACAACAAAAGTCATCTAAAGACAGTTAACATAGTAAAGGCAGAAACAAAACAAACCTAAAAGATTCCCTCTGAGCAAATTTTTTGACCACAGTTTGAAGAAAAACTCCCCTTTACCAGAAAGGAACCTTCGGCAGAACCAGGCTTGGGGATGTCAGACAATCTGCCTCAACTGGTTGGGGTGAGGGGAGAACAATAACCACTGGGGAGGCTGGTGATGCCAGGAACTGCAGATCAGAAAGCTCCAGAGACACCTGCAGAGAGGACAAAACACAAACTACAGGAGAGAGAAGATTTGAAGTTAATGACATGCAATTGCAGCATATAATTATACGGAGGGTGAAGGAGAAGAAAGTAGAGGAGGTGCTCACTGCATCATGGGAAGTCCCTCAGCAGGGTATGTCTATAGTAGCATACTAAAGTATAGTTCAGGGTCACCTGAGCCTACCCCAACTATAATCTTTATCAAAAAAAGAAAACTTTGAAGTGTGATCTTAAAGGTAAAGAAGGTGTCTGCTTGCTGAATCCAAAGTGGGAGCTGATTCCACAACAGAGGAGCCTCATAACTGAAGGTTCTGCCTTCCAATCTGCTTTTGGAGACTCATAAGTACGAAGCATTCTGTTGGGATAATATGGTACAATAAGGTCTTTAGGATATGAGGGAGCTTGGTCATTAAGAGCTTTGTATGTGAGGAGCTGGGTTTTAAATTCTGTTCTTGAAGAGAAGCTAATATGGGAGACATATGATCTGTCTTGGCAGAAGTCTCACTGGAGCATTTTGGATCAGCTGGTGGTTTATCAGCATTACTGGGAGATCCTATTAATAAGGAATTACAGTAGAGCATAGAAGTAACATGTGCATGGACTAGTGAGATTTCTTCCTGGTAAAAGTTTTTTTTTTTCCATTTTTGCCAAAGAGCTTGCCTAAAGGGAATCATTTGGATTTGTCGAGTTTCTATCTATAATATAATACTGCAGCTTCCTATGTGAAGAACCCTGAGATGTCTGGTATCGTTGTGAAGTGGTGCTACACAAATAAAGCTGATTTGAACTGAACTGACTTCAAGTGTTGGCGGCATCCTTGGGTCATATCTAGAGATGTTTCTTTTTTTAAACCACAGAATGTGCTTGTCAGAAATGTTGACTATGTGAAAACACAGGAAATGAACTGATATGTAAATGTAACTTGTAATGTACGCTCTTATATTCCAAAAAGTTTTAAATCTGTCATAGTTTGTACACGACACAAGGATGGGAAATGTCTAAAATAGTCCTTTTTTAAATAAATATGATGCCAAGTTCATGTGGTCTGTTAGTGTAATATTGGACATATGCTGAAAGAATGTCCTTTTTCAACTGTATCCATTTAGTTTTATATTAATATTGTGGATATTCACTGTTGTGTTTATTTATATCGTGTGTTTTACCACAACTCCCTGTTTACACGTCGTACCATCAGATAAACGCCTCTCATGCCAAGTGCCTTAACAAGCACCACTGTGAAGTCATCATTCCTCATCAGTGGATTCCTGCCTCCCTCCTTAATCTCAATCCCCATCAAATCTGCCATGACAGCGCAGATGTTGTGTTACAACGTGAACTGAGGTGCACTAACAAAGCTCAGTGTTAAACACCCAGGGAGAAAACCTCACACAAGCTCCACATCGAAAGGGTCCAGACAAAACAGCTGCGGCACTGTAATCCAAAAGGGGTGTAAGAGGTATAAAATGAACAGAAAAACACAATTAAATCATGTGATTACATCAAAAGGAGATGAAATTCAGCATTATTTAAATTTTGGCACACTTCCCGCCAAAACAGAGCTGCGTTATTTCATGGTTACTGCCCATTTAATGTTTTTAATTTAACTTTTAGCATCATCTAAACCCAACATGATTGATTTGTGCTCTTCCAGGCATCATTTGCACTGTTTAAGATGGAAATCCTTCACTTTCTGGCTACATTTTTACCTTCTTTGGTGATGCAAAGCTGTCTGGACATCCAACCTTGAAAATAAAGTCTAAGAAATGTGGATATAATGTCGATGTAGTCACTTTTGGTGAATCAGTCACACATAACACCCCCATTAGCTGCATTTGCATCAGGATAAACCACCAATTCAGCTTCTTTTTCAGTCGATAAATACACATTGAATACAATATGCTTAACTTTAAGGAGGATATTTATTATAGCATATTATACCTTGAACTTGTGATATGTCCTTAAATGACTCAGTCCGATAAAACAATACATTTTACATTCCTAACTCCCCGCCCCTTTAAAAAAAGAAAGAAAAGAAAGTACACTCAAACATCCAGGCAAACATAAAGAACTTTTTCTTTTACATCCTAGCAGTGTGCAAACAAAAACGTCACATCTTCCTTATATATATTATTGTAAACGTATATAAGCCCCTTATTGATGCTGTAAATAGTGCAGAGAAAGTAGTGATCACACTTTGGGAAGACTTCAGAGACTTGCTTGGTGTTGGTGAAGCAGTGAGGAGGGTTGCATGCTGCAGACTAACAGATGGCCACACACGGTCGACCATCTGCACGAAGTGACAGCACTGGTTTGGATTCACAGTTTTTGTGCGTGTGTGTGCGTGTGTGTGTGGTTTTAAGGGGGTCTTTCTGTTGGCAGGTAAATACTGTCCTCCAGGGGAAGGAGAAGACAAAGTAAACATCGACCACGGCGCCTCAGCAGCACCTTGGTTAGGTGAAAATGTCTCTATTAGCTGATCCCACACAGAGGGGGAGAGAGCTAAAACCCATGCACATAAAAACCAGGCGCAGAAAAGCACCCTCAAGTTGACTTTTGAGACTTTAAACATTGGAAACACTGCTGATGTTACTGCATCAGACTGAGTATATGAGTTGTTCTTGCAGCAATTAACTCATTATACAAATGCTGCTGAGCACTGACAGCTTTGTTTCAATCCAATGTGGTGCAGCGCTGCAGAGCTCCACAACTGGACAGTCACCAAGAGTACAGAAAGAGGGAAAGTGAAAAATCAACTAACAAAATGCAGTTTCACCAGTTAGTGAATAAACAAAGTGCAATAAATAATGCCGCTTACATGCCTCAGGAAGGGGTCGTCGTCAGCGTCATTCAAGAGCTGCAACGTGCTCTGTGATCTCTGCAAGCAGGTCAAAGGCAGCGGTGTAAAGTAACGACATACTCAAGGACAGTTTTGGGGTACTTGCACTTGTCCATTTTCTGCTGCCTTACACTTCCATTCTACCACAACTCAGAGCCACATATTGTTATTTTTACTCCACTACATTTAAAAGTTACTTTGCATAATCGCAATAATAAAACAAAACATAATCAACACGTAACATATGATGTATTACAGGTGAGAAGTCCCACCTTATTATTAGATAAAGATGAAACGGTATGTGCAGGGGGAAATTTAAAAGTACCCACTTGTAAATATAAAAATCAGCTTCACCTTCAGGAGCTGCAACATTAAAATGCAGAACGCATAATGAATCAATGATTAGAATATAAATCTATAATACACGTCATTCTGAAACGGACCATTCTGCATGATGAGTACTTTCATTAGAGCAGTGGTTCTCAACTGGTCCAGCCTCAGGACCCACTATGTCTCTATTAATAACGGTCGCGACCCAACTTTTTGAAGTTCGCTGCTCCTGTTAACAAATTAATGTTTATTTGGATGTAGTCTCAACACATTTTGATACAGTCTGGGAAAAAATTGGCTCATTTTGGTATATTTGGACACTTTTTCCAAGTTTTGGGCATGTTTTTGCCCATTTTGACAGATTCTGAGCACATTTTCGTGTATTTTTGTCACGTTTTAGCATAATTTTCTCCAATTAGCTGGCAGAACCAAATCTAGAGGTTAACCATGGGCGACTACTGGTGTCACCACCACGAAATATCCTGCTACTGAAAGCAAACTGTGCCATATGAAACACGTCCGTCAAAATAAACAACTTTATACCACTACTTTTTTGGGGGTGGGCGTGCTTCTGCAACCCTCTAAAAACGGCTTTGCGACCCACTTTTGGGTCCCGACCCACCAGTTGAGAACCACTGCATTAGAGTATATTTTGAGGCTAATGCTATTAATCCAGGACCTCAGCTTGTATTTCCACACTTTGGTGTTGTTACTTTCACTAAAGTACAAGATCTGAGTACTATTTTTGTGCTTTCAGAGGGTCAGAGACGAGACGGAGACTGTGGGTGGTGGAAGTGAGCAGAGGGTCAAGCGAGCGCTCGTCACAGCCCTGTACTTGTGGGACTGCATTTAGACAGAAGAAACGCTGCCTCACAAGGATGGCTTCTACGCTCAGAAACACCGCTCGTACGCCGGTGGGTTTTCATGTGCTCGGGTTTTGAGACTGATTAAACACTGCAACGGTCATTCCATCTCATATCATCGAATTTCTAGGGCTGGACCCGAATATCCTAACATCTGAGTATTTGGTCGTTGTGGTGGTTTCCTGATAATAATTTTACCATCCAAACTTGTGCAAACCCCCCTCCCCGGGCCGCCGCCGTGGCTTTACTCTACCGTCATGAAGCATTGGTATATCTCAGTCACAGAAAACACAGAAACTGCTATTCAGACCAGCCCTACAAATCTTCAGAACAATTTCTGCTCGACCATCTCTGATTTGCCTGAAATATTCAAAGCATAAAATATAGATATTGGGAGCCCGACTTTAGGCTGGTAGATCAAATACTTTGCAAGATATCTGCTAGCCGACCCACTTTCAACACGTGTTTTCACACATTGAAATTTCAAGCTATGTTTAAACAATATCTCAGACACTACTAAAGATAAAACCCTGAAATTGTCTCTGCTGTTTCTCATCATGTCATTGATTCAGAACCTACAATATTATTCAAGATTCATGACTACAGGTGAGGTGAAATATGGAAAAAATTCACTCTCATTAATTTCTTTTAAAAGATTTCGGCATATTTTTCATTTTTGGACCACATATTGTCGTCATAAATCTTTGCTTGGAGGACACTGGTCATGTTTTGTCATGTAGTTTGGTGTAAGTGTCATTCAGACATATCCTCAAATTTCAATGCAAAAAGAAACGTCCTGAAAGTGGGTCGATAGGCAATGTGTCCTGGAAAACACTTGAAATATAAATCTAAATTTTTACAGATATCACTTCAAATATTCAAAGTTTGTGATAGAAAAAAAGTTTCAAGAGATGCTCGAGCAGAAGTCCGCTGATGATTTCAGATGGAATAACCCAGAATTAACAATCATAAAATGCAGCTCAAACTGCAGAGTGAAGAAACAAACAGGTTATAGGAGGATTAGGTTTCGCTATCAGGAGGTTGGTGAGGTGTCAGTGAGGGGGAACAGTGTCATCGTGCTGAGTGAGCCATGTGAGGCCCTGTTGGTCAGGAGTGTCCAAACGGAGCCTGAGTGTTCAGGGGTCTCTGGACGATGACGGCGTTCGCCAAATCCGCCGCTTCCAGACTCAGCTCTTTGTCGCCGAGCTCTCGGAAAGGAACCGACGTGGTGAGGACGAATGGCGGGCAGCTCCTCTGGCAGCGCGCCACGAAATCCTGAACATCGTGGATCCTGGAAGAAGAAACATGAATAAAAGATTGAGGGGGGGAAAAAAACTCACAATAAAGGCAGAAATATTCCCCGCTGAACATGTCTGCTCCCATTTAGCTGCAGAGCATTCCCAGCCAAATACTCTACTCCCTATTGTGACACGTGATTTCCCTCTGAAGCACTATACTAGTAACATCATCTATTATTAATACCGGCCCGGCATATACAGGCAATCCTATGGCAGCCCTCACACGCTGAGGGTTGGAGGGGTCCAGGCCCGGCTGTCTTTTAGCTCCTAACCCTGTTATATAAATGCTGCATCAGAGTTACGCAATCCCTCTCTGGGGATTTTATAGATCCACGCCGCTGCTACATCTCAGATTATGTTTTCTGCAGCCCCATGCACTGTGGCAGGGGATCTAACATGCACCATGCCTTCAGCCTTCAAACTCCAGCAGACTAGAACAAAGCATTACGTAATCCTAAAACAAACCCCCACCCCCTCCACCTCCACAGCTACAACAAACATCCCTTGAACTACTTCTTTCCCTGCTTTGCTTGAGATTATGGGATTTACAGACAAGCACAGCAGGAGCAGAGAGAGCTGAAGATATTCCCCGCACAACACACTCCTCCGTCTTCAGTATGCAGATTGTGTTTGATGTCAGGTTGGAGATGCGAGGTGAAGCGGTGCGTTTGGGACGGTGGCACTCACCGATGCGATAGGTTAAACCTCTGCACCAGTCTCCTGCCGTCAGCCAACCAGATCTGCAGCGAGGTGACTGGAAGGGTGTGGTCTAGTGTTACCATGGGAATAGGAGGAGATTCTCCATCCTCGTGCACAGATGGTGACCTGGCCACGACTCTGGGTGCAACACTGGGAATGGACATGAATAAAAAGAAAAGACAGATCAACCCCCAGTGAGAAATGTGCACAGCAGGAGCAGCGTGAATCGTCCTATTGTGATAACTGCTAGGTGTGAGGACAGGAAGTCTACTGCCAGATATTTCTTGGACTCTCTGGAGCTGTTGGTATTCATACAGTGATGCTGTGAAAATGTTGAGGCTCTCAGTTTAACAGGCTGCCTGTCTGCTTGGTCAGAGCTGCAGCTGGGAATTTTTTGATACCTGGATTTAGGAGGACACCTAGTGGTGTAAAGTCATATGGTCGTAGTTGTTGGTACAATAGCCTTGAAACTTCAGACAGACTACTATTACCTGAACACACTAACTCTACAATACATTATCAGTCATTTCATGACAATAATTTGGTCTTTATATATAAAAAGATCATATAACAACATATATAATACCAGAGATGTTGCAAAAAAGAGACCATCAAATAGACCGATCAGGCATAACATTATGACCACCTGCCTAATATTGTGTTGGTCTCCTTATGTGCTCAAAAATGCTCTGAACCATTGGGCATGGACCAGAGGACCTCTCAGGGTGTCCTATGGGGTCTGGAACCGGGACATTGGCAGTGGATCCTTTGGGTACTCTGGCTTGTGCAGTGGGGCCTCTGTCAATCCAACTTGTTCCACTGCATCCTGTTGATGCTTGATCAGAATGAGGTGTAGGAAGTTTGGAGGTCAAATCAACATGTTGGGCCATTGTCATGTTCCTCTACATGTTCCTTATTGTTTGATGTTGTTTCCATGTGGTGGGGTGCATTTTCCTGTGGGGGTAAGCCAGTGACATTTGGGATTTCTATTTGCATGAGGGAGTGTGCTTGTTTCGGAATGTTTATTTATGTGTGGCCATACCACCTTGTAGATGCCCGATCCTGTCAGATCTCTGAAGCTAAGTGAGGTTGGGCCTGGTCAGTACCTGGATGGGAGGCCATGAGGGAACACCAGGAAGCCTGGGTGGATGCAGTGTGAGAGTGAGTGGTTGGTGGTGGTCGGAGGGGCTGATGGAGCAGACTGGCAGCCTGGCCTCCATCAGTCTACCCCAGGGCAGCTGTGGCTACATATGTAGCTTAGCACCATCGACTATGGAGTGAATGAATAATGCAATGTAAAGCGTCTTTGAGTGTCTTGAAAAGCACTATATAAAACCAGTGCATTATTATCAGAATTATTATAATTATTGGGGTGTCGTAGTCTCATTAACATGGATACCAAAATCCAAGGTTTTCCAGCAGAACAGCACATAGTACCAATATGATCAATGTTATTCACTTCACCTGTCAGTGGTCATGATGTTGTGGCTGATCGGTGTATGTGGTTGTATTACACATAGCTCTGCCTTTTACCAAAAAGACAATCACCTGCTTTGAACTAAAAAGCATCCAAGCAAGCGTGGTTCCATTACACTCTGCACATTTCTGATTTGCCTGACACTTTTACAGCATAAAACATGAATATTTATAAAGATATTTAAGAAACGTGAGCTTGATATATCAAATACTTTTGCCATCAAAAAAATCACTTTTTTAAAAATTGCCCATTCATCCACTTAAAATTACCACCACCACTAGTTCCACTGTTCTTTCTCAGCATGTCATTGTTTTAGAATTTACAACTTTGGTCATTTACATAAAATAATCTGTGAATTACAAGTGAGTTGGAATATGAAAATAATTGAAGATGTCATGAAAAGTCCCATCTTTAAGCACACAAAGCACTGAATGTTCACAGAAATAACTACAAATGCTAGTGTCTCTATGATCCTCTTCTGCTACTGCATGTTGCTACTTGTCCCCTAAATATTACAGTCTGGGTGCAGAGAGATGTGTGACAGATGTGGGTTGCTTTATAGTTCAGGAATGCAGATTATTGACAGTCAGTTTATACGAGAACCTGAAACTGTACAGTGCCTGCAAGCGTGTGATTATGGGTCAGTTCATACTTTCTGTGTCCGCGTGTGCACATGGTTTCATTCACACCACAATCCCTACGTGCATGTCTGCTAAATGCATGGTCACATTGGTCCTTATATCTAACTCAGCAAAACACACAGAATAAGCTCTAGCACCGTGTTAATGTGATTATTCCAGGGGAGCATTGAGCACAGTGGATGGACACAACACAGGATATCTGGAGAATTTAGAACTCTCTACTGTGTTTGGGCTCCATCGATGGAAAGCATGCACAAATCAAAGCATCTCCAAAAGTCTGGAAGCGACTAATTCAGTTACAACTCTTTCAATGGTGAATTATAAAGATGAGGATGATGGAGAGTCACCTCGCACTGTTTCTCCTCAGACCAAATATTTGTTTTGAACACCAATTGTTTTCCTGGCACATGCAAAGTAGCGACGCTTGCAGTGTGAGCAGTCTTCACGGTCACAAATTTTGGGTCTGCACACGGTTGCAGATTTGGTTGGATGACAAAATTTACATCACGTACACCTTTGAGTCTGTGGATGCAGTAAGAATAAATCTGCATTAAGTGAGAGGCATAGAGAAAACCAATGAGGGGAAGACATGGTGGACCAGTTGACTAGACCCACCCAAACCTGTGATGTTCTCCGATAAACCCACCCAAACTACACCACTAACAACCAGTTCCCCAAAATATGCTGCTTTTCAGGACGTCTTGTCATCTTCCATTTGATTTAACCCCTTGTCTATGGAGTCTGCTTTCAATAAATATGTCCGACCATTAAACTGAAATAACCTACTTATCCAATGAGCTAATCCAACATTGCTTTTAAGTGCAGTGTCTCCTGAGAATCAGCCTCACATGTGGAAACAAGCTGGTGTGCAGTGGATGAATATGCAGGTGATAAAGCAGTCAGATAGTATGACACTTCAAGCAATCCATGACTAAAAAGGAGTTGGGGCATGGGTGTAGAGCAGGGGTGCTCATTACGTCGATCGCGATCTACCAGTCGATCGCGGAGGTAGTACTGGTCGATCGCAGCGTGACATTAAAAAATATCAGCCTATCATTCTTCCTGTCACTTGATTGATATACGGGGCAGCCAGTTAGATGACAACTGAATTTGACATTCAGGTGACCAATCAAGCGCAAACAACGGCGCTAAGTGCAGCAGAACTTACGATGTCAGCCTATCATCAATCCCGTTACTTGATTGACATACAGGGCAACCAGTCAGATGACAACTGAATTTTGACCTTAGACTGTTCTGGAACTTACTCACAGAGGAAAAGTACCCCAACATGAGGAAATGTGCTATCTCCTTGACTGCATTATTCGGCTCCACATATTTATGTGAGTCGGCCTTTTCCTACATGAAGATTATTAAGTCCAAATACTGTTCCACCATGACTGATAAACATTTGGAAGTGTGCTTGAGGCTGGCTGTCAGCAGCTACTGTCCGGACTATGCATCCCTGGCTGATTCAATTCAGTGCAGGTCATCAATGTAAACTTGGGTAATTACAAAAAAATGTTAATAGTTAATTATTATGTGTGTTTTGCAATATTGGCTCATTTGGTTATGCAAGGTACATCAACATACATTGTACATACAAAGAATCCTCAATACATTTGAAAATAATTAGATGTTTTACATTTTTGTGGTGGGTAGATCATTTTGACTTAGTCATTTTGTAAGTAGCTCGCATGCTGAAAAAGTGTGAGCACCCCTGGTGTAGAGTGTAGTCTGACTGTAGTAATGACTCAGTATTCATCACTACAGTATTACTCAGTCGTCATGGGTTAGGTCACACGTACAATCTTTGACCCCCACCTCCATTTTGACCTCAGCTGCACACCTGTAATGTTTTATGACAGCATCTGCCACAGTTGTGACACCATTGACAACATCTGTTCCAGACCTATAAACACCTGAAAATGTACTTCCTGTTGGGTCTCCAGGGCAACACAAACAGGCTCATAAGGCGACAACAGCCCTATCGCAGCTCGTAACCTTCCCAGCAACAGCCTCTCACCTGCCCAGTCGGTACCCTCGGCCGCTGAACGGGTGAAAGGCCTTCTTCTTGGGAACGTAATTCTCCTCGGTCAGATCCTCCACGCTGATCTCCAGCTCCTCCTCCTCTGCTCTGCTCTCCCACTCCGCCGGAAGCTCCCTGAGACAGATTAAAGATCAGGTTCGGAGTCTAGTCGGATCGATCAATATGACAAATGAGCTGCACTAATGAGCGCTGTGCTTCATCTATGTTGAGCCGCCTGCTGGTGGACTGCAGGGGGGGACGCCTTTACCGCTGAGCTCCTCTCTGGAGACTGACGGGGTCTGACTGTAAGAGCAAACCGATGAATTGATCCAAGCAGAGAAATGATGTTATACGTGACCTAAAATATGACCTGTGTGGGAGATATAAGCCTTTAAAACACAGAGAGCCCAAAGGGTTCGATATAAATCAGGCGCTCGGTGACGAAATGCTCCTTTGTGTTGCTTTGAAGTTAGTTCATGTAAAAAAGAGCTCATGCGTGGCTCAAAGTTGGTTGAAAGTTGCCATTTAGACTGAGGTGGAGATGTCTGTTAATATGAGGAGAAAATAATTGACGATGCAAATAAAGAAAATAGCAAATGCCCTGGTAGATCAAGAAGCATAAGTCTTGTGAATTACCAAGATGTTAACATTTATTTACACAGTCTACACCATTAAAAAAACTCCTGGTTCAGGCTCATGTTTTTATGTCATGTGATGGTAAGAAAACTCTGATCTCATGCTTTATACATCTTTTGACTGACGATGCCGCTCTCTATACGTCTGAATGAAGCTGTGAGAATCATTAGCGTAAAACTGACCTATGTCTGAATGACGGTATGGATTTTCATAACATCTATTTTCCTAGTTGATTAAATAGAAATTCAGTGTAAATGTAGGAAAAAAAAACTCTGAAAACTGTCAAAAATTGGCAAAATTTAACAATAAGCTTAAACATTTCCCCCCAAAATACTAAGAGCCAGTTGAAAATGCTAAATTGTATTTTAAATGATGCTAAAATGTGTGCAACTTTGCTCTGTGCACATGAATACTGCACATTATGCCACAAAGCACGACAACAAGTCACTTAAAAGCTAAATGCTAAGAAATAACTTTTAAAATACCTCGCAGGGTAACGTCCTCATGCCTGTGCTGAATGTGGTAACAAACTGCTCCAGTTGAGTGGTCATTTCTCAGTTTATTCTGACACAACCTCAGTGCAACCTCATTTTCATTTTATAGATCAAAACACGGACAAACCGCCGGATAACCAGATGTCATTTGTGCTCCTTATCACCCTGCTGATTTACAACATCCAAACATCTGTAAAGACAAGACGACAGCCCACCCAGCAGTCCACTGCCTCTAGCCGGAGCTCCAGCTAACCAGCACCGCATTAATGAAATATTAACGGCTAGTTTAAGCGACTAGTATTTCTGGCGCCGACTACAGAGGGCTGCAACGTTTAATCATTTAGTCGACTAATCGTGTGTATCAATATTTAACAGACTGATAAAACCAGTGAAGTCTATGTCTAGAAAGGGTTCTATAAGTCTAGTCAATAACAGAAAAAGAGAAACACTTTAGGGAAGTGCAAGGATGCTTTGAGAAGTGAGAAAGAAACAGATTTATTTGGTATTTATGTAACTGTATTTGGTTGCGTCAGTGGTTCTAACTAGGGATGTCCAAACAAGTGTTTGTCCAAACTGAGTCATTAAACATTTAGCATCTGCTGAGTCCTAATCTAACACAATTTTCAAGGATAATACACTTGTCAAGTGCAGTGAAGTTATTAAAACTCGATCCAGTCTATATGCTTGACAACTAAATAGCTCTGCAGTGCAATAGTGTTATTTTAATGTCAATTTCAGGAGTCTTGCTTTGAAGCTCCAGCAGGAAATGTAGTGTGGAGAGGGTAGGGTGTACTGTGACTCCACAAGCTCCAAAAAATGATGAAAACTTGTATTTTCTGCATGCATGTAAGAAAATGTATTGTAGATTAGCTGTAGTACCAGCTACATGGTGGAGCCCCATTACTGCTTAATATCGTAGCGACCCAAAGAGGCGGTCATTCAGACTATGGGCAGTTCATGTTGGGAGTTCAGCCGGCAACGGGCACCATGACAAAGCCTTCTGTAACGCTTAATGACGTCCAACCAGAGCTCATATGAATAAAACAAGCCAGGATCAACTAGGAATGCATTCCTAAGTGCCCAAGGCTAATGTAACAGAACTAACTTGGAGGTCCAAATAATGTGTCCGAGGAAACAGCAATGTCAGCACAGGATACACGTCTACTGTGCTCCATTAGTATTACCGATTACTTGATCAGTCATCAATAATATTGCTGATCATCAAAATTATTCAAAAGTGTTACCCCATACGGTCCTGGCAGTTATGACTTTGGCTTCCCACATTTAAATCAACATGATTGTCTTCAATATCAACGTTAAAAACGCTCTGTTCATAGAAAACAGCCCAAATAATTTGACATCACTTGGTTTCAATCTGGGGAGATCTGACATTAAAACACCATGTTTCTCACTATTCAAAGTAATTTTTGGTCACACACACGTCTAAGCTGCTACACTGCAGTAACTGAGTGGAGACTAGAAGCTTATGTGTGCACAGCTGCCTAGCTAGCATCTACTGTAGCATGCATGTGAGGCGTTTAGGGAACATTGGTAAATTGCAGTGTCTACGGCTAAGCAGATGTTCAGCAAGAGAGGCTAAAATTGTATTTATCTTTTGCCTCTAGGAGATGCACTGACTTCAGGAGAAGATTATTTCATGTCTTCATTTGATGCAAATTTTACCATTAGCTGGAATTTAGCACAACATGGAAGTAAAAACTGTAATATCAAAATAGTTGTGTTTAATATTTTGGCATACGTCATGTAAATGTAGTGGTTTCCACTGGCTGGTGAACAATATGCACATTAATACCAATTCATTGCAACAATCCTCTCTTGCCAGTCTGCACTTGTTGAACTAATTTGACTGAGACACCAATATTAATTTAAAAGCCCAAACCAGAGCTTAAGATATGAGGATCCTTTTGTGCTTTAAAGCAGCGAAATCTTACTTAATACACCTTTAATACTCCAAGGATTTTCCGGCTCAGACTATTAAACTCACCCTCTTTTAATGGCATCCAGGAAATCTTGATTTTCTGGAACGGAGTAGCTGCGAAAGTCCTCATCGTTGACAGTGAAACCGTCCTTCCACAGCCTCACCACCATCTCCACCTGGAGTAAAGGCAGAGGTTGGTCTTTAAAATGTCGGAAAATGGTGAAAAATGTCCATCAGTGTTTCCCAAATGTCTTTTTTTTGGTCCAAAACCTAAGAATATTCAGTTTACTGTCACAGAGGAGCAAAGAAAGCAGAAAATATTCAGGATATATTCTACTTCTTTACCAATTACTCAATCTGATCCATTGATCATGAAAATAGCAGGCGATTAATTTAATAGTTGACAACTAATCAATTAATCGTTGCAGCTCCAGTGCTAAATGGACTTTAGCTCAGATTAGATGCAGCGAGGTGAAAGTGTCTCTGACCTTTGAAGTCCCTGAGGCATCATAACAGATCTTCTCCACCTCATCAAGGAGGTCTTCTACCGAGAAGCTGCGGCTCATTGGAACCTCCTCTTCATCATTCGTCTCACCGACAACCCTTAAAGAGACACCGAGAGAGCTGTTGATCTGTCTTATTGAATGCAGCCTGAAGGTTCACGGTTTATTGTCCAGAAGCTCACAGTGATGGGTTTAAACCAGCAGAAATAAGGTAAT
The DNA here is from genome assembly GCA_024666655.1 of Dascyllus trimaculatus. NCBI lineage: Eukaryota > Metazoa > Chordata > Actinopteri > Pomacentridae > Dascyllus > Dascyllus trimaculatus. The sequence goes on from CM045455.1 coordinate 27,487,840, forward strand.
TTAGGTTTCTAAGCTTTTTACTGTCAGCGGTGGAATGTAACTCAGTAAATTTAGTCTACTACTGCATGTAAATATTCAAGGTTCTTCACTGGAGCGTTAACATAAACTTCAAACTGTCAAGGTTGTATTGTTTCACAAAAACCAAAAAAATGCTGCAAGTATAAATAAGTGTAATCTCAAAGGCTTCATAGATACTCCTTAGCAATAAACCCATTGTAAACTGTCTTAAAAGTCAAAAAGTTATTTTGATATTATTTCTAAAAGACGTTAAGCCTTGTCATAAAATCAGAACAGGTGTAGTAATATATTTTTTTTTTAAAGTTGTTTTATTTTTTTTCTATTTCTTTTCTTTTTCTTTCTTTTATTAGAAGATCCAACCTGAAAACATTCTATTGATAGTAATTTACAGAAAAATAAAGAAAAATTTATAAACTGTTATAAAAATCTATTTGTTGTATAATAGTTACTCAGAAAGAGACAATAAAATAAGCTCTAAACTGCTATAAAATGCAAACAATTGTATCTTAGAAAAATCTAAATTAAATAATAACTAATTAAATGTTATAAATTGGTCTAAATGGTGTTAATGATATTGTTTCTTAAAAAAATAAATCAATAAACATTTTGAAAAATTGTAAGAAAAATATATTAAGGATTTTAAGGAAAATAACAAATAAATAAAACAAACACATAATAATGAATCATTTGTTTCTCAAAAATTTTTTAAAAATATATAAACTGTAATATAATCCAAACAATTGTATATGTATAAAAATATTTTGAAAAATTGTTGAAAATGATTTCAAATGCTGCTAAAGACAGTATTTCCTAAAAATAAATGAATAAATATTTTTTTAATTATGAAAATATATATGAGGGATTTTAAGGAAAACAATTAATAAATAATTTAAATAAAAATAATAAAGAATGCTTTTATTATTATTAAACAAAAAATATACTGTAACAATATCAAAATAATTGTATCTAAAATTATTAATAATTAATACTATTAATAAATTCTAATAAAATCCTACTGGTTTTATTAATAGTGTAACTAAAAAAATAAATAGTAATAAAATTACTAGAAATGAATATATAAAAATATATTTAAAAATTAATGAAAAATCTATCATTTGCAGGCAGTTCGTTGTGACTTACCACTGCTCATCTTTTTCACTCCCCACACTGTCAATCTCCTTCATGACGTCTTGTGTTTTCCATCTGATAGGAAACAACACACACAAACACACACACACACACACCCACTGATGAGGCCTGGCAGCTCTGAGAACACGCCTGATCAACATTTATTATGATCTCTGCTGTTTTTTACGAGCATTAATTCACTGCTAACCACGTGCCCACAATTTTCAAGTCCTAAAAACAACCTGATCGGATATTTTTTAGGAAGCTGATCGATCAGAAGCCAACCAGCAGCAGCCTGTAGCGTTTATCGTCAATTATGCAAGTGGGCGTCACAGGAACGTGGACGCGCTCAGACACGAGACAACCCGGGTTAAACACACACGCGTTCACACGCGGCAGCTGCTCTTCAGCGCGCACGCATAGAGATAAAGAAGGTCAAACGGTGCTTTACCAGTCCGTGTCGGCTCCGTTAATCCGGACTGCACATCTGCAGCCATAAGTTTCTTCTGCTGAGCAATGTGTGACGTAACAGCGCCGTAGGTGCGCCGCTGCTGTCGTAAAACTGCTGAGCTCAGCACAGCGTCACACACAGCGGGGGTATATTTGTAGTAATTTATAAATAGCACAGCGTTTAGATGATAGCAGTGAACACCGTATAACACACAAGGAAATTCAGAAAAGATAGAAACATACATTTTATGAGTAAGTAGTAAAATACATTAAAATAGGACAAGCAAATTAAGAAAAACAACAAACAGAATACAAAAATATAATAATAAATATAATTTTAAAAATATAAGAAATGGTCCATCCATGTTTGAATTGGAGGTTGTCAAATTATTTCTGCTGCTCAATAATTTACCTAAATCTGACAAAAAAAGTTTCTGCATGACCCTTTTAGAATCAGCTGATTTTTTAAAATTAAATTAAATTAAATTTAATTTAATTCACATTACTTTCCCACTATTTTTTGCATTTAACCTACATTTTATGAATAACTATTAAAATAAAATACATGCAAATTAAAAAGAAAATTAAGATAAACAATAAATATATTAAAACATATGCCCATCAGTGTTTGCACCTGAGGTCATAGAATAATTTCAGCTCCTAATAAGCTCTGAGGATGGTGACGGCCAAAAAGAAAATCAACCAGATCTTATAAGAAGTTCACGTGTGACCCTTTTAGAATCGGCAGATTTTTATGCACAAGTATTTTAGCATATTTAATCAAGTCAGGCATATTTTGACCTTCGTGCGATCAATATTTGCAGAGTTACAGGCCCTCAGAGTACAAAGTGGTCAGTTGAAATTCAGTCCAAGTCCATCAGATGGATGGCATGAAATTTTGAGAGATGGAAAACATATTTGAGCTCTGTTAAATACTGCAAGCAAATAAATCTTACATCCACCCCAGGTGTCACAGTCTAAAGACAAAATCTTGCAGTTTTTAACAGAATTAAAATGTGGTTTTCATCCTGGAAAATCCCGGCGAGATTTTGCATGTTTCATTAATTTCATTCATTTTAAAGCACTGAAATGATCGTCAACAAGGTGCCCTCTGGAAACTGAAAAACAGAGTTACATTTTTCTCCATTTGGATGAAAAATTTGAATACCAAACACAATGTTTTCTTGTGAGGGGAGCGAGTAGTAGGGTTTTGTACAGTCCTGCACGTCATATAAGAAGCTCAAATAGGTGAGAAAATGTTCACATCCTTTACTTAAATAAGCGTACGAACATCACACTGTAAAAGCCCTGTCGAAAATATTACTAAAGTAAAAGTATTAGTACTGTAAGAAAAATGTATTTTCTAATGTATCATCAAATGTCCCCTAAGACTTTTCTGCTGGAATAAATGATATCATTAGATTATTATTACTCATGCATGAATGTAAAAGCAGGATTTTAATGTTTGTTTTGCATCAAACTTCAATTAATATTTAATACAATACTTTTACGTAATGTGCCTTTATACTTATACTTCTATTTATAAACTTTATATGTACAGGAGATGGACACATTGTATTATAATTATATGATAATTTTCATCATCGACTAATCTGCTATTGTCCCAATTAATTGATTGGTTCATAAAAATTCAGGAAACAGAAATTTTCTGTCAAACTGAATGATTGACTATTTTTTTCAGATGTCCTTTAATCAACTGGTGGGTTCTTTCATTTACAACAAAATATTGCATTTTATCTTTTATATTTTCATTAGTTTTTGTGTACAAAAACCATAATTTGTAAAGTAACTAAAGTCGCCAGATAAATGTAGTGAAGTCAAAAGCAGTATATGAGATGTAGTGGAGCAGAAAATGGCATGAAAAGAAAATATTCACATTTGTACTGAAGTCCAGTATTTGAGTAATTGTTGTGAGTCAAGCTGTGATGTCCTGGTTGACTTTGTCTTAAATGCTCACACGTGGCGCATCTGTGCTACAATAAAACTATTACGATCACATCTGCAACACAAGCCTCCTCTGTGGTGCGTCAGCGGTCCTACGTAGATGATGTTCTAACATCATTACACATCATTCCTCTGCTTGTAAAACAACCGGGCCGCCAATACCTGCTCCAACACTGCACCTCAATCTGAAAAATACATTTAAAGAGTCCTGGATAATTATCACCTAATACTGTCTTGCAAACATTATTTTACATTGAATGGATTTTTAGACTTCTGAGGTCTGTTACACCACTTATGAGCAAGCTGAATGGGTCATAAGTCATAAACACAAGTCTGTCATTATTACTTTAGAATAACATGCATGAGCATAGAACAGTTTGAGCATAAAACATGTCATTTTCTGCACTCTGGTGAATTTTTGTGCCCCAATTTGTGCTTTTTTATTTTATGGTTAAAATGTCTTTCTAATGTAAAGAAAAACACAATATTCATGGAACGTATTTTGATTGTTATGGATGCCGAATGGAGCCATGTTAAAAGTGCAGCCTCCTGACTTTCAGAGCATGACTTGTAGACATAAACTCCTTTTTTCTCGATAGATTCAAAACAATGCAATTTAAAACAAACTACTTTTAAGTCTTTATTTTAAACTGTTAGAACTCACAGTATATATATTTTATGCGTTCTGTGTTCGATATGCTCATTTTTCTTGCATTTGGATCACAGCTCATCCCTCTGACAGTTCCATGTATGCATACAAACACAATGCCGCAAGGTCTGCAAGGAAACAAAGATTTTCTTGACAATGCTTTTTTTCGTTTAAACCATAGCTCGAACCAAAAAATGTGAAACAGATGGCTAGCACAGTTGCCTCTTCAGCCAAGCCAGGAATAGAAAAAAGCAAAACATAAAATGTCGGTTTTACTTGTGGAGACAAAATGAAAATGAAGTGCAGGGTAAAGAGCAATGCTAAACCCATCAAGAGGAGAAAAAGAGTGTTATTAATTGAGTATCTCAGAGTACATGCTTTGAGATCACAAAAAATTCCAAAATCAGAATGAAATTCAGTCTGCCCTTGATTTAACACACAAAAAGCTTTTCAGGTAGCAGTGAAAATGGTTCTCGTGAATTATTTTATTTATTCATACTTATGATTTTTACTTATTCTTAAGCCAATAACTGCAGTCCAAGGTTTATATGTCTAATGCTGTATTTGTTCTGTTGCCTGCACCAAAATAACATGCAGTAGTTTTCATGCTTTGCCAAAGGTTCAGAAATTGTAATGGAAAATCAATCAGTATCTCCCATCTGACACTTTCAGAATCAGCAATTAAAAAAAACAAAAAAACAATAACTTTAGAATATTTAATGTCATCATGCAAAATGTTACCTTCATACTATGAATAATTTCAGAGTTACAGTACAGGGGATGTGCATGATGAAATTTTCAACTCTGTTAAAATGGGTGGCAGTCTGTCACCTTGTCATGTGGCACCTTAGTGGCAGTCCACTGCATTTAAAGGCAGTCTGTGGCACTTCATAGATAGTCTTGTGTCACCTTAGTGCCAGACTGTGGCACTTCAGTGGAAGTCTTTGGGACTTTAGTGTTCATCTGAGGCACTTTAGTCGGAGTCATGTGGCACCTTAGTGGTAGTCTGTGGTACTTTGATGGCAGTGAGTGGCATCTCAGTAGCAATCTGTGGCACCTTACTGATAGTCTGTGGCACTTCAGCGGCAGTCTGTGGGACCTTAGTGGTAGTTGGTAACACTTCAGTCGCAGTCTGTGGCATCTTAGTAGAAGTGTGGCACTTTAGTGGTAGTCATGTGATACTCTAGTGGCAATCTGCGACACTTCAGTGGCTGTCCCTGGCACTTTAGTGGTAGTCTGTGGCACCTCAGTAGTGGTAGTCTATGGGACTTCAGTGTTTATATTATGCACTTCAGTGGTAGTCATGTGGTGACTTAGTGGTAGTCTGTGGTACTTTGGTGGAAGTCTGTGACACCTCAGTGGCAGTCGGTAGCACATCAGTGGCAGTCCCTGGCACTTTAGTGGCAGTCTGTGACACTTTAGTGGTAGTCATGTGGCAACTTAGCGGCAGTCTGTGGCACTTGTGTGGCAGTCACGTGGAAGTTCAGTGGTCGTCTACGGGATTTTAGTGTTAATATGAGGCACTTTAGTGGTAGTCATGTGGCCTTTTAGTAGTAGTTTGTGGCCTTTCTGTGATAGTCATGAGGCACCTTAGTGGGGGTTCTGTGGCACTTCAGTGGCAGCTCATAGCCCCTCAGAAGCAGTTTGTGGGACTTCAGTAGTAGTCATGAGGTAAGTCAGTGACAGCCTGTGGCACCTTAGTGGCTGTATGTGGCACTTCAGTGGTAGTCTGTAGGATCTCAAAGAAAGTTTGTGGCACCTTAGTGGCAGTTGTTGCCAATCCATGGCACGTTAGTGGAAGTCTGTGGCACGTCAGTATCAGTCTGCGGCACGTTATGGATAGTCATGTGGCACCCTAGTGAAAGTCTGTGGCATCATAGTGTCAGTCTGTGTTTGTGGTAGTCTAGGGCACTTTAGTGATGATCAGTAACACTCAGGTGGCAGTTCATGGTAACCTTGTGGCAGTCTGTGGCACTTTAGTGACAGTCTGTGGAACCTTATTGGCAGTCAGTAGAACTTCAGTTGTAGTCTGTACCGGCTTGTGGCATCTCAGTGGCCCTTAATTGGCAGTCTGTGGTGATTTAGTGGCAGTCAGTAGAACTTTAGTGGTAGTCATGTGACACTTCAGTGGTAGTTATGTGTCACCACAGTGCTAGTCTGTGGTACTTTAGGTGAGTCTGTGGCAGCTTTGTAGCAGTGTGTAGAACTACAGTGGCAGTCTGTGGCACCTGATTTGTGACACTTCAGTGGTAGTCATGTGGCACATTGGTGGTGTCTTTGGCAGTCAGTGGCACCTCAGTGGCAACCTGTGGCATTTAATTTGTGGACTCCTACTGAAATGCCACAAACTGCCACTAAGGTGCCACATGATTACCACTCAAATGCCACTGGTAGTCATGTGGCACGTCACTGGCAGTCAGTAGAACTTCAGTAGAAGTTATGTCACCATTCACACATGGCCATGTGGCACCCCAGTGCAAGTCTGTGGCATTTCAATAGCTGTCTATGGTACGTCAGTGGCAGTCATGTTCCACCTTATTGGCTGTCTGTAGCACCTCAGCAACTGTTAAAAGACTTATCTCTTACTTATTACATCAACATAGTTCAACACGTTTTTTGATTTTAAACTTTAGCAAAGGCTCTATCAAAACTTGTGAAATGATCTAGTGGTCAGGAGTGGCATTATAGGGTTTTATATAAGTTTGCCCAATATACTGTGCATACAGTATATAGGGCAAACTATATATAATCTGCATACTTTCTTTTTGAAAAAAATCTGCACCCATAGACTTATTTGTGAATATTCCTGCTGTGGATTGCAAGTTTAAACTCATGACAACATGTTTGCACTTATACTGTTACTGTCTTGGTAATATCTGTATAGTATCCATATAGTAACTAGAGTATTGGCTCCAGAGAGCAAAAATAAATGCACCTGCCAAACAGATCTACAACCACCGAGAGAGAGAGGGAGACATAGAGAGAGAGACACTTACAACCAGAGTAAGAGAGAGCGAGTGAGTGAGGGAGAGAGAGAGAGAGAGAGAGAGAGAGAGAGAGAGAGAGAAATGGCGCCTCGATGCTGCGCTCACTGAGCCAGTGTTTGGAGCCGGCTAGAGAGATCCAGTAAGGGCAGACAAAAGGAAAAAACATGGTGAACACGAGGAAAAGCTCACGGACGAGCAGCGGTCCCTTCATCTCCTCCAGGACGCGGTCGTCGTCGAGAAACGAGAGGAGCTCTGAGGACCATGTAAGCCGGTTTCTTTTCTCTGCCGGGTCCGGCGAGCTAGCTGGCTCCGGCTAGTTGGCTAGCTAGCTGTAGCCGTGGCCTCAAGGTGCTCCGAGAAATGTGTTGTTCGCCGCAAAACGCGAACTCTAACGACACTGACACTCATTCAGTCACAAAGGGACATGATAAACGAATTAAATGCAGCAATTCGTGTGCGTGTCACCGGCACTGAACGTTTTGTACAGCTGTCAGATCACAAGCTAGCGATCTGAACTCCTGGCTAGCTCCAAGTTGAGTTCCCTTTGTGTTTGGCAATTTTACCCGGCTGACTTGTTCCACCGTCCTCCCCGTAATTTAGCCCCCCCGATTGAAGACAACTGGGATTTTGACACGGGGCTCTTAGCACTGCTTCGTGTTGCCAACCCGGAGGTGTCGGCGCGTTTATTTTCTCAAAACGTGAGGAGATAAAGCGTTAGAGAAGCTAACGGTTGTAGGGTTAGAAGCTAGCCCGACAGCTAGCTTACAGTGGGGGAAGGGAGTCCCAGGTTCACAACAGTTGGCTGGCTCCAGTCCCGTATTTAGCAAGTCTGAACTTGGTGAACTTTCTGTTGTAAATGCCCCAAACACTCGTATACAAGCTGCTTTTATAATAACTCCTTCAAACACACAATTTCACTTTTTCAAATTAATATATTTCTGCTTAAACACTCAGTAGATATGTTTAGTTTTCCCTCCGATCGCGTGACCTACAAGCAGTCTGACAGTCTTTGTCTCAAAATGTAAACATTGAGATTATGCAAGGCACTGGGTTCTGCATTTCCGCATGATTTACGGTTATTACAGCACTTAAACGCAAACGAACAATATAAATCACCCATCGGATAATTTATCGATAGTCATTAGCACATTTTTTGGAGTTTTAATAGGTTGTTTGGCGAAAGGGGGGGTTTATACTTTGCAGGACTGTGGTGCAACAGATTCGAGTAATTCCTGGCTCAAGTCCAGTCCAGTGGATTGTAAGTCAAGCTAACTGGTGACATATTATAATAGGATCTGTGATTGAAAGGTTTTGCTGTTAAAAACTTTACAGTTTATAAAGAAATGAACACATTTCCAAGAGTTCATAATGTCTTTGGATACTAACCAACCAACCAACCAGTTTGCCCAGTTTGCTGTATGTTGTCAAAACTGATCAGTGTTTTGTGACAGGAGCTGCCACGATCAATTAATTAGTTGTCTTTTGTTCTGATAATTGATTTATCAGTCTACTTATAAATTACTATTTTTATTAGTATTGTTTATGTATTCAAGAAGAAAATGTCTAAAATATCTGATTGGAGTTTCTTAAATGTGAATATTGTTTGGTTTCTGTCTTCATCTAGGAAAGTAAACTGAATGCCTCTGAGTTGTGGACAAAACCAGATATTTGAGGTTGTCATTTTTGGCTCTGGGAAACCCAGATTGGCTGCACTGATATTCTGATATTTCATAGACTATACAACTAATTGATTAGGCGAGAAAATACTGGACAGAATCATCAACAATGGAAATATTTCTTAGTTGCAGTCCTGTTTGTGACAGGGCTGCAACCCAAAGGTGCACCCATACCTCATCTCTGTCCTTGAGCTGCAACATTTACTTGATTAGTTTAACTGTTAAACTGATTAGTTTAACTGTTAAACTAATCAACTATTTTGATAATCGATTAAGGGGTTTGAGTATTTTTTAAAGAACAACAAGTCAAAATTCTCTAATTCTAGCTCCTTAAATATGAATATTTTTGAGTTTCTTTCATTCTCTGTGACAGTAAACTGAATATATTTGGGTTGTGGACAAATTAAGACATTTAAGGATGTTTTTGTGAGCTTTGGGAAACACTGATTGTCATGTTTCACCCTCTCCAGACAGTTTATAGACCAAACAACTATTTGATCAACTAAGAAAATATTCAGTGGATTAATTGACAGTGAAAACATTTGTTATGTGCAGTCCTGTTTGTGACAGTATTTGCAAAATGACCCTAAATGAGGAAATGATTGAAAGATGCACCTTTGTGCATTTGTTCGCTGTTAGAACATCCTGCACTTTTCAATCTGGCTGCATCCCTCTACCCAGCCAGTCAGACAAACCCCTCTGCTGGCGTTGCAGACAGTTGCCTATGACAACAGTGAGATATGCTCCTCATATCAGCAGGGAAGTTAAGCTGTGAAGGGCACGCACATCAAGGACATATGTCTGCTTGGTGCCGTGTTGTGATCCACAGAATTCATGGAACAATTGGGTACAAGGTGTCTTGTCTCATTATAATACTTTTTTTCCCCCGGTTTGCCATGTGGGGTTCCTGCTTTCTTCTTCTTTTAAAATCTTTGATCTTGTGGATTTGATTTTTACTTCATATTCCAGTGTTGTGCGCTGATTGACAGCGTGAATTTTTATGCAGACGCTTGTGAAATGCTGTCATTGTATTTGGCATCCTCGCTCTCTGTTCCTTGCGTGTTCTGATTGTTTGTCATTCTCGTGTCCTCACCTTCTTCCTCTCTGAAGTTGTGGCGTTGTGTGTGTTCGTTCAACAGAAGGAACCCAGCAGTGATGCGAGCAGTCCCAGCAGCCCACGGTTGGCGCCTCCTTCCAAGCGAACCCGACGGCAGACAGCCTCTGAGCCAAGCTCCAGTGATACCTCCCCGTCACCTCAGACTAAGAGCCAGAGGGTCAGCTGGGACATCCCCACCTACCGCACCAGGTCAGCTGTTGTTGTCAGTTATAAGTGTTTCCAAACTTTGCATGGAAACTTTGTGTGAAAAGTTGTATTAAAGTCATCTACTTCATTAGTTTGTGTGGAGAATGAAAAAGTTTGTCTGGAGTTGGTTTCGATGACCTTGTTGTCACTGTCAGATCTCATTCTTGTGTTGTCATGCATTGTGATCAGTGGGACAACCAGACAGCATCTATGATTAGTTGTTGCCTTCTGTGCAGGTTTCCTTCATAGCTTAACTTATTTTTCTTGTGTTTCTAGGCTTTCCTCGCGCATCATGCAAAATGGGCACGGTAATGCAACTCTTCAATTTGTGTGTGTGTTTTTTTTTTAAACCATGTGCACTTGGCAAGCATTAGCACTAAATGTCTATTTTATGTCTTGCTCATGCTCCAGCCCATATGAGTCACCGGAATGAGGAGAGCGGAGGGGGAGATCACTCTCGTATGAACGGCCATGTGGAGCTAAAGAGGAGCTGCCGGGTGAAGAAGAGCCAATTTGAACACCTCAATCAGAGCCTGCTGTTTGACCAGCTGGTCAACAGGTACATAATACCGACATCTTTCTTTGAAATGCTGCTTTGAAGAGAGGAGCAGCAGCAAATATGAATGAGCAATTCAGCTGGAACGTACTTTATTGAGTTTGGAACATGTGGAAGGTGACTCCTTGTACTTGAGAAAAGTATGAGAAAGGCAGAAAGTTATTTTTTTATTTGGCTGCTACCATGTTTTAGGTTTTGGCCCGGTGTTCTGTAGAACTTAAAAGCTGGCAAGTGCAAAACTTTTCACTGGACGCACCGCTGTGTCAGACATTTAGCAGGTCTGTGTGGGTGTCTCTGATAGGTAAAATTACTCCATGTGAACTTGGCCAGATCTGACATTAGAGCGCTCTATTTCACTCGTTACAAACTAATGTTTGATCTCACATCTGTCTGAGCCGCTGTGCTGCAGTAACTAAGAGGAGACTAGATGCTTCTCCGCACAAAGCTGCCCAGCTAGTCTCTATCAATGCATCTGTAAGTTTTAGCATTCACCAGCAGACTGCTTGTTACGTGTTTTGGGTACATCTGTATATTGTTGCTTCAGAAAATTAGCTGGGTTACACTCTCCCCCTCTCTGCATGCATATCAGTCACACCACATCACCCAGTAAAGTCTCTGCTTGTGGAAAACACTGAGCTATGATAAACACTCCAACATTATGCATTGTATTTATTGCAAAGAGTGGCTGGGAACAGAGCTTTCATTGCCAGGGAATTGATGTTCCGAAGTGAAACATTAAGAGGAAAAGCACCAATGTGTCCAAGAAACTTGTCCCTTGCCCTGACTGGTGTGAGGCCAGAACAGCAGCGCCACTACTTGCAGTGTTTTATAATCAGTGAAGAGTCAGAAATGATAATCCAATTTAACACTGCTGTTAGTATAGCCAAGGAAGAGCTACCTTTGACTAACTTTAAGTCAAGAATCGCCCGTATGAAAAAGAACAAAGCATTTATCTGCACCTTTGTTCCTGTTTAGAGTAATTAGAAATTAGCAGTGTGTATGGGAACTGATCATAAAGATGACACGGTGCACCTAAATGAAAAAGTGAGGCCCACCAGTGCAACTAAAGTAAAAAGTCAGTTTGGAGCCTTGTTCAGGGATTCTGAGTTCAACTTTCAAATTTAAGGATGCCTTAAAATATTCATACCCATATTTGTTGAGCAGTTTTTGAGCAGTGTCACTGTGAAGTTGTAAATCTCACCCTCCTGTTTACAAACTGTGGATGCACCCTCAAATTACAGACAAGAGTCAGCACCTAAGTGTCTTGTGAGATGCTGGATTTGAGAGGCAACACAGAAGAAATGTCATTGTGTCGAAATGCACTGTAAACGTAGCTGATCATAAACCTCTCCCTGACACAAATGTTTCCTCATGTAGTGCTTTTGTTAAGCTGCCTTCACTGTGTCACGTTCTGTGCAGCACTGCTGAGGCTGTTCTCCAGGAGATGGACAACATCAGCAGCATCAGGCAGAACCGGGAGGTGGAGCGACTTCGCATGTGGACCGGAGAAACTGAGGAGGTGAGTGCAGCGCTCCTGGTGACACTCGACCCAGAGCTCCAGAAGTACCGCCGCCTCGATGATGTGAGATGATGACATCCAGGCTCTGCTCTTTCAGGAAAACATGGACATGTATTCCCGGGTGAAACGCAGGAAATCCATGCGCAGGAGCACGTTCAACATGCCGACGCACCACAAAGTCATGAGCAAGACGGAGCAGGAGGAGGAAGAGGAGGAAGGGACGGAGGGTCTGTTTCTGTCATGAAAACTTATTGAAACGACTTTAACTGAATCAATCAAACTTTGGGGAAATATTTTAAAATCGTGGTCTTATTCTCGCCTGAATTTTGAAAGTGGCACCTTTAACTTTCAGAATCTCACGGTGAGGAAGAGGAGGAGGACGCAGAGGATGACGATGAAGATGATGAAGGGGATGAAGCAGAAGAGGCAGGAGAGGAAAACGACAGACCGTACAACCTGAGGCAGCGGAAGACGGTGCAGAGATACGAGGCACCACCTATTGGTAATTACCGTTTCTTCCCTTCCAAACAAAGCTTGCATCTCAACGTAGTTATTCCGTGTTTCTGCAGTTATTTTGCCGATTTATTGAGTTATTTTTCTACAGGTTTAATCACATTTGAAACCAATTTCAGAGGCTTGTTGCGCCGCCACCACTCATGTTGTGTTTGCTTTCTCAGAGCCTGTGAACAGAAAACAGAGCAACCCGTCGCTTTTCGACACCCACAGATCCCCAGCAAGGAGAAGCCATATAAGGTGGGCAGAGATTTGTGGGGAAAAAAGAATCCCAAACATGTTAGAATGTTGTCAACAGCTTGCTACTTGTATGACTAATCAACTGGGAGCTGTGGTTATTAAAAGATTAAGTTGCTGCGCTCAGTCTAAATCATCTCGTTTTTCTCCAGAGTGAAGAAACACGCCATTCACAGCAGCGACACCACCTCGTCTTCTGATGAAGAGCGATTCGAGCGGAGGAAAAGCAAGAGCATGACTCGGGCGAGGAACAGGTGTTTGCTGCGGCTTTCTCTCCTCAGTCTTTAACCTTCCTCTTACCTGCTTTTAAGCGCTAAAGAATAATTGAGATCTAGGACTGCTGGAGTCGGTAGCTGTGGTCGTAGTGTTCATAAAAGCTGATGTCCAGCCGCATCAGAAAAGCAATTTCAGTTCCTTGTCCAATCATCTCACAAGCACTTCAGAGGGACTATATCGGCCCCTTAAGTGTTCGTACAACTCGGATGTAATTACTTATAGCTGTTTCATTTGTTTCAATAGATGTTTGCCCATGAACTTGACTGCAGAAGACCTGGCGAGCGGAGTGCTGCGTGATCGGGTGAAAGTGGGTGCGAGCTTGGCCGACGTGGACCCCATGAACCTCGACAACTCAGTGAGTAGAAATACTAAAAACAAACCAAAAAGGGTCATTTGGCGCTGTCTGACTGAACTCCTCTCAGTTCATGTCACGGATTCTCCTGAAAAATTGATGTGAAAACGTCTGTTAAGTTCACGACACTCGAAAAAATCCTGAAGCTCCTCTCCAAATTAGTTACGAGTTTTTGAAGTTTGGCCCTCCGAGCTACATTTCATCATTTTTGTTATTCTTTCTAAACCACACCAGGCGCTTATTTTTCACTGGATTGGGCTGAAATTTTTCACCCACGAAACCCAAAGCAACATTGCGGCTGCTAAATGTTTTACAGTGATCAAATTAATAACAATAAAACATGTTCTGCCTGAGCAAAGAGTCTTCAAACTCTGCTAGTTTTCACTTTTTTTGCAGCCAAATGTTGTTTTATTTTGTAAAATATAAAAAGTATAAACAGCTCTGGAGCTTTATATATGCACAATGCACTATTTTTAGATCCTTTTTTAAGCCTAGCAAGTTAATATTTATTGCAGACATATGAAATATTGAAAGATGTTATATTATTCCATTATGATTTTATGATTTTTTTGAAAATAGCTATTTTTCACACTTTTTTCCTGGTTGCGTTCAGTGTTTTTATACCATAGGTCAATATTTTCACCGTGTTTTCAAGGTATTTTTTAATCTCCGTGTGACACCTACATTCACCAACCACGTTACTAGTTACACCTGTGAAATCTAATGCGACCTTAAACAACAGCTCTGCCATGATTTCTGCTTTTCCTGCCCAAGTGTAAAAAAAAAGAAACTAAAAAATGATAGAGCAATAAAACTCTCTTCAGTTTTTATTCAGTATCTGCAATAAATATTAAACACTGCCCAGTTTAACCTTAATAATAAACATAAAGTAGATTTATTGGGTTTTTGAGAAAAAGCATTTGGAGTAGAGTTTTAGGATTTTGCAAGGTCTTACGTACCTAAAAGAAGTTTTCACATTACTCATCTTCTAGAAAATCCATGACATTAACTGGGAGGGTTTGGTTAGCTGGGATGACTCAAAAGCCGCAAAGCAGCACAGTTGTAGTCTTACTTTTGGAAAGAGCTCAAACTTTATGAGTCACTACTAAAAGTAACTCTTTGAATAGGGTTTCTAAATGTTACCCTCCAGTGAATTTTGTCAGCATCCAGGAAGACTTCTGGACTTTCAAAGATCCTCAGATGACCTGAAATGTGTGTGTCTGCTCTCCTCAGGTGAAATTTGACAGCGTGGGCGGCCTCAGTAATCACATTCAGTCACTAAAGGAGATGGTTGTGTTCCCTCTGCTTTATCCTGAGATCTTTGAGAAGTTCAAGATTCAGCCTCCCAGGTGAGAAGAACTCACTCATGACAGTTTGTAGCAAAAATGTCACTTTATTGGGTTTTAATTTATGCTCTGACAAAACGAAAAGTATGCAGTTTAGTCCACCTCAAATAATCTAACATCAAATATCATTGTTAAACCCCATGGTGGAGCATGCAGAATCATTTCATTTTGCAATTATCCAGTAAACTCTGGTCCCATTTCCTCTCCCTTCCATTTCAGGGGGTGTTTGTTCTACGGCCCACCAGGGACAGGAAAGACTCTGGTTGCTCGGGCGCTCGCCAATGAGTGCAGTCAGGGAGACAGGAAGGTTTCCTTCTTCATGAGGAAAGGAGCCGACTGCCTCAGCAAGTGGGTCGGAGAATCAGAACGGCAGCTACGCCTGCTCTTTGACCAGGTGAGTCACTTGTGTAACACTCAATTTTTGGACAAAAACGCGTAACCATCGCTTTAGTCGCTTGACCTGAATTGACCCGTAGACAGAAAACGGGTCATTTGTTGCTGTTTTCAGTTCTTATATTTCTTGTGGGCTACATATTGCAAAAGTTCTTTATACTTCAATATAAGTGAAACACAGAAGTGAAACCCAGCTGAGTGTAATGTCGTTTTTCATGGAGCCAGAAGTTTGTTTGCGGGTAGAGTTTGACTTTCATCTTGTGTCTGCTTTTGATCAGGCTTACCTGATGAGGCCATCCATTATTTTCTTTGATGAGATTGATGGTTTGGCTCCTGTTCGCTCCAGCAGGCAAGACCAGATACACAGGTAAGGATGCTATGATTGTAACCCTCATATCCAAGCGGTACACACTGGTACCTGCAGCTAGAGATGGCTGATCTGACTTAAAGCACGACCACATTTAGTTTGGTGTGGCGTTTTTTAAGATGCTATATGTATGCATTTTATTTCGAAAGCTTGGTCTCTGTTAGCCAGGTAGCCCTAGCTTGTGTTTCCCAC
Organism: Dascyllus trimaculatus; assembly: GCA_024666655.1. Classification (NCBI taxonomy): domain Eukaryota; kingdom Metazoa; phylum Chordata; class Actinopteri; family Pomacentridae; genus Dascyllus; species Dascyllus trimaculatus. The sequence goes on from CM045455.1 coordinate 27,503,767, forward strand.
CTGCAGACTGACCAGATAGCTGCTCTTGATGTCTTTCAGCTGCCTCTCCAGTTAGTCTCTCGTCTTGCCGATGGACTGTAACAACACATCTTAGACTTCAGCTGGCGACGGTACTCCTTGTTCTGCTCTCTTGGAGACTTGCTGCAAGCTTGACTGCCTCCCCAGCCAGAACCTACAGCAGGTTCAGAACTTTTTCATGCTCTGCTATGCAAAGCTCACTGAGGCTGGCAGAGCAGAGCAGAACAAGAGCGCCTTAAAGTCTGTCAGTCTGGCAAGATAGCCAGATACTGTCACCAGCTGCAGTGCAGGATGGTGAAGTTGGAGTCTGTTCATGAGAAGAGAGGCTCTGTTAAGAGGCAGCCGAATGACATCGTCTAGCACCACCACAGCAACTGGTCAGCCTGGAACTGGGATAGCTGGCTAGCAGCAACTGAACTTTCAAAGTGAGCATGAAAGTGATGGAGACACGAACTACTACTTCTGGTCTGAATTTCAACCATTAAAATTAGACAAACAAGATAAACAAGAGATTTGGGAGTTGGCCCTTGAAACATATGTCGCAGTGACAGGCAGGCAACCCGATGTGATCACATGAGCTCATCTAAATCTGTGGAGAGAATTGTGATCCAGATCGTGGTTCTGCCAGAAAACTTTGCCATGTCATCTTTTGGCCATATTGCACACCCCTACTTCCAACACAGACCACTGTCAAAGCTTACAATCTGTTGGCTGTGAAGAGCCACCGTAGCGTTCGGTTTTTGCCATATGTCTGTCATCATTAAAATGGAAATGACTCTTCATGAAGTTGACTTTTGAGTCCCTCATACTCAAGGCATCTGCAACCCATAAATCTGTCTTTTATGTTTGTTTTTAACCTGCACATAATTGGCAAAAAAAATGGCTAATATACAAATGCATTGATGCAAAAGACAAAACTGCATCAGCTTCCGCTCTGCCACATGCTGCCATATCTACATGTGCAGTTCTAAATCACTGCTGCTGCTGTTATCTTGTTTGCCAACAGGTGGTGCAGGTTTGCTAGACTTCTGAAACTGCTGGCATTGCAGCTTTGTCTGTAAATGAATTTGGCCAAATCTGTATTTGGCTGCTTTTACATCTGTAACACTTGAGACCCACATATTTTGTTCGTTTAGGATCGAGTAACAGTCGTAATGGAAATCAAAAGACTTCTCACCTCAGATTTAGACCGTTTTGATATGAACTGTGGGTGAGGAGGTATCTCATCATGCAAACGCAGCTCGCAAATTTGCTCTCGCTAAAATGATTACCATGTACACAATTGAATATTTCTAAGTGAAGAAATTATTTAGCACAGTTCATTCAGAGCAGGAAAGTGCATATGCCTTGTAGATGTTTTCCTCTTGCTGCCATGCTGGGTGAGTACATGGATGGAGTTTCAGTGAACAGGGACCAAGTCTGTGTGCTGTTTGCAGAAATAAGGCCTTGAATATTTGGTCGGTGCTGTCTCAGGAGTGTGTTTCACTCTCAGAAAGTATTTGGGCTTTGTAGATGTGTGTAGTATGCTTTTGCAACAGTGTGTAGGAATTAAATTTTGTTCCATCTTTCAGGAAAGTCAGACAGTTTTTGTAAGCTTTTATACAGCCGAATGCTAAATACCAACAAATTACATTCTGTCACACCTTCTCCTTCTCCAGTTCTATTGTGTCCACGCTGCTGGCCTTGATGGATGGCTTGGACAGTCGTGGGGAGATAGTGGTCATTGGTGCTACAAACAGACTTGACTCTATCGACCCGGCACTCAGGAGGCCTGGACGCTTTGACCGGGAGTTTCTGTTCAGCCTGCCCGACAAGAAGGTGAGACGGAGGAACGTCAATAATGTGTACAGTGGACATTATATCTTTGACACCGAGCTTTGTTTGCTCTGCACTTGGAAACTCTTTTCATGTCTTTTTCATAGTTACTATTGATTTTACACACAACACAATTGCACATCTTTACTTTAAATGCTGTTGAAATAATAACATGCACCGTTGTGGAAAGGATTACTGCGTGTACATGCATGCACATCCAAAACAGAGACGCAAAGTGCCGAAATAATTACTCTTTTACTAAATCTAAATGAGCATCATTAGCACATTTGTCCCTCCAGCTGTTAAGAGTTTTTTCCCTCCCTGTTGGACGTTTTGATTCTAGAAGCAAGTGGCAAAGCTTGTTTTTTTCTGCTGTGCCTAGAACTGTGTTACATGTGAGCAAATGTGACAGTGAGTCAGATAAACAGCTCAGTGTAGGTGACTCCTCCCCATCGAGCCTGCCTAATGGGTCGCCTTGCATCGTTTGTACACACAGCAGGATCATTGGTAATCAAAGCCTAATCTGCAGGCCGTTGCCGGCTGCTCACCAGTAGTGAGCTCTGACTGATTAAAAGTCCCTCTCTGGTCATTGATTTAACCCCTAAAAACTCTACTCTGTGTATCAAAGTTACACATTTAAAAGTTTTTACCACCAAAATAATCCCTTCCTGGCTCATAGTGCCTCAGATATAACTACATTTACAGTTTATTCTATTAAATGTGTAGGTCTATGAAGTTACTGCTGCTTTTTCCACCCACACCTCCCTGCTTGCTGCAGCTGGAAAAATTCTAAAAACTAAAAATGTCTGTGTATGAAAGTTACAGTTCTCTACAAAATTATCATTTTTTTCCTTAAAATGGAATAGATGTAACACTAAACTGTTGATTGAACCATTGATCTAGAATGTGAGGATCTGTAATGTCCCTTCCCCCTTCTCCACTCGCCCCTCTGCCACTCACTGCAGCTCTACCACACCAGCTCACCTACAGCGCTGCTCCAACACTGTAAAACTGCTCCACGCTACACAATGCCAAGTTCTTAGAATGGAGTAATTTAGCTATACATGTTTGATCTGAAAACCCGGAATGCTCTATGAAAACCTGGTTCTTTAGGGTTGAAACTCTAGAAGTCCTAATCCAAACACAGTGGGTGGAAATGGCACAAGATTTCTGGAGAATTTAGAACTTGCCACTGTTTGAGCACCGGTAATGGAAAGCAAATACAAAAGTGTCTCCAAACTGCTACTTTAATTATAACTCTTGTAATGAGGAGTTGTAAAATTGTGGATGATGGAGAATCTTCTTGCACAGTCCCTTCTCAGAAGTGTTATTTGCCTTCCTGGTGGATGCGCACTCGGTAAGTCGCAGTGCGTACAGTTTTGGATTACATGCCCTAACATCCACGTCTTTGGACTGTGTGAGAGCGATGAGGCACAAGAAAACCCACGCAGAAATCCCCCAGCCGACCAGCAGGTTCATCTGTGCTAACTACTGCACCACAGTGCCAACCTCCAAATTAGCGGTACAGCTGTATGAAAACTGGCTCAGTGGTGTCTTTTGATAGAAATGAGAAAGGTGATGAAAAACTCTTGCCTTTTGTTCACAACCACTTTGCTCCAACGGCCCGATCATCAAAGCAGAATCCTGTGGAGACTTTGCAGTGAATGGAAGGGCTCACTCTTACACTCTGTTCCATTTAAATCTTACTCATTGTGTTGTCAGTGCTATAGAAAGTGAATGCTGCTCAAGAAGACATGTTTTTAATTATTAGGTTTGCAGTGTGTTTTCCTGGTTCTTCACGTATTTTCTCTTCTGTTTTTCTTCCCGACACCTTTTTTCAGGCCAGAAAGCACATTTTGGAGATTCACACACGGGACTGGAATCCCAAATTGGCTGAGCCATTTGTAGATGAACTTGCAGAAAAATGTGTCGGTAAGAGTGATTCTAAAATGTAAAATTATATGCAGTGTCGAACTTCACCTAGGGTTAATGTTGACCTACAAAATTCTCACCCAGCAGCTGCAGAGGGGTTGCTTTGTACAGTGTGCTCATGTTGTCTGTGCCAAAAGAGCCTCAATAAAGGCAAAACAAATGACTAACTAACCTGTGTTTATCTGCTCCGCTCCCAGGCTACTGTGGTGCTGACATCAAAGCACTTTGCACAGAGGCAGCCTTGGTGGCGTTGCGCCGCCGCTATCCCCAGATCTATGGCAGCAGCGTCAAACTGAAGCTGGATGTCACCTCCATCGTCCTGGGGCCTGGCGACTTCAGCAAGGCAATGAGGACTATTGTCCCAGCCTCCCAGAGGGCTCTGGCTCCCCCGGGCCGGGTCCTGTCCCCCACCCTCAGGCCCCTGCTGGCCAGCTCTTACTCCTTGGTGCTGAAATCTCTGCTCCGAGTCTTCCCCCATGCTCAGTGTACTGACAGGGACAACACACACGGTAGGGATCTGGCATCCAGGCACCTGTGGTTTGTTTTCCTGCCGCTGGTTGTTGCTTCCCCCACCCCGACTCTTGCTCTTTTCTCTCTCGCCACCTGTGTCACTTGTTGGTTTGTTTTTCCTATCGGAGCTTTGTAGTATTTGATTATCTTTTTCTGTGAACCTCGAATCTGTGGTGAAACATCCCCCTGTGTATGCAGAGGTGATAGCAGAGATTGGATAACTAGTCATCCTGTGAGCGCTTCAATAACTCAACTCCCACTCCAGTCAACAAAAGAGTGTTTACAGCAGATTAGCCTCAATGCAGCACTTGACCAGTGGGAGATTGCTTGCAGGAGCTGTACTTCTTAGACCCAATAATGACATGAAATTCCCGTAGTGCTTTATCACTTTAAATGGCCATTAGATCTCCCCTAGTAACCAAGCTCCCTTTTTATTCTCTCTTTTGCAGGGAATTACCCTCATTAATGTCAGTGATAGGGTTACTTTGAGGATTAAACTTTGTAGAAACAAACTTTTACATCTGTTTGCTGCCGCTGCACAGAATAACAGCAGGAAAAGTGAGCTGCGGCTGCGTGTTCATGGCTGTGTAAGCAGTGTCCCTCTCTGTGCTAGGCGGTGACAATCATCTGCTTGAAGAGGACTTTTACAGCGACGATGACAATGAGGACGGCTCTGCTTCCATCTACGAAGTCCAGCCTGCTGCATCCCCAAAGAGTCACCTCTCCTCATCTGCAATGCACAGACCCTTTCTCCATTTCTCCTCGTGAGTTCTCGCATTGTTTTTACAGTCTCTGGTGCCTAATTACACTGCTGAAAAACCAACAATAACATTTTTTAAAGTAATTGTTGTGTGAGAATAAAAATAAGTACACATAGGTTTTATATTATGAGGTATTCAGCTCAGGTATTTGAACCGTCTGAACCCTAAGCAGTTTCTGGGCAATTTGTTTTACTCCTGCCAATTTTTTTTTTTCTTTTTACTCGATGTGGGTTCATTTTTAACTGCAATATAAAGTCCTGCATCTCTATGGAAACGGCACAACCATGGCTGGAATTAAATAGAATTTAAAAGTCTTGTGCAGTGTTACAATGTTGTAATATATGGATTATATAAAAATGAAGAAAAAATTAAAGTAGAATTTCCTTGATGATTTATTTTGAAAATCCAAAAAAACATGGAATCAACCTCTACATTTTTCCAAATGTTCAGTACTGGGCTGGAAGAAATGGTGGCTCTATATACTAAAGATTCCTGCTCACATTTCTAATCAGTTTAATTAACTACCCGTCTTTTCTGCTCATTGTTACACGGCCTGCAGTTCAACCAAATAGTCAGAGACTTTTTGAGATGACTGGTCACATCTGACACAACCATGGCTTCTCAATCGCACCGAGAAGCGCAGAATTTTTTATTATTTCTTTTTATAAGATTTGATGTAAGCAGTTTATTTTTGCCATATTTTTTAATTGAGAAATCTAGAATAAAGTGATCTGGTTGAAAAAAATCACAATTTTAACCTGAGATTAGGTCTATTCTCCTGACGGAACTGGAAGTCAAATCTGACGAGTCTTCCTGTTTTTACAGTTTCTTGCTTTAACAATAATAATAATAATAATGTAAATTTGGTGATTATTTCTATATTTTATTCATTTATTTATAAAAAACATATCTTTCAACCTTGCTGCAAGGCTTTGGGGTTCAGAGGGTGAAGGACAGCATATCAAACATGATGTGTAAAACAGCTTTCTGAATACATTCAGGTAAAGAAAGTTCACAGGACATATAATTAGCTTTTCATTTAGACTGATCTGATGCTTAATGCTGACACTTAATGACCTTTCGACTGTGCGAGCAAGATGCCACCTCTGCCCTACTCAGTGTAGCCGGTTTTCCTTTTTTGTGATTTAATTAGGGACTAATGCAGCTCGAGCTTATCTTGGAAATGCAGTTGCCTTCCTAGTCGAAGGAAGCCTCTTTTATTAAGATATAACACACTGTCTTCTTCACCAGAATTTAAAAGGTGAGAATATTTAATGGCAGGAATGAGCAGCAGATATAGCTCAGTGACTCCACAGACTGTTGAGAATCCTTAGCTGAGGAGTCAAAAGGCCCGGATCAAAGGATGAAAGTAAAAAGAAAATGCAACAAGAGAATTTTGAAGTCCGATTTGCTCTGGCAGCCTCCATTCATAAATAGAGAGATAAAAGAACTAAACTGCTAAAGGACTGACCTATGGCTTCTCATTTACTAGAACCGTTTGTTGATGAACTTGTTAAACTCTTCGCAAGCTTCTAGTCCTCAAACACTTCCAAAATACACTTAGTATACATAAAGCCTCTTTCAGACAAGCACTCCATTCTGTTAATCTGAAGACATCTAAAAGTGCCTGCTTCATGCCGAAATGAACACTTTGCTCGCATCTTATGGAAGTCGGATCTGTGAACATTTCGTTACCGCTTTCATCGCCCTGAGCTGCATATCATTACATTAATGGACAGGCAATCATGTGGTAAATGCAGATCGAGTTGTGTAAAGTGATTCAGGTTAGGCTTTTTCCACATTTCAGCACCAAAACATCACAGAGGACGCCCTATTAGAAACCAAAATCTCAAAAACAACCTTTCTAGTGAAGAAGACAGAAAAGATTAACGAGACTTACAGTAATGAACGTAATCCAGTATTTTGTTGCTTCCAGCTGTTTGTAGGGATCTTTCCTCTGAGTTTATTAAGTACCTGTGGCATCAAACAGCAGCGAGATCCCTAGGAGCATCTCCAAAGAGAGAGAGTTGCAGCCATTTACACACACCAGCAGTAACTTTATTAATTCACACTGTGAACTTTTCCTCACCTCCACACACAGTTTTTAAGCTGCAGGTGAATCATTTATAACATAGCAGCTGTCCTCAGGTTAAGTCCTGAGCTCCATTACAGCTGGGATGTTTTTATTTTATTTGTTGGTAAAGTAGTAGTTGGATTATCAAACAGGGCAGAATATTTAGTGGCTTGGCTACTCCTTATTTAGACCGCTTGATAAGCCTGCCACTAGTTTAGTTTTAGTCTTTTGTTGTTCACTGCATTAATATGCTGTCAGCGCCGTCATTGACATGTCTGTGCGTCAACCGTCATGTAAACTTCCTCAAATCGATTCATGTCACTGCGGACGACAGCTGTCCGTTCCCGGCTATCAATCAGGTAAACTTGAGTAGAAGGGGCGTTGTGTGAGAGAGCTGGCGAGACAAAAGCGTGATGTGTGGATTTGTCTAACCCCAGCAGACTATACGTCAAAGTGAAGCTTAGCTGTGTGGTAATTTCTTCCAATAGAAAAAAAAACAGTTGAAATATTGAAACGTCTGAAGTTTTACCTCGTATTTCAGTCAGCATTCATGGGTTTAATATGTAATGCTACATGTATCGGCTATCAGGGAGTATTTTGTGGTATTTAAATATACTACACCTGCAGTCTTTGTACAGAGATGGTTGAACAGATGCAGACAGAGATAGTGATGTCTCCATACACCTCTTCTGTCTTGAGTGCTCTCAGAGCCGCAGGTACCCGGCCTAGTTGTCACGTGTTACTATCAAACGCCTGCAGTTGAAGCTCACACGAATCTCCAGGGGCTCAAAAGACATGTGCCCTATAGGTGGAGTTACTGAGGACATATGGGAGAAATAATGAATGTTCAAGATGAAGGAAGAGACCCAGTCATTTGCATTTCCGCCTTACTGTGCCATCCTGCAACATGCAGATTAGGATTACTGGGATCTTGCACAAACCTTTAAAGAGCCCTTATTATGCACCTTTACAGTTTTGGAATTTTATTTTAGGGCTCTACTAGAACATGTTCAGATGCTTTATTATTCAAAAACGCATTCTCTTGTACTGTGCGTTGCTACGGCGCCTCCGTCGGAATTGCTCTGTTTTAGCTCCTATCTCTCCTGCTGAAACCCCCAGTTTGCTTTAATTGGTCAGCTGGCACGACGAAAGACGGGCAGCGTTGGGTTACGCACTCTAACCCCAGAAACGTAACCCTTCCAGGAGCTAATGGCGGACTGTGAAGAAGCAGAGCCCAACGAACTGCTCGGCGGGTGTTATGCTCATGTGTTACATGGTGATGTAAATAATGAGGAGAGAAAAGCCTAGATTTCCAAGCATGGAGAGAATAGCTCCCTTTGGCGTTGACTTTGGGTTTTCACACGTGCAGAAAAGCTATAACACACACATTTTTGGGGAAAAAAACCCAAAAGCAGAATATGGGCTTTTTAAAGCAGCACTGAGCTGCTCTAGGCTGCAGGCTCGTTGCCCTCCGTGCGTCCATATAACAGGGGCACAAGGGAAAGCTTCACACTTCTACACAATATAGTTGGAACTGGAGGTTTGCCCAAACTGTAACAAGCCTCTGCTATTTTCCCTCTGACCACTCATTGGTGTGGAGCTTGTTCTTTTTTTTTGCTGACCAGCTGCATCACTTGTGGCTGCCTTTACTCCCAGTTGCTAAGAATCTACCTCTGTTCCAAAAAAAGCCACTGTTCATTGTTTGCTAATTCCTGTATGCTCTTTGTGCTTGAAATGTTTCACACTGGCAGAAAAACAGTGCATACAGATGTGATATGTGTTTATGCTGCTATTTTTTACACGAACTATGGTGCTTTCTCAGAAAAGCCTGTCATTACATTTACATTAACCATGCATTTACAGTGGAACTCTTGCAGAGCTGAGTTAATGTGAAAAAGCAAACTACAGAGCTTCTGCTGCGACGGTGCTGTGTGAATGGCACGTCGACTGCTGTTCTGAGTTCATAAGACAATGGATGGTATGCTAACTATGAACTTCCCATCTGCTCCTCCTAGCTCTGCCCTGCAACAGCCCACAGCATACCGGCCTCGTCTGCTGCTGGCAGGGGCCCCAGGCTCAGGACAGAGCTCCCACTTGGCCCCTGCCTTGCTGCACCACCTGGACAAGCTACCAGTGCACCGTCTGGACTTGCCCACTCTCTACTCCGTCAGCGCCAAGACGCCGGAGGAGTCCTGCGCTCAGGTAACACCTGCACAGACCCATGCATTGGAATTTAGCGACAACTCAGACTTCCACAACTTTCTTTAATAATTCAGATGTGATTACCAGCGCGTGCTTGACCATTCTGGTTGCAGGTTTTCCGCGAGGCCCGTCGCAGCATGCCCAGCGTGGTGTACATGCCTCATATCTCAGAGTGGTGGGACACAGTGAGCGACACTGTGAAGAGCACCTTCCTCACCCTGCTGCAGGATGTGCCCTCCTTCAGCCCTGTCCTCATCCTCGCCACTGCTGAGACTTACTACTCAAAGCTGTCAGACGAGGTATACACAAACGCACACCAAAGCTGACATTTTCAGATTCACCTGTAGGCCTGCCACATGTTCTTTTGGGATTGCATATTGCTGTTGGTGCAATTGCTTCCTTTATGTGAGAGAGGAGCGTGGTATTTGAGGGCTTGAGCTTGACTCAAAGGTCTCTTTTTATTTCTTTCTCATGCCGGAATGCGAGAGCAGACGGAGTCAAGGTCATCTGCTCCCACAGAGTTTTTATCTACTTTGGCTCCATCACCCTTTCTTGTCATTTATCCCACTGCCCACTTTTCTCTCTGGGTACGCCTGCCCCTGCTTCTTCATCTTTCCTTTTGGATTTATTATTTTCTCTCTTAAAAGCCAAAGCAGAGTCAAGACAGCCTGTTATGGGTTAGGCTGCAAGGGATTGATTGGGTTAGAGGAAGAGAAAAGAGAGGAGATCGGAGAGGGGGGAAAAAGGCAGAAAAATAAGGAGGTGGGTTCTTTCTAGTCAGGCAACAGAAGGGCTTTAATTAGGTCTGGGGGTTGGAGGCCCCAAGTCTTCACCCCGGGCCACGCACTCCATATCAATATGCCTGTGCAGTCTGAAGGTTCTTATCGGTTTCTGTCTTTGTGCATGTGTGTGGCTGCTGTTTTGGCAAGGCCTTAACCCTGGCCGTGCTCCAAGGCCAGAGAGGCTCTTGGGATGATTCTCTCTCTGTAGTTTACTCATTAGGACCGAGGCACCTGGGCTGCTGCACCAACGGAGGTCTAAGCTCTTTATCAAACTCGCTTAGTTCTAGTTCCCACTTTTCCCACATCTAAAAACACTGTATGGAGATGTTTACAATGTTTTCTAAATTTCTAAATTCTCCTCTGATCATTTTTACTTTACCTTCTGTCTTTGTTTCATTTTATTCTTTGGTATCTTTTATTGTGTGGTTGAAAGTTCCCCACAGGTTTCTGCATTGCATTAGGGTTTTTTTTTATTCCACTTAACGCCAGCGTGTTGATTCTCGTGCTGTGTTAAGAGAATAAGTATGAAAATGGAAGTGCTGCACAGACCATTCAGTCCCAGTGTCACATGTCAGATTGCTGTTCATTACATGCCAAGTGACTGGCAGAAACTGTGTAAGATCGGCAATTACCACTTTCTTCAGATTAACTTTTCTTTGGTCATTGAACACGTAGCCATTTAGCCTGGAAAACTGGGGAATCTCATGATGGAATAAAAAGCATGATCGAGTCAACATGGAGCTATCAAGGCTGTCCTGAGGCTATGTTGGCTTTCTCCTGCGTGTTTTCCTCCATTCTGGTGTCTCGTGCTGTTGCTTTATAGTGGGACTGCATCATTGCACTTGTTAATCAGTTCCTTATTATTACATTGATGAGGCCATTTTTTTACGCATTTTAAAGCTATATTAAAAGCAAATCATCATCCTTGTGCCGCACACGCTGCGCCTCCGGCTGCAATGTTCCCACGACAGGAATTAACATTTTGAAGACATCACATGAATGTGTTTGATGATAGATAGTTGACGGAAAGATGGATATTGTTGCTTATCTCTTACTGCTTTTGTTACACTGAGCGATTCCTCCATATGTTGACTAAGCTGACTGCTGACATTTTAACTACTGGGAAGGAAGTCAGCCTGCATTCTCACCTAGAATTGGGCGATTAGTCAAATATATATCGGCTAACTTCAGTCAATTGGCATTCGTTTTGTTTTTGTCATTTTATTTTGCCATGTTAATGATCTGTCTCCAACTGAGCCGCAACAATAAGTTAGTTAATTGATTAAGTTGTCAGCTATGAAAGCAAAAATAAACTGTTTTGATGTTTAATTAGTCAGTTTGAGCAATTTTTAAAGAAAATAAGCAAAAATTCACTGATTCCAGCACCGTAAATGTGAACATGTTGTGTTTTCTTTCCTCTTCTATGGCATTATACTGAAAATCTTTGAATTGTGGACAAAATAAGACATTTTAGGATGTCATCGTTGGTTTTGGGAAACACCGATCATCGTTGTCTTACATTTTGCAGACCAAACAAGTAATCGACTTATTGAGAAAATAAACAACAGGTAAATCGACGATGAAAATAATTGTTAATTGAAGCCCTGCCCTGTAAGTAAGTGACTTCTCAGCCGTCTTTTGTGGTTGGTGTCCAGTCGATCAGTACAGAAAAGTGACGTAAATTTAAAAGTCACATTTGAGAACTAGATCCAAAACTGTACTTGCGGCTGTGCATCCTGATCATTTAATAACATATGCTATCACCAGCTGTGTGTTCATTTAGAGGTTGCAAGCGGAGGTGTCCTTCATCTGACGACGTCGGATTCTGTTTCTAACGGTGTCGGACAGCTGTTCGTTCTGTCCTTCCGGTTTATTACTTATTAAACTTCTCAAGGTGATTTCCTGGTCACGTTGGAATTTTTTGCCAGAACTGGGCGCTTGCAAAGACGTGCTCGCTGATTTTGTCTGGTTTAAATCCTAAATAATCTTCCCAGCTCCGTGCATGTTACACAATCACACACACACAAACACACACACCTCTATGAATGTATCTGCATTCGCTGGTTGGTGGCCGGTTAGAAAATTTCACCTTGTCCCCCAAATTCTATTCTGAATCACACCAACCTTAATGGATTACCTATTTAATAATTCAATTGCAGATTGTTTTGTTTGCTTTATGTTAAATGTAGTTACATTTCACAAAGTCACGCTTTAGTTTCATGTTGCTGTAACATGTCCTATGAATAAATGCATGCACCGGCCTTTAATATATTTAAAATAAATCAACGCTTGCAGCTGTAGTAGAACCAATTCCATAACTTATTTACTGTGATGGATTACTTGTGTCAAGCAGGTTTCAATTTTCTGCAGTTTTTTCTTACAGTAAGCTACATAACCTTAAGCGGTGGCTGTCAATAAACTCATCAGACGAAAAGTAAAAAATCCGAAAGATAACTGGTGTGCTTGAGAAGTTTGTCAACACAGAGAAGAATGAGGGAAGCGTATAAACTCCTCAATGCCTCTAGTGATTTTCTGTGTGGTGCAGGTGTAACTGCAGGCTCTCTTTGGAAGTCTACAATGAGAAGTTATCAAGGGGGATTTACGGTATTCCAACAAGAGAGTGATTTTCTCAGGCTAGTTACTGAAAGCCTGAAATATTGCTGAGGCTGGCTGCATGCTTAACGGCTTCCTCACCCGACAATTGGATCCATTTGCTGGAATTGTTATTTTTTTAGGTGCGGACATGCTGCAGTATACGGTGCTTTAAGTGGTCTGGCTAGCTCTGAGAGTGTTGTTTCACTTTCTGGCACAGAGAACACAGTGACAGCTGCTGTCTCAGCTCCAAACCTCAGCAGGGGAACAGGCAGCATCCCTCCCCAGCCAAAACTGACAGTACAGGCTTGGGTCCAGCTACAGAGCGGCCCTCCCTCCCTTAACAGCTATTCACTGTGCTCTGATTGACTTCCTTTTCTGTGGAGAACCAGCGGAAACTGCTCGAACATGTGATTGTAAAAGCGATATACCTGCAGTTAGAGGAAGAGATTGTGTCCCTTCAGTCATTATGGTTAGCGCTGGAGGTCTTCTTGGAATGCAAGTGCTGGTAACTACTTTAAATGTGTATTTATTATTGTAGCAGGAAACTGGTCTCGGTTCTGTCTTGTCAGGCGGGTGATAGCTTGTACAATGTGTCCTCCAGCCAGACTTGAGGCGCGGGTTTTTATAGCCGCTCTGAATGGAAGCACACTTGAAGGTGGACTGAAAAGCCGCAGAAAAAGGGTGACGCACAATAACACTTTAAATGTAGATGAGTGCGTGCACTTTCAGATACTCCTTCCTTAAAGGCGTTTGTGGTGTTGTGCTCATTTGTAGACACAGAAAGTGATGACAGGTGTTTTGTGGGAAGAAAAATAGAGCTTGACAAGGAGGAGAAAATACTGCCACTGGCTTTACTTTGTACAGCCGTTAGATACAGATGTCTTCAGTGACTTCCAAGTGCATATTAGCTCTTTTTCTTCATGCACCATTAGGGATTGACCAATTATCAGAGCTGTTTTTCAGCATGTTCCCAATTATCAGTATTATTTCTTAAAACCAATTTGAGATAAAATGCAGAATTTAGCTTTGGTTCTGATGCAGCTGCTTCTTTCTATCTCTCTTTGGCCTCAAGCAATGTTCTTCCCACAGCAGTATTTGACTGGTAACAGATTTACAACAACATAAGTAGGAGCCTGTCGCTGCTGAAGAGTTGTCTCATAATTGAACATATCTATTAGCTATACGCACTTTATCCTGTGAAGGTTGCATGGAGTTGAAGCAGGGCTAATGGAAAAAAACACACAGCTATGCGTGCTTACATTTTAGAATCTCTAGTTAACTTACAGTGCATTTTGTTGGACTGTGAAATGAATCTGGAGCACTTGGGGGAATCGTGACTGCCAGTTTCGAACCCAAAACCTTTTTAAAAATTTAGAAAAAAATGCGTTTTAGTCAAGTTCTACTTTTGACATCCCCATTTTCATTTTTCTGCGACTTCACAGGGTTCAAGAAATCTGTTATCAACTCCCTTGATAACTAATAATTATTATCGAGCACCATGCAATCATCATTCCTCACTGCATGTTAAGTATTCCGTTAGCAAAAACATGATAGCGTTTTTGTTAACAGGCACTGTTCGCCCATTTTTCTGCTGCTTTTCTGCGATCGGGCCACAGTGGCAGCAAGACATCTTCCTGTAACAACCCTTAACTCTTTTTTGGGGATGTCGAGTCATTTCAAGGCTAGACTGGGACATGTAATCCCTCCAGTAAGTAATGGATCTCCTCTCAGCCGTCCGCAGGGATGCAACTTGGAGGCTACCTTAACTGACACCTTTCAAAGCATAGCGGGCGTTTTTTATTTCTCTGAGCTCCTCACTCCGGCTCTCAAGCTTATTTTGATCGCTTGTATTCGTGATCCGTCAAAACCCACAACTCACGGCTGTAACTGAGGGTTGAAACGTAGACCAGTGCTTCACTTTCAGACAGCACCCACCTCTTAATCCTTCTTACAAGCACACAATTGTCTCAGTTTACTCTTTAGTCTCTACATTATTGTCTAGAAGTCTTTATTTGTACTGCCCTTTGTTTTTTTGAAGATGTAGACATCACTTCTTTGCAGGATCTCTTCTATATTTCTTTGTTTGTGGTGGTTCAGGAAGGTTTTTCAGCTTTAGCCGCTTCTATTTGAACTGCAATGCAATGAAAAGTTACTCACTCCAGCCAACTAACTTTCCACCTGCCGTGGAGAATTTTTTTCAGACAAAAAGTGAGACAGAGATGTAGTAACGGGGTGGTATCGGGCTTTCCGACAGCCTTGTTTTTGGTTGTCTTTTAAGTCCGTTTCTACAGTTAAGAATTCATAATGTAGTGAGAACAGGTATCCAGTTTTGTTCTACAGTCGCTCGAGCCAGGCAGACATTCCCAAATTTCTTTGTACATTCAGTTCTCTCCTTCCCCCCTCCCCCTTTTTAACCATTCATCTATCAGCACATTTCTGCTCTCCCTCCCTCTGTGTCAACACCCCTGCAGCCTTTATCATGATGAAAATACTGCGAATCATTACCTGCTGTGCGCTGCGCACACTTTGACTGTCTCAGGCTCCCCTACCGTCTTCCCTGTTTTTACTCCATTTCACCTTTTTTTACCCTCGTCTGAGGGGAGAGCGCACAGTGCAGGGAGAGAGGCTAAGAAGGAGAACAGAAGGCGATGCAGTGAGAACAAACATGCCACGGCTAAGCGAGAGGATCGATGTGAATGGCAGATGGGGAGGGGGGAGGTATAAAGAGGAAAGTTGGTGCTTAGTCAGCAACAGTATTCTCTGTCGGGAACGGCCTTGAGCTCCAACTGAGAACGAACCTGGGATCTGTGAAGCCCCCTGTAAGCTCAAATACAGATGCATACCAGCAACTAAGGTTATCTGACTTGTTTATGTGTGTGTCAACTATATGTTGTTATTTATCTGGTAACTATCAAGATGGAATAAAATGGTGATTTAAAAAGGAGACACCTCTCCCCACCAGCTAGGTACACAGTAAGTTTGATGGATGTTAGTTTAGCAGTGGGTAGCTTCTTAGATATGTATATATGCATTCCTTGCAGTATAATATAATTGCCGGATGGATACTTCGCCTTCTCATTTGTTTGCGGACTTGTTGTCCTTCCCGGTTTTGTTTGGACTGTAAATTTGCTGGTAAATTAACATAGCTGCTCTGTAAAGCATCCCACAGGGCCTCGGTGGAATCGCCTCATCTTTTTTCATTATGTTAACCAGGCTTGTAAAGGTGCGCACCTCGGTTTTAAGGTCTTGTTTTTTGGAACAGCGAAAAGAAGACGTACAAAATAATGAAGTGCTCCTTTTTTCTTTTGTAAAAACTTTTTTGTTCTTAACTTTTTTAGATAGTGACAAACGCTGTGTGATTTTTTTTTTATTAAAAAAGTGTAATACTGGTGCAAACCTATTAATAAAAAAGTACATTAAAATAAATATTCTCTTAAATAATTAAAAAAAAAGTGCTTAGAAGTGCCACATTTACAAGTTGACTGTGCTTAAACTGCCCTGTACTTGTCCTCACATCAGTAGCTTCTAGCTTCTCATTAGGACACCTATCCTCTCAAACAGAAATAATTAGAAAGAGGCTCCATTGTGAGCTTTTTTCAGCACATTTGTTTGCTGCCGTCTCAATTGAGCGAGCAGCAAGCCTGATGGTAGTTGAACAACCCCGGCCAAAACCTTTCGTCAGATCCACCTGTTCTTGTTAGTTTAAGCGTAGCTGGGCGCCTCAACTCTTCACTCTAAAAGGGGTGTGATTGCGCGACATACCAATCAGGGCTCCGGACTCACTTTGTCCACTAGTTGCTCCCTGCGGAAACATTTAGAAGCAGCAGCATGAAACTCAAGAGAAGAAGTGATTAAGTTAAATAGTGTTTCTTTAAACTTTGATGCCAAAAATGCAGGGAGGGTCCTTTTCCTTCTGCTTTCTGCTTAGCATCTCCGAACTCTGAGCTGCTCTTGTCTGTCCTTCACCTAACATTAGCACAGCATCAGCTCATTCTGAAGATGTTTTCCGACTAGGTTTAGCTTGAGAATCTTTTTTTTGAGAAGATTATTACGGTGATATTTCTTTAGCAAAAATTAATCCTGGAGCTGACTCATTCTCTGCAACATTAAAAATATCTGGCTGAAAGTAATGTTAGCGTCGGTTGCGTTGCACAGATTCTAAATGGTGCTGCCTTCGCGTTTGCAATTTGTTCTCTTGCTGCTTCTCGTTGCTGATTCTCTTTAAGTTTAGCTCACAGATCCATTTCTCTGAAGAACCAGCACCGTCAGATAACATTACTGAATGTTCCTGCTTTTTATTAACAGCAGCACAAAAGTTCAGCTGCTTCTGCCATAAAGAAAAAAACAACAGGGGGCATATTTACAAGTGGCACTGGTGCTCCTAGTTATAAAATTTAGTAGCACTGTCTCCAGAAAGGTTCGCTGTCTGCAGCTCTTGCAATATATTGTGTCTTTTCTCTTTTTTTTTATTACAGGTGAGAAGTATATTCCAGAGGAGCTATGGGGAGGTGGTAACGCTGTGTCCTCCAGGAGAAGAGGAAAAGAGGAGCTTCTTCTCCGACCTGCTGCTGGTTCAAGCAGCCAGGCCTCCTCCACGCCTCAGGAATACAGGTATTTGCTTTAGTGCTTCCACATGCAGGATGAGGCAGTTATGACTCATCTCTGCTGTCAGTCCTAGAGGGCAGTGTTGGCTGCGTGCTTCCTTCCTCGCTGTGTTTTCAATCTTTTCTCACAGTCCTGTTTGAATCCTGAGTGTGAAGGTAAAGCAGCAGATGTTATTGCACCGGTAGAGATTCTCCTGTGTGGGTGTCTAATTCATATTCAGTGATGAGGGTTTAATATTTGACATGTTCGGAATTGATTTAATTTTTGGCTGAGATCGAGCTAAAAAAAGTACAGATGTAAGATAATTAGGGTGGTGCACACTCAAGTGTAAGATTGGCTCACCTCTCCATCTACCCCCTGCCTTTGCCCCAGAGCTCGGTGTTCCCAAAGCTCTCGGTTCCAGCTCAATAAGAGAGAACTGTCCACCCGGGCTTTTAAATGGAAATGGTGCCCCGCAATCCTCCGTCGATTCCTCATTGATGTAAGGCAGGGGTCCCCCGCTTTGCTCGCGCTGCGCTCTTCAGGGGCTCCACCCTTACTAAGACAGCCGTCCGACTTCCTGCGGAGAGGCCGGCGCAGAAGCATGGAGGGGAATTGCTATGAGAGGGCCCGGCCGCGATTAACCATAATTAGAATCAGGGTTTGGATTGCCGCTCGTGAGTCAAGTACCCTTAGGTTCTGTGGAGTAACGATGTCGGCAGATGCCTTGGGCAAAGCGCTGGTGCTGTGGGAGAGGAGAAGAGGGCGTCTGCTCGCCTTGCTTCTTCGCCCTGCTGCTGGCCAGAGGCTATTCCTTAGTGCATTTCAAAACCCGTGTTGTGAAGGAGTGTAGCTGTAGGTTTTTTTTTGTCTACAGCTGAAATAATCTTAAAGCATGATTTCTCTTTCCTCGGGTAAGTTTTTTTTTGCTCTTTGGAGTGGTGTTAAAAGGAAATGTTGAAGAATAAGGTTGGAGATAAGACTGTGTGTCTGGTTTCTTACTTTCAGCCAATACGCTGGCTGTGTGTGAATTTTTATTTTTTTTATGACTTCTGTGCTGGCGGCAGCTTTGGCCAGAGGCGTTATGTTCTTGGGTTGTCCGTCTGTCAATCTGACCCATTCTCATGAACGTGATTTCTCAGGAGGGCCTTGAGGCAATTTCTTAAAATTTGGCACAAATGTTCACTTAAACTTGAAGATGAACTCATTTGATTTTGGCTGTCAGTCTATCAATCACTCACTAGGGTTGGGCATGGATTGAATTTTACCAGTTCAGATTCTTAGAGTTTCAGGTGGTCAGGGCAATGCATGAGTCATAATAATCTAATGATATAATACAGCACACCATGGTATAAGAGTCACAGGAGACAATGTTCTGCACTGAGTACTTTTACATTTAATAGCATGTACAAGTGCACATTCCTGATTACAATTACATACTTTAACTTTATGTTACCTTTTCAGGACAGAACTTTTACTGTGTGGCACTAGTACTTTACTCAAATAAAGGTTTGGAATACTTCATCCACTGTTGCCCATCTCTGTCTGTTGAGATAGACAAACACATAATGATAAGTATATAAATATAATATACACCCATCAGGCATAACATTATGACCACCTAATACTGTGTTGGTCCCCCTTATGTGGTCCAAAATGCTCTGAACCACTGGACATGGACAAGAGGACCTCTCAGGGTGTCCTATGGAGTCTGGAACCAGGACGCTGGCAGTGGATCCTTTGGGTACTCTGGCTTGTGCAGTGGGGACTCTGTCAATCAAACTTGTTCCACTGCATCCTGTTGATGCTTGTTCAGAATGGGGTCTCCGAAGTTTGGAGGTCAAATCAACATTTTGGGCCATTGTCATGTTCCTCTACATGTTCTTGATTGTTTGATGTTTTTGCCGTGTAGTGGTGTATGTTTTCCTGCGGTGGTAGACCAGTGACATTTGGGATTTCCATTTGCATGAAGGAGTGTGCTTGTTGTGGGACAATGTTTATTTGGGTGTCTAAGTCTTATCAACATGGATGTTAAAATGGTAAATGGTAAATGGTCTGCACTTATATAACGCTTTTCTCTACCTTAAAAGCGCTTTACAATGTGTTTCTCATTCACCCATTCACACACACACATTCACACACCAATGGCGACAGAGCTGCCATGCAAGGCGCTAATCTACCATTGGGAGCCAAATCCAAGGTTTTCCATCAGAACACCACATAGTACCAATATGATCAATGTTATTCACTTCACCTGTCAGTGGTCATGATGCTATGACTGATCGGTGTATGCAATAAGACTTATATATATGTAAAGTGTACCAGCATGTTGCTGCAGTCACAGTACAGTGTTGCTATGAGGATTGGAAGGTACTTCGTATGTTGTATTCGCTGTCAGATAAGAGAGGAAGAAGAAAAGCAGCTCATGTATTGCAACTATGACGTCCTCCTGCGTGCTTCACCTGTGAAATGCTGTTTACCACAGATAAATGTTGGCAGCAGAAACACAGAGCTGAATTAAACAATAGTAAACGATAGTAGCCTTTCCTTTCTGGTTTGTATTTTCGTGTTTACTTTATCTTCTTTACTGTAACAACAGTGGAGTCCAATCCCTTCCTTGTAAAGCATTTTGTGGCAGCAGTGAAGTTGGTTTTTACAGGACAGTCACACCTTTTGTGGGATTCAACTGCTAATCAAGCAGCTCAGTTATGGCTCAGTCTGTCAACCCTCTCAACCCTGAGCCGTTTCTAGGTGTTTATTTGCTCCTCTCACATTTTTTTTCTCACTCTGGCTCATTTATCACTGCAATATGAAGTCCTGCACCTTTATGGAAACGGCACAACCATGACTAGAAGGAGAGCAAACGTTTTGTTTTATTGTACAGTATACCAGAAAAACATTTTTGGTAAATATAATGCCGTAAATCATAAAACCACGAAAAGGGAAAATTGATTTGGTGGCTCTACATACTATAGATACTTTACTAATTACATTTTTAATTTGCTTCCATGCTCGTTTCCCATCTGCTCTGTGTAAACACAGCCTGAAGTTCAGCAGGAAAAAATCCCTGACTTTTTGTGACTGTTGGTGGCAGCTGAGTGATTTATGGCTTCATGGTTGTGCCGAAGTTTTTGTTTGAGCGGGATGTCGAATATGATTAGTTCAATGATCGTCGCAAAGTTGAAAATGCAGCCATTCTTTCTGTCTGTACAGTTTGTGGTTCTGATAACTAAAGTAATTTTGGCTTCTTTTTAAAAATGTTAGGATGACATACCTTTCAAAGCCGCCTATGAGTTTTAGGGTTCAGAAGGTTAGCTGAGAATAATGCCAGATTTACGATGTATTATGACGAATGCATCAGGCAGGACATTATTCATTTGAAACTAACATAAGTGAATTTTTTTAGGAACTAATAAACAGAATTGACATTAACAGTGATTAATGCTTCCTTTAAAATTGGAATTTGGAACAGTTTTCTCAGCCCAATCAGTCAGTCGATTAATAACTTTATTTGTCCCCAGTGGGGCGTTAGGATATGCAGCAGTGGGATGCATAAGTTTAGCAAACATAAAACACGCCGCACATAAATGCAACCCTAAGACCGAAGAAATGCTCAGTTCAAACATTCTGCAAATAGCTGCGTTTTCCTCCTGGAGTTTCGGAAGGAGCTGGCAGAGGGTATAAAGGAGTGTTTGAATCTATTGGTTTTAGCTAGCGCAAGTCTGAAGAGGGTACCAGATGTCAGAAGCTGAGACTGTTGATGTAAAGGATGGAAACAATCAAACAGGACGGATTCTGCTTTCTTATAGAACTGTTTGTTGTGAGGATCCTGCAGGATTTCCCCGCTGTTACGTCCCAGCTCCGCTAAGGTAAAGGGAAGCAAAAATAAAACCAGCTGTCTTTGATTTGGTAAACTTATTTATTGCTTAGTAATATAATTAACAAACAAAGGAGGCGAAGCTGCAAAGCACAACGGGGCCTATGGGTGTTGCTAAATCAATGGAAGAAATAAAGTCAAAAGAGGGCTGCGCAGTGGCAGTCATTTCGCTGCAGGTCTTAACCACCTTATTGAGTGCGTTTCTGTGTTTGACCTTGAGATTAATACCAGCAGAAAAAGTTAGAAAGTCTGCTCAGACTCAATGAAAGATTGATAGAACATCGTCATGGGGGTCCTGTCATCCTGGAACTTGGAGAGTTTCCTGAGACAAAAGACACGCTGCTGTTTTGCTTTTTTGCACACCATGTCAGCATTACTCTCAAATGTCAGTTTGTCTAGTATAGTTCCCAAATACTTGTAGGACTCCACTGTTTCTATATACTGGCCATCAATCACTGTAGTGTTAGGAGGAGGGTGGGAAAATCAATGCACATGTCCTTCAGCACTAAAAACTATTCAGGATGCCAGTTTGTAAAATAGTCAACAACAGAACCGTGGGAAGTTTCCTCTCTGTGCAGCCGGCTCTGCAACTTAAATACATGAGGGTTGTCATACATGCAGCAGCCATTAGTGTACAGTATGCACAGTAGAGGAAAGAGGATACATCCTTGGGGAGAGTTAGAGGATGTTAGCTTGGGAAGTGGACCATTTACTCTCACTTTTAGCGCATGAGGAAATCCAGCCGACAATACCGCTATCCAAGCAGCGGTGAACTTTTGAACCAGTCGATGGGGCTGTGTGGTGCTGAAAGCTGATGAAAAGTCTGCAAATATGAATCCCGCCTGATTTTTAGAGCTCAGGGATGCTTGTGTGTGTAGCTGAGCAGAGTTGGTGTTGAATCCTGAACCTCCGTCTTAGTTCTACATGCTGATTACTCTGAGTCAAGAGGATGCTCAGGGAGATTCAGTCGTTCTTTTAGCATGACTTCCTTCTGCTGCTGTTGAGCACGGTGCATGATGGTGTGATAAGCATGCATGCACAATGAAGGATTTTAAAATGCACGGGGCTGCACAGAAGGAGGAACGAGTCCAACCCTCTAGAGGGGGTGTCATTTCTCATTGATCGGCTGGAGGGGCTCTGAAGGCTCCACAGATGCATGTTTTATCACAACATCATCCATCATGCTCAGTAACAGCAGAATCTCAGTCCCATCATGTAAATAAGGCATAGTCCTCCATATACCGCACCTAAATCAAAGATGAGTTTCACGCTGTGACAAGATAAAAAAGTATACTGCCAAACACAAGAAAAGTTTTTTGTCGTGACGTGAGAGTATCTTGTTTCAAGTCTGTGTAGATTCTCAGTCAGCGTAATCCTGGGAGCTTCAGTAAAAAACAACTGGACTTCTCCGTTAGGTTTTTCACCTCTTATCCAGGAGGCTTCTTGAATTCTAACTGAAGTCTTGGAAGAGAGGTGAAATGTCCACAAGAACCTACGAAAAAACAATCCAGCTGCCTTTCACCGAAGCTTCTAGGATTATCTTGCTGCAGCATCATGTTGCAACGTGATGCAGGCCTGTTTTTCTGTTGTTTGCCACGCAAAGTCATTTAGAAACTTGGGAATTTAGGTTCCGGTAACAAAGACTAGAATTACTTCCACCTTTAACTGACAGACTGACAGATTAAAAAACATCACTAAATATAGAGCACAGTGGGTGAGCATTAAACCTCCCTCAACATTATCAGAGCCAGAGCTTGTTCCAGTTTTTATGATTTTTTTAAAAGTATTCACAAGAGTGTGAAGATTAAAAGCAGCGGACAGATGACTGGATTTGATTTTTTTTTTTTAAAGTAGCTGCTTCATTGTTAAATCATGTGCGTCAAATCTATCATTGAGCTCCTGTGCCAGAGCTTCACCTGATTCAAGCCCTTCTAATGCAGCTCTTCTTTTATTATGTGAGTGAGAGCAGCCATTGTCCTGATACTGTCCCCAGCCGAACCCAAATTATTAGTACTTATCTTATTTTAGAGCTCACAATTTGCTGTCCAGTCCTTTATAAGCTCTGGAAGATTTCCCTGTTTCAAAACCCGGTCCTTTCTTATTTAATAACACTTTATTTTCACCCATGGTTTACTGTGTGAGTAGATGTTAACTGTCTTTACATGAAAAACAGTGTCCGCATGTCTGAAAGTTCATCCCTGTCAGATTTCAGTTAACTCCTCCCAGGCTGTTGCTGTCCAGACAGCCTTGCAGTTACTTTCCTCTTCAGAAGATGGGCGCAGTATGATGGAACCAGATACACACAATTGTGATCCATCAGGCCCAGCAGGGGAAGGGAAGTGAAATCGATTTATAGATGTTTTTAGAGAGCTATAACACCAGCCAAGTATGTTGTCTTTCCTGGTGGGACAAGACACACGCTGGTAAAAGCCCCTGAGGGTTTTTCTCCACTGAACAGTGATTGAAGTTGGCCAAAATTAGATTAGGAGCGTCTGGAGATGGAAACTGAGGTCCCTGCACAGTTTGAAAAATTCGCTCAGAGGCGTCACTCTCGATCATGGCTAATGCCAAGTTGATGGGACGAAAGGGATGCGAGATGCCGCCTTGTGCACTCCTCATCTCCTACTTGGCTTCCTCGTATTGAGTTGAGGTGTAGCCGCGACCTTCAGTGGTTTCTTAAACAGTTTCTTCAAGGTTTGAGACAACAGGTTTGCTAGTAATCTGGAACTCAGAGGCTGTTGAGTTTGAGCAGAGAGCCCCAGTTGTACTGACTATTGTTTGGTTCAGGTGCAGCGAGCCATCCTGAGCCAGTACCACCAAGCAGCATAAGCCCAGTCCAGCCCAGTGTTACAACCCAAACGTAGGGGAACCTGGACCTCACCTGTGGTGTGTTTTCCCATTCTTCCAACTTCCAAGAAATACCAGCTACACAAAATGAATCACTGTTGAGTTTTATTCTACTTCAGTCATGAGCAGTGGCCAAAAAATTCTGCTTCCACCTTAAATTCCCTAAGAATGAAAACAAAGGTTGAACAAATGACAGGCTTCCACAGGAGAAAAACAAATGCAAACTCAAAGGGCTTCTCACTCCTACTCAGCCGCTAAGTGCTCATTATGTACAAGTGCTATTTACAATTGTTTACAAAATCAGAAATAAACAAGCAGAGCAAATGTCTCTTTGACAAACTGTTCAATGGAGAGGTCAAAATGGCTCTTCCAGAACCAGCCTACTAACACCGAAATGCACAAGAATACAGACGTAGTGTGTGGTGAGGAAAGGGCAAGGAGGATGGTGGTCTCAGTTTGAAAAGGCTGCTGTCATTAGCCGGTCCAATCCCCCCCGCCTCCAGGTTAAAGGTCAGGGTCACTGTGACCTCTAGTTCATCTCATTTTTGTGAACACATTATATCAGAACGACCTGGAGGGTATTTCATCACAGTTTCATTAAATCGCAGTCCAACATCGATTTGGACTGCGATGAACCGAACCGAATTTGACGGTCAAAGGTTAGAAGTCACAGAACGCATTTTTTGCTCACATCTTAAAAAAATTCACAC
The DNA here is from genome assembly GCA_024666655.1 of Dascyllus trimaculatus. NCBI lineage: Eukaryota > Metazoa > Chordata > Actinopteri > Pomacentridae > Dascyllus > Dascyllus trimaculatus. The sequence goes on from CM045455.1 coordinate 27,528,474, forward strand.
CAGTTCTTACAAAATTATTGCGAAATAGAGGAAAAGTAGTGGTGACATTTTATATGGTAAAAGTCAAAAGCCAATTTCACCGTGGCATCATAATGTTCTGCAGAGTCACTTTTGTGGTCGCTGTTTGACACAATAACTCAACTGGGACTAGACACTGATTTGGTGACGGTAATCTTGGGTTCCTTGAAATTTTGGTGATCATGTAGATCATCTGTGCTTGTGGTAGGTTGAAGATGTACTTAAGCATCCACGTTTTAGAATCTGTAGCTTATTTGCAGCAACATCCACACGTGTGTATATATAGCATTGTCTACTGTCATGGCTGCAGCTTTGTTCTCTGTCAGAATCAGATTTATTGGCTAACATAAATACACTTAGTATGCTTTCAGTAATTCATTCATCTGGACAGGATGTGCTTTTGCCTGTAGCTGAGCTGAAGCCTTTGTGTTTTGCTGTGTAGCTATGGGAAAACCGGAAGATACGTGCAGTTCAAATATCAGGAATGTTTACTCTAAAACAATCCTGTTGCCAGAAAGGCTGTTAAATTTTTAAAGTCTTGCCTATAGGTGGAAACTGTGTGAGACTTTATAGCCTAGCGTAATGTTCACTTTCCTTGCTTCTCCCCCCTACAGAGAGGTGTGAAGAAGTCCTGCCGGTAGCGGAGGCTCCGGGCCCCAGAGTCCTATCAGCAGAGGAACAGCGCCGCCTGGCTGAACAGGAGGAAAACACATTACGGGAGCTCAGGCTCTTTCTCAGGGACGTGACCAAGCGCCTGGCCACTGACAAACGTTTCAACATCTTCAGCAAGCCAGTTGACATTGAGGAGGTAAAGTGAAATGGATTCGTGACGTCCCTGATATCTCATTCACAGTCTGTCAATATTAAAGTGAGTTCTGTGTTTGTGTGTCAGGTGTCAGACTACCTGGAGGTGATTAGGCAGCCCATGGACCTATCCACTGTCATGACAAAGATTGACACCTACAAGTACTTGACAGTCAAGGACTTTCTGTTGGACATTGACCTCATCTGCAGTAACGCTTTAGAATATAATCCTGACAAGGATCCTGGAGGTGAGGATTGAAATGCTTTCTCAGACATGCATCCGCATGAACACACGAATATATACATGCAAGCTACTGTGCTAACTGCACACTAAATGTATTAAAATCATAAAGGCATGTGTCTACAATTAAGCTAGGCAAAGGGCAGCATGCTATGTGTTAACCCTCTGAACCTCAAGCAGTTTCTGGGTCGTTTCACATTTTTGCCCAGCGAGGGCTCATTTTTCACTCCAATATAAAGTCCTGCACCTCTGTGGAAACAGCACAGCCATGACTAGAAGGAGAGGGAATGCAGTATAAAAAATGTACAGTGCCATAAATCTTAAAAAAAAGAAAAAACAGAAGTTGACTTTCTCAGATTATTACAAAAAATGGAAAAACTTGGAATAAATATGTCTGATGTTTTCCAAGTGCTGTTGCCAGTACTTGGAAAAAAAAGTGGTTCCTCATGCTATAAGTGTTTTACCACCTTTGTTGTTACTACCCAAAGAACTAGTCTTTTTTTACACTACTCCGAACACATCAACTGAAGAAAGATATTTCACCATGCTGAATGTATCCAAGTTAGCTCAGTCTCTTTAATATTTGTCTCCTTTCTGCTCTGTGGAAACAAACACAGCCTGCAGTTCAGCTGAATATTTACTAGATTTTTGTCATGTGACTGTAGAGTGAGTCGTGACTTCTTGGTGAGACTGAAGATTTCATTTATTTTATTATTTTTTCTGTATAAAATCTTGTGCCTGTTTATTCTGCAGAATATTTGAATGACACGTGATTTCAAGCTTGACTTGGTGGGTTTTCTTCCTCCCATTTTTTTCCGTTTCTGGCTCTGCTCAATGGTGCAATTTCTTTCTTTTTAAAAAATTTGACATGTCAGTCAAACCCTGCTGGTTAGTTTTGGGGTTCCGAGGGTTAATTAACACACAGATCTTTTATTTATATCAAATATCCCACACAGCCGTGGGTAGGAAAGCAAATAAGTTAATCCTCCCAGAAGTAGAATTTATTTAATCCCCAACTCAGTCTTATTATTATTCTCACAACTTGCTTTGAATATTTATAGGAAGCACCAATGATACTCCATTTTATTTTTTTGCAGGGTCACATGGTCCTTGATAATGACTCAGTATTAAATTCTCCAAATAAATCTAACCATGTGCTTCTTTATTGTGTTCCATTAGACCACCACTGTAGAGTTAAAAAGTAATTAGAGTTAACACTTAATGACTTAAGAAGAGGCCTTCCAGGCAGTAAAATTACAAAAGATTCAACTCGGAGATTCAAATGAAGTGCAGTACGTACAGCCTGCACTGAAAATAGCATTGTAATTTGTGTTTCGTAGCTGTGGAGGGCTGCATATGCATGAAAATTTAATTGCATCTTCTGCAATTTAAACCGATTTTTTTTTTTAGCGCATCCTCGCTCCCATCTCAGCACCTTTCAGTTTCCTTTTCTTGATATCAGCTTCATGATGAGCACACAAACAGAGAAGCAACTTCTTTGCAAATGCTGACGCTCGATTTAGATTTATTTTTTTAATGTTTGCATGACAGGGGAAGTTGTGATGTGAAGAAATACGCATACAGTGTGTTTATTTTTAAACACTTAACGTGAGAAATGGGCAAAGAGTCAAGGCGAGCTTGTTAAAGAGAAGAAAAGGGATTCTGCTACGAGCTTCAAATCCTCAACATGACGTAGTATTTTGATGTGAACTGAAGGCTGTGCAAGTCGGCCCGCCTTAGACCGTTTAACGAATATGACCGTTTTAATTCTGAGTTTGGCCGTTTCAGTCCGCTTGCAAGAATCGAGCTGTCTGATACTAATGGGAAGCAATTCTCTGCCCAAATGAATAAATCATATCTCTGTCTTTGCAGGGAAGGGCCTGGGTCATTTGTTGGAACGCAGGGCCTACAAATGATACACTAAAGGGGAAAAATGCAATTAGGCAGTTTAATAAAGAAGACTAACGAGGCCCTTTGCCTGCTCACCCAGCGTTTGGCCCAGGGAATAGGGCCCAGACCTTGCGCAATTATGCCGCTGGGGAAGTTCTACACCAGTTCTCAGGGTGCTGGGAAACAACCTCATTATCCCTCAGTGGTCTGTTGCTGGTTGTCCTTCACACTAACTTTATCGTGAAGTCCTCCATGTACAGTCATGTCGGTTTCCTTGTTTTGGACCTCCCCACCTTGCTCAATAATTACTTTATGTTAAAAAGGGACATATCTCTGCTCCACAACATTGCTCAGTGTCACAAATGCTTCTTAGTTGCTTGAGGGAAATGGCGTTAACAACCCCTTTTACTATGAAGCAACAGTGTTGTATGTCAGTGTGTTCTTGTCTATTCTAGATGGGGAGGTGAGGCCAGGCCCATGAGGGTGCTGATGAGTTCTCGGCATCCCACCTGGCCTTTGACATCTCCTCCACTGACAGGCATTTTTGCCCTTATAATGCACTTGCGTGTACATACACTCAGCCACACTGGCAACGGGAAAAGGCGCACGCAACCACCCAAATTGCCTCCACTGCAATTAAGCAGCCATCTTCCAATTAGACAACGGAAGCTGGCAGATTGTGACCCCTCTGCCACTCTATGCCTGAACTGTTCTCCCACTGCCTGGCGTAATGAGAGACGGCCTGTTTACAGTGGCTATGCTTTTTTTCAGCCTGCCTCTGCAGCACAAGTCTTTATTTTCCCTCCATGGATGCAGGAGCAGGGGGAAAAAGCAGGATTTAATGATGCCGTGCTACATCTGAGGGGGGAACAGGCACGGGAGTGATAAAGGTGTAAGGAGTGCGAGGGATAATGAGTGTGCAGTTTAAAAATATTTTACATCGTATGTATATGGGCCTGCATGTATGCACGCACCTTTTGTCTTTAAATGTTTGAAGTGGTGATCTCAGTGCTTTCATGCGTGTCTGCCCGCTAACATTTCTCACCAAAGCCAGCGCAATCCTTTTGTTGAAACTGTGAGAAAATACTACAATCCCCTTTCTCACAGTGAAATAAGGCTAGGCTTGCTATTGACTCTTTGCCTTACACGCATGATAGGGGCATGGAGAGAACACACCCTAATGGCGTAAAGAAAGGAAATCTAAAAATGCCATGGCAGAGATACTAATAGATTTGGGTAACATTCAGGGCATATCCTTGAGCATACGTCCCCACACATATATACCCAGAAAACCATTATTTTTATGTGTGCTGTGACATTATTTTTCACCGTCTCGTCCCTTCTCAGACAAGGTGATCAGGCACCGAGCATGCAGTTTAAAGGACACAGCACATGCTATATTTGCTGCCGAGCTGGACCCCGAGTTCGACCGCATGTGTGAAGAGATCAAGGAGGCGTGCAGGAAGAGAGGTAAGAACTTATTCTTAACACACTGCAGCAACATGGAACGTGAAAAAAATCTGCAGGCCCAGATGTCTGAAATTACCACTTTGGTGCTTATTAAAAAGCTCAGTTTTGCAAGATGATAAACTTTAATAACTACTTAGTGGACACCAAATAGTAAATTTGGTCTGCACTGCTTGTTTCTGTGCAGGAATGGTGATTATATTGTCGGTTCAGCAGACTAGTAACACCCCTTAAAAGACGAATTTGCTTATCGAGCGTTATAAATTTATTTGAGTAATGAGCCCCAGCCAGTCCATGTTGGCTGTGTGGTTCCCAGCCTGGCCACTCTCTTCGTGTCTCTTTTGTCTTTGATCAACTATTTCAGAGACTTGAAACCTGCTTTTTAGGGGAGAAAAACTGCAGGGCTGCCCAGTAGTACTTGATGGAGCATTCAGTTTTTAGTGCAGAGTATGTGGCGCAGAAAGGAGTGACGCCTGAGGCTCCAGTGTTTCAGACACTACCTTCTGTGCTAGCTGTCTGCCTGACGCTATGTATTTGTACTCTCACCAAACAGCCCCAAGCAGTGCTGAGTGGACGTACGGTAAATCTAAATGAGGCTTATGCACATAGAAGCGCACATACAGTGTAGTGAAACGATACGCTTGAGCTAGGTATTGACTGTTATTTAAGTGGTCAAATATTAAGCACAAAGGCATATATAATCTTATTCAAATAGTCCTGTTGGTTTAATTGCCCACATGGGAATAGGCCAATGAATATATTTCTTTGCATCTAGCACAGTGGCCATGTTAACTGCTCTCACTTACCCAGTAGCCACTAAATGAGAACATTTATTAGTATTTTTGGCTTAACAAGTTAGACCTATCTGTGAAGTGGGCTGCACAGAGCATATCTGTATGCACAAATGCAAGAACACATGAAAACAAATAGGTTAAAAATGAATGAAAATTGCATTTCAAGAAAAAACGATGTAAATCATATAATAAATGTTACTATGATAAGACAAGAAGCGCTGAGATTGTGCCTGTATTTATTTTAAACTAGGCCACGATCCCCTTCAAAATAGTCTCCTTGTGCAGTGATGGACTGCTCCCAGTGCTCTCGCAACACCTCTGGAAGTCCTGTTATGTAAACATGTCAGCCACCATTTATGATGAGCGATGAATATTTCAAACTGATACAGTTTAGTTTTGGGTGTTTAGTTTAGTCTGTTCTATCAGTTTCTTCATTTTTGGGGAAGAAGAAGAAATTTCAGGGAGCCAAATACGATAAGTAGGGCATCGGGCTGGTAATAATGAGTGGTAATTTATTTAATTGACTTAAATAGTTTAACCAATTAGATGAAGAACATGCCTGTCAGAAAATGTGTTGGAAATTAGCTGTAATTAGCTACAGTGTTAAACAGTAAATCTTACTGTTCAACACTGTAGTGACCTGAGAAGGCAGTCACTCAGACTATAGACGGTTCCTTGTTGGCAAGGAGAGAGCATTGTGGGAGCTTTCATAGTGAGAGGCCACCATGAGAAAGGCTTCTGTGGTGCTTGATGCCTACTGGCCAAAGATCTAATTTTGTAGGTTAGCTGAATAGCATTAAGATGGCATTACCGTGACGCAGTGGCTGATGGTGTATACCACTACAGTACCCCATGTCACGTGGCGTAAGCTGTTGGAGCAGCTAATGTCAATGCCTTAAGTTAATTACAGCGAATTGATTATTGACCAATAAGGCTGATGATTATCAGTCAAGAAAATGGTTAAAAATTTGCATCCCTAGTAGGGCGAGTGGGGAGTGGCGATTATGTTGTTGCCAAAAATCATGCATAATCTCCACGCGGTGACCTGGCACACAGAACATTGGAGCACCATCACACCTTAGCCCTTAGCGATGACAGTACAGTAGAACTCTTTCCTGATAGTCTCAACCTGGAAGACAGATTTACTGTGCATCACTATGTAAATATTGGAAAAAATACAACGAACATGCTCATGATACGCGTCCGACCTGATCTGCCGTTTCCAATTTCGGACACTGTGGGCCCATAGTAGCAACTTTTGACCATAGCTGCAGACCCACCTCTCTGCACAGCGATGAACCTCAACATGAATCATCCTGGGTGCTGACTGACACAGAATATGATAGCCTGGTGTCATATTTATGACCAGTGACCATTACTGCTTGCACATGTTGCACACGTGCGACCATGGTGCAGTCAGTGTACGCTCACAATAAACAATTCCACAATTTTTGGATCACATCACGTATAAATCAGCAAGAAGTCTAACCACAGCTCTATTTGTGTCTCGTCTGGCTTATATAAACAAAACTGTTAGTTCCGAGTACAAACCCCAGGAAATGTTCTCCGTCTGTATCATTAAAAGTGATGTGACAGTCACACACTCCCCCTTTTTTGTGCTGGCTTATCCTGATTTTTGTTCTGGTTACATTTTGGTACATGTTTGACAGCTAAAGTACAAGCACAGAAAGAACCGAATTCTCCTCTGGAACAAGGACCTATTGACATTTTATTCAGGTCACAGAGTCCTGACTCTTCCATGTCAAGCAGGAAACTTTTTCAAAGAGAAGCCAGTTTTCTGAAGTCACCCTGTTGCTTTTGATTTCCTCTTTTAGCAACTAAAAGCACTGGATGCTAAATGAATATTGCAGGAGCAGAAGTCAACTGCCTGAGAGGAGGAATACAGCGGTGTAAATATTTCATCTTCCAGTCAAGGTCCTGCTACAAAGCTATCAATTAGCCCGGCGCTACATGATGTCCAGTTGCAGCAGTGTTCCAAACTCACAGTGCATCTGGGGGGATTTTTCTCCTCCGTGACAAGATGAAAGGAGCTGTGATTAATTTAGCTAAAAACTCCAATATCACTTGATGTCAGAGTTGAAATGTCTCATTTTCAGGGGGGCCTGTGTGTCTCCTCACTCTTCAGTTCTGTTTTCCAGTCCTGTCACACTCAAAGTGAAACATGAAACCATTGCAAATTATATCTTTGCAGTTTATACATTAAGGGCTGTAGCCTCAGGTTGACTGGTGGTCGATACGCTTTCATCCAACTGTTCCCATTGGTCGGTCAATCGCTGGTGTTACTGTCATGAGGAGAAAAGCACTACATCAATAGCCTTCTAGGATTAATCCATTATTTTTGGTGGCAGGAGGAACAGACTGCTTGTGAACACCCCTGCTTCACAGCTTTGACCTAATGGAGAATGCTGGGTAACCTATTTAACTTTTACTGAACATTTACTCAAAGGCAGTTCCAAACTAACTGCCAAAGAAGTCATCGGTGTGGCTGGGTTTTGTTAAAATGGACGTCCAAAAAGTCTGATGTGAAGTTTGGAAACTCTGCTACCAACATGGCAGATAATCTAAAAGCAGTAGCTAACTTATCTGTGTTATTTTCCTCAGTAATTCTATACGGGATCAAAAGTTGATGGAGCTTAATATCCAGAAATCACATCAACATGGACAGGGGCTGGCTGCTCTGCTCCAAGTCTGTTGTTGTCATTTAAGTATAAAGTAACAAAGTTAAACTGATTTAATGTGCTGCAAATACTAGCCTTTTATCTTTATTTGTAATTCATTTAGGCCAATAAGGCTAGCAGCTCACCAGAGTGCACTCACTACACTGTGGCCCATTTGGTTCAGCTACAGATAGCATGCCTTTTCTTTTTTCCTGCGACCAGTTCTTTAGTTGGGGAGTAGGTATAATTTCAGTCCACCAGGATTTTCTTTGGGTCTCTACAGCCCTATTTATTTTAATACCTGTGCTGAGTGACATGCAGTTGCACATCACTCAGCATCTTTTGCCTGTCAGATCCCATTTTTTCCCGTGTCTGTCACAGCACCATCCCAGTCTTTTGGTGTTTTATGCACACATCCACACACACACTAACAGCCTGTCTTGCCAGCAGTGTGTTTTTTAGAAGTATTTTTTTCGCATATACACACACACACACACACACACAGAATTGCACATGCACACAAAGCAAAAAAAGTGTATTGTTCATTGTCAGTAACTGATCCTCTGTGGGCACCGCAGACCTCCAGACGCCAGCTCAGCTGACTGCAGCTCCAGGCGCTGTGGCAACCAGAAAGCACCACAGTGCAGGAGAGGAGCCGGCTAGGAGCAGCACTCAGGGCGAGGCCACTGACAAACAGTGCACCACTAGTGAGTATACCGTCTCACAAACTACACACTTACTGCTACACAACCTGAACAAGGTGACTGATGAGTCCTGCGGAGTGATCATGCATATTTACCTCACCCTCCCTCCATACTTCACATTCACACCTTATAGGACTAATTAAATGCTAGTAGTTGTGAGTCCACTGTCTAAGCAGGAGATGCACTTGTCTCAAGTAAGTGCACAATCAGTTCTCTCCGAATACTTAACACTTTTACCTCTCTGCTTGACTCTGACACACTCAAAACTTTGACTCTCTCTTACTCGCCGTGTTTTTTTCCAGTCTCTGACGCACCGGCAAGCAGCTGTGCTGTATTACAACAGCAGACCAGATGTATGCAATGCCACGCACCTGCCTGCTAGCACACACACAGATACATTTCTCAGCAGCGAAGAAGCAACACAGTGAGCGGCCTCATTAGCAAGGCTGCTCGCTCCTAACCACTCAGAACATGACCACACCACAGAGCAATTACATGCCCACCTGTGGCAAACGGCAGGTGCCTAAGGGTGAAGGGAGGACCAGGAATGGGCAGGGGGGCAGACTAATGAGGCTGTTACCTGAACAAATCAGAGGTAAGCGGGGCTTGCATGCAATCTGAAAAAAAAATGCCCTCTAGCTTTCACCTGGACAAAGGAAGGAAAATGAGACACGCTAGCAGAGGTGCCCTCAACAGTTATGAGAATGTAGCTAAGATGTGCAAGGGTGTGGAGGTAAGCTGTGTGTGGTGATCTATCTTTAGACTGAAAAAAGATTCTTCTTTGTCTGCGCGAGTTGAAGCTTTGACAAGTTGGAAGAAAAAGGAATCTGCTGAAGCAGTGAGCCTCGGTGATTAAAAGGCCTGTTTGTTGATGTTTGAATTCTTTGTACATTTGGTGTGTAGTACAACAGACCAACACTAGGTGGTGCTTGTCTCTCATGAGAGTGTCCCTAATGGAAACCCTGCTGCGTGGGTAAACTATTTCTCCTCCAAGGGAGATGGTGCCCTCTTGAGAGAGGAGGGCCTCTGTTAGCCACCATAAATACCGTTAAGACTCGAGCCCACTGCAATTTGTCTTGTCCTGCTAAGCCTGGAAAAACCTGTTATATAGTACAGAGGGAATATGTAGACGTTATCGATTTCCCCTGAAAATATTTCAGTCCAGAGTAAACTAATGAAGCCACGATGGGAGTCTGTAACATAACACTCAAACCAGTGAACCATCTCTGATTTAGTGCCTTTTGTGTTTTATTGCATCACATAATATTGTGTAGGTGTGCCTAATGAGCTCATATCTTTGAGTATATTATCAGTGCATATCAATTAGAGAGTTATTCACAATACAGATTGATTTATATGCCATGAACCCTGTGAATTGCTCGTATAGAAACAAATGTGCATTTTTTTTTACCTCTCAGATGTTGTTGTCAGATGCATAAATTAGGGTTTTCAATTTTTTCTAGTATGTTTGATGAAATTACATTAAGGATGTTGTTTTATTGCAACTTTGGCACCGGCTGGAAGCAGAATTTCTGTATTTGTACTTCCATTATACACACACAACAGTAAGGAATTGAATTGATTGTCTGTGTAGCCCCTTGACAGTATATGTCATGACGGTCTAATTTTATCTATGAAAAGGATGAATTCTGCCCCAGTCTCAGTGCTGTACCAAAAAGGTGTCTCTTAAAGGTGTCAGTGTTGATTCCATTTCAAAACCACTCTCTCTATTTTTGATAGCAATCACATTCTGCTCATCAGAACCTGTTTCTGTCAAATGCAACAAGTATAAAGCCCAGGATCTGTTAGATATGTGTAACTAAGAAGAAACAGATTCATCTTCAAATATGAAAAGACTTTCAAGTACTGCAACAAGAAGTTCTATATTAAATTAAACAGTTTTGATCTAAATACATATTTAACAATTATATGTTGCTAGTATTTCTTTCATATGTGAACATGTGAGAAGTCTCCATGTTATGAATCAGGTTCACATACTGCTTTGACTACCACTCTCACCCAGATATGTAGAACTGCAGCACAGACATAAGTGGAAACAAGGTTCACTGCGTATCTTCCAGCAAAAAATGTAGCTGAAGCAGGTGCTTCTTAGCTCAAGGACAGCAAATTTTCCAGAGTACAAAAGGAGGCTGGAGTACGCTGATTAACTCACGGCCTTTTATTTGTGCAAACATTTCAACACAACTGTCGTCGCCAAAGTCAAAGTGGATGAAGACACGAGGCAAACAGATGTATTCAACCGAAACCAGGTGTGCAATTGTCCCTGGATAATTGGTCAAACAGGGTTTTTAAATCTATTTGATTCTAAATCCAAGGGTGGGACTTGTTATTGTCAGTGTGTGCCACACCCACAACTCTGTGCTAGAAACGACAAGCTCTGGCAAAGTTAGACATAGAAATATAAGCTTAAAATCTAATTTGATGAATGTATTCCACACTAAATACGTATCTACACTTTCTAGACATTCCAACAATCACAAAAAACAACATTTGAGTTATTTAGTTCACTTTTAAAATGACATATCCAGTCACTGAAGCAAAGATTGTAAGTTGTGTGAACAGATGACATGATAGTCGGAACATTAAACACATCAATTATCCTATAGCATTGTGAGATTAAGCAAAAATGCAAGTGAAAGTCTGTAATGTTGAACTGTGGAACTTACAGGGTTAAACTATAAAAGAGCTACATAATCCAACCTATTCACGGGCATATCTGTGACAGTGTGAAACAAATAAATCCAAAGTAAAAAGAAGAGTGCTATTAATTAATCCGCCTGGACCTCTTGTCTTCTTTCTTTTATTTAAAGGTGACAGCCAACAGTGGGCCCGTGTACACTGCTTTTACCTGCAGTCTTTATCTCCAAAGCCAAATGTCGCAGATGCGGACCACCAATTTAGAAGCTCTTGGGAGAGTCGTTATCAGCCTCCACCAGAGGTTTAATTAATTAGGCTAACTCAGGTGATTAATTTGTGACATCGGCTGGCAGTTCTCACCTGGAGCACCTCAGCAAGGCAGCTATTAGGCTAATTGATCACAGAGTCGGTTATGTTTTTGAGATGTGACACAGCGTCAGATGAGATGCCAGTCTGTAAACTGTTTGTGGGAATGCTCCCGCTGCTGCCGGGTCATTCCAGGGTTGCTGACTTTTCCCATTCCCTCCTGCGGAAGGTCAGGATGCTTGAAGGTTAAAGTTATCCTAGATCATTACCTGCAGGGTAAGGGGAGAGAGAGTGGGGAGGAAGGCTATCTGGAGCTGTTTTGGTATCTGCAGCTCTATAGGGCTTTTATCTGGGCCACGTCTCCCCCCCTCGTCTCTCCTTCCATCCCTCTTTTTCCGTTTGCCTGGAGCTGAGAATTGCCTGTGACATTCAGATATAAAGAGTGGTGGCGGGGATGAGATGCGCTATTTGGAAGCATGGAGAAAGTTACGTGGGAGGCTTTTTGAGGGGATATTTCTGAAACCAGGTGTTAAAAGCTGCTGATGAGCCCAGTTGTTGAGATGTAGATGGTCGGGGCAGCTGCTGCCGGGTCGCTGAGGGTCGGCAAGATGGGAGACCTCGCTGCTGCTAATGCACAGGAAAACAGGAATTAGAATGCATGGATAGCCCTGTCATAGTTTCTCTGCTCTTTCTCAGCCCTTCTTCCCCTCACTCTCTCCTGCCACTCCATCCCAGGAGGCTCTGAAAACTCAAGGCCCATTACCTGAGCCACAGGCATGGGTTCATCCATAGTGCATCACCACAAAGATCTGGTTCACATAAAGTGCCTTCCTTTCATTCATAATTAAGCTCTCTCAGTTTTCCCTCATTCACAGATGAATATTTCTCAGGCTAAATCAGCTGTTTTTTTTCTGTGAGAAGGCACATGTTGATTGATTTGTTAACTAAATATAAATTTTTGATTATTCTCTTGATTTCAATTTTAAGTAGGTTGCTACTTTCCCACTTTGGCAAAAACCTCCAGCAGTGTTTTCCCCCCCTTTTGGCACAATTCATCAGTGTTTTTCCATTGCCACTTAAAGAAGATTGTACTTATTCAACTGTTGAACTGTTTGTGGAAGAAAAAGAATAATGGTGCAGATGCTGCATAATGTGTCCTCCGCGTCACTCAATAGCATGCCCAAGGCAACAGCCACCATCCTGCATTCATGTAAGATGGAACACTGCTGTGTGTTGCCTCTCCCTTTGCCTTGTATCTCGCGTCGCAGTAAACAGACAGCTCCTCTTCCCCATTGCCAACGTCAATCCATCATAAGACCTTGATGGGATATTTAAAGTCATAATAAACACTCTTTTTTTTACCCCGGACTGGAGTAGTTACTGCGTAAAAAGGATGGCCTGGTTTTTTTTTTTTGCTCAGGACAAAAGGACAGCAGGCACACAGTTTGTGACGTGCTGCGGTGGTCACAGTGCACAAGGAAATAGGTTAATAGGAAGGCGCTTTTTCTTTCTGTTCGTTTAAGGAACACAAAGGAGGCAATTTTACTAATTGCATTTTCTCATTTGTGCCTTCTCTATTTGCATTGACACAGCACCTGCTACATCTGTGAAAGGAAGAAACTTAACCTTGAAAGCCTTTGTGTTTTGTATGCCAGCTAATGTCCATAACGTTTCTCTTGGTCTAACCTACAGCAGCTTACGAACCTTTTGTTGCCATTACTGCTTTCACGAAGTCCTACTCAGTCGGTGCTGCATTTGACTCAATATGTCAGTGGATTTAACTTAAATATGGGGGAGAGATTAAGGTATATCAATGCATTATTAAATAATACTGTATAAAGGGTGCAAATATTTTAATTTCTCTACATACGTTGTGACAAATACATAGCTAATAGTTAGAAAGGTGGCCTTGTGGATAACCTGGGTGTGACGCTGGTTTAGATAGCTCTTGTTTTGGGAAGTAAGCAACTCTTTTTTGCTGCATGTATGTGAGAAGTTAAGTTAGCAGCATGTAGTCGTCGCCACTGTTAAAGAACAGGTCGACAGAGGCGGTCAGGTTACTATAATCAGCGATAAAGTGTCTAAAGAGGCACATTATAGTAACTGTGGCTGGGCAAATTAGACTATAGCAGGCCACTACTATCTAATTAGTGAACCTTCTGAACCTCAAAACTCACTGGCGGGTTTAAAAGGCATGTTATCTTTGAATGATGGCCAAAATAACACCATTTATCAGAGACAGAGACTGTAAAAACACAAAGAATCGTTGGCTTTTCAGCTTTCCGAAAGTCCTTGAACTACTTGTCTGTGACGTGCTGTTCTGTTGGAAAACTAAACCAAACCGAAGCTTGAAATCATGATAAAAATGGCTTAGTTAGTTGTGTCTCATTTAAAAGTTTGCCAAAGATAAACCTTTTGAGTTAGAGTCTGTCAAAAGCAAAAAAAAATTGTGCTCCTCAGTTCAACCGTGAAGCCGTCAGTGACAGTAACAGTAACAGTAACAGTAACGTAACACAAACTCTGGGTCTTCTCGACTGAACTGCAGGATGTGTTCACACTGACCAGCAAGAAGAAAAGTATAGAAACTAATTAAAATGTACGTGATAAAATATCTATAGCATGCAACCGCGTATTTTTCTAATAGTAATAACACCTGTGGACAGCATTGTACATATAGAGTGCAGTTTTACTCAAACTTCTACTCTCATTTTTAATGATTTTTTTGCAATCTAATTTGGTTGTACTGTTCCAAAGACAGTTTTGAGTCCCTTCTACTTCTAGTCATGGTTGTGCTGTTTCCACAGAGGTGCGGGACTTTGCTTTGCAGTGAAAAATGAGCCCACAGTGAGGAAAAATAAGGCAGGATCCTAAAAACACCCAGAAGCTGCTTGTGATTTTGTGGTTTAGTGGGAAACACTGTGACATGTAAACACACCATCAGCCAGTTTAAAAAAAAAAGCAGTGGGTTTCATTTGTCTTTTAACTTCACACACATGCAGAACAAAACAAAATGTTTTGCGTAGCCACCCGATGCTTTTATAACAGCACCACTTCTCCTTGATTCACTTGCTCACAGTCTTTCAAAGTGCTCGGCAGATATGTTGTTCCAGGCAACTTTGAGAACTTGCTGCAGTTGTTCTGTGGATTTATTCTGTCTCAGTATCTGTTGCCTCTGCTTCACATAATCCCAGACTGACTTGATGATGTTGAGATCAGAGCTCGATTAAGTCCATGCGATGTGATGCTTGGACTCCGTGCTTCTAGTGGCTTAAGGTTGTTGTTTATAACTCTGGCTGTATGCTGGGGGTGTTGTAATGCTGCAGAACAAATTATCGGACTGATCGTTTGCCTTCCTCATTATATCGCATGATAAGAATCTAAACATCTAAGGGGCCTAGTGCACAGTAGTGTGTGTTTTTGCACTCATCGATCTCCGTATGCAGATTGGATCATTTATATTCAGTAATGGTTTATATCAGATATAGTAAATTGCACATCTCCTTTTCCATTGCGTGTACCACAGACCTCTCTGAACGGCATCCGGCTCAGACCAGAGGTGATGAATCATCTTGTTCTGTGGATGCAATATTTCCTCAGCTTCTTAAGGGCCAACATTAAAACATACTAGTGGCCAACAACGCAAAACAAAGAACCTTGCCTGAAGCTGAGACAATGTTATTATTAGTTATTAGAGCTGGACAGCGATTCTCCTCAAGGTACTCCTCGGCTACCAGGCAAAAGCAATCTTGACTTGCACACTCTGACACCCTGTGGTGCTCACTTAATAAAATCCATGCAATGCATGCAAAGCCCTGAGCATAAGCTGCCATTTTGTGGGCACAGATGCCTCTTGGATCATTGTGGCACCAAGCGTGAAATGAATGCAAAATCATCCGTGATGCCTCTTGCTTCCATTTATTGTTTTGGGGTGCAGATGAGCTGACATCAGTGTTAGTGTCTTTGAAGATTCATTCTGTGTATGTGGATCTTTTTTACTCCCAGCATACCGCCACGCGTAGCCGTGCTGCGTACTAAGTGTGCACAATTTACAAGGTTGGGTGATGATCCTCTTCACGGGGTTTTAATGTCTGTTTTTTATTTCCATGCAATGCAGATAACCATATATATTATTGTAAACAGCTTATACTTCTGCCTGGGAGAAATGAGCCTGGAGAGTTGCAGTGGAATGATTGAGCGTCGCTGCTCAGTGCCTCTGTGCATGCCCAATGACTACAAGCTGTGCTGCCTGAGGATGTTAGAAAGGTGATGGGAACGGAGAGGGAGAGAGAGGGAGGCTTTTGAATGCTAGACAGAAAGCGTTATAATGCTGACAATGCCCAATTATGATTTATGGTTATTGCCTTCTCAGAAGCCAGGCTTAGTGTTCTACAGACAGATTAGGGCAAGGGTGAGCATTTAAAATACTGCCAGTGCGTAGGTGTCCGTATTGCACAGTGTTTTTTTTACAGCAATTTATTATTTTAATGCTGTTTTGTCTCGTTTTAATGTGAAATGCTTTGTGAAGCTCAACAGCTTTTGCACAGCGTATAAACTGTGACATTTCTGCTGATAGACTGCTTCATCAAATGGCTGGACCTCTTTGTTTTGATATTTTGTTTTCTTTCTAGGAATATCTTTCCATCATTCAGAGGCTTTCTGTGCCTAATAGACAGGTCTGGATTTTCACAAAGGATCGGCTGGCCTGCCATTCCAATTAAAGTGGATCTGGAGCTGTGCTTTCTGTGATAAAGGGGGTCTTCTTTTTTTGTTTTTACTCTGTCTCTCTCCAACACTAAAGAGCAGCTCAGCATCCCAGAATCCAGTCTGTACTACGGACGGAAAATTATACAAGGCCTCCTGGGCTTTTACTCTCATTGTTTTTACCATAGTGCAGTCGATTAGTCAATTTCAGTAAACATCAGAAGCTAGTAAACGCCAAGCAGCCTAATGGGGTGCATTCCCTCCCTCTGCCTGGTTCTGATAAGTTGTAATTGACTGGAACAATTGCACAAACATGATGCATTAGTGCTTGATTAGTTGGAATGACTTATGGATTTGTTGGTGAGACCCAAATTGTCTTTTTGGACTTTATGCACTACTCACACCCAGCTTGATGGAAAGTGAACTGGTATCTGTTTTCCCATTAAGCTCCACCTTCTGATAATGAGGCCACCTTGTGCATTATGGTTTATATCTGAAGGCAGTGATGCTGTGAAGATTCAGGTACTCGCTGTCTGATTTAAAATACATCACCCCGTGGTACAGCTGCAGACATCACACTGACAGCTATTCTATTTTTTGTCTTTTTGTTTGTTTGTGCTCATGTGCTTCAGAACTGGTGGTTTTAGTTGTTATTGGCACTGATGCTGACATATCGTCTCTCCCAGAATAATAGATGAGGCGATATCTGCGGCGGAGATGAACATTTCTAAACCTAAAATTACCTGTGCGCGCTCGCGTCTCAGGGGACTCTTTAGGAGACGAGTCACATTGGACCACCGTAAGAGCAGGAATGTGCACGGACAGGGTTTTTAATTACATCAAATTACTCCTAGAATCGCACTTATCTAGGCTAATCACCACATCTTCATTAAACCCGGAGATGAGATGCTTTTTTTTCCTACACATAGCTGCCCCATTTCCAGCTAACCACTCATTAACACATGCCATCAGAGTCAAGTGGAGTTGGGCAACTTATCGGCTCCCCAGTGCACAACTTAGACCTGTAAATGGTTCATTATTATTTATCAAACTCTCTTATCGGTGGTGTTTCGGTTGCTTGTGGTCCCATGTTCGCACTGTGTTAACAAATTTCATTAAGGGCCTTTAATTGCTTTATGAACCAGTTGTTCTCTTTTTGTTGTGGCATCATCACAACATACTGAGAGGCTGTAAATCTTCACAGACCTTCAGCTCTGTTTGCATTTGGATGAAGGACATTGTTTGCTAAAGCCGGTGTCTGGTTTGGGCTGTTAGGAAAGCCCATAAATCGAGGCATGTATGACCAGTTGAATGCCACCACTAAACCACGGGACATCATCAAAAATTAAAGACCAGCTGCCATCGCTCTGACACAGACAGAAATGAAAGGCCTAGTTAAATATTAGGGTTTGCATATTATGAAGAATGTTTTTCAGTTCTCTGCAACCAAACAGTTCTGAAATGTAATTGCAATGCAAATGTGCGTAGAACTTCCTTTGCCCTACGCAGTTTCCCAAAAAGTTAAAAATGAAGAAAGCAATGAATACAGAAAGTACCACATGGATATTTCTAATATGTGTCTGTATGTTTCTTCAGTGATACTGTAAAAAGTTCTTGAACAATTTAAAATGAGGGTCTTACATTCTACTACATCCTGTGAAGTACAGTGTTTTTTAAGGTCCAATTTTATGAAGATCAAGTATTTTTTGCCTTAACTTGTCCATATGATGTTTTCAGAATCCAGTTTAAACATGTTTGGCTGAATTATTGTCAATGTCACTTGCCATCGTGTAGCATACAGTAGTTCTACAGTGTTTGAACAGAGTCGTCAGAGAGCTGGTGTGCTTGGTTGCAGCGATTGGTGAAAGGACAGGTAGAATTAGAAACGTGGGCATCATAGATCTACACATTCTAAATGAGGCAACGCCGTGCAATTGCATCTAATCCATTTTAAGGCAAGGAGGGATTATTTGCATGGGAAAAAAATGTCGAAATACGCAATTTAATAAATGTAGATGAGATTTTAGGGGTGGCGGTGAGGGACTTTTACTTTACTTCTGAATAAAGATTTAATTTAGCAGCAACCAAACATTATTTTGACTGGGGCAATTTTTATTACAGAACAAATAACAGGAACAACCTCACACAGGTGAACTTAGGTGAAGCGGTTGGGTATGAATGCAGAGGATGCATTAGCAGCAAATCCAGAAATGTCAATACAACTCAACGAACAGATTAAGAGCAGAGTACCACATGGACTGCCTGCCCAAAAAAGACTTAACTTTTGCTAGACTGCTTATAGATATCGATAAGATAAGAACAGTTTTTGCTAGGAATAAATGTTAGTATAGTTTCTTCTTTTGGTGTCAGGCACTGCTTTGGGCATCAAACTAAATCCTCAAGCCTATCAATAGTAGCATGTCAACATCTAAACGTACTGACTACACCATTGGGTAGTTAGAGCTGGGATTATCCTTACACTAGACACTTTCTGGGAAAATTGCCTTTAGTTCTGTTCGATTCTACTATACAGACAAACATGTCACATTTTTCTCTCAAGGAGACATAAAGTAAGGTGAGCTGTTATCTTATTGAGTTGGAGTTTTAAGTTTTTATCAGGTAGTGATGGGTGAGTCATCTGTTGAAGGAAAACTCTCCTTTATTCCAGCCCTTAAACGAGGCCAATTCATTTGTGATCGCAGGATTTTCCAATCGCAGCTCAGATTTATTTGTTGATGCAGTTTCTAAGAGCAGGATACCATTGTCTTAGCTCCTTAATATGCTGGAGAAAGCTTTGTTGACGAGCCTAGTAGCAATAAAGATCCTGAGAAAATCAGATTGGTGATCAGAAGAGCTTCTAGAGAGTTGGCGTTTGTTTAGCGTTACCACTGAGGAGCAGATGATCCCTGGGACTGCTGAAGTTTTATAAAACGTTAATGAATCCTAAAAGGAAAAAACTAATTCAGAAAGGTGTCTGTGCCGAGTAAAGAATCCCCGTGTAAACATTACTTAATTTAATATCCCTTTCTGCCGAGTTCGATTATCATGCAGCTGTCACGACCTGAATCCCCTTAACGGACTCACAGGGTGTCTAATTGCTATCTAATCTAATCAATTTAGCATGTGTAAGAGTTCCAGCATCGTACAATGGCTATCCTTCACAGTGAGTGTGATGTGCCTTCTGATTGTGGCTTTTGTCAGACGGCCAGCCGAGTGTAACCAAGCAAAGCAGTATCATTATATCCAGCAGTAACCGAACTATTAAGTGCCCGTGTAGGCCCTCTGGGTCTTATGATTAGTTATTTTAATTTGGTTTTACTTGTTAAAATAATATAATTCAGGGACTTCATCATTTTCACTAGTACTAAAAATTGCACAGTTAGGATGTAAGAAAAAGGCATGCTCCCCAAATTAAACTGTAGATGAAGCTTTTGCATATAATAACCTCAAACTGCATTTAACCTGCACAATTAACCTGAAATATCAACCATACCATTTTCAACATATGGAAGCAATGCTGGAGCCGTTTGTGTATTACAGATGCTAATTATTAAGGCTGTGGTCAAACAAAGAATGTCTTGGTCGAGTTAATTTGTACGAGTTAGTTGGTTGTTGGGGAAAAACGTCTGTATGTTATCTGTAGATGAAGTAAATGGACCATAGTGCTCTACATAGTAGTCTACATGCCAACGTTATTAGCCTAAATGAACATTAAAAGCTAGTATTTGCTACATATTTAAATCATTTTTACCTTATTTTATACTGATATAACAACCCTTGTCCTTGTCTGTATGGCATCAACAGGTGATGCCAACGCAATAATTATTAATCAGTACATCACAAACAAGTTATCTTCAGTTTGTAGATGATCTGCCATGTTGGTTGTTGAGCCGTGATATACAAAACTGCTGTTTATGAAGTTTACATTTGACTTTTTGGCCACAGAATGCAGCCAAACCAGTGACTCCTATTAACTTAGTCGGTTAGGTTGGAGCCGACTTCATGTAACTTGTCAGTAAACGGTGTATAAGTTAGACCTAGCAGTGTCCATTGCGTTTGGCTAGTTCAAAATTGTGCAGATAATGTGTTGCTCTTGCTGCCAAAAATACTGGATTAATCCTGGAAGACTCTTGAAGTAGCGCTTCTCTCCTCATGAAACTAACACCAATGATTTTCTGACCAGTGAAAATTGGGATGAATTTGAGCATATTGACTAAGCAAGCGACCAGTTGATGTGGAGATTACAGCCCTACTAATTATATTGCTTACTGCTGCACAAAACACCCGCATTCTAATGAGATAAAGCTGTTACACAAAAGCAGAAAAGATGAGGAAGACATTATGGTTTATTCATCTTGCACATTAATCCTGGTCTCAAATCGTGAAATCCACGGTTGTTTGTGGTGTTTATTGTCAGCATTACATTTTACAGACTAGCTGCCTGTTGAACATCTTGTCAGAACACTCTTGCCAGGTACTCTCTGCTCTCCTCTCCTCTCCACAAGGACTATGATGACTTGCATATCAGCCAAAATGAGCCAACCGGTGCAGATCTTTTTTTTTTTTTTTGCCTTACATCATGTGTGTGTTCATGTTTTTGCACGTGTGACAGACCTTTCCCCCCAGAATACTTTCATGCCTTGCTCTGCATGTACGTGTGTGCGTAGGCTGATATCTTCAACAGTTCTTGGAGCTGCTGGTGCATTAGGGCATATCTGTCTTCTGTGAAGAGGGCACCACGGGCGCCGTCATCCCACTGGCCATTTACTGAGCAGCAGAGAGGAGAAGAATGGAAAAAGATAGATGCACTGACTGTATTATGTCCTCAGTTCTTCTATCTTGTGACTGTATTTCTTCTTTGTAGTAGTGTGAGCACTCGATACACAGCCACATCTTCAGTCTGTGTGATAATGTTGGCCAGTACAGAACCAAATTTCTTTTTCAGGCTTGAAATAAATTCATTTTTTTTAGCATTTTATCAAGCGAAGTGGAAGACAGGAAATCTTAAAGTTACTCTATTTGTTTAGACTTCTAAATGAATATTGAATTATTTAAACATCCACAGTGATTCTAGTCTTGCATGACAAGACTTGCAGATGGGAGTTGCCGTGTGTTTGAACATGAGATGGTTTAGCAGCATTATGATTTAATGGAATCGCTCTTTTTGCAGCTGAGGGAAATGTGGTCCTGGTGGTAGCACTATGGAGTCTCTCTGTCGCTATGATGTTGCCAGGCAACCTGCTGAGACTCCCTGAAGTCACTTTTCCAGCCAAAAGAAAACCAAAAAACACTTCCAGCATCTAACTTAACATAAAGGAAGAAGTTTCCACAGTTTTGTTCGGATTGAGTCCAGAGGAAACAACATATTACTTGTCAGTGACTTTTATAGATGCTGGTAGGCAGAGTTTTGTTACCTTTGGGGAAAGCTGAGGCTAACTGTCTATCCCTAGGGGTCTTGATTTTCTCGCTTACCCTTGGCAATAAAGCAAATAGGTTTATTTTCCCAAATGTCGAACCATTGCGTTAAACCGTAGCTGTGCAGCTGTGCAGGACCTCATATGAGAAAAAGAAACAAGGGGAGTGAAGGTGGGAAATGGGACGGTGGTGACAGAGCAATTGAAGGAAGTGACTGATCTCCTTAATTTCAAGAGGCAAGGATGGGATCATTTATTGAGCTGGACGTTTCATTAAGTGTCAGTGCAAAGTGTCACATCTGGTGACAAACAGCTGTCTTCCTTTCATGACCTAGAGACCCCGAGGCCCCGTTTCACCGTGACAGCCTTTCTGGAGCTCTTTGTCTTCTGTAGCGTTTCCCATCCTTGTGTTTGCTCTTCACTCCATCTTCTGCATATTTTCTTACTCTATAGTTCAAACTCCCAAAGCAAATGTGGTGCATGCTGCTGCTTAGTTACAAGTGGAATTTAGTTGGAAAAAAACATCAGTGCTTGCGACCTTAAGCCTCCAAGTGGGCGTCTCCTTCTGTATCAGGTACCAGAATGTCAGCAGTAGATCCTGTAAAGAGCTCATGTTATGCTTTTTTGGCTTGTTCTCCTTACTTTAGTGTGGTATAGCTTTTTTTATGCATGGTAAAGGTCTGCAAACTTGCAAAGCTGGCCTCATTGATTCTTGGATCAGGATTTTACTGATTATTGTTATTTTTTTTCAAATAAAAACTGGTTCCTGATACAATAAAGTAATTTATAACTGCACAGCTTTGGCACTGATGCAGTTGCCTTTCTGCATCTGTAGTCACCACTCTGTGGAGACGAGCTGGTTGGTTAGACATCATGGGTATCAGCCATCAAATACTGAAAAACAACATGTTGAAAAGTTCTTTTTTAATTACACATATGTCCAAACAGAAGAAAAGGAGATTTCAGTGAAGTAAGTGTTGTGTTGTAGTTTGTGCTATTCTAGCTTTTGGCACAGGTTTTCATTTTTGCTGTGAGTGTATAACAGTTCTTAATGTCAGTTATTGGTCTCAGCTACTAATAATCAGAAGAAAAACATAATCGGCGCCCACTAGAAAACACTGCTCCTCTTTTGTTTAAAACTACTCGTCAGAAGTCCAGGCTTTTCTTAAGTTTTCTTAAATTACTTATCTATATGACATGTTTGCAAAATTAGCAGCTGTCTTGCAGTCTGCTGGTATTTTCTGACCAGAGATGCTTCTGTTAGGGCTACGTCCATGTGCTTACACTTATAGATCTGGGGTTAAGGTAGCTAGCCAACGTTACCTCGCTTTCGTCAAGCCGGACGACCAATCAGAGCCAACTAGGCTTTTCAGTAGAGGCGCCATAAAGAGAAAGGGGCTTAAACAGAGCATTTAACAATGCTTGGACCCAAAGTTTCCCAAAAAAACATCACCCAGAGCATCTTACTGCCTCACATTCTTCCCATAGTGCATCCTGCTGCCATCTTCTATCCAAATAAACATGCCCGTCTATTCATACAATGTAAAAAGAAGCACGACTCACCAGATCTGGCCATCTTCTTCCATTGTTGGGTGGTAATAAAGAGATAAGGGACACCCTTGTGTGCTACACATTGAACACAGTATGCAAATGGTACGCATTCATTCCAGTGAGAAATGGAGGAAGCTGTCTTTTGTCAGTGGACAAAAAGAAATAACAGTACTTTTCCCATCTATTTTAATTAGAATAGAGATGGAGATAAACAGTATTAGGAGATCTTTTGTCGTACACTTGTGCACCATGTAAAGCAAGAGCATTAAGTGTATAATCTATTCTTTCTAAACAGTAAAATGACCATTACATTTACAAGATGTGTGTAAAATCTTGTAAATGTGTATGCTTTGCTTATTTTTAGACTTGGTCACAACTCCCAACTCCTAGCTCCTCCCCGTCAGTCGCAGGTGATGAGAGCAGGGCCGATCAATACTTCATTAATGTTACAAGATCGAGGCTCCAACTCCAGTCGATTCCGGTGAGCCGGGATGACAAAAAGCTGAGTCAGATGTGGGGTCGTGCCTCTGACCGTGCTTCCCCTCATTCTCTATGTATGTAGGAGCAAACACAAACCCTGGAACATGCACACGGGGAGAGCAATTAAGTGTGATAATCTCCAGACAAGAGTGGGCAAAATAGCAACACCGAACAATATATAGTAATCAGTAGCGATAGCAATGATACAAACTGCAGCCTGAAAACATTTTACTAACTTCACATTGATAAATTTTGAAAAACCTTTGCTTTCAGCTTATTAGAGTTTGATTACATGTTTGCGGTACATCTGTAAGTAAATAGTGACGTTGCAATAATTTATTCATGCTTTGCAGAATCATTCCCTCAACTTAAGACAGAATCACTTTAACATGAACATATTTGATATAACAAATCTGTAGCTGTGTATTTGTACATACAGCTATTATAGATTAGTTGAATTCCAGATATACGACATATAATTCACTGCTCATAATTCACCTTTTCTTGAGTTTATATACCTCGTTCACAGTGCTTTATGTTGCCAGAAAGACACTGTCATGTTTCCAGTGCTTCCCAATGTCCCATTGTTTTTGTAATCTCAAATGTGAAAGTCTAATATTATCGTCTTACTTCATTTCTGCTAAACTGAGATCTATAGTCCTCTTGCTTCCAATATCTCAACTCAATTGCGTGCTACTGTGACTAATCCGAAAACAAATCCCATGTGGTTATTAAGCAAACACCTAAATAGCACCAGATGTGCAGTCGCATATTTATATATTAGGGTCCCTGTTTTCATCTCGTCCCCAAATTTTTGTCATACATTTCCCTGCGTGAGTGTTCCACCGTGTCGGCCAGGTGTCCTAAATGTGGATTCACTGAGCGAAATTACAGAGGAAGCATTCTCTGGAGGCAAGGAAAATGTTGTTCATTGCCATGGAAACATACACTCCACACCCTTAGACACATACACACACAGTTAAATGGTGCACACACACATACACACACACACACATCCACACAGGTAAATAGGTTAGTAAACAACAGAGCATCTGTCCAGGTTAGAAGAGGACCCAGTCTGTGTGGATTTGGGTGGACTAGAAAGCTCCTCAGACCAGTGTCGCTCAAAAAATGGACTTCTAAAAATATATCTTTGATTCAGACAGGACTTTAAATTAGTTGTGAAATGTGGATCTAATTAAAAAAGCAGCGTAGCACTTACAAATCAATTGTGAAATAAGTCAGTTCATTAAGATGGGTGGCTAGTCTGTGAGTCTTTTGGGGCCAATGCTGAGTTTTAGGGAGTAAAATCAACATATCAGATTATATTCTTTGCAATATGTGCATATATACACAATGATCAGGCATATCATTATGATCACCTGCCTAATATTGTGTTGGTCCCCCTTATGTGCTCAAAAATGCTCCGAGTCACTGGGCATGGACAAGAGGACCCCTCAGGGTGTCCTATGGGGTCTGGAACCAGGACGTTAGCAGTGGATCCTCTTGATGCTTGATCAGAATGGGGTGTAGGAAGTTCAACATGTTGGGCCATTGTCATGTTCCTCAACATGTTCCTGATTGTTTGATGTTGTTTCCATGTGGTGGGGTGCATTTTCCCGTGGGGGTAGGCCAGTAACATTCGGGATTTCCATTTGCATGAGGGACTGAATGAGGCTGATCAGCGTATATACACAGAATGTGTTACAGTTATATTGGAAGTTTAAATTAATGGGGTCATTGTGTAAATTAGTTTGCAACTTGGTTTGAAGACACAGTTTGACTCCGCACTACCGTCTGCTAAACTCTGTGCTTTGCTACATGTGCTGCACATAATGCTAAGACTGTTGCAAACAGTGAAGGCGCCACGCTGGATGATCTGTGTGTTGATGGCAGATTTAAACTACCCCAAGCATTTTTTCTGCTTTACAGGAAAAAAAACATGCCAGTATTGTCTGACACTAAATACCTCTAGCAACTAATAAAGAAAGACCTATTAAGTATAAGTATATATTTGGCTAAGTGCATACATTTGGAGCCTCCTGGCTTTTTTTAGTGCTGCTCATTAACCTATAAAATCTGCATCATCTACTTTTCCTTGAAATAAATGTATACAGAGCTCTGTCTGAGAGCTAATCACCTAATGGTGTTGTCTGAAATGCCAAAGTGGATTTGTGTTTTTGCTTAGTGTACCTTACTGATGTCATTCAGAGTGCTCATTAGTTGATGGCAATTAATTACTGTAATGTCTTGAATTTAGCTTTCACACTTGCCTGCATTATTTTTTTTTACCTCACATCACTCAGTTATGATCCATATGTGAAAAAAAATTGTGCTTTACAGCAGTCATTCCTCTTCAGTATTTGATGTAAATTTACCTTCTAAAGTCCACATTATGCTACTTTAGCATTGTTGCCTCAGCCAAATGCCACTGAGATCAGATTTTCTACTTGTAAATGGACAGTGTGTTTGCCAGCTGATGTGAGATGGGGTCACAATGAGACGGTTCCATTTCACTTCAGTGTACTGTGAGTGTTAGTGGTTTCGTGGGGATATCATGAAGTTTAATCATTTTTAGACAATATTTTTATTGTATGCTCTGACCCTAAAGACCCCCTCCAATGAAAATCCCTTTTTTGCCATGTTCACATGTACATATGGTGTTTTCTGTGTGCCGAGAGACGCATCATGAGCGAATTAAGCACTGAACAACATGACTGACCATTTCCACCTTGAAAATGCAGTGTGCTGTCGACCGTTTCAAAAGCACAGATTCAGATTTCTGGGGTTTCATGCATAGCAAATCAACAGAACCGGTCCTGTCAACTTGCTCAGTGGGACTTTCCGAGTCATTATATTCTTTCAAATCAGCTGCGTGCATGGCTGAATTACTCCGATATTACTTGCCATCGTGTAGCCTAGAGTAGTTTTACAGTGTTTGAGCAGTGTTGTAGGTTAATTGTTGTGCTTGAGTTGTGTCAAGTGGAGGTGTGAGTGGTGACTCGATGAAAGCAATGGTGTAGGGTTCCATCTGAACCATTTTAAGGCAATAAGAGGTTATTTTCATTCTTAATATGTGACTTTAATACACAGAAATTAGTTTTTGGGGTTATATTAACGCCCAGGGAGGAAGTTCAACCTGGCAAATGTCATGGAGTCTGACCAAGTGATGTTCAAGCACATAACCTTCCTCATAAACAGTTTTTTGTTTGTTCTACACATAAAATTGATCTACAGATTAACCAAATGTGAGACAGAAGCACGGTCTCTTCCTGGAATTCAACAAGAGTCATTGTGGTTAAGTGACATTTGCTGTAACCATTTGGCGACCTAGGCCCCTCTAAGCTAAGCTAATGACATGATAAATCTTGTTCTCTAACTCTTGGCAAGAAAGCGACTATTTCCCCGAAATGTTGGACATTTCATTTAAGGGAACTTTCCCTCCCAGGTACAAGCTGAAGATTAATCAGTCCAATACGTTTTTTGTTTCACATCTTTTAGGCGCAGGGCTGATTAAGAATTTAAACAGCAGCTGATTGGATTGATTACAGAGATTTGTGTCAGTGGCTTTGGGGTATACAATACGTATGAGTTAGGACTGATGATAACGTGGATTTGCACCCTATCTACTTTACCAGACTGTCTGAGATGGATACAGTTTACAGGCTTGTGTATCACGGGGGCAGAAAAGTAAAAAATAGTCTACAACCCATTGTAGAACCCAAAAACCATTGTGTAATGCTAACGACATGTGGTGCTTTGAAGTTACTATAAAGAAATTCGTCTGGGTAAGGCTTTGAGGCGTTCGATTGTACTAAAGTCATGGCAAATCTGTGAAGCCATGTACACCTGTGGAAGGAAAAACTTATCATTTAACACCGCATGAAATCTGCCACTTGTTTATTCAAACTTTTATTGCACTGATTTTGCGAAATGGCTTCTTGTTTGTGCTCTCTAGTGCGACTACTAGGAATTACTAGATAAAGAAATCTGAGACACTGATTCCATTTCTGCTCAAAGGCATTACCAGAGCGCGCTGCTGAACTGCCCATCGGTGTCACAGAACTGATTTATTTATTTAATACTTGCTTGTATGGCAGTTTGGATAGCGGCCTCGCGGGGCTCCTGTTCTCAATAGCTGTGTTTGTCTGTGTGCACACAAACCGCTCTGACAAGATGGCAGCTCGAACATTTTTTGCCCCCTGCATAAATCATGCATGGGTTAGGCGCTTTTAATTATTACAAAGTGCTCTTCTTCTCGTCTCTGCCTCCGTTCTTTCCCTTCTTCCCGCCTCCGTCGACATATCTCCCCTCTGTGGTTGGCTCTTCATGCTCGAACAGTTTTCATGCATTATTTAAAAGCTGACTATGACGAGTCATTTGCCGCCATTCCGACTCACCTTTTGCGTCCCCGAGGAGCACGCTTCATAGCTTCGATGGCGATAGCTGACCCTAGTAAGACCTCTTTCACTGAATTGTTGATTGTTTGTTTTGGTTTGTGGAAAATAAAGATTTTAGAAGGTTTGAATCCAGAGGGGGTTAAAAGGGAAATGAGGGGTCAGCAGAAAATTTGCCACCGCCTTTTTTTGTGTGTGTGTTGTTTTCAAAATAATAGTGCTGAAGTTTTCCTTTGCTTCCCTGTTTTTAATAAGACGTATTTTTTGAAAAGCACAAGGCAGGAACGCAACAATTTCTCTACTGTAACTGACAAGAGCCAAGCTATAGACACTGACAAGGTGAAATGAAATATGAATTGTGAAGGTTAAAAAGAAAAATGGTGGTCAAAACCGAGCGTTCTGACTAGGTGAAAAGAAGACGTATTCACACAGACAAAGAAACAGTATTGATATAATGCCACTGCTCAGAACAATCCGAGATGCCTGCCTGCTTTTCTTCCCTTTCTGATATTGCTCTTTTTCTCCATCTCTGGCCTTGCACTTACAGCTGAGCAGCTATCCCATGTGTCAGTCATGCCTGAGGGTAGGACTGTCTGCCTGCTCCGTAGCATACCCTCCAGCTGTCTTTTCCTTCCAAATCAGATCAGGAGCAACCAAAGTTGAAAGCTGCATCCCACCGTAAAACCAGCTCTGCCTACAGCCCCACTCGAGAGAGGCTCTGTGACAGACCGTGGTGACCGGTGGTGGATGGGCTTCGCTCATTGTCTCTCTGAACCTCCAGCCCTGGTTCAGTCCTCTACAGGGAAAACTGCCCAATTCCACTCCAATCTTTGAAGCTTTCTAGATGTGAAATATGAAACGTTGCTGCTTCATCAGGCTGTTAAAGTGGTGGCATTCTGTCATTCAGACATCACGTTTAACGGTCTTCGCGGCTCACTCGAGATTGGACAGCACATACACAATACACTAATGCACTAATAAACAGACAGCTGAATCTAAATTAACCAGCAGCAGCTAACTGAACTCTCCAAATAACTAACAGCCTAGTTTAATTATGATTTCCTCACCACATAAAGCTCTGTTTATGTTTGATGATAACCTAACTACTACTTACATCTTGATCAATCCTGTGTCTATGTTGGGGATCATTTAGGATTATGAATAGATAAATGCAGGCAGCATGGATCCTGCTACTGTCTGATGCTACAGGTGTTTAATTAAATCAGAGGTAAGACTTCAACAAACAACTGGAAGCAACCAACTTAACTTCAGTTCCTGAAGATTATTGGGGAGTTTCATGATGCTGACTTCTGCTCGTCTGTATTCATCACAGTAGAGTTGCATTTTTATTGGTAGTATAGTTTCTTATAGATGTGAAATTGTAGGGAAAAGTGACTTTAAAAAGCTATTTTGTGATTTTGGCAGCAAATTGTGCCCTTTGCACACTCCGAGATGGATTTTGGTCCAATATTATAGCAGAAATGTGGAAAAAGCCTTCCCCAAATTGCTTCACACAAATCGGCTCTGCGTTCTTTTCTGTTAATGCAACCACATGCACTTCAGACTTGTGCTATGTAGAGAGTGATATGTTGATGTTAAAAAGTCTGACCTAGTGAGATTGCCATCCCAACCTTTTACAGAGAAGCGGGCAGGGTGTTCAGATGTTGTCAGACTAACATAACAGAGTGCATGTCTAAAAGTCACTTTAGTGGTGAAGATATCTGTAGTCCATTTACGCGTGAGACTGGTAGATGTTTTCTTCTCTGTGCTGTTATTGTACTGACAGAACGCTCTAGCATCCCTTGCACAATCATCAGTTGGACTTTTGTGTATAATAAATGGAGAATGCAGAGAAAGTTTCAAGGCAGCACTTAAGTGCATTTCAGTGTGAGTTTAAGTAGCCAGGGACAGATGGATTTCACTGTTTTTTTCCAGTGAAGCAGATGTAACTCAAGAATTTAATTCTTAGTGACGGGAGAAAGATAACAAGGTGAAGTGAGGCAAGGACAAAAGGAAGTCTAGACAAAATTATAATGCTGGATGTGTTTGTCCTCATATAGATTCATATATTATTTACGTAAGGTGTGAATGCATGTTTGAAATAGCTTTGAAATTGCATATCTTAGGATTTACATTCCTCTGCGAAGCCAACGTGTAAACACAAGTAAATTGCTGTTTTGTCACAAACAGTAAAACTAGCCCTGCCTACAGCCCCACTTGGGAGAGGCTCTGTGAGAAAATATGGGCATTGTGGCCAGTCTTTGTTGGCTCCTTCTACCTTTGTACCTCCAGGTTTGATTCTCTCCTGTACAGGGAAAACCACCCAAGTTGCTCTCCTATCTCTAAATGTCGTGAATACCAGGGGTGTTGGGATCTTTTCTGCTCTGTGCTGTTATTGTGCATGCAGAACGCTAGCAGCTCTGGCATCTCTTGCATGGACAGCGGTTGGACACTTGTGTATAATAAATGGAGAACGCAGAGAACATTTCAAGGCAGCACTTAAGTGCATTTCAGTGTGAGTTTAGGTAGCCAGGGAAAGATGGGTTTCACTTTTTGAGTGGAGCAGATGTAACACGAGAATGTAATTCTTACTGACGGGAGGAAGACAATACAAGGTGAAGTGGGGCTGTAGAGAACATCTAAGTTATAATGCTGGGTGTGCTTGTCCTCTTATGGATTCATATATCGCCTTTGTTTAAGGTGCAAGTCCTTGTATGAAATATCCTCGAAGCTGCACAAATTCCCAAATATACTCGGTGCATAAACACATGTAAAATACTGTTTGTTGCCAGCAATAGTTAACATGTGTTACAGCATTGACTGGCATTGAGTGTACTCCCTTACCTCCTAAGTTGTCTGGCTGTGGCTGGCAGATCATTAAGAGGGTCAGTGGAGAGCAGTGTTTGGAAAGATGAGGGTCCTGATGCCATCAGCAAGCACTGGCTGACTAATTATCCTCTTTTTTGTTTTTGTCTTTTTTCTTCTTGTCAGACCAAGTCTAACTTTGAGGTGGCGTGATAGTGCTTCTTGCTGTTCCCTCCCCATTGTGGAGAAGTGCTTAACATAAGATTTCTTTTTCTACCTTCCACTGATGCCTGTACAGCATGCATAATCACATCTTTAGAGTGGAAAGATGAAACCTGGCTAAAAGCATCGGGGAGGGGGAAGAGAGGAAATTCGACAGGCAGCATGCAGGCATATCATGATTTCTTGTCGGAGATTGCCTATTCATATCGTTGTGGGGAACGTGGGGCAGGTACAGATGATACAATGGTCTCAAGTATTAAGGCTGAAGGTTTTATTCAATGTGTGCAGTACAGTCTGGTTTCTGCTGAGTGACTTTAAAGAGTTATGATCATCCCGTCCTTTGAGAACCAAGCTGGCATATGTTATTGATTTTGCATAAAATCTCTGTTTGGCAGATTTAGATCGTTGCAATGGCCCCCAACAGAATTCTAATGACTTGGACTTTATGGATTTTAATGAGTCCATTGTGATCTAATGTCCTTACCCACAGCTCATTTACACACACAAAGTTATCTCTTTGATCTTCTTTTTGAGGTAGTTCTTTTATGAAAGAGTTATAGTTTTTTATCCGGGTGTCAAAGCCGCTGGATGGAACTCAACAGACTTTTTAAGACGTGAAGAGCAAATACTTTCTTTCGGATTAGGATGTGTGTCTCCCTGACAGGTGGTGGTAATGCTACACGTTGTTAGGTTCAAATCCCTTCCCTAGCAAACTGGCTTGTGGTGGTCTGTGTGTGCTTTTTCTGTCTGTGCCTGCCCTTCCCTCTGACTTTGTTGCTCTCATCTGTATCTCAGTGTCTGCTTCGGGAAGAGCAGTAAATGAAGGCAAATGCCTTGAAGTTTCACTGCATTTACCATTCTCGCTGGCTCGCTGTGACACTTTTACTGCACTTTCAGAGAGCAGCCTTTGGTTTGCTTCTTCCTCTTAAAACCCCAAGCACCATCTGTTGTCATTAGTGTCCAGCACCCATGATATAGCAGGACTGCCATCTCTGTCTGCCTCTCCCCTGTGATCCATGTCACCCACCGCTTATTACTCTTTGAGGAAAACCGTATGTGCAGATTTGAATACAGTCAACTTTCAAGGTATACTATGACACTGTGTGAGGAAGGGGATTGGTATTTGTACTCTACACTGTATTTTTAAAAAGGGAATAATTAGGAAATAGATTTTGCATGCAATTCCAGAGAATTTTTAACGTTGCTTTGCCTCTAATCCTCCCAGACCTTGAACATATCCCAAAGAATACATTTGGACATTTATGTCCATGTACTTAAAGACTGAATTGGACATTTTCCATAAAGCAGATTTGTTGTTTTTCCTCTAAAGAGGATGGTAATCGTAGTTACTAGAGCTAGTTGTCAACTAGTAAATGAGTTATCTACCATTTTAATGATTGATGAATCAGTTTGAAAATGCTTATATTCACTGAAACCAGCTTCTTAAGGGTGAATATTTTCTGGTTTCTTTCCTCTTTTATGGAAATAAACCGATTATCTTTGGGCTGTAGACAAAACAAGACATTTGAGGATGCCATCTTGGGCTTTGGGAAACAGTGATCGACATTTTTCACCATTTTCTGACATTTTATAGATCAAACAGCTAAAAAATAGTCCGCAGGTTAATCTACAATGAAAATAAGCTAGAGCTGCAGCCCTGGTAGTTACTTCCAAAGTGTGATAGGCGTCGTTATGGCTGTGCTTTTACTTTGAAGGGATGCAGTAATATAAGTGTTGATAACAGGAGTTGGGATGCAACAATACCAGAAACTTGGTGCCAATTCCAATGAAAATCTACAATTCTCAATACCAAGTTTAAAACTGCAGCAATAATAAACCATTTATATGGATGTATTTCAGTATCACCTCAATGCATTTATGTCATGAAACCCCCTCATCCAGTTTTTATCATACATTTTGTGCCTCTGAAAAGCTTTAGATGTTGTTGACTGTTTGTTTGTTGGATTACATTGGGTCTCTCTCTCTCCTGCTCAACATCCTTCTCATGCTCTTATTGTGAAAAGACACTGCTGTATGTTGACAGGCTGATCGAACATTGTGATGACATGTTAATAATATGAAGTAACGAATGAAACTCTCTGTGCACACATTTAAATGTTTGTCTTTAAGCTGCTTAGATAATGTTGAGGTGTTTGTTCCAAACACCATTTGCATTCTGACTTTTCTGCATTCAGACAAGTTGTAGCAGATTTGTTGCTCCAACTACGTTTATCAACGTCATTCTGGAAAAATCTCAATCTCCATTATCTAACTGATCTCCATTATTCAGTTGCAGTTCTTTTGGTAGCACTCATTATGTATATATACCACTCATAATGTGCATTTTACTGTCTACTACAAATTCAGCTTCTGCAATTTTTTTGTAACATATATTGTTTGTGCCCTTAGGGAGTGGCTCTTTAATTCTTGTTGTACTTTGTACGACAATCAAGGCTTTCTATTCTTCTATTGTATTCTGAATTTGGTAGCTTTGAAAATAAGTCCCTAAATAGGAATCAACTGCCTACACCATACTGTTGGGTTACTAAAATTACTCTTGCCATTTGTGAATGTGTTGGGCTTGTCTGGATTAACAGGGTTTCCTCTTTATCTTTTCTTGTCTTCATCATAGATCATATAAAGCGAAAGATTCGCCGGCGGCCATCTTGGGGGCGGGGCATCATCCGCAAGAAGAAGAGCTACAAGAAAGGAACAGAAGAGGAAGAGGAGGAGCCCGAGGCAGAGGTGGAAGCTACAGGGCCCAGCGACTCGTGCTTGACACAGGATGAGGAATCATCTTGCGATACTACGGGTCCTCAGCCCAACGGCCACCATCCCCACCTCCCCTCCACAGAGGAGGAGAGCTCCAACGAGCCCCCTGTCACGGCTCCTGCTGCACCTCCAAATGCCAGTGAAGCCAGAGAGGAGCCAACACCTAAGGAAGAGGAGTCCACAGCCAAAGAGGCAGAGAACACAGAGAAACACATTGAGCCACATTGCCTTGGTGGCGGTTCTCAGCCCAGTACAGACGGGGACAGTCTGGCCAAACAGGCTGACTTCCAGCCTTTGATTGAAACGTCCGAGTCTTCAGATGCTGAGGTCCAGCCTAAGCACACAGAGGGTCTCCTGGTTTCACAAGTGGACTGTGTGAATGGAAATGAGTCAATGGACAGCCTGGACTCGCAAAGCCTCAAGAAGAGCAGTGAGGCTGAGACAAGGACTCCTCAGAGCACGGCTGAGGGCTCTAACAAGCCAGAACAGGAAGAGCACAAAGACAAAAACGAGAACAAACCAACTCAGGAGCACCATCCCCAGGATGGGAGGGCGGAGACTGTTGAGGAAGCTCAAGATAAAGAAGGTATAAATGACACTTCAGAGGTTTTTCTTGCTCTTTTAATGTGATTTAATGCCTTTAGCACTCCTTAAAAATGCAAATTTACCATATAATGTTTCCCAGTTGTATGAACTGCATCTATAGGGAGTTTTTAGAGAGAGAATAGAAAGATGCAAAGTTAATGCTGCTCTTTTTGATCTCTTAATTTCACTTTCTAACTGTTCATTCTCAACTGTAGTTATACAAAATTAACAAAATCTGTTCATTTATACACATCTTGCCAAGTATTGCCCAGCACCTAATTATAAAGACGAATTACTCTTTTTATTATCATCCAGCTCTTCTGATTTATATGTGGTTTCATTTTTAAAATAAGACAGAAGACATGAATAATGCAACATAAGTCCCATAGAATATAAAAATACTATCTCTTTCTTAGCAGATGATAACACTTCACAGAGAAACTCCAGGGGTTTGCATGTTATGTGTACCTTTTGTAGACACTATGCCTTTTGAGATGCATCCTAAGATGTTTTCAGTCTATAAAAGATTTTCAATAGTGGCTGACTTTCCCTCCACCTCTGACTCTGGCGTATATTTAGTTTCTTTGCCTTGAGCCATCATGCCCTTTCTACTGAGGAGTTAGTGTTTGAGTCGGAGATAAGCAGTAAGTTTATGTGTCTGACTAAGAGCCTGCGGTTTGGCTTGTGATGAGCAGAGGCCAGCTGGAAGGCTGAGGTAGTGGTGCTGATAAAATATGGAGAAGCCATCAGAGGCTGCCGTGATCACACAACGGAACACAAACAAACTGTGGCTCCTTAACCAACAGACAACCCGGCTACTCCGCCCCCACTCTCATTACAGCCTGAGCCGGGCCTTTTGTTTCCATCAAAGCGCTTCTTGAACACTCTTATAAATGGGCAGGAAAGAGGCCAGATGTGAAATTTCGTGCACTCGCTCGCTGCTAGTCGCTTCAAATAGATTTTCTTCTCATACGGTAGTATCGCATTAATCTCTGAGCCGTGACAGTTTGAATGTATTTTCTTTTCGGTCTTGTGAGAGGAGTGAAATTGGGACTCAAATTTAACTGGGCTGCTGACGATTATTTTTGGTCGCTATCGCACTGTTTAACCTGTTTCATATCTCTCTTTGTTTGGTTTTTCTTCCATCAATCTTGCATTTATCTTGTTGTAGATGGTTCCAAAGTGAGGAAATGCAAGTGGAGCCCGTCAGAGCAGTTGAAGGGATCAACTGAAAGGACAGAAGAGGAGCCACACCCAGTCCCTCCACATCCTCCAGTAGTGGTTGACCACCAGCGACTTTTGGTAAACTGTTTTTTTTTATTATTTCAGCCATAAGTGTATGATAGGTACTGTGGCTTCGGTTGCAGGAACCTTTAGTATTCCTATAGTCACTAAAATGAGAGCACAAAACAGTGGCCCAAGTATCTTGCTGCAAAACACGCATTTGCATGTCATCAATGAGTAATCTAAGTTATTATTTCTCTACCCTATTAGTCGATTTTTATGGAAGACATTTTGACATATCCCAGCAGGAAAAGCTGAAGTGTAAATAATTGACTTAATGATGCCTGAGTTCCACTGACTCGCTGTCATGGCTTACTGGAACGTTTGAACATGACAGAGCCTTTGGTAATGGAATTAGTAACACCTGAACTTTTTTTACTATAATAATTGAATGTAGGAATTGATTATCCAAGTTACCCATTGTGTGCCCTCAAAGTTGAGGAAAGATGTTCTACTGAAGTGATATTTCTTGCAGTGCATGAAGAGCAGTAACCATCCAGAGGTGTGTTTTGGTTTGTAGACACTGAATTGAATAGAATAGTATAGAATAGAAAAGTAAGTCTTTACCGTCATTGTACTGTGCAAAATACAGCAACATTAAGTACGCTGTTCCTGGATGACGCATTTAGACTCATACAACACACACTGCTATTAAGTGACGTATTTATAATGCGTCTGTCCTTCAACCCTGTATTCTAGTGTTTACTCACAGCCTACCATTGATTTTAGTGGAATGTGTTCATACAAGAACACATAGACATGTTTTGCAGACTAGTACTTTGAGTGGTGATGCATGACAAAAATGCATGTTTGATCCATGTACAGTAAAGGCACTTAGTCCTTCTTACCTTATCTGACAGACATATATGCATTTTCCAATTATATCTTACGATTTATTCAACAATAATTCTTAGTTCTTATCATTTTGGTGCTGGCTAAAATTCTATGAAGGGCACCAATAACATCTACAGCAAAACCCTGATATATTTAAAATAGTTTTTGATTGTTTATTCAATGTAAAATTTTTGAATTCATATGGCAAGACTGAAGCACCGTGAGATAGCTGTTTACCACTGAAAGTCCAATTCTTGCATCTAAAAATTGGGTTAATGGTAACTTCAATAAATATCCCCTCTCAAATGGTGTTTACTTTAAACCTAGAAACGGTCTTGCAATGTCTGGTCAGTTGTAGCTTTGTAGAGCCCAGGGTGGTCCATTTTTTTTTTAAACGGAGCATAATGCAGAAAAACATGCATTTGGTAATTTAGAAATGGTGCCATGACATTTTGTCATGACAGAGCAGCTCTGACACCTTTGTTTTCAAAACTCCTAGCACTGTCTGCAGCACATGTAGCAGAGCATCTGTCACAGTAGAGCAGATGGTTGTGCAAAGTCGTTGTTTTCAATAGAACTCCAACATATACACCGATCAGGCATGGCATTGTGACCACCTGCCTAATATTGTGTTGGTCCCCCTTATGTGGTCAGAAATGCTCCGAACCACTGGACATGGACCAGAGGACCTCTCAGGGTGTCCTATGGAACCAGGATGTTGGTGCTGGATCCTTTGGGTACTCTGGCTTGTCCAGTGGGGCCTCTGTCAATCAAGCTTGTTCCACTGCATCCTGTTGATGCTTGATCACAATGGGGTGTAGGAAGTTTGGAGGTCAAATCAACATGTTGGGCCATTGTCATGTTCCTCAACATGTTCCTGATTGTTTGATGTTTTTCCATGTGGTGGGGTGCATTTTCCTGTGGGGGTAGGCCAGTGACATTTGGGATTTCCATTTGCATGAGGGAGTGTGCTGAATGTTGATTTGAGTGTCTAAATCTCATCAACATGGATGTCAAAATCCAAGGTTTTCCAGCAGAACAGCACATAGTACCAATATGATCAATGTTATTCACTTCACTTGTCAGTGGTCAAGATGTTGTGGCTGATCGGTGTATACATAAAGAATATTGGCTGCTATACGAGTATCTGAATTTTTCAGTAGTAAAAACTGGTATCAGCATCACCCATATTTTACTGTCAGTTAGGCTCTATAACTTTGTTGAAGTAGCTCAAAATGTAATTGAAAATACAACAAAAAAATCTACTTGAAAGTCCAAAGACACCGGCTTCAGGACAACATTCTCTGATGCTCAAACAATCGATTGAGAAAAGCCCATAGACACATTTTCTACTCCTCTGTCAAACCACCCAGATTGAAGCTTTTTAAAACCCCAGTCCATGCCCCGCCACCATCTTGCTTGATTTTCCACAGCCATCATTCTAATTCAGACCATGAAGGATGTAACAGCTGGGGTGATTTAGTACTGTGCACTGCTGCGGATTGGAGATTTAACAGGTAGTGTGATCTGTATCAAAGCGATGATCCAGTAACACGACGATGAACATTCTTAAGGGGGAAAACATAGTCGCACAAAAATGTCCGCGGTCATTCCTTGTGATCTTGTTCGCCTGATGTACTTGAGCAGCTAGGAACCAGTGTTGATGTGTAACGACACTTAAAGAACATCGTAGCACACTCCGAAAATAATTAAACAAATTAAATAATTCAGCAACATGAATTATGTAGCAGACAATCTTGGAGAGAAAATACAGAAGTTGCAGTGTCGCTTGTTGTTAGTACATACTCGCTTTAAAATTCTTAAACAGAAAATACTAAAGCTATAAAATGAGGGTAGATATTTTCCAGTAAATATAAACAGCCCTACATCCCTCCAGTAAATAAGAAAGTGTTGAAATATAGACTTATTAGTAGAAACAGAGCCAGCTGTGGAAGAGTGTCACATTTTAGAACTGGCTAATTAGACTGTGATTATGGAACAGAGGAGCTATAATCTAAGAATGTTGCCAATATGCTTTTGTTTTTGTCTTATTTAAGTTCATTTGGGTGCTTGTTGTCGCAATAATGTTGTTGACAATGTGGGTGAAGGGCTTTTTTATCATGTTCTCCTCCCTCCTACAAAAGAAACAGCTGCGGTTCATTGCTGTACTCTTAATTGGTCACTTGCAGCATCCTTTGAAATGTTAAATCACCTTTTGTGTACAGACTTTAATATGCAAAAGAAGCAGGATGAACAAGTCTCAGTCTGACTCGTGTTGGAAACGACACTGGCAGTCATACTCGGCTCAGGGCGGCTTGCTCCGAAGGCTAACCATTCATGGTATTTTTAGTGAGCCAGCACACCCGTTAGCTAGACCATCCTCTTGCTGGCATATGATGATGGAGAGAGCAGAAAATACCGTATCACAGGTGCTGTGCAGTGCACATCTCAGAAGCCCTCTGCATTTGGTATTAACTCACCCCTTTGTCTTCCTTTCTTTGTATAGCTTGTAAACACAGACAAGCAGAACTCCATACTAACTTACCCACCAATTTTCTCGCCCTTAGTTGCACAAGATTTGGTGAAACCCCCTGTTTTTTAGGGTACAATATGGCTATGAATTATTATCTTTGCTTACAACTTCCATTCATTCATTCACCAATTTTTATCCATTTATCTGGGTGGGTCATGGGCTGAGCATTCCTGACGCCCCTCTTCCCAGTGATGCTTCCCAGTTCCTCCAGGGCATCCCAAGGCGTCCCTAATTTACGTGAGATATGTAATCCCTACATTGAGTTCCAGATCTACCTCAAGGCCTCCTTCCAGTTCCCTGAAAAACCTCCAAAGGGAAGGCACCTGGAGCAAAATCTTTTAAATTGAAAATAATTATATGGTCACTAGTCTTTTCCTGAGGTTGTCTAAAATAATTCCTATAAACTGGACACAGGCTAAACTTGTTGAAGAAGTTTACAGATCTATATGCCTAAAATGCTGGCTATGGTAGATGCTAGCTAAGTGGCTGTGCACAGAGAAGCTTCTAGTCTCCACTCTGTCTCTGCAGTGCTGCAACTTTGACCAAATATTTGACCAAGCCAAACATTTTATCCTAAAAAAATATATAAATTTTGTCACAAATATTCTCCCTGAGTTTGTCTGAAATCACCTCTGTACACTGGGCACAGGAAGTTGCTAAAGGTCTGCTTCATGTTAGAACTTACAATTTACAGATCCCCAAATGGTTCAGATGTACGCTGTGGTAGATGCTCACTAGGTGCCTGCACAAAGAGGCTTCTAGTCTCCACTCTGTCACCACAGTGCTGCAAGTTTGACCATAAATTACAGGTGTTCTAATGTCTGATTTACTTAAGATGAAGCCAAGTGGTTGTACTGACATGGGTTGGTTTTCTATAAATTGGCACAACCTTCTTAACTCTGAGCTGTTTTCAGGGTGTTCCGTGCTCCTGTCACATGTTCACCCACTGTGGGATGATTTTTCACTGCAATTTAATTATCTAAGTTACTACTGACTTTACTTCATTTTTTTTTGTTTGTTTTTACTAGGTTCTGGTGCAAATGATTTGTTTTTGGCAATAGATAAAGTGATTTGGATGAAATACCACAATATTTTCAGCTCAGGAAACCAAAAGTAACACATGATGAATTCAAGGACTGTTGGATAATTTAACATCCAATTATTCTTTCTGTTTTTACAGTTCCTGGATCTGATAAATGTTGCAATTTTTATTGATTTTTTGAAAAGAAAACATGCATTTCAAGCCAGCTGGTGGGTTTGATGGTTGGAGGGTTAAACATCACTATTACAATCAATTAATTTTCATTTAATGATGGGAAGCCAAAATCGTGACCGTGATTATTGTGTGTTTAATTTCGCAGCCCTAATACTGCGTTAGCCTTATTGATTGAAGTTTTTCTTCTTCACTGGTTTCATCTTTGGTAACACAGCTAAATGAAATGTTTCACGCATCATGTAGGGAGACAATGACTGAACCAGTGAAAAAGAAAAGAATACTACTTCCAACCACAGCCAGAGCTACCTGAGCCAGCTGGAGAGGCACCAAAACAACCTAATGATCGTCATTCACTTGCACAAATGTGAGCATGTGAAGTTAAAGTGAGCAAGTTTTGGGAAAATTGGAATTCTGCCATTGTTCCACTGGGGCCTAGATGGCTGACGGTACACAACTTTTTTTTATAAAGTGAGATTTAAGGTATGGTAGATGGGGAAACGCAACCATGGGTGACGAGCACTAAGCTTCCTCCAGATCCATAGGTCTGTTCTGGAGCTCATGCTGTCACACTGCCCTTCTCAGATGGATAACTCCCAACTTCTTAAGCTGATCCTGCCTTTCCATTCACATTACAGTCCTGTCACCGTCTCTCGGCGCCCTTTCCGTCTTTTTTTGTAGCTCCGCTTTCTGAACTAAGGACGGGAGCCAATTACGGGGGTCCAGACTATTTTTCACATCTCTCAATCAACAGGTGTTGTTCCTGATCAATTTTTTGAGGAAACAAGGCCATGACTCAAACATGAGCTTCTCTCTGCCCCGCTAGATCCGCCAAACTCGTCCCAGGATGTGTTCAAGTAGCAGGGAGCATGTGAAGCAGCTCCGTGGTACTTTGCACCGTCACGCTAGGGTCCCACCTAATACCCCAAGTGTAAATTGGAGCCTCGGCTCAGTGGGCTCCCTTGACAGCACTTCGCACTGATCGGATGGGGGGGTGGTTTCTGTGTAGTGTAATTGGTGTAAAAGAAGTGTTCCTCTGACATGTGCTTACTTCTTCCCCTCCATGCTCCAAAGTGACATCCAACTATCAAGCCATTATCTAGTGGCTTTTACCCGCGGTCCCATGGGGATGATGGCGACGGCGGGGGTGCACGTCTCGCTGAACCTGACTGCATCTTTCAATCTGATTGACAGGCTTTTTAGTTGGCCTGATCTCAGCGCTTCAACCGGCTGCCCCTATGAACTGCCACACACAGCACTAATCTGGAGGTTTATTTGTTAGTAGGGGGAAGAAGGGAGATATCTTAAAGAAACAGATTGTGAAAAGAGGGGACTGTGAATAATTGCTTTTTCATCCCAGGCTTACGGAACAAATTGAATTTCCGGTGCGCAGGATGAGAGTCACCATTTAAGCAGATATTTGCTGCCAGGGCTGGGACTGGCACGCTGCCTGATGTGTGTTAGGGCCCACAGTGAGTGGTGTACTGTTCCTTCTCTCTTCAGTTGTATTCATTGATTGTAGAGGCCTCATTATTCCTGACTTTTAACTTGATGGAAGAGGCTCTAAAATCTCTGTGGAATTAAATACCATCAGAGTGTTATGAGTTTGTTCACAGACCCTACACTTGAGCCCTGTAGGACAGAGCCGGTATTATTTCTGTATTCACATCCCGCCTTTTCAGAGCCATGGCACAGCTATTTGCTCTGATTCACTTAGTAAAATCAAGTTCTGTTATTGCCAGTTTCACTGAAATGATGCTTGATGCCGTCTGGATCAAAATGAATTCCTCAGCATGAATAAATAGGTCCTGACGCGTGTTTCACTCACTACTCCAAAATGTGTCTTACTCTCAGCTGTTTTCTTTCATCAATAATCAGACACTCGTCCACAGATGGGCGAGGAGAAGTGGCGCTGAGCATTGCAGATGAGAATTCAGTAACAAGAAATCCAATCTGGCCCTGCAATTTTTCCTCCATCTTACTAAGAACACAGATTTTTTCGTCTGCTCTGCTGTTTTCTCTAGCAGCTGCCTAGAAAAAGGTAGTGTTTCTAGTTGCTGGCACAGTCAGGAGTCTTTTGGCGGCGACGCTTAGCTTCTCCAGCATGTCAGGATTTCCTGTTTTAGAGAAGCCTGTCAACAGAAATGGCCCTATTCAGTTTGTCATCTTCCTTCATTTTTACTACTAATAACAGCAGGGGCCCCTCCGGTGAAGTAGCCGCGCCACATGTCTGTTCAAAAGAGAACGGCTTAATAGCAGTGCTGGACCATCGTTTGATTGTCAATAAAAATAGATCGCATTTGAAGGGCTCCTTTTATTTTCATTCATTCCCTCTGATGGCCTTGACAGTGCTGCTATTTGCATGTAATTGCACTCACAAAGCTGTGCCTCTTGGCCACTCATGTGAGGGCCAGTTGTGTCAATAGCTCACACAACACAAACATACCAGTCTCTCTTGTTTCCCTCATATTTTGCAGTAGTGTGCTCTCTTGCCAAGCCTTCAGGGTGATTTATTATGCCCTTTTGCAGTGCTCGCACCTCATGCGTCTCACCCAACCCTAGGCTTATATAAACTAAAGGTTTAGATAGTGTGGGATTTTGTGTTACTTATTAGCTATGCCGTGCGTGAAACTGGTGGTTTTTTAAATGCTTGGCTTCACTTTTGTCAACCTAACAGTGGCCAACGTTGTGGCCTTTGGAAGCGAACACACTGTATAGCATTTGGGCTGACGGAAACATGCAGCTGGAGGGAACACAATGCCATTCAGACGCTATTACGTTTGATAGTTAATAGGCAGGGTGGGAAGCGCAGGGCTGTAAATGAAGTGTAGGAAAAACATTACTCTCAGGCCTGTTAGCGTCTTTCATTTGCTTTCTGTTGCCAATTAAACTGTGTATGTTGATAATGCATATGAAAGTAGACCCGTGGTAACGAATTACAAGCCCCCATCACCTGATGCTGCTCTTCCAGGCTTTTTATGCTGTTATATATTCCAAAAACCTTTTCTCATAATGTGTAATGGACTGTTTGGAATGCTTGGTGCTTGGTCAGCAGGTTTTTTTTCTTCTCTCTCTCCCCCCCAACACACAAACACTTCAAAACAACATACCTCCTGCACCAAACATGTAAAGGACGTTGTATTGATTAACCTTTATTTCCCTTCGGGTCTACACTAAGTTTAATCACCGCATGTCAATAGC
Organism: Dascyllus trimaculatus; assembly: GCA_024666655.1. Taxonomy (NCBI): domain Eukaryota; kingdom Metazoa; phylum Chordata; class Actinopteri; family Pomacentridae; genus Dascyllus; species Dascyllus trimaculatus. Next base: position 27,572,026 of record CM045455.1, read on the forward strand.
TAATCCTGTCTGTAACCTTGAACTTTTTTTTGCTTGGAACTTTTGTCGTCCGTCCTCTTGTTTTGCAAACACATCTGCATGAAGTAATTTTGCAGGGTTATGCGAAGGTGTGTTTGGGGTTGTTAAAGTCAGTGCAAGGGGTTCTCTCCCTTTATTACCCGGTGAAATTGGATCTCTGCTGTCTCCAATCTGAAAAATATTAAATTTCATTCCTGTCACCTGCATAGAGAAAAAAATCATATTTTTCATATTCTTACTTATTTTATTTTCAGTTGCAATCTTTATTCTTTAATACTTTTTTCCCCTCCCCAAAAACCTGTCACAAGAAAAACAGCAGACCCAGGCGTTGTCCACAATTATCGGATATTGCGCAAAACTAGTATTTTCCTCCATGTTTTGACCTGTAATCCACATGTAGCATTTTAGTTAGGGCTGAACAATTAATCAAAATATTACTGAAATCACAATACGGCCAAGTTCAATATACAAATGAGACGAGCTGCTGTTTTCACCGACGTCCAGATGTAAGGGAACGTGCTTGTTTGATACAGACCGTAGCAAAAACATCGTAGGTTGAGAGATAAACTTCTCAGGCTGACCAGTTTTATTATTTATTATTATTTTTATTGCCTAAACTTAATAAGTATTAGAAAAACCTTCAATTGAACTACAGTTTCTAGATAATAGCATGAGAATGATTTAATTTATCCCCTCCACCCCAAAGTCACTGAGCTCTCCATTGATTAAACATTATTTCCTAATTGATCTCTGTGCAGGGGTAAATATGGCTGCACTCGGCTTTATTAATTATTTATTTATGTGCATTTACTTTCATTTCAGACTTCTTGTTGTTGTTGTTTTTGTTGGTCTGCTTGTAAACTCAGCCTTTTTCATTATTGACCTGGCTGAGTCATGTAGTAAACCTGTGGTCGATTCACGTTAAAATGCATAAAGGTGTTCATTTACATACAACAAGCGCAAATTAAGGTTGAAAGTAGTGTCGTAATTTTATTTGATAGAACACTTCTCAAAATCTAAATTAAAAAGTGCTTTACAAGGCAGCCAAATAGAATAAAAGTCATAAAATCTTCATATTTTAAGATTAACAGATTAGTAACACTGTTCTTAAGTTATATTGGTAGACTCCTTTTAGTAATTAATTCAATTTAGCTGCTTCTAATCCATGTTTTGACTCAGGTTCTTCAAACAACCATTCATTTATCCATGGGACGGCATGCAGTGATACTTTTGGTAGCGGCTGAGCATCTACCTTTAAGGAATGGGGCTTTATGGGTAATCTGGGTGGAACGTAGGTCCAGTTTTGTTGGTAGTTAACGACTCTAGTGTGTAAAATGAGTGATGTTAGCAGCATGTAGTCACTGTTGCTGTGAAGTGCATGCCGTCAGGGATGATTAGGTTGTTGCAGTCGGCCATAAACAGGTCTAAGTTTGTTGTGCACCGTGCTCACTGCACTACAGGAAAGGAAATAAAGGCCTGTAACGGTTACCTGCTAACAAACCAAGCTAGCGTCGAAACCAAACCTGATTGATCTGACAGAATTCTGATCAGGGGGTAACCCTGGTTAAATTACATAGTTTAATATAAAGCTTACACAAAAGATCTCGCAACATAATAATTATTACCTTCTTCTCCTCTTTACTAGCACAAAGAGAATTCACAGCTGTCAGTCGGTTTGGTGTTTTTCTGTACATTGGTTGAAGTGAAGCCAACCTCTACACACCTCAGCAGGGGTTTTTACATGGCAGGCTGAAACGTAACATCATTTCATTTTAATGTGCAGGGACCATGGCAATGTGATTCATCATGATTGTCCCTGACCCCTGGAACACCATCAATATTACATTACCTGTATGACCGAATGCCCTGTAAGGCACATTATTTGCCACTGTGGCAGGATTTTTTTATTTTTTTATTTTTTAGCCAGCAAATCACCATCCGCTAATGCCACATCCAGCCTCTGCCCAAACTAAAGGCATTACTGGTTTCCATGGTAACATGAAATCATTAATTATTCATTCATTTGCTAGTGTTGGAGACAGAAAAATTAACTTGAAACAGGAAGAAGGGGGAGAGTTGTTACTCTTAGAGGAGATATTGGAGGCTTAATAGTGTCCCTGGTGATGGAGACCGCTGGGTTTCACATTCTTGTTTTTTTTCCCTCCTACTGCCTGCAAACTGTTTTCTTTCAGTCTTTGCTGAGGAAGTCTCTCTCTCACACACACATGCATGTATCGAGTGGAGCATTCAGTGATCAAAGAAGACGCTTTACTGTATCACAGTCAGCTCCAGTCTGCATGTGAGATGGTTTACAGCTCGTTCACTCGAAAAAGGTTTTGCATGCAGCATATTTAAGGCTTAGAATGATGATAAAACCGATGCATCACGGCAACGTAATGCAGAATACATCATGCTCATTTCAGCCAAAAATTATAAATCTCTTGCAGTGACGACATTCTGTCATTCACATGTCATCACTTTTATGTTAATTTTCCTGACAGCATCATTTAGACATACCCAGGACAGTGACATAGGGAGCCATGGTACACATAATTCTTGTCATACATATGAGATTGGACAGAACATTAGGTGACTTATAATGCATAATAAACCACTAATAAACAGAAGAGAAAATGTAAACTAAAAGCGTCTTATCAGCTGTTTGGATAATTGATTTTTGTGATTCCTATTTGCTAAGAATTCTGTCCATGTGTGATGAATATCTAGCATCACTTTACCAAGAGTAAAATAAAAACATCCCAACAACTGCATAGAAGTCTGCCATTAGATCCTGATCAATCCTGTCTCCATGTTGGGGATAGTTTTTAATTGTGATTCATGAATTAAGTTGCTGCTGTTGTTCCATGTGTAGAAACACAGGCAGCTCTGTTGTTTTGGTAACACTGTGCTGTTTGATGCTGCAGGTATTTAATTAACTCAGAGAAAAGACTCCTACAAACAGCTGGAAGCAACAGACGAAACTTCAGTTTCAGCCTCAGTAGTCGTCTCTCTTACAATCTCAGTTTATTTTTATGAACATTAATAGAAGTGAAATTGTAGAGTAAAGTAAATGAGAAAGGTGTTTTCTGATTTTTGGCTGCAAACTGTGTCTTTTGCTCTATGCCATTGTTTTTGGACCAAAGAAGACCTTCCCCAAATCACCTAACAGAACTCAAAACATTTGCTAAGATTGCTGCTGTGACTTTAACAGAACAGTGAGCTTGTTCTTGTTGTTTATTCAGACCTGATCCCAACACGTGTTCAGATGTTGTTTGATTAACAGAAAGGAGTGCAGGTCTGAAAGTAAACTCAGCATTTCTATTTGAAAATTGTTTCGTATGTGACATACTTGAAGCAGGAAACGAGGGTGAATTCTACGAGTCATATCAACATTTTTGCAGATTTCATCAGTACAGAACAAATCATACTTATTACAGCCTTCGACTTACTGTGATTATACAGCTGTAAATGATTACTAAGCCACCTGCTGCTTTCCTTACAAAAACGTTGTTTGAAAAGACAACTTGCTGAAATTGTGAAAGTTTCAAATTCCCCACTGTATGACGATTATATTGTGCATGAGCTGTATATGTGAAGTCAATAGATGATGCTAATTAATGCGTAAAAGGACAGAATTGCAAGATGATAGTAAGACTTAGCAAAGATGGATTCAGCTAGAGAGATGTTGCTAAGTGGCTTGGAATCAGCAAAACAGTTAAAGTGCAGTATGATTCCACCAAGAAGCACAAAGAAAGAAACAAAGTGGTGGTTACAGTGGTCTAATAAGAATTCTTAAAGCTGTATGATTGAAAAGTTAGTTTTTTGGCAGGGTGTGGTGAGTTTATCATAACATTTTACATTTATTTTATGTTTAAAAACACTTCTAACTACTAGTAACATCAATGTAAAATCTCCTATGGAGAATCGTGGCACTAAAATACCTCCATATTCCATCACTCTTCTTCGTCCTGTAAAGCCATGGCCATCCCACCTCTCTCAGCTCCGTCTGTGTAAAGACGGGGATGTGAGGGAAGATGGAGCAGGGAGTTTAGAGGGAGTGAGGTTAAATGGCCCATGTCAGTAGTAGTCTTTAACGCATGGGATTACTGCCCTTTTGTGTGCTGTGAGCTCACTCAGTCACTGAGCCCGTGTAAGACACACTCACACCATTTACCCCACACTGTCGCCGACACCCTGATCAGGCCGACAAAAGGCTGGGAAGTACACCGCCGCAATCAGCTTGCTAACAGTAAGAGGAGGGCCAGGAGGGAAGGGAGTGAAAAGACAAATACGTTGGAAGCAAAGGTTGTTGTGCGGGAGTGTTGTGTCTGAAATGGGGTTGAGGAAGAGGTCAGGAGAGGCTGTGTTGAACATTGAAAGTGGCTCGAGGTGAGAAGATATAAAGGAGGGGAGATGCACTGTAAATGCACTTAAGGCAAGAGTTGGGAAAACATCACAAAGAGATACAAAGAGACGCAGCCGGATGAAAGCAAGGCTTGAGGAATGCCGTACATTATTACACATGTGAGATGGCTTGTAATGATGCTAATTAAAGCTTTTATGCGTGTGTTGTTAAAATTGGCGTCTCGCTGTGATGTGCTCCATTTGGTCCCTTTTTTATGAGTTCTCGCGGCTGGATTGAAACTATGAAACCTGAAAACTCTCCTGTACATATTAAAAAAAAAAGGGAGTGAGAGAGAGAGAGACGCCACTAAAATATGCTTAATACGGAGCAGCTAATGGCACTTTTTAGATGTATCCATGATGATGGTTATCACTCTGCATGAATTCTGAATATTAGAGATTTGTTTTAGTGCTCTTAACTTCAATATGTAGCCATTATTTGTCGAGGGGCCTATCAGATTGGCCAGGTGGAGGCTGTTATGTCAAAGGCATATTGCCGGTGAATCCTCCCATACTGCCAGATTAAGTTATGCAAGTGTTTGAAAGGTATTATCTACTCAGAGTCATGTTTCCAGGCTGTTGACTTCAGTGTGATAAGCTTTCAGTGGAAGTCAAGCTGCGAAAGTATAGGAAATGTTTCCAGTGACAGTATACAAGAGAGGAAAAGAAGATCTTTCCATAAGTCCTGACTGCCAGCTACTTTATTATATATTTTTTCATGAGTGTACATTTTGCCACTACCAGTCTCCCCTTCAGAACAATGCATATTGGGATGACAGAGAAACTTGCTTATCTGTCAGTCCTAACTGCACATCCTTTATAAATCAGCTGAGAAGTTCTGTCCCGCTGAGCAGAAAGTCATCCTCAATTTTATTACAGATATTAGCAAAATGATTGATGATAAAACACCTGGGAGCTTCACTGATTGCACAGTTAGGGGACATCCTCATTAGACAGGCTGCTTTTGAGATTCCACTGTGGGGATTTAAAAGTCTGCTTAAAGCACTGCATGTTCATGTGTTTCTGGGGTTTTTTTTGTTATTTTTTTTTTGCTTAATTATCTTTATTTACATCGTCTGTTTTGCAGTAGAGCGTCTCTAAGATGCAAACACACACTCAAGTATCTAATTTGAGTAAAATACAGGCTTAAAATGTCTAAAAACAACACTTTTGACCATTTATGTAAACGAATGTGAGAACCTTCTGTTCATGGTTTCTGTTTTTCGTAGTCCTGCTTTGTGTCTAGTTAGCTCTTAAATGGAGTATTTAAGGGGTGAAGAAAGCCTGGAGGAAAGATGCATCCAAAGAGAAGCTATTGACAGTAAAGGTGTAAATAAGTAAATACAATTGAACAAATGTAATGATTTTCAGTTAAAAAAGTTTGGATCAGTCAGGAATAGGTGTGATTTACAGAATTAAATAGCCATTTACAGATTCTGTGGGCTAAAATCCCTAAGATTTGTCCTTTACAATAGTTCACAACCAGCGTGCTGTCAGGTAGGAAAACTCATTAAAACATGCAATAATTAAAATCCGTGTATGTGATGAAGTAGTTGCATTAGAATGTACCAGAGGCCTCCAAAGTTCGGCTTCTAAGGCCAGAACTTTTCTCTGAGGGAGCCTGTCTCCTGTTCCTCCATGTTCTTGTAGAAAGTGTTGACTATGTTCAAGCTCAAGTTGATTTATGACTCGATATTCAATATCTTAAAACATTTATGTTTATAATTATATCATAAATTCAAGTTGGAAAACATGGTGCCAAAAATGTTTGACTTTAATGGCTACCAAGTGTCTAAACTAGCAACAGGTGTAATTTCTCTCTTTGAGTGTTTGTGGTTTGGTCGGGTTCAGTAATGAAGCAAAACATTTCAAAACAAGAAAGCAGAACCCTGACAAGGCTTAATACCGTTTCGTAATACTGTCATCGATTACTTTAGATAAGAGCACCTGCGCAACAGTTGCCAAATTTGGTCCTGATGATTTCCTAGGGGACTGTTAGAGTCAGAGCTGCTTAAAGAACTCATATTCAGCTTTTCATGTTTTATTATTATTATTTCTCTTCCTCAGTGTGTTATATAGCTGCTTTTTTGTGCCTGTCAAAGGTCTGCAAACTCACCAAAGTTACTCTAAAAGGAGTTAGTCTCTCCCACAGAAAACACTGATTGTTCCCTGCCTGAAACACCTCATTTGAAGTTCAGGCTTTTCTTCTGTTACGCATGTATGTCATCATGTAACACCTTTGCATAACGCCTGGCTAGCAGCTAGCTTGACCCTCAAACAAAGAATGAGCTGCTGCCATTATTTCCTCACTAGAGCTGCTTCTGCTAGAGCTTCGTCTCTTTGCCTGTACTCATAGATTTGGGGTTACAATATGTGACCAATGTTACCTCGCTTTTGTTGGTCCACCTGACCAATCAGAGCAGATTAGGCTTTATAGGAGGCGGGGCCTTAAAGAGACAGTAGCTAAAAAGAAATGTTTCAGACAGAGGGTGAGAAGAAGTGTTACAGTATGACAGAAGTAATGTGTTTTTTGAACAATAAAGCATGTAAACATGTTCTACTAGACCCCAAAAATATAATCATGAACCTGCAAATGTGCCAGTTCATAGGCCTAAACATGATAAGGCTGGCTTTGTATAATGTGCCAGCTGTGATATTTGAAATGATGGATCTCAGTGGCAGCTCATGTTGTGTTTGAGCTGTTGGTTTTGAAAAGTAAAGAAGTATTGTTCATGTTCAAGGCCACATTTGTCGTCGTGAGTTGAGTCTGTTGTGGGATTAAGTTTCTGGTGAAGTTTCTCTTGATTTGAAGCCTCCGTTTAACTTTAATCAGGCCAACCGTCATTTATACAGAAATCATTGTCAGATGGAGTGCAGTGATTAATACAATGCTAACCTTTTTGCCTCTGTAATTTTTCTTTTGCTCACTGTAATTATCTTTCAGGCGTTCGCTGATGAGAGGCTCCGACAAACATCCATGTCTTATTAATCATGATATTGCCTTGATTTTATGTGTTTAACACGTGGTGCTGCGTTGCTCACGCGCACACACGCACAGCCACACAGAGCAATTCGTTTCTGTTGAGGTTTTCCTGTTTGCCTTGTGTCAGTGATGATAACTTTAATTATTGTGCCTTTGCTGTCTCAGTCCATGCATTCTGATGAGCCTTGTGTTTAAACCGATTCGCGCACACACACAGACTTTGGCTTGGGTAAAATGTGACGAACAGGTCAATTAAAAGGGCCTTTGACTGTCCAGAATGTTTTAATTAAAGTAGCAGTGAAATGTAAACTTGGTTCTAATTATGATTAGCCTTAATTAGCTGTCACTCTGATCTTAATTGCTTTTGAATACAGCTGACCTCCAAATGCTGCATCTCCACGCACCACGGCTTGGTTATTCGACGCTGTTTTTGTCTGTATCATTACTGCCTGTTCGGTACACGTAGTAATAATGTATGGTATTTATCTTTCTCCAGATAAAACTTTAATGTTGTGTTTCTATCATTTGTTTGCATCATTTTCCTCAGGCCATACTGGATATGGTGGTGAAGAAGAGCGAAGGTTACAGCGTGGAGCAGCTGGAGAGACTGTACTCTCTTCTCAGCCAGTGTATCTACCAGCACCGCAGAGAGTACGACAAGACTCAGCTACTGGAGGTCAGTGGGGCTGTTGTTTTAGCGATTAGTATATCAACCACTTCACCAGATAGTTGATTCATCTAAACGAGACATTTTCTGCCAAAAAAAATAGAATTAACCTGTTCATTTAAGTCCACATTTTTGGAGTTTTGAGTGTTTTGGAAACATAAATTTAAAAAAGCTCTCTACTAAGGAAAGGCAACACTTAACATTGGGTTTGCTTTTTCTTGTGATGCATCTTCCACCAGATCAGCGTCTGTGTGTTTTCTCTCAAGGTGTTAACGGATTGTGCTCGTGCTGCCATTGAAACTTTGCCCAGGGTATAAACCTTGTTTTTGTTTTGTGCTAATTCGAAGCTCTCCCAAACTTTTGAAGCCTCAGATCTTTGGAAACTTTTACATTGAACCAAGTTGGATTCTGCTGCAGCCAGCACTTTCTGAAACTTTGGCATTGAGTGCAGCTGGAGCCAAAAACGACCGACGTCATGATGCAGCTATGGAGGAAAAACATTTGTCACAATGAACTGAATTACTTCAGAAAAAAAAAATGTAAAAAACATGAGTTGGCTTAAAATATTGATGAATTTTCAGGGATTATGCTGACGAATCCTGACAGCCCTAGAGTCCAGAGAGAAGCGTACCGTCAGTCAGTCAAAATAAGTCATAAAGCAAGTGTTTCCAAAAGTATGTGCAATTTTAGGATGACAATACATTAATATATAGCTGTAAAACCAAATAATACAGTGTAGCTGGGGTGAGACTTTCACTGATAGTTGCAATTTGGTTTGTTGAATGACAAACCAGTGCAAAATGACTATTTTTTTTGCCATTTTTAAAGCAAAAATGCCCAAACTCACTGTCTCCAATTACATATTTCATGTTTTTCGGTCTTCTGTGATAGAACACTTAATAGCTGAGTGGTTAAGGTGCATTACATGTGGTCGCAATCGCTGTCTGTCAGGCTCTGCCTCCACACATGTCCCAACTATGTTTAATATAGCAAAAACACCAAATAATGCCTTTTAAAAAAGGAAACTCATTATTTTTTAACATTGTTTTAACAAATTAAGCTCTTAAAATATCGAAGCTTTGGCTCTGAAAACTGTGATGGGATTTTTTTTTTAATATCATAAGACATTATACAGTATCGACTTAAGAACTGATTATTTGAGGAAATAATCAACAGATTAATTGAAAGGTAAAGTAGTTGTTAATTGCAGCTCTGGTTGTCACATAGGTGCTTCAACACCTTGTTGAATGACGAGCAGGAGGTAGATGTAAGCCTCTAAGACAGGGATGCTCAGTTTGATTTGCCTGGGGCCCACTTTTGTGAAATGAGAGGAAGCCAGAAGCCAGTTAATAAACAAACAGACTTGGATAAACTCAGATAAAGTGAGTAAATAAACAGGAAAAGGCTCCTGTCTTATCTTTCTGTGGAATGATTTGTTTTCAAATTAATGGAGTAACAGCCAAAGGACATAAGTGAACATTTACTGTCTAAAGACACAACAAAATCTAAGTCAAGACAGATATGCAACATGTCGGTGGAGCTGGGTAGTAACGGTGGAAATAGAGGATTTGTATTTATCTGTGGCCTTTGTACTCCTGAATATGACCTGATGAGGACGTGTAAAAGATTGTGTTCAGTGCTTGTGAGACTTACAAAAAATAAAGTGACTCCAGGAACAAAACAATTCACTAGAGACGCCCCACAGCATTTGGCAAGTCAAATTTATTGCACTTCTTAAAATTAAAAACTGCCTTATCTTTGTAATTTGAGATAATTACAATTTCAAATGGTATTGCATGTCAGACAGCATGAAAATGATCTCGACGCAATAAGAAATGAAATCGAATTTTAATTTTTCTTATGAAGACAGTTCCGCCTGTAAAACACTAGAGATTCCTTTTTCATCTGCGTACTCGACTTTTTGTTTGCTTGAATTCGATAAAATGGAGAAAATAAAGAGACGTTTCTTATTAATGCAGCATAAAGGCAACTGTGTGGAGATCAAGGTCAGAAGATGTAAAATCATTATATACTGCCGTAAACACACAATTTTTGCATTTATTGTAGCACTTTAAGGATGTTGAGTGTTTTCTTTCACTCAGGCCAAGTCTGTTTGGAGAACGCTGCAAATAATAGACCTGTTGCATACCAAGTAAGTGTTATGCAAGGCACGGGTATTTGTATGGCGCATTTCATACACAAAGCAATTCAGAGTGCTGTACATAGCGCATTAGCGTGCTTAAGAAGGAAGGAAAACAGCAAGAAAACAAATTAAAAGTTTAGGCATAAATAAAAGCTTGAACTCTCTGAACTTCAAGCAGTTGTTGGATGTTTTTTTTTAATTATCCCGTCACATTTTGTCTTATTGTGGGCTCATTTTTCTCTGCAACATAAAGTCCTGCACCTCCATGGAAACAAAACAACCATGACAGTAAATAGAGAGAACTCAGAAAGAGCCCCAGTGAAGTTAAGATATCATAAATCATAAAAAAAGAAAAATGAAAGTTGAATTTCTTTGGTTGTTTGTTTACAAAAAACATTGGAGGCTTTACATCAGTAGATCGTTTACTTCATATATTTCTAAAACCTCTACGAACTACACATTTTTCAGGAGCCTCTGCACACAGACTTTACAAAGATATTTCACTGTGCTGAATGTATTGTCCAACGACTTGCTCCTCTGTATATCATCTGTGAGCCGTACTGCATTTATGTTACAGCTCAAGCATGTTTTCTTTTCTCCCTCTAAGTCTCTGATTCGTTTCCATACTTGTCTCCTGTCTTCGCGTGTACAAGGCCTGCAGTTCAACCGAACAGAGTTTTTGCGATGTGTTTTTGCGATGTGACTTCTTATTAGGTCGTGACTGAGTCAAACTGCGTAAAGGAGCACATCGTTTTATTTCCTGTTTTTACAGAATCCCATGCAAACCGTTTATGTTTAGCTTATGAGACGTGTAGAATGAAGTGATTTTGATTAAATATCATGATTTTAAGCTTGGATTTGGAACCACGTGTCACGCATGCTTTCAAAGACTGTCAGAAAATTGAAACCCTGAGGCATCAAGGAGCTCAAATTTAATTAAATTTTTTATAGAATCTTGTGCAAATTGTTGATTTTGAGCACATTTTTAAATGCAACATATATAATACAGTGTTTTTGATTAAATATCACGATTTTAAGCTTAGATTTGGAACCACGTGTCACGCATGTTTTCAAAGACTGACAGAAAATTGAAAACCTGCTGCTCCTGGTGTCGATAAATGGTGTAATATTGGCAGTTTCTGTAAAGATTACATGCCTTTCAAACCTACCTGTTGGCTTTGAGGTCCAGGGGATGAAAGTATAAAAGAAATGAAAGCGCAAACCAGACTTTAGTGGCCCAGTAGTTAATGCACTGGGCAGCAGAATGCATGTACGGGTTAACAGAAAAAACACCCTCAGTAGAAAGCTTTTCCTTTTTTTCATAATTTCTAATCTCTTTTGACAACGTTCCACACAGAGAAAGCTGCTGTATATTTTCCCAGAATCCCATCTGGTCATCTGCCGCTGCTGTAGGATGTCAATGCAGACAGCGGGGCCAGGAATGGCAGCGTCCTGGCGCCGGTAGCCAGAACCGGCTGTCAGGATGTCAAAGAGGGGAAGCGGCGAGAAGGGAGGGAGAGCAGTCAGCCAGGTGGTGCCGCCTGTCGACAGGCCGGCTGGCGGAGGCCGGGAGGGGCTCGTGTCTGAGTTCATTTCACACTGCCAGCCCAAATTGGTGTTTCAGGAGCAGAAATGTCAGCTCATCTGGCACGTGTTTTGTTTGCCTGTGTTCGCCAACACGCACCCCGAGTCCGCGGCAGGTCATCTCGTCGTAACGGCAAAAAAAAAATAAAAGCACATAGACACACGTGATGCCGAACACGGAGGCTGCAGCCATTTCCACTTAATGTTGCACTCGGTTGGTATTTGTGTCTAAGTTGCAGAGCCGAGTGAAATGGAGCGTGTCCATACATTTGTCTCCTTTACTCTCCCCCCGTCCTCCTCTGGTTATGGCTCGTCTCAGTGTTCGAGAAGAGCTGACCTTTTAGCAGATGGAGTGGACTGCACCCTGCTTTCCGTTAAAGCCAGAGGGACCGTATCTGCTCTGTGCGCAGCAACATGCCAACTCCGCTCCTATCAGCAGACTAGTGTTCGTGTTGCCCCAGTCGTAGCCTCGGCGCTGCGCAGTGTTTTGCCTCGTGTCTCAGACAGCAATTAAAGACTTTGTAAGAGCCTTGGACCTTTAACCTGGATCTGTGCAGTGCCAGAACTGGTCAAGTTAGCCGAGCTTCATGAGACCTGCTATTTCTCTGCTTGTTTGGTGTGTTTGCTGCTGAAGAATCTGGCCTGCAGGTCATTTAATATAACTTTCTTCCTACTTGTTTATACAAAACAACACCAGAGGCCAAGTGGTAAATTGTTCCTAATACATGCTGGACTTTCACTCCATTTAATTATTTGTGTCTTCTTGTTGTATTCTCGTTGGAAGGCAGTGAAATGTAGATGATTTTATGATACGTATAGTAGACTGCAGCTACTTATTATTATTATCGCTGTCGATTTTCTTAAATAGATAATTAGTTGTTTGTCTATAAATTGTCTGAAAATGGTAAAAAATGTTCCCCACAACCCAAGATGATGTCCTCCAATGTCTTATTTTGTCCACAGCCCAGAGATATTCAGTTTACGGTCACAGAGGAGGAAATAACTACAGCAATATTCAAATTTAAGCAGCTGGACTGAGACATTTGTGATTTTTTTTTTTTTGTTATAACCCTCTGAACCCCAAAACCCACCAGCAAGTTTGAAAGGCATGTCATCTTTTATAAATACATGATTTTAGATTTTAGAGCCAGAAACTGTAAAAACAGAGAACTGAGAACGATGGACCTTGACACAGGGTTTTGTTGAGAAAACCAACTAAATCTAGGCTTAAAAACTTAGGATTCTTTTTTATCTGAGTCACTTTTTTTCTACGTTTCATCTAGAAATTAGCCAAAGATGAACCATTTGCCTCATATTTTGTGAAAAAGTACAGCCATGAGTGACTTAACTGTGACCATTAGTCACATGACAGAACTTCTGTGAATATTCGGCTGAACTGCAGGCAATGTATGGAGGTATGGAAAGAAGTTAGAGAGATTGAAAGCAAAATGCAATGAATCAATAAAATAAATGCAGCATGGCTCAAAAACAGTATGCAGAGAAGCAAGTTGTCAGCAAGTTGTTGAGCGTTACATTCTGCATTGTGAAACATACTTAGTGGTTACCTCCACCAAGGAGGTTATGTGATGGCTTGCGTTGGTTTGTTTGTTAGTTTGTGTTCAAAATAACTCGAAAAGTAATGGATGGTTTTGGATGACATTTTCAGGAAATGTGTGAAATGGGACAAGGAAGAAATAATTCAATTTTGGGAGTGATTGGGATCACCATTCTTTAACATTGGGAGTGTTAGAAAGCCTTGCAGTGCCACCTTGTGGTAGGAAAGTTGCACATATATGGTGGATGTCGGCCGCTCGTGCTCAACCACAGCAGTGCTACGGTGTGAGAGCCATTACCGGGCAGTTAACTTTTTTTAAGGATACTTTGTGTTGGGGGTGGACTGAAGTCCTTTTCTAGTTTGTAGAGGTAACGTGAATTGTAAAATGTCTTTTTCTTTTTTTCTTGGAAAACTTGGAAAAATATTGCACATGTCAACTCCAAGTTTATTTAACTTTTTGTAAGACAAATAATCAAAGAAATTCAACTTTTGCTTGTGCGTTTTTAATGATTTATGGCATTCTAACTTCGCTATACTGCAAGGAAAGCATTTTTGAGTTCTCTCTACTTCTAGCCGAGGTTGATCTGCTTGACTTCTTGCTGCTGTGAAAAACCCACGGGGAGATAAAAAATAAATAATTAAATAAATAAAACGCCCAGAAACTGCTTGAGGTTGCAAAATTGCTTCAAATCAATTATTCGATTATTAGAATAGTTGCCGATTGATTTATTAATAATTGCTGCAGCACTGATGTACAGGTATTTGGAGGATGTGATGTTAAGTCAGGATTCCAAGAGTGATGGCGTCTTTGGAGACAAAAGACAAGACGCTGTGTACCAATGCTGAAAAGTCATCTGAAGAGAAAACCTTCATACAACAAGCAGAGAAATCCATTTCTCCATTGACAGCAGCCTCTGTAGAACAGAATGCACTGCAGCCTTGGCTTTCATCATAGCGAATCTGTTGTCAGCAGCTTGTGAAACAACACCTTCATCCAGGAACAATACACAACATTGTTCTCTCTTGACTCTCTTTTCTCTTTCCTGGAAAAGAAAAAAAAACACCCAACAACTTATGCTGTTGTTGTCTTTTCTCTGCTAACCTACGCGCCACGGAGAAGCCAGCTCTCCCAGGGGCGGTGGGAGATTAGATCTGGGGAAATCTGAGCTGGAGGTAGATACGATGGCTTCGGACAAGGTGGGCGCATCGGAGTAATTTATAACACTTTCGCCGCAAATCGGTCGAACATGGCGAAATGATGGCGGTGCGGGGCATGCAAGGCTGGGCTTTTCTTTTAATGTGCACTGACGGCTCCTTTAGGGAATAAAACTCATAAATTAGCGATTGGACCTTCTCGCCATGCTAGAGAGGCAGCGGCACAGGCCCAATTTCATGTCGGCGAGACGGAGGGCTGGTCGGTGCTGCGGTTTTCCAGGATGACAGTGTTCTCGGCCCTCTGGCAGATAAACTTGATATCACAGGGGTGCAAAGTGTCAAGGCAGCGCAGTGCTTATTTGCATGTTGCTGTGTGGGCGTACAGTAAAACAGGGCAAACAGACAGGTGTTAAGAGCCAAGATGTGTCTAAAACATGGGCTTTGGGTTTTTATAGCTGCCATGACCCACTGCTGATAGCTGTGGGGGTGTGATGAAGTGCTAAGTGCTTATTTCATGTCATAAATGAATCACTGGCCGTATAGCTTCAGCCAGAGCGAACTGCAGTATATGTTTGCGTGTAGTTTGTCTGCATTATATTTGGCTTGTTAAATAAAGAACCATGAGACCAGCAAACACCCTTGTTTATTGCATTTTGATGCGTTGCTGGAAACCCAAGCTGCAGTCTGTGCTTTCACTTTTACTGAAAACAACCATTAATATTGGCTAGGTTGGCTAGCTTAGAGCAAGTTCCAGGCCTTAGTCATGTTTAATAGACGACTATAGGGACAGTTAAACATTAAACTAAATGTACTTACATGTAGTGGTTAGACGATATTGGTATTCAATGGCCGGTGTGGATTATTTATCAAAATCAGAACCAGAAATGCTGAGAAATTGCTTATGTTGCTCCCATTCCGAGTCTTAATATAAGATAAACATGAGTAGAAAAATATGTCCTCAAAATATAAACATAAGTAGAAAAGTCTAAAATGTAAAAATGTACATTCTACTAGGAAAATAAAAATGCGAGTTTACAGTGCAATAAATAATAATGGAGTTATAATTGCACAGGGGAGCACATTATCAAAGGTGAAGAGGTGAATATGAGTAAACTTTAGAAAACTGGGCGGCTGATTGCTAATATATAATGCTGATATCATGATGTTGTTGGTTTTCAGCAGCCACACTTTAACCACATACCAACAAAACCTTTAGTAGAGTTAATGATGAAGAGTTTTGCTGTCAGGTTTCTACAATACAAAACAAAGTTTAAATGTGAAGGTTGAATCCCAAACAGGAAGCTTTCTGTGTGTTACTGTGAATTTTCACTCAGTGGAGAGATGCCTGGGATTTGGGCCTTTCCATATTACATGGATATGATTGGTTGCGTTCTAGCAGCCACTTCCTGTTTAAGACGCCTTCTTTAAGTCATACTCTGTTTGCCTGATGAAGGTCTAGCACTGAAACTGTTGTGCATAAATGTACTTTTGTAGAGTTTTGTAAGTTAACACTGAGCCGTCGTCTGTTTTTGAGATGCTTTTGTGAATCTAGATGCGCTAAGAGTTCATTTGTCTTGTTTACCAGCCTCTGGAAATAATAACCAAATGTAGTGTATAAATCTACTGATTAGTACGCCTGAGCATCTCAAAATGGCATTTAATCGACCTACTATCACTACGAGTGTGCCAAAACTCGCCATTAAAGCCCAGATCAGCGCAAAAATTCAAGAAAATTTCCAAACCAGGGGACCTGATAGTCGAGTTGTTAGTTGCACATCTCATACGAGTCCCTGGTTCGATTCCCAGCTGGAATAGTTGCTGTGTGTCATTGTCCTGCTCCCTTTCCCCACGTTTTCTCTTATTCTTTGCTGGTATTCTCAAAAAAAATGTCATAAAAATTCCCGAGAAATAATCTTTATTCTAGCTTTTGAAAAAACAAAACTTGAAATGTTGTAGTCTGCCGCCTTTGTTCAACCAACAGTCTAAAAGTTCAGTTTATTACCATCTAAAAATAAGAAAAATCAGAAATTAAACTCCTTTTTAATTGATTTAAATGGCCCTTATGAGCTTCTGTGCTTATTTAAAACCTTTATTATTATTACTTTTTGATAAAATTGTATTTTGCACAAATCCATTTCATTTTTTAATATTCATACAAATATTTTAATGGAGAAAAAGGAAAGGAAACCAGTGAATATTCACATTTGAGAGGCTGTGCTGGGGGGAATAAAAATCTAAAAATGACACAAAAACTAAAACCATAAATCAGTGTTCTGTTGACCAGCTGAGCGATGATGTATTAACTAATTATTTCAGCTTTAATGAAACCGTTTCAGGGTCTTTCCTGCTCAGAATGGACATTTTGGGGGGGATTATTCACGACAGAAAGCTCAGTCTACGTACTGTAAAGGCAATAAATCAATGCTAAATAATTTGAGAGAAATCTGTGCGTTTTTCACCTTTTTCAGACCGTTTCTTAAACAAAAACGTCTATTATGCTTGAATAAATAAAACCACAATTAGCAAAAATGATTTTGGCTCTGGCTGGAAGAAAAGACATGCTTTTTCTGTCTCTTTATTTATTTTGGGAGTAATTAAAATAGTCTCCATTAGTGTCAGCTAACGTACTACGTGCTAATAGTTGGTAATGATGTAAAAATGTCTGTTATTGCCATTAATTTTGTCGAAGTTTCAGAGCTCCACTGTCCCTTCCTGGAAAAGTTTATCCCTCTTTATGTGTAAAATTGCTTTTCTGCTGTAAAGTTCCTACTTTTCTTGAAATTGGTATCTTGTCGCGGCGTCTGTCGCACTGACTCAGCCATTCAGATGAGAGAAAACACACAGTGGAACATCTTCAAGGCATTAATCATGGTCTATTGCAGGCTAACATCCATCTCTCTTCCTCTGGCTCTGCTCAGATTTAGTCAGTGTCAAACTCTGCTGTTTTCACGCTGAGAAAAATCGCCTGTCTCATTCTAGCACAGCTTTGCTTCATTTTACATCATTTATCATGGTGAAAGCTGTTGTTTGCTGTGGGAAATTTCCAAGTAATATTGAAACCGCGGCGCACAGATGCTTTTATACACACAGCCCAGTTTTGCCGGCTGAAACCGAAACGTTACGTGTCTTTGTGTGTCTTCTCTGTTGCAGGAGATGGAGGACAGAATCCAGCATTTTGATACATTCCTGTGAGACAGAGGGGGGAAGACTAATACCTATTATCAGGTAGATCCTGGGACCACAAAGACACAAACTGAGTGAAGTGAGAGTGAAGGAGTCCAGCCCTCGACACAACAACACAGAAAAAAAAACACAGAAAATCCCCTCCTCTCTCGTCTGGAGGGAAACGAAACGAGGACAGAGACATTCAATGGTGCTATCGTCTCAGGAACCTGGCCAGATCCAGACCCCTTCTACACAACCAAACTCCCCCGGAGGTGTGTCAGTCACACAAACACAACACAACAACAAACACACCGACGGTGACGGGCAACCCTGGTGCTACTCGGGTGCTAATCCTAACCTTTTTATCCATGCTGCTCTTTGGGAACACTTCTTCTAACTCCGGATGACTAGCAAAACCAACAGATCGGGTGATGTCTTATCTTCTCTCCGGAGCAGGCGGTGCATACACACTTTTTAAAAAAACACACACACACAACAACAACAACAACAACGTCTCTTTTCTTGGGTACACTCACTCAGAGCCTCACCAGCAGGAGTGTGGATGCAGAGCGCTGCTAGGAGACAGATGATACCACGCTATTTCGTGGCTCTTTTGTTTCACTTTCTGCCATTTTTTTTTTCAAAGCCACTTGATTAGTTTTTTTAAAAACATCTGAGCCACCCAGTTTACAAAGAAGTTCCACCGCAGACACAAAAACCCGCATCCAGTTACGTCCTTCAGTGTTGGTCTCGGAGCGTAGCATTAGCATTAGCCTGCGGCGGCCAATCTGTGAAACCCTCCTCGCTCACTCGCCTGAATAGTTCCGTCGTCTTCTTCTCCACTACATTTTCACAGTATGAATGTTTCCCCCCACTCCGCTCAAGCTGTGCCCGCCAGTTTACTATTAATTTTTTTTATTTTTTCCTCCCCGGCTGAGGAACTGGAAGCAGTACAAATTAGTCTGTAGTTTGCACTGCCTAGCGTGTGCCTTATTTAAAAAAAAAAAACAAACCTCATGATGTATTTAGCAGGATACTTTCAATTCGTGACAATGAAACAGGCTCCAAGTTTATGGGGGTGAGTCTTAACCACTGAGGTCACCTTGAAGCAGCAAAAAATAAACAAATCGACATGTCATGACGCCATTAGATCGACATATCAAGGTGATGCATCTCTACTTAGGTGGGCCAAAAAAACAAACGGTAAAATACGACTTTCCTTCCTGTGTCTGGCCAGATATGTGTGAAGCACTTGAACGTTGCTCCCGTATTTAAATGTGTTCATGTCCTGTTAAAGCTGAGGCGAGAGGTTGCCGACACCAGCCTTCCGTTTCAGTTTTTCATATGCAAAAAACTGAAATAATCCGAATAATAATGATGCGAGTAAAATGACTGATCGTGCCAAGTGTTATCCCACTCCTTCGGAAGGTGCTGACATTCACCCAACTACATTAGCTGGTCATAACAAAAAAAAAAAAATCTGTATTATGTTGTGTATTATTTTTTTTTTACTTTTTTAAATGAAAATGCTTTTTTGCTTGGAATTGTTTTATTCTTGTTGTTTATTTTTTCTTGCATGGGTTGTGAATCCACAATGAACAAGGCCATTCTAGGCAGTGCCCGTCGCTAAAAGTGTATAAAATGTCCCCCCCCCCCCACTCCTCTTTTTTTAATGGGATTTATTTCTGTTTTTCCTCAACACCAGACAAGAGAAGCTGGATGCTCACCTGTGGCCAACAGTGTTTGTGTGTTTTTTCCTAACTGTAGAAGCTTTATAAAGAAGTTTTCATGCCATATTTAGCAGGCGTAGACAGGAGAACCCCCCCCCCCCCCTTCTCTCCGAGCACTCAACAAAAACCTCTCGGTGCAACTCGTAAACCCCAGCTCACCTCTGCCTTTTTTTCTCGGATTCTTGGTGACACAAAAAAAAAAAAAAAAAAAAAAAAAAAAGCAACATGAAAAACCGTATGCAAACTGGCAATGACAGGTTAGCACTTGGACTACTGCAGAGAGAGAGAGAAAAAACCAACGCTACCTCAGTTTAATTTATTTTAAACGCGAAAGAAACTGTTTACTGGGTACAAGAGCAGTATTTTCCCCCCATCACACCCTCCCAACACATGAAAATACTGTCGCGACATCCGCAGCGTACCAACGCCGGTACCAGATCAGCGCAACCGCGGCTGCTGCAGTAATCCAAGAGTTGTTTCTATCTCTGATTGTTATGTATGTTTGCGTTTGAGCCACATGATGATTGCATAAAAATTTTAAGGATATTTCAAGGACTGTATATTTTACTGCTTTAGTTTCAGGTTCATTTCTACACTGACACCGAGGAGGATCCGCTCCTCTCGCATCTTCTCACCCTCTTCTATCCAGAGAGCATTTTTCTGCCTCTTTTTACACACCCATCGCCTTTTTTTAAATTTTAATCCTAAGTGTTTATTTTTTTTCTTTATTGCAGATTTTTCATCTCATGATTCTGATTATTTATTATTATTGTTATTATTATTATTAAACATGTTTTACACCTAATATTCAGTAAATTTGTCTTTTTGTACGTTTATTTTTGAATTTAACTAAATTGGGAAGCATCGTGCGTTCGTTTTAACCGGTTTTTTTTTTTTTTTTTTTTTTTGCGTAGCGTTTGTGTAGCAGGTTTATTTGGCGTGTACGGGGGAATAAAAGGGTTTACAGGTCTCTCAGGTTCAACACGCGACAACATGCCCTGTCAGCTTTTTCTATTTATTTCGTTGTTCTGATGTTTTTCGTTCGTTGGAGGCGGTTACAGACTGTGGCATACTGGAACATTAGGATATTTAAGATGAACTGTTTCTGTCTAGTACATCCCAGTAAGAGACCTTTTAAATGTTGTTCACTTTGTCTCCAGTTTCTGCCAGAAGACTTATTTTTATGGATTTCTAAAACACATTTGGACATGAAATATGGCTGGTTTAAATGTCATACATTGTGATCTTCCTTTTCTTATATTAAATCGTAGCCAGTTTGGACTAACAACCAATTTTTGTCTGGTAGTTGAGACTACTTAGTCCAGTATGCAGAAGGATAAAAAAAGAGTTTGTTCTTTCCTCCACTACTTTGTTCTTCCCTGTTTTTCTTTCTCACAGTTAATTTAGACGTTTCATAGCTTTGTCCGGTTCTGTTCGTTTCTGTGTATTTAACACACATGTTCGCAATTGTTACTTTAGTGTAAGTTATATTTGAAATGAAACATTTACTGTATTTCTCAAATAAACTGCTGTGATATACTTGAATAAAGGTGCAAACTGTAATTTCAGAGTGTTGATTTTTAAATTGAGAAAAATACACCTGCCTAATATTGTGTTGGTCACCTTATGTGCTCAAAAATGCTCTGAACCACTGGACATGGACAAGAGGACCTCTCAGGGTGTCCTATGGGGTCTGGAACCAGGACGTTGGCAGTGGATCCTTTGGGTGCTCTGACTTGTTCAGTGGGGCCTCTGTCAATCCAACTTGTTCCACTGCATCCTGTTGATGCTTGATCAGAATGGGGTGTAGGAAGTTTGGAGGTCAAATCAACATGTTGGACCATTGTCATGTTCCTCAACATGTTCCTCAACATGTTTGATGTTTTTTCCATGTGGTGGGGTGCATTTTCCTGCAGGGGTAGGCCAGTGACATTTGGGATTTCTATTTGCATGAGGGAGTGTGTTTGTTGTGGGACAATGTTTATTTGGGTGTTTAAGTCTCATCAACATGGATGTTAAAATCCAAGATTTTCCATCAGAACACCACATAGTACCAATATGACCAACACTATTCACTTCACCTGTCAGTGGTCATGATGTTGTGGCTGATCAGTCTGTATAGGCTTTATGTGCACTAACACGGATATTTAGCAACATTTTTATCTACGTATGAGCCTCCTATTGCTTTTATAAACACTGGTTTGTGTGTATCTGAGTGGACGTGTAAAACTAAGAGTTTAAAGCGATTAATGTGTCAGATGTCAGTTCGCACTTTCCCATTGTTGGTTTGAGTAATGAGCAACGACAACAGCAATTATATGCCAGTTTCTTTACGTTTGGTTGCCATCAGCAGTTTCACATTTACAGCTTAACTTGGTTTAGCTGCAGTACTCTGCAGCCTCTGCTGTGTCCATATTTACAAAAATATCTGTATTAGTGTGGACAAGGCCTTAGTTGAATCTTTTCAAGAAGTATATCTTTGTATTTTAAATAAACCACTGGAAACAATGCATCCCAGTGGCACAGAGGGCAGGACGGAGAACAATTGATACTGTGTTTGAATTCCCTGATTTGTGACACGAGTCTGTGTTTGTAATGAAGGAAAAGTCTAGTTTCCAACTCAAGTAGGCAGGTCAGGTGTAGATGTTAAGATACAATTTATATATATTTAAATTTACCTAAATAATTCAGATATTTTTAAAGACCTTACAATATTAAACATAATAAAATTAATCAAACTAACCTAAATATTAAGCTTAAGACCCTTTAATATGCTATAGAATACAAATTAACAAGACTAACTTAAACAATAATACCCTGTAGTATTATCATTATATAAATTTCCCTTATGTAAATATTAAAACTATGTACCTACAATATTACATTAATTTACCTGTGTAATTTAAATAAAGGTTAAGATCCTCCACTTTTATATATTAAATAAATTTATCTGAGTACTTAAAAAGTTAAGGTTAAGATAACATAAAAATGTATACCATGTTATTTATAATAGAAATTTAATTTAACTAAATTAAATGTTAGTTAAGACCCTGAATTATATATTCTATAAATGTACCTGACTAATTTAAATGTTAAGGTTAAGTCCTTCTGATATTTATACATAAATGTAACATTATATTAATTTAAATATTAAGCTTAAGCCCCTACAATATTAATGTTAAGACCCTCCAATATTATTTATTATACAAATTTACATTGTGTGTGTATATATATATAAATATATATATATATATATATATGAGCAACTTAACCATAATATATTAATTAGTGAAGGAATTTTTTTAATAAATAAGCTTAATATTTAAGTTAGTCAGGCTAATTTGTAACATATGGTAATATGTGTGATATCTATATTATGGTAATTTATATAATAAATGATATTGTAGGGTTTCAACCTTAACATTTTAAATATTTGGGTAAAAAAGTAATACATTAAATAAATAATAAATGCTTTACTAATTAAAATATTAAGGTTAAGTCGCTTCTAAATATTATTATTACCCAAATAATTTCAATGTAAAAGAAAATATATAAATATTTATATATATATATATATAGTGAGGTAATATTTTTTAATAAATAATATTGGAGGGTCTTAACCTTAATATTTAACTTAATCTGGCTCATTTGTAAGGTAGGGTGTGTGACTATATGCTATATATATATATATATATAATCTTGTATGGTCTTAACCTTAACATTTTATTTTTTACCCAAATAATGTAAATATTAAACTTAAGACCCTACAATATTATTTCATAATGACATTTACATAATATAAATATTACCCTAGATTAAATTAACCAGACTGACATAAATATTAAGGTTAAGACCCTCCAGTAATATTTATATTATAAAATTACCTGACTAATAAAAATATTAAGGTTTG
This sequence comes from Dascyllus trimaculatus, assembly GCA_024666655.1. Classification (NCBI taxonomy): domain Eukaryota; kingdom Metazoa; phylum Chordata; class Actinopteri; family Pomacentridae; genus Dascyllus; species Dascyllus trimaculatus. The sequence goes on from CM045455.1 coordinate 27,595,340, forward strand.
GCATCTACAAAATTCTACACAGAAAGCTGGGTAGATTGCCAGCCTACAGCTAGTTTGGTAGCTGATGAAGTTTCTAAATTGAGGTAAACAATTAGAATTTTCACTCAATGTGTTTCTTTCCACCCCAAACAGAACAGCAGCAAACCTCCTGTCCTGTTGTGTCTGAAAGCCCCATTAAACATCACACAAAGAACCAGACTGGACGAGGTCTTCATGTTCTGGTATATGTATTAGTTTTCAATAATAACAATTGTTAATTTCTCCTTTTTGGGTACAGATTTACAGACATACCATTTTGAATCCAACCTATCAGTTTTTTTTTCTAAAAACATTTATACAGAATTGCCTTCAGGTTTTTAAAATATACATATTTCCTTCCTGTATTTACAGAATACCAACCGCACATCGTCTGTGGGTTGCAATGAAACACGTCGTATAAAACAGAAAAGGGTGGACTTTTGAAAAACGGAAAAGAAAAAAAACAAGACATGGATCAACAGATAACGTCTATGGTAACAGTCACAGGTGAATATTGTGCTTTTTTCCGGAGGAACTGTCCCAAGTTCAACATCTGATCGGCGGAAGGAGGAATCCCCTCTCTCTCCAAATACCAGAGTACAAATAGAAACGGGAAAAACAAGCCGCTCACCCTGCACATGATATCTCAATCAGGCTGGAACTGCACCAAAAACTAAAGATTTCCTCCTTTCTAAACCCCACCTGACCCAGATTGGATCGTTTTTTCTGATGTTCAGTGAGTCATTAAAAGAATCTGGGTTACGGAGAGTTCAAAATCTGGTTTTTAAATCACCTCACAGGAGGAGTTTCTGCTTCCTGGTGCAATAGGAGAGAGAGAAGAAACTCCTCAGACCCGCTGATAAAAGAGGAAAACAGTCAGATTCCTTTCCTTCACTTCTCCTCCTGTCCTGTAGATGTCACTACTGAGAAAACACAACAAAGAAACGTTAACGAATGAAACCTACCACCTGGCAAATGTCAAAGGGATGAAGATGTGGACCTGCGATGGCTTTCACTGAGCCGAGTTTATCGAAGAAACAACAGAGCGGTGAGTTCACGGAGACAGAACCGAACGAAACCTCATTAAAAAACCAAGGAGCTTGTAAATTACTAAGAGGGTCCCTGTGCCTGTTGGATGAGGATGAACTACTACCATGACACATACAGTACTGGAGGTTAGGCTTCGTCGCCTGACATGGCTGAGTAGCTGAACATGAGTACATTCTGCACAGGGTTTTTTTATTTGAGGGGGTGGAGGGAAGGTAACAGTGTGGATGGATGCTGGCGTCAAGTCCAGAAGTCGCCGACCGACCAATCCGGCTCTAAGCTGCCGTCACACATCGTCCCACAACTGGAGCTCAGCTGGTGTTTTGGCGTCGAAACCCGGTACGATTCCGGTACCGAGCCGCCCTCAGCCGCTCTGGATGTACTTCTTGATGACCACGCAGCCGTGTCTGAAGAGCGGGCAGGGCAGCGACTGCAGCAGTGTCCACGAGTTGGTGCAGGGGTCGAAGGTCTCCATGTTGCCGAGGGCCGGACCCTCGCTGCTCACGATGCCTCCCGTGGCGTAGATCTTCCCGTCCAGGATCACAGCGCTGCAGAGACACACAAGTCAGTCAGGTTCAGTCAAAGATAAAACACATTTTGGGAAATACACTTCAAAAATTGGGGCATATGCAGCCATGTTTTGGGAGTGTGCAAGTTTAAAATGGGTTGCATGAGTGCAGCCATAGTGGAAAAGTTAGTCTGGATCCCTGCTTCTTAGCTTTCTGGGGGAAGCTAAATGATAAAATAGAGACTCTAATATAACTTGAGCTTTTATGTGTCAGCTCTGATTTAAAAACACCAGATATAACAAGTTAATTTGCGAGCACAGATTGTATATATAGAGGATAAACGCAGCCTCTGGGTCTGGAAAGTAAAGCAAACGCACAAGTCATCTGATTTGCAAGATGTGGATTTTACATGGCTCTCTCTTTTCCTTCTCCAAGTCCATTCTTAAGGTCAACATCCTACATGCATAAGCTTTAAAGTTTTGCCAAGGATGTGGTTCATGCAATAAGGCAGCCTTGGTAGTTTTTTTTTTGGTCAACTAGCCTTTTTTAATGGCAGTGCTCGTCTGCCTGTGTTCAAATGTTCCACCAAAAACAGTTTCCCCATCATATTTTGTAGGACCACTGTCGATGCATCCTTTGCATAGCTTACTCAAGATGACTGTGATTGGTTAAAAGCAATACAAACAAGTCCAAGTAGAAAAGAATGACAGTGAGGTGCAGCCATATCAGTGTGGCAATGCGGGACTAATGTACAATCTGCAATCTTTTTAATAGCCAGGCTGTAAAAGGAAGTCAGGCTGTATAGAAGTCTATGAGAAAATAACCCTACTTCTCACCTGATTTGCTCTCCCAGTAAACACTTTCATACTGAGTTTATGGTCTCAATCGCTAATTTCAAGCCTCCTTCAATTCAGCCTGATGCTCCACGAGGATCATAATTTATAAAATGAACATAATGCTGTACCAAAGGAAACCTTAAACGAGGGGCTGAGACCAAAAACTAATTTAGAAAATGTTTAGCGAGGAAGAAAATCAAGTGAAAAGTAGTGTCATTCTCTCATTGAACTTCTATGCAATCTGAGTCGCCACCTGCTGGTCATTAGAAGAAAGGCAGGTTTAAGGCACTTTTACATTGGCTTCACTTTTAGACCCAGAGGCGACGTCCATCTTTAATGTACCATCTATGCTCAGAAGTTAACGCTGACTGTACCAAATATGTCTGCTTCTCTACACACATGTTGCTCTGCTGTTGCATTTCTAAGGAGTTTCACAGTGAATGTTTGCAAAACCCCAGAATGCTGCTGTTACCTCCAGTAAATGCAAGTGCCGCTCAGTCAAGTTGGATTGAAATTTTAAGAATTAACAATCTCAAAGTCAAACGTTCTATTTGTGTTAGAAAGCCGGCTCTAGTCACACTGACTGCTGGGACGAAACAGTAATGAGACGTAATCAGTGTCGGGAAGATAAGTCGCCAAATTGCGAGCGTGAGCCGCCGAGGCTTTGATTCCAGATAGCTACGAGTCACAGCGGCAGAAATGGTGTTTGTGTTGTTAATCACGATCAGACAACAAAGCCACACAAAAGGCGACATCTCGGCAAACGCACTGATTGTCGTGCTGGGGGCCACGCCTGAGATTATTTGACATCGCTCACGCGTGATCCCGACATCCCCGACAACGCTAAGGTAGGAAGGAGGGGAAAAAAAAAACCAACATTACGTTCTCTCTTGAGGGCGAGAGAGAAAACTAATGAAAAAGCAAATATCTGTACAAATGTGCTCATTTGATATGAGAAACAGAAACAGGAGTTTGTGTGCGGAGAGGATTAAAACTTGGGCTGTAAGCTGATTAGGGCTTTGTACTCCTATTGGGGTTTGGAACGATCTGCATTTACATAAGGTGCACGCTCAGACACACACACACACACACACACACTCGCAGCGAAACAACATGCAGTCCTATTGCACAAATTCACAGCACTGTTGGGACTGGAAAAGATTATTACATAAAGCCTAAATCTACTCAGAGAGAAAGCACAGCTGATCCAAAATTGAGAGAGCGCAGGGCAGCGCCTGGAGCTGCTCTTCCTGATAAACAGAGGGAGGTCGAGGCCTGCAGAGGGCCAGACGCACTGAGGGGAGAATATCAGCTCTCCTGCACGATAACCTGCTAGACTTCATCTTCGTGCACTGCAGATATTCCAGAGTGTTTGTGTGTTTCTTGCTTTTGACAGCGGCGTGTTTGTTGTTCTCCCCCCCCCCCTTCCTTTCCCGGCATCCCTTCCTCTCCTGTGTCAGACTTAGTTAAATGTAGCAGAACAGCTGCCTGCCGTGTGCCGCTGCAGCTTATCAATAACTCTGACAACATGATTTATGTTGTACGTTCTGCACATAAGATCACTGTCTGTAATTGCCTCCCAAATGTATTTCATGCATGCTTCCTTTCTCTCTATAGCTCCTGCGAAAAGACACACACACAAAAAAAAGCAAAAATACAAGGGACTCAGGCCTGGAAAACTGTAGAGTTCATTATCCAGGAAGCTGCACACCTCAGTGGCTCCGGTTGACTGGGATATTAGGATGTGATCCCACCGCTGTTAATTTACAGTCATCTCCCTTCATTAGACGTAATGGGAGGAATAAATGGTGTTAAAGTTAGCAATGTAAAGTGCAGGTGTGTTTCTTTAAGGACACAAATGCTTCGCTACAGACAGTCAAACAGACTCCACATGGTGTTTTTCTTATAAGTTAGAAGACCCATCGTGAGTGAAATTAGCAGTCAACACCATGGCACCAAACCTCAAGGACCAATCCTGTCAGCTTTTGCAGGGTTCTGCGTCTTCAGGACTTGCCGTTGTGTAGCATAGAATAGTTTTACAGTGTTCGAGCAGAGCTGTAGGTGAGCCGGTGTGCTCAAGATGCAGCGATAAGGGGAAATAGAGGTGAGGGCTTCATGAAGCTGCAGTGTAGAGAGATATCCAAGGCATTTTAAGGCAGGAAGGGATTCTTTTCATTGAGTAAACCATTAAATATGGAACCTCTATGGGCCGAGATGAGTTTTAGGGGTCTAATCAATCACCAATGAGGGACTTAGAGGAAAAACCTGCCACCTGGAATATTTTTGGTCCTCTTGACCAAGTTCAGACCACTTTAGGTTTCAAATTCTAACAGATTCATGGTTATTTTTCTCTCCGATCTCAGACATATACGAGCTACAAGAGTGGGAAATAATACTGCATCACAAGCTGCAGGATAATATTATTATTATCTTGTCAGAGGGAGCAGAGCACCACCTCTTGTAAATCTTATGGGGACGTAGATGTGAACAAAATGGAGGTTGTGGTGCAACAACTTGGAGTAAAGCTAATATTACAAAGCAGTGACAAAAAACAAGCGAGATTTTACCTTTTTAATCACATTGAACCCCCAAAATTCTGAATTCATCCAGAGCCAGGAGTGGGAAAAACTGAAAACTCTTATCTTAAAATTGTGATATTTCCTCAAAATACACACTCAAAAATCTGCACTCCCTGGTGCAACAGGTTATCCATGAATGACTCAGTTGTAAACAGTCACATGGCAAAACTTCTCCGAGTATTTGGCTGAACTGCAGGCCGTGTTTACACATAGCAGAGTGTGGAAACACATGAAAAATGTAAGTAGTAAAATAAATAAAGCATGCAGAGTCAATATTTTTTCCAGTATTGACAACATCTGTGTGCTGTTTCCAGGTTTTTTTTTTTACATTTCGTCCAACAAATCAAATAAATTCAACTTTCATGTTCTCTATTTTACGATTTACGGCATTCTAACTTTGCCATACTACACACAAGACATTTCTGAGTTCTCTCTACTTCTACTCATGGCCATGCCGACTCCATAGAGGTGCAGGACTTTACACTGCTGTGAAAAATGAGCCCACAGTGACTGAAAATGGGACAGAAACTGTTCTGGGTTCAGAGGGCTAATATCTGTAGCTAATGTTAGCCTCGAGGACTAGAATATTTAGAGCCGCTTGGCAACCGCCTCCACTGCTCCGGGCAGCAGCCGAATATTATAACCATCCAGATTTTGACTTATAAATATCAGTCAAGACCGGATCTGTAAACCCCCCTAAATTACCAAATAATCTTGGCGGAAATTTAGTTTAGACGAAGATCCTACATCCGACTTCTCCTCTGATTGTCGAGAGGAGTGAAACTGAGGTAAATCAACCCGAAACTCACCGACAAAGTTGTTCTGAGTGATCACCTTGATCCTGTGATGAAACTATCCTGATGCCCGAGTGTTAGATGGAGCTCTCCACCACCATCATCGAATCACCAAATGATGGAAAATCTTTTGGAAGAACAGTGTTTTATCTCTCCAGTAGACTCCCAGAGACTTCGAAAAATCAATGCACTGAAGCTGGTGGGTGGTGGTGGTGGTCCAGCACTTTTTATAAGACACCTTCAGCTGGTTTTTCCTTTAATTTGTCACCTGTCTGTATGTGCGAACCTTCACAAGGGAAGAATTTACACAAACACTGCCGTAACGGCTCAAAATGATAACAAAGGAAGGCGGTTTAATCAAGGCGTCGCTGCTATCGAACAAACGTGTCTCGTCTCTCAGCACGACAGACACCGGCGTTACTGATCAAGCAAATTTAAAAATCAAGCCCAGGACTTAGAAAGCCAGTTTTTTTTCCCCACAACTGCATTGGAAACACTGTCGGCCCACAACCAGCTTTGTTCAAGTTTTAATTAGCTGGCCTCGACGCAGTTTCCCCGTGCAACCCGTGTTGTGACACAAAGACTGACAGACTACTTAATAAGCTTGAGTTTTACATTATTTTTCAGGCTGTGTAATAATGTGGGTTTTTTTATGCTTCACACAAGACAAACGTGCAATTTATGCTTTTGAGAAGAAAAAAAATCTTGATAAATTCCACAGTGGGGATTTAACTTACATGTGGTGCCGCTACATTAATTATCTCTTACCTGCAGAACTGCCGAGAGTGATTCATGTTGGGACCAGCCTTGATGTTGCCTTTGTCTGGGTCATAGATAGTGGTAGCTCGAGCGTAGGCTCCTCCCAGGATGAATATAAAACCGTTTAGACTCACTGCAGGGGCGTATTTGTTATCTAAAGATATGAGAGCAGAAAGAAAGAGAAAGAGGGGGGAAGAAAAGGAGATTTTTTTTAAAAGGAAACACAAAGCTATTGTTGGGATGTCATTCTCACACACGGCAGAAATTTCCATTCGGTATAATGGCATCAATTTGTTCTTTCTTCCCCCTCTCTGGTCCCCACGCCGCATGCAAAAACGATCATCATCAACATTCTCCTTATCACTTCACAGATATGCCCCTCTCAAGATTGCTTTAAAGGAAAAAAAAACAACAAAAAAACAGATGGATACCAAAACCGATGAAAAAGCGGAGTTCATAAATCACTGTGGCTTTATTGGGTTCTACCTCAAAGTATGTTTGGGCCTGGAAGCAATATAAAAGAGTTACCTAAGTCCCAATAATTCACAATTGCATTAGGTCCTCTGGCACCTCCATAGATTCTCAACAAAGAAAAATAAAGAAGAAAGAAAAAGCACATGCATTGGAAATACATGAGTGAACAGGTGGGATACTGTGCACACGGCATAACTCAGCTGATACCGTATATCGCACATGAGGAAAACAGGAGCATTGAAGCAGGAGAATTATAGGTGATGGGAAACAAAATGAAACAGTGGTCTGTGCGTAACGGCACTATAGGAAACCTGGAGTTAGCGAGCGGCGGCCCCGCTGTGTGGGAAGAAGAAGAAGCGTGTTTGAAACTGGGAGCGTTTCCTCTCGAGCATGACTGCAGCTGGCCAATTTACAAGCAGCATGAATAATGCACAGGCAGTTGGCTGAGAGCTGCTGTCCTCGCCGCTTTCTGCCACAATCGACGGACAGGGGCTGGATGGAAACAGGCAACAGGAGTTCAGTCTGACGCCTTAATAATGCCAGTGGAGGGGAGGAAGCCCTGAAAGCTGCCCTCTCGCAGAAAAAAACCACCACCTCCATTTCTGCTGAGACGAGTCCGACGTGTTTAATTAACGGGTCAAATCTGGAGGTCAGAGGTGCTTCTGCTGCTCCTCAGGCTGATTACTGAATGAACCTGGCAGCATTATGTCTTCTCAGAGTCCATCTGAGGTCTGTGCACGGAGCATCACTTTAAACTACACAATGTTTAAAGCATTGACAGTCCAAGTGAATAACATTCTCGTTACGGTTCAGTGTTTTGCTGGGAAACCAGGGGTCCTGGCATTCATGTGGATGGTATTCTGATGCGCACCACCACCTAATGGGACAATCTGCCCCACAATGCCACTCAGTAATGGCTCAAAGAACACAACAACAAGACCAAGCTGTTGACCCGACCTTCAAACTCTGTAGATCCCAATCAAATGGTGGATCCACTAGAGTGCATGGAAGCCCCACCATACAACCCACAGGACCCAAAGGATCCTGACACCAAGAACACCCCTACAAATCCTGTGCTCTTAGTCCAAAAGCTGTTTTGGTGGCACAAGAGGAACTTATAAAAAAAAAAACGGCAGCATGCTAAAACTGAAAATGTCATCAGTCTGATGCTACGGAGGTATAATATTGAGAATACCAAACGTCTTAGTTTAGTGTTAGCATGCTAGCCTTTGACAAATAGCACTGACGACAAAGTATAGTTAAGACTGATGTAAATATCTCGCAATATCCATTTTCTTCTGCTTATCCAGAGTTGGGTCATGGTAGTTAAGGAGGTAATTCCAGATGTCCCCCTCCCAAGCAATGTTTTCCCATTTCTCCTGAGCGATCCCAGGCCAGATGAGATACATAATCCCTCCAGTATGACTAGAGGGATTATGTATCTCTGGTCGTAGCTAAGCCAGCTACCCTGTGTAGGACAGTCATTTCAGCTGTTTGTATTTGTGATCTCATTCTTTCGGTTACTACCCAGAACTCATGACTGTAGGTAAATTTTGGCACATAGATCAACTAATAAATGTAACTATTTACACAAAAGCATTGAACATATTTAGACTGGATGATGGTGATAGAAGAGAAGTGAAAGGATGCCCAAAGTTTCACTCAACCTGCATTTATATGCCACCAGTGTCGTCGTTAACTTTACATCTTCTATAGGTTGTGTTTTGTCAATTCTGAAGGTATCTTTGGCTCTGGAGTTACCAGCTTTACCAACCTCCCCAGCACTTATTATTCTTTTGTCTGTTTCTTTATGTCATTGTTTTCTCTCTTCTCTTTATCCTCACCCCAACCAGTTAAGGCAGACATCCGACCTCCCTGAGCCTGGTTCTGCCGGAGGTTTTTTACTCCTACTGTTGCCAACATGTTTGCTTAAAGGAAAGAACTGGATTTGTTGGGTTTTTCTCTTTAATATAACATTGAGGGTCTTCACCTAGAAGTGAAAGATGACGTAAAATGGTGCTATATAAATAAAACCAAACTGAACTGAAATCATACTTTAAGCTGTGGTGGCATGACATTTCATTGCAGTTGCTGATGTGACATTTACACAAAGTCACAAGTGATTCATTCTCCTGGGACCAATCAGCAACATCTGGAGCTGACAAGTGAAGCCTACTGCAGTTCCTCAAATGTCCACTTGAAGCTGGCTCCAAAAGTGAGTCAAGTAGTATAGACCCCCATGTTAAAATGCCCAACTTTACAGCAGAAATAAACATGTTTACAGCCTGGTACTGAAACAGTTTTGGTCTCTACAGCTAATTTCCCTGTTCATGACAACTTTACAGTGGGAGGATTTTTATATAAAACACCTGTTTAAATTGTATTAAGGCTGAAATATGCAATTAATAGTGTGGCCACTTTGAATGTAGTAGGACAGCCTATGGCCCACCTCAGCTCTACTTATGCTCCACCTCTTTGTTAATTTTTGCAAAGCCAGCACACTAATTGTTTTAATTGTTGATTAATCTATTGTTTTCTTGATTGATTAATTGGTTGTTTGGCCTATAAAATATCAGAAAATAGTGAAAAATGTCGAACAGTGCTTTCAAAATTCGTTGATTTGTCTGTAAACCAGAAAACATACAAAGTTAAGAAGCTGGTTCAGTAAATTTTGACTTTTTCTCTTAAGAAAACGACTCAAACTGATGAATCGACTGTTAAAATAGTTGCCGATTAATTAAACACTTGACAACTATTTGATTAGTTGTTGCAGCTCTACATACCAGAGGGTTTATAAACAATCCTGAGACCAACATGTCTTCAAAATCTCATTGCAGTCCATTCAATAATTGTTGACAAATGTCAGCCCGGGCCACTGTGGTGAACTGGCAGACACTCGTTGCCAATCACGCTGCTCCCACAGCTAATAAACACTTTATATTATTCACATTATGCGATGATACTGCAATCATTTACACACAGCACGCTGCGATATGAACTTCCCCTGCTACACATCTGAGGCGTCAGCTCCAATTTCTGCCCTTGAGAAACGAGTAGCCACTGATTGGTCCACCTCACATTCTGCCAGACGTGTTTATTTTCTTCTTTTTACCTCCTTCATCTCATTGATATGCCGCTGCCAGTCTTTCCGAGCGTGTGTGCCAGCATAAGCGTGTGTACATGATGTTTTGTGTTAGGTCCCATAAACACAGAACACTCATTTCTCTCTGCTTGGCGCCTGAGGCAGAATAATAACAGGATGCTCTCAAAGGAAAAACCTTTCTCTCTCTTTTTTCCCCCCACCAACAGAAACTCTCACCATCGCTTCCTGCCTACTCTCTCATGGACTAACAGCGAGCGCTTGGAGGAGCACCAGGCAGGTAAATCTCGATCTCATTTGGCGAGCCTCTGAGGAGCGCTGTCGGGCCTCCCTGGTCCTCCCTCGGCCTTTCGACGAGCAAAAACAAGCCAATTTTTTTGCTCTAGATATGGTAAAAAAAGTGCTCACAATGTCTGTGTCAGCTGAAAACTTTCTACTTCCTGCTATTCTTGAAGTCTTGCAATGTATTTTGTCTGCAGCTCTAAGGTTGAAAAACTCCACAACTGACCACATTCTACATAAAAAATGAACAGAGAGGAGCAGGGGAAAAACAAACCGACGGCACAACCAGGTTTGAACACTGCAGCTGTAATAGGAGTGCAGCTGTGCCTGCGGGGCAACACGGGCTGACGCAGTCTTTCACACCCTGATAAAACAGCTTAGTCACCGAACCCTGGACCCCGCAGGCTGAGGTCAAGGACATCAAACAAATACACACACACAGCCGTGATGATGAATTTAGCAACTGCTGTCTAAACAAACACCTTGTTGTTCCCTTACATCCTTCCCTATCTGGTTCCTGCATCAACGCGGCGGATATCTGATTCTATAAAACCAGTACCGGAGCGATAACAAGCGCTCGCAAATATATCACAGTTCAATCAATCCAATACTGTACGCGGCACAGATCTAGACAAGACCACGCTCCCTGATAAGGACTCCCAAACAGCCGGCGTCATCACAAAGCCGACATGGAAATATGTGGTCAGGCGGAGGAGGGAGGACAAACAAAGAATAAACAAGACCTCCGAAAAGACGGAGGAGGATGACGAGGTGATGGGCATCCACGAGGGAGGAAAGAGGACAAAGACGCTTCAGTTCTTGCAGCCAGAATCTCAGATAAGATTACAACAAGGTAATTGGAGCAGCAACAATATATTTTGTCCTTTTATGTGGTGTGAGGAGAATAAGAGCAGCCTTTTTTTTTTTGAAACGACGGGCCAAAATAGCAGCGAGACGATGATGTACTTTAATTCAGTGTGATGGAGAAATAGTGAGGGGACATGTCCAATTAGGTCGCTATGGAAACACTCCACCTTCTCCACCTCCTCTCGCTCTGTCTGTCACTCTCCCCTTCCCTCGTCCTCCGCCGCCATAATGGCGCTCTCAATGGCCATACCCGTTCGGCTGTTACGTCATTTGCGGGGAGTAATTGTTCCCGCGGTCAATTTCTCGATAGAGCAGTCGGGGCGCGGTGCTGCTGCTCCAGCGTCCCTGGAGTCGACCAGTCGATGGAGGCCTGTCTGTCAGCCGGGGATGTGAGCCGGGGGAGCACTGGAGGGAGCTGGCTGGAGTTTTAATGTGTCAGTGTTTCCATGTGGATGTGACCTCGCAGGCAGTGTTATAGAAAGGGATTTAAAGGGTCAGTTCACCCAAGTCAAGGAAAAGAAACCCTGGAAATAGTTACTGACTCCATACTGTGACTAAGGGATGTTCAGATCAGGTATTTTCGCCCCCAATCTGATCCAATTCCCAATCCAATAACGTTTTCCTGGATAATACGCACTTAAAGTATGTTAAAGTTATCAAAATAAATCCAATATCCTGTATATTCTTGACAACTGAGTAGCTCTCCAATGCATTCAGAAAAAACTCTGCATCCAAGCCGTTCCTTAATGTTTCATAGACGGTCACGAGCTTTCTTGTAAAGCTCTGGTAGGCATTAGAAAGTTTACTTGTACAGCACAATTCAAGAACATGGCAAGAGCTTTACATAAAATATAGACAGCATTAAGACAAAGTGTGAAGGGAACATTTGAGCAGAACTTGAAGGAGTTAAAAGGGGAATGAAAAAGTAAGATAAGCTGGAAAGTAAAAGTTACAATGCAGTTGAAAACATTCAAAAGCCTTAGATCTGGTTCAGTGAAAGGCTGAAAAGTCTTCAGCCTTGATGTTAAAGAACTGAGAGTCAAAGTAGACTCGCAGCTTTCTGGGACTTTGTTCCAAACATGTGGTGTGTAAAAACTGAAACCTGCCTCTCGAGTGTTTTCTTTGACTTTGGGAACAGAAAGTAGATCTGTTCCAGATGACCTGAGAGGTCTGGATGGTTCATAGCGTAACAGTAGTAGTTGTCAGAAATATTTAGTGTTGAGATGGTAAGGTATACCGTGGCTTCAACAGCTCCAAGAGATGGCAAAAAACTGAGTTCTCTACAAGCATGTCAGAACCTGTGGTCAGAATCTGTGTTGTAGATCAGCTGTAGTACCTGGATGTGCCACCAGGTGGAGCCTCTTACTGTTTAATACTGTAGCAACCCAAGAAGGTCTAACCTCAGATTACAGGCAGCTTTGGTTAGCAAGCAGAAATCATTGTGGATGTTTAGCTAGCAACGGGCACCATGACAGAGACTTCTGCAGTGCTTGAAGTCCTCCAACCCAGTAAATTCAATTCAAAGCCACAACTTGTTCTATCCCTTTCTGACACCTGCGTAGCAGTAGATAAAAACAAAGGATCAGTCTTATATTAACGTCAGCACAGATCTCTTTAAAAAATGCCATGATCAACTCTATCCTGACCTCAGATGATCATCAAATTCTACTTGATATGAGGCCGGATTCATAGTTGAATCAATACCAACGCCAAACCATCACATTTCCATCCTCATGCCGTCTTTGGTCTGTTCTAAAATGTCTGCTGTGGCCAAACAACTCCATCTTTGATTTGTGTGTCGAGAGCAGATTATCCCAAAAAGCCTGGTGTTATATGCTCACTGGCAAACTGGAATTTTGTTGCAAAGTTCTTTTTTGGACAGCCAAGGCCTTTTTTCTGGATCGCCTCCCATGCAGGTCAGATTTGTAAAATCTCATTCTGATTATAGACGCAGCACTTTGACATCAACAGCTGCCGGAGCTACCGGCTCTGGGGCGGTCATTTCTGGACAAATTGGCAGTCTTGAATTTTAAGTATTTTTAAATCCCTTGCCAGACACAGTGTTTTTCCTCTGAAGGTCTTTGGCCTTGATTATACTTCCCTGTGGACGCACACTTTGACAGCTGCAGACACCAACAATAGTTGTTAGGAATCATACTTCTTTCTCATCCACTAGATAGACGAGTGTCATGGATGCACAGTAGAAGAGCATCTACACAATCTGTGCATACAAACAAGCACATTTTGGGATGGATATAGAGGTCTGCAGAAGGGTCTTTGTGGACTCTTGTGGACAAACCCTGCAAGGTTTCATTTAGGTTCAAGTGGAGCGATGCAAACTCGCAAATGCACAAAGTATAACACTGGCCTGACAGAGTGCTATAGGTCTTTGCGTCATGACACTACACATTTGGTGTATAGCCCCTTGACGCCTGAATTTATTTACAATTGTATAAAAAAATTATTATTTGTGTTTTAATGTTAAATTAAGTGGAGACTGGTAATTTGTCTATAGCACATATAGTAGATATAAAGGTGTAATGCAACAGGCATTAATGGTACATTTTTTTTACTGATGCCATTCAAACTGGTCCTAAGAGAAACTAGTACTTGCAAAAGGTTCCTAGGTATGTATTGAATATGCACAAACCAGCATTGGGGGAATACATACGCTATCTCGGCTGCAGTGGTATGTTGCCAATTTGCGACAACCGGCGTCAAGGGGATAAATAAGGCTGAAATAAGACAGGTTCGACCTCTTACTTCCTAAGAAAGTTCTAGTCTAAGCACCTAATCTGGACCCTCTGATTGTAATTTGTTAGATATCATAAATGCATGAGTGTATTTGCTTTTTGCATGTGACTGATCTGTTAGAGTAAATCCATCTAAATGATGAAAATAACTATAAATGTCACCTTTATCTAATTGCTTTTGTTTCAGAGGATGAACTTTTTGTTTGTTTGAATGTTTTTAAAAAATTCAACATTTTCCATCAGTTTCACTGCTTTTTTTTCACATGACTATAAAGTAATTTGTTTTTTTCTTATGAAATATTCTGTTTATGTTTTCTTGCAATCTTTTGTTTTTTTTGTTTTTGTTTTTTTACACGGGTAGAACTTTTAGATTATAAAAACAGGATGTAATCTGCAACCTGTGTGGGTTTGGTTTGACCTGAATGTGACTAAAAGTTCCTGTTGTTCTGTAGTTGTCAATCAAATCAGACCAAGTTTTCAAGCATCAAATTACACATTAAAATGCTACAAATCCTATTACGTATTTAGTCTTGAATATTTAATGCTATATTGAATGAAAAAAACACTTCCTCATTCGTTCTTCTATTATCAGTGCTTCCATTTTCCCATAAAACCTGCTGTGAACAGTTTTGTTAACATGTTTTACTGTAGAAATGAGTTAATTAAATAAAATGGAGACAAAGAGGGGAAAGCCAAGAAAAGGCTCATACATCATGTTATGTCATGAATAAAAATCTATAGTCTACATCCGTGCTAATGGCTCGATGGGGCTGTACACTGGAACAGCGGTGCTTTGCGCTAAATGCTAACGTCAGCATGCTAATATGCTCATAATGCTTTGGACAGCAATCTCAGTTTAACATGTTAACAAGGTAACATTTGGCAACAGGCACAAATCTAATGCAGAGCTGAGGTGCAAATACCTGCAGGGCTAATGACGTACTCATTAGTTCTGCAGGTATTTGTCATAAACAAAGTCAACACACTGGAATTTGCACTTGATGAAAAATAATTCATCCACACATGAGTTTGTGTGCTCAGATTTGATGGCAATCCATCCATTAGCTGCAGAGATGTCTTTGGACAAAAGTGGTGAGAAACAGACATCTGCTGTGTCTGTTAGGATCACAGTGATGAGGCTGCCTTGTTCAGCAGGAGTGAGTCTGTGAATTCATTTAAGGAGCCGTAAATGAATTTTGCTTTGTCTGTTTCTAATTTGTTGGATTTAAGTATGTGTACTTTTTTTGCACCTGTTTTTAAAATGTATTTAATTGATGAAAATGTAAATGCAGAACGTCAAAAAAAGAACAAAAAAGGTCACAAACATATGTCCATCAAACAAATGTCTCAACATCTGCTGTGTCTGGTGAGATCACAGCTATGATGCTGTCTTATTCTGCAGGAGTGATTCTGTGAATTCATTTAAGGAGCCTGTATTTTGCTTTTCAGGTGTTTTTTGGGCATGTAAAAGGTCTGTAAAAGGACAAACCCCAATCCAAAATCAGTTATTCTGTCCTACAGAAAAAACTGCTCCTCACTTGCCTGAAATGCCTTCTTTCAAATCCAATTCTTCACTTGCATAACATCTGCCTGCGTTAAAGACCCCCTTTGAAGAAAGTTAAATTTTATTTTTTAGCATGCTAGCATGTATAAATGGTGTTTTCATATACTAGAATACACGTCATAAACAGTCTATGTCATGGCTGAGAAAATTCAGTGCAATGATCAAAGTTTAAAAACATAGATTTAGATTTTCAGGGTTTCATATGTCACAAATCTACAGAACCAATCATGTCAACTTGCAGGCTGGGACTTCCTGTATCATGATTCTTCTAGAGGAAAGGTTTCTGGTTCCAACGTGCATGCCTGAACTACTTTAATGTTGCAACTTGGCATTGTGTAGCATAGAGTAGTTTTACAGTGCTTGAGCAGAGTTGTAGGTGAGCTGGTGTGCTCAAACTGCAGCAAGAGGCAAAGACCTCAAAAATCTGCACATTCTGGAGAAGTCAATCACACAAGGTTATATTATTCTACAAACTTAAGGCATGAAAAATATTATTTCCACGGAAAAAACTTCCAAATATGTAGCTTCAACACACAGAGAGGAGTTTGCAGCAGTTAAATCGACCGGAGAGGGACTTTAAAGCATGTAAACACATTCTAGTAGACCGCCAAAATAAAATTATAACCCTACAAATGCTGTTTTCAAAAAAAAAAAAAAAAATATGGGGGCAGGAAACTGTGTGGGAGATTCACTTCTCCGAAATGTATCTGGTGCTTAAAAGCACATACTCTATTTGGAAGGTATTGCTATCACAAATAGAGCGAGATTGATTTTTGAGAAGTTGAGTGCTGGAATAAAGAAGCCAGATGGGTGTGAAGATTTTCTATAGTTTGCAAATCTGACTAAAACACTTTGGGAAGGCTTGTTTGCCTACACTTGCGCTGCGGTGCCAATAGAGAGGACATAGAGGTCTATGGATTTTTTTCTTTGGAGTAACAATGACATTTTTTAAAAAAAACTTGTTGCATGCTGTATTTTTCCTTAAATGTCATCTCTCTGTGCTGCCAGCGCCACAAACTAAATTCCCTTTCACCTCCGTTGTGCTGAAGGTGGAGGCAGAAATTGCAGAGACAGATATCTCAAAACCTTGGCATTTTGATAATTTGGGTGAACTGACCTTTTACGAATGAAGCAATGAGACTTCATAAATAGGTTAGTGTGGGCGCTCAGTAAACATCCGGCCTGGCAGACAGATAGGCAGACATATTGAAGACAAAGGAAGATGTAGATGAACGAAGCGGCAAAGTGTCTCAATAGACATTTTTCTTTTCTTTTTTTTTTGAAGAGGGGACTATTTTTGGCATGAGTAATATTATTTTTCACTCTGCGAGAGATAGGAAGTCAGTCCTGATAAGTGTTTGTGAAACCCATTTGCAGTCCATGCGGGAGACGGTCCATGCAGAGGGAAAACACACACCCAGAGCTGGAGTTTGCACACACACATACACAAGCCCTGGAGGACGCACACAGCTGTATTTGTGTCAGTCGATAAGACGGTGCTGAGAGACGAAGGGGGTAAGTGTGCAGAGGGGAGGGGGGGAGACAGAGACAGAGACAGAGAGAGGGAGATGCAGAGAGAGATTAGAGATGGAGAGCAGTGGAGGGAGGCAGAGGGTTTGTTGGAGAGGTGCTCCCCACCGGCTCACTAAAATCATCGCCGGCCCAATTTCACAGGAAGCACTAAAACCCGTCCATTATCTCCTGGCTCGTAGGCTGTCAGACGCAGCCTCGTCTACGCCCTGACGGATGACGGTCTGTCTGTCTGGGCCTCGCAAACGCACCGAAAGACAATGCATGCACATGTGAAGTAACCTCCTGGCTCGCTGCATAATTCATGCGGCGTGTACCTGCAGCCCCGAGGGATGTATGGTTGATATGAGGTAAGCAGGGGGTTGCGTCTACGAGTGTGCGAGACTTCTCCCTGATTTCTTGTCTGCCAGCTGCTCTAATACCATTCAGCTCTCGCCCCAAACATCCGTGTTACATAATCATCTTTTTTTTATTTCTCCCTCACAGTAGGCCCGGCTGTGAAAAGGCACTAATAACAGAGAGCAAGTTTCTGGGCAACAGTGCTGAAGGAAGTGCCTCCGCGCTGGAGCTGTAATGACAGAAGAACAACTTCTTGTCAGAAAACATTTGAATTTAAATATGTTTTTGACCCTGTGTTTCTGTCTGACGCTCGCCGCTGCTGGATTTCTTAAAATTAGTTTTCGGCCTTATTAGGACTCACTGTAGACGCACAGGCAACGAGGGGAGAAACTACAGCGCCTATAGAAAAGTCTTCTTCTAGGCCAATTTAATTAGACTTTTTGACAATAATTTACAAAAAAAGATTCTTTTATGTCAAAGTGACAGCTGATTTCTAAAAACTGATGCCAATTATTGAAAATCTAAAACCTAAAATGAGTGTATTGCGTAAGTATTTTCTCCCTTTAATAGATGCATCGTTGGCAGCAATTACAGCATTAAGCCAACTGGACAGGTCTCAATCAGCTTTTTTTAAACATATTTTTTATTGCATTATTCTGTACAAATCTTCTTCAGCTCTGCCAGGTGGCAATGGGATTGTGAATGAACAGCTCTTTCTAAGTCCAGCCATAAATTATCAGTCGGAGTGAGGTCTGGGCTCTGACTCGGCCACTCTATTTTTGTGTAGCTTTGGGCCATTGTGTTGCTGGAGAACAAATCTTCCCCCAAGTCACAGTTCTCTTGCAGACTACATCAGGGTGTCTTCCAGGGCTTTCCTTTACATTGCTGAATCCAATTTACCCTCTGAATTTACAAGCCTTCCAGGGCCTGCTGCTGAGAAGAAACACTAACATCATGATGCTGCCACCCCCATGCTTCACAGTGGGGATGGTGTGCTTGTTGTCTGCCAAGCATAGTTTCTAGTCTGATGGTCAAAAAGCTCCATTTTGGTGTCATCAGAACAAAGAACCTTCTTTCAGGTGACTTCAGAGTCTTCGACATGCCTTCTGGTGAACTCTGGTCCAGATTTAAGATGAGCTTAAGTCAACAGTAGTCTGTCTCTCTGCTACTCTCCCACAAAGCCTTGACTGGCAAAGAACAGGCAACAGTTGTTATATGAACAGTCTCTGACATTTCAGCTGCTGAAGCTTGTAACTCCTTCAGAGGAGTCATAGGTGTCTTGGTGGCCTCCCTCACTAGTCTCTTTCTTGCATTGCCACTCAGGTTCTATAACTGGGGGTGCTGTGTTAATGTGGTATGCATCTTAATCGTAAGGCTACCAGGAATTCTCTTGGGAAGAAACTTTGCCGGTCCAGTTAGAAACATTCGAAACCACTGGATGTCGCCACAGCAGCATCTCAGACCAAAGAAAATGGGCACGTCGGCAAAATCTCAATTTAATTTACAACCAGAAAGGTTGAGAGCCAACAAACAATACTCCTATTTCTTAAAAATGATTTAGGGGCACTAGTTGAATGCTGAACTGCACTTTTGCTTGTCCTATGTCCTGCGAGGGAGAACAATTTCAAAGGGAGGGACATGCATGCACCAACATGTGGGCAAACTGGTTGCAAAAGCATGAAACAGAGAAGGTTGGATTCCAACACACAGTATGCAGAGTTTGGCCTCTTTCTCTGCTAATGATGCCACTACACCACCACAAATTTACATAGAAGATAGCTGTTTGCTGCTATGTTAATGCTACATTTATGCTCACAATCTTGAATGTTGCACCTTTAAAAGAACAGTTTTGCATTTTTTTTTTGGGAAACATGCTCATTATTAGAGTAGGATGTGAAGATCAGCGGCGCTCTCTCCTCTCTCCAGATGGTGAATATGAGGCTGCAGCCAGCAGCTCGTTAGCCTGGATTAGCTCACAGACTGGAAACAGCTAGCCTTACTGTGGCCGAAGGAAACACACTCTGCCCCTTTAGCACTTCTAAATCTCACTAATTAACAAGTTCTATCTCGCTTGTTTAATCCACACACAAAAAAAAACAAAGTGTGAAAGTGACAGTATTACTCGGGGTTACGTCGAGGGCGATTTCTTAGCCTGGATCAGGAACTTTGAAGTCTCCTGTAGTTGCCTGGGAACCGCTCCTCTCTGACAAAGAGTCTGATACATAATCCTCTTCAATAAACCCGACATCAATGCTCTCATCTAACTCTTTCCATAACGTGTCAAGTTATTGCTGTAACACAAAGAATTTCATAGACTGAGCTTACATACATAGGTGCATTAGTGTTGTCCAAGCCTAAATGTGAAGCAAACAAACTGCTCCAATCAATGGGAATCATTACTGCGCCGCACCTTTCAAGGACGCTTATTTGTGAAAAAACTACCCGTGGATTAGACTGAGAACACATCTGCCAGTGTTTTGAATCACACAGAGTTGTACACGGTGTTTTTCCTACTACCTTGGAGTCATGGCAGCCTGGATAAAGTAGCTTTTTTTTCTGGTTCTGCGTCCTTCACGGGTCCCCAGAGGCTCAGACTTGGAATGTGGCTGCAGGTTTGTGCAGCGAATAACTACAGAGTTTGGCCAATAACATGTCAGAGGCTGTTGTTGGACCCACCTATCATTTCAGAGATGGTCTTCTCATTATAACGACAGCGCAATAACGTGGGAAGAGGGGGAATAATGGAAAATAGTGAGTGGGATGATAATAAGGTTAAGGAGAAAACAACAGGGACGGAAAAGGTCAAGCGCTGACCATTGAGTTTTCTGTTGCCATGGGCGTCGGTCAACTTCTTCACAGACATAAGCTCCAATATTGAGGACAAAAATCATAAACAGAGAAAACCCTCGTCTATTTCCTCTGTTTTATGTCATTACAGTGGCTGTATGTAGGATTTAGAAGCTCTGTTTGCAGACATATAGTATGTGAGTATGAAAACTAAACACTTATACAAACTATACCTCCTCTGCACTGTAAAAAATGATGTTTATAACAGTTTTTAACTACAGTTTTTAAACAATTTATTGTTTTCTAAAGAGTTTTTTTCCCTGTTTTGCTAAATTACACATAATAACTAGTAAAACTGCAGAAAAAAGTAAGAATTTAAACATTAACTGTAAAATTGTAACTGTTTACTGTATTTAAATGAGAAAAAAATGATTGTTTTACAGATATTTGTTTTTATTTCAGAAAAATATGTGTATTAAGGATTGAAAAATGTTAAATCATTTTTTTCAGCTGTTATTTTACAGATTTTACCCGTAGCTTTTACTTCGCTAGCAACTAGTAAAAAAAAAAAAAAAGTTAATTTGCATGTTGACTGTGAAACAAACAAGCAAGAAAGGCCAAAAAGAATGTCCACTTTAAAAAAATCTTACTTTTATAAATAGTAATAAAATAGTATGGTATTTTAATGTTAGAGGAAAATATGCATTTTTCTAAATGGTGATTGGTTCGTTTGCAATGTGTGACTGTAAAATTACACAGTTTTCTATGTTTTTAAATCAGCTAAAATAATTGTTTTTGAGATATTTGCCACTGTTTTCAAAGCTCTTTTTGATGTTGCACATTTTTTTCAAACATAACAATTAACTTTTGAACAGTATGTCAAAATTTTCAGTCTTTTCTCCAGATTTTTTATTTTATTTTATTTGAAGCTGTCAAATGAGACATACTTCATTCCACAGCAACAGTCTTCCATGATGCTGGTCACTTCTAACATGCTCTATTTCCTGTCAGATCAACCTGCCTCCCATGAAAGTGCAGCATTTACATCACTCCACAAAAGACTTCTGCATAAGATGCACCTGAGTTTCCTCACTTCAGGCTCCTCCTGAGGCTTCCTCCCTTCCTCGAGGTGCATTTAAGTACCTGGATAAGATCCTCCATTACTACAGAGGAGGAACAATTTCCGGTAATCACCTCGTGTACATTGTCTTCACATGGCAATCAGGACTTTATGGCTTTGGCAGGAGAAGTCAAGCACATCGTATGGAAGGGCCAATGTTCAAGTGGGAACCCTGCTGCTAGGCAACCAGGCAGCCATAATGGAGGCTCAATGAGACCTTGTTGCTCTCTGATGGGAAAAGGAACGCGTGGCTAGAAATGGTTAAACTGATGTGTTGGCTTTGCAGTACCAATAAAATGATACAGTCATATTGATGTGTTTTAACGTCTTGAAGTAGGGCAATTTAAACAATACCATCAATTTCACTGCAATATTACTTTGAAATAGTTTTTGCAATATTAGTTTCTGCATCGTTTCATGTACAACATCTCATATTTTCATTTCTCATGTGTAATATTTCAGTTTCAGGTGTAATATTTCAGAATCACATTGTATAAAACTGCCAATATGTGCATTTTTTAATCTTCATTTCATTTTTAGGTGGTATATAATGTTTAATGTCCCTTTTTCATTATCATGTGTGATATTACTTATTGCCCCTGCATAATTGCCAGCGTTACTTTTTTACTCTTCTAGTCTAGTTTTATTGTAGCTCACTTAGTTCAGTCTTTTCAGTATTATCATCCCATAATTTATAAGCCTTTTATACAGTGTAAATATTTTTTTTCCACTTACTTTGATGTTGCAAAGTCTATTTTTGTGTACATACTTATTTTATTACTTAATTATTTCTATTTTTCTTGTATTTCTTTCTTCTATTTTTTGGATGCTGCTGTTGCAAGTGAATTTCCCCCAATGGGAGATCAATAAAAAGTGTTCTAGTCTGTTTTGTTCTATTCTATATGGTCCTTTATCTTAGTGCTTTTCTACTTTTTAGGCACTGTACTTCTTATGTTATGTCATTTGATTTTCTGAGCAACATCTGACAAAAGAAGTTTTATCTTGTCCTATTGTAATTTATCTGATGAGCAGGTCTTTTTTCTGTTTAAAACCCATTTCAGTTCTCTTACAGATCCAGAAGTGTAAAGGTATAATGATGGAAAAACAGTCCACATGTGAAGGAATGTGGGTTTCAAAAGGGATAAAGCTCCATTATGAGACAAAAGCAAAAAGTTTCCTAACAATGGAAACACGACATCTCCTCACAGAGACAGTAAACGTCATCGCCTCGTCTCACCTATCATGGGTGATTCGATGAAGCTCCAGGTGTTGCTCTGTGGCACGAAGGACTGCAGGACGCCCGCCGAGCGCCCGGCCTCGTTCACGCCTCCGAACACGTAGATCTTCCCTCCGCAGACCGTCGCCGCCGCCGAGTGGACCGGCTTCGGGAGAGGAGAAACCGTCTCCCACTGGTTGGTGATGGTGTCGTACCTGCACGGAAAGATGATTCTTTTCAGACGTTTTTGCCATTTGAGTTTCCACTTTTAATTGTAAATTCCAGCCTCGCGGGGCTCTGAGTTAAAAAGCAGAGAAAAGAACACGCAGGTCAGGGTTCAGACTCCGCTGATAAGAAAAGTCATGACCCCACTTCCATTAAACAGCTCCAGGAGAAGCCTAATGATTCATAAGCTGCTCTCGCACCCAGCAGTCAGTCATTTACACACACACACACACAGTTTACAGAAACACTGATTTGAAAGTTCCCACTGCTCCGAATCCACAGTGAAACACTCATTTTGGCTGCAGGGCTGACAGATATAATTAGCAGAATGCCTACACCACCAGGGAAGATGAAAAAGACCAACCATTACGTACAATGACAGCAATTAAAGCAATTACACAAAACAACATATGTTGGGAGCTACAAGCCATTAGTCTCTGGAGTTTGGGCTGCGTGTCAGCGTCGAGCTCTGGACCTTTCTCTCTGAGCGATCTTTGGCAAACGCTCCCAACGTCGAGCCTAAAACTCAGCCGACCCAAAACCAGGCAGATGAAAGGGGCCGACACAATGGGACGAATTAGAGGAAGACGTAAAATGTGATGTTTTGTGGGTATCTGCAGTTATTAGAGAGAGACATTATGGGCATTAAGGACTGAAAGTGAAAGTGTTTTTCCCCCTGTTTTGCTAAATTACAGATAATAACTAGTAAAATCACACAATTATTCGTATTAGACGTATTAGATTACAAGTCAACTGTAAAAAAAAGTAACAAAAAAAATGTAAATATTGTCCACATTAAAAATCCACATTTGTTCTTGTACAATGTTTGACCATAAACTTGATCTATTGTGTTAGTTTAGGTGCTACAGGTTTTCCTAGTTTGGTTAATTACAGATAATAGCATAAAAACCACAAAATACAGCATCTGTTTACGATACATAAATCAGCAAAATACAACATTATTCTACAAACATTAGCTGCTATTTAAAAGATTAGTGAGAATACTAAGTATTAATCCATATTTTTTACTTCAAGTGTTATTTTACAGAATTTTCCTGTTCAGTGAAATTATGGATAATATCTCAAAAGCAGTATTTTTATAAATGTTAATTTGTTTTTTCCCAATGTTTCACACATATTGTTTAATAAGAATTAATTTTTAAAATTATTTTTAAGTTGTTATTTTAAATATATTCTCTGTTTCACTTGCAGAAATAGTTTTTTTAATAATACATTGACTGTAAAAAAATCCAGCCAAAACTCTCAATAATGTCCACATCAAAAACAGAATGTTATTAAATGTTAATCTCTTCTTTTCCAGTGTTTGACCACAAAATGACATTATTTTTTACATCGTTTAAATCAGCAAAAATTTTATTTTACAGATATTTTCTGTCATTTGAAAGAAGAAAATTATGTATATTAAGAATCACAAAAAAGTATATTGAAAAATGTCCAAAACTATAAATAATGTCTACATTAATCAAAATACACATTTTTAAACAACTGTAATTATATAAAGTTAACTAATAAACTAATAAAGTTATTATTTTAGAAATATTTGAGGTCAACTGAAAAAAAGTATATTAAGAATAACAGAAAAAACCTATTAAATTACACATCAACTGTAAAAACTAATTGGTCAAAACTATAAAGAGCGTTATAATAAACATCTGTTTTTTTTAAAAAAAGTTATTATTTTACAGATATTTGCCAGAATATTTGTTTTATACTAAGGACTGAAAAAATGGCAAATCATTTTTCATTTTACAGATTTTCTCTGTTTTATTCACAGATAGAAGACATTAATTTACATGTTGATTTTTTTGTAAATGGACAAAACTGTAAAAAGAAAAAAAAGTAAATTTTTTTGTAAATGGTAATTTGCCTAAAACTCAGCCAACCCAAACCAGGCGGATGAAAGGCACAACGACACAATGGGCTGAATTAAAGGAGATTGTGCCCTTGTCAGAGGTTGAGTACATGTATGTTTCCTAAATTTGAATTTGTGTTCGACGTTTGCTTCGACACATGTTTGTGTTTCCCCACTCATGGCTCCATTAGCGCTGTGTGTTAGCGCTGTGTGTTAGCGCTGTAATCCGGCGTCCGCGGGCCGCTGATCAAAGCATCAGCGCCGACAGCCTTCCAGCTGGAGGAGGCCTCATTAAAGAGCCGAAGAACGGATCCAGGATTTGTGATTAGAACATGCATCCATTCAGACTAGAGCGAGCTGCTTAATCAAGGTTGCATCTTTGTTGTAACAGAAAAACACCTTTGTGTTAAAAAAAAAAACTGTAGCCAACGTCCCCAAGAGGGATGCTGTAAAAAAAAGTAGACACTTTAAAGCAATTTTTAACTTGGATTTTTACAACGAGGTCGAACACACAGGTGTCTTACAAGATGCCGGTTAAACGCATACAGGTTGGCGAAGGTGGTTTTTTCAGTGCAGAGATGCTTTACTGCAGCAGCTCCTGTGGCATTTGAAGTCAGGCTGAATTTAAATGACACCTGGAAGCACTTATTGCATCCACCTTCCTGCGAGAAGGCTGTTAGATAAAGTGAGAGAGGAAGATGGGCGAATTAGCCTTTGGGAATATTCTGTTAGGGGGTCTGATAATGTCCTTGGCAACAGCTGCTGGGGGGGGGCGACTTTAAATCGACTGTCAGTCTGAGGAAGTGGCGACACAGAAGCCACTCCAGGAAAGGTGGACTGGAAACACTCAAGAGTGCCAATTAGCGCTGTTTAAACAAGACACACACAGCGGCAGAGTCAGGTTGAGTAACTGAGCCCTGCTGAGAGAAGGACGACGAACACGTGTCTCGTTCTCCGGCGGATGTAATTACCCCTCGGACCACATCGGGAGGAGGTTCATAAATTTAAGGGTCAGGCGCCGCCAAACGATGCTGATTGCGGGATCGACAAAAGTCCAACAGGACGGCTGCGAACAGCTGCTTGTGATGAGAGAAGATTTAAGGGAAAACACTCGGTTCTGCATGAAAATACATAATCGCTTCACAGAGCACAACTTTTTTGCAGACAAATTTACACGGGTTTTCCTGCATAGTGCAATTTCTGGCACCTCCGACAGAGTTTTTAACGAGCACCAAAGGAAATATGTAATTTTTTAAATCTGTTTTATCAATTGCGGCTTCATTTCCTCAAGCACAATAGACATTCTTGTCTAGCAAATGGTAAGAAATGACAAGAAAATGCAAAAATTTCTGTCAAATACTTATCATGCACAATTACCCCTTAAAGACCCATTCTGAGTCAAGAAAAACCCAAAGTTAGTGAAGTTAGTTTGTGTTTGCCTGCTAAAGAGTCAGATATTTGTAGAGAAAATACATAATTAAGGCTTTAAACTGAGAATTAAACATTTATGCAACGATGTAAAGTGGATCCTAAGATCATCTATGCGCATGCCAAGATTTGATTTATCGGGATTTACGGTTTTCTGGCTGGAACCGACATAAACAAGTGATAAAAGACAGACATTGTGTAACAGATGATAAATTTGGTCTATTGTGTTGGATTTTTTCAATAGTTTTGCTAAAAATGCCAAAAACTATGTCTCATTAATCAATAGCAAACTGTTGTTAGAATTGCTGACGAGTTTTCTGAATGTCTCCACTTGGATTTTGTTCCACTCCTCTTTTGTGATGATCTCCAGGTCGTTGAGGTTAAAGGCTTCCCGTCCATCACTCTGGTCTCCAGTTCTTCCAGAGATTCTGGATAAGATTCAGGTCTGGACTCCAACATTTTCATAATGTTTTCTGGTGACCATTTCTTCACCACTTTGGCTGTATGTTCCAGATCACTGTCTTGTTGGAAGCTCCAATGCTGCCCAAGGACAAGTTTTTATGTAGACCGCCTCATGTTTCCATCCAGAATCTTAATATCACCTGTTTTTTCACAATGTTGTTCCTCTGTCAAGGTTATCTGCTCCATCGGCTGAAAAACACCTCAGAGACATTGCAGTCTGACCACCACGTTTGACCGTGACGATGATGTTCTTGGGGTTAAATGCTTCTCTGTTCTTTCACCAAACAAAAGCCCTGTATCCGAACAACTCCATTTTCACCACATCTGACCACAGAACTGACGACCACAAGCTTCCTTCATTGTCCAGCTGAGCTTCTGCAAGAATGTCTTGGAGAAGATGAGTCCTCTTTGGTTGGTGTCCATGGAGACCAGCCTTGTTTAGTGTCTTATTGAGATGTTGCTACCAGAACTCAGAATCATCTTGGTGATGATCCTTGAATTCTTCACTCACCATTCTTGCCATTACAGGGTTCACTCGTATCTTCCTTAGATGGCCTTTTGAGATTGTTCTGGAACTTCTTGTACTTTTTTCTCTGTGGCCACCGACACTCGAAAAATCTTCGACATAAAGACTTTCCCCGTCTCCTAAGCAGCCACAAAGCACAACTCTCTCTCAGTGATGGACCTCAATATCAAACCTATTGAGCTTCATTACTTCCAATTGGATAGCAACCAACTAAACAACTACTCCATCATCTGTTCCCAGTTTATAGTGTATTAGAACGCTTTAGAACATGGCAGACATGATGAGGACCATATGGAATGGAATAAAAGCTGCATTTTCTTCAACAAAAAAAGAAATATGAAGTGGTATGATTAATTCTGTACATGGCGTTTTAGTAAAAATGTAAGAAAAACCATAGACATAGTTAAGACTCATCAGTAACATCATATCTAATTTAAACCATCCTTTGTCAGTTATTGATTCCAGCCAGAAGAAGCCTCGCAGTCAAAAACATTGGCATGGCTATTAATATGTTGGGGCATAACTGTATTCTTGTATTTTCCACCCAACAATTGAGATCGAGGTTGTAGTTTGATCAAATGACCAGATTCTGACTGTTACATCTTTATATTCTGATAGATGTCTGGAAATTCAGAATATCATCTTTTCGCCCACTTCAAAGCGGCGATCAAAGAAAGAGCAAAAACACAGCAATCTCCCGTGTTGAATAACCGGTCCCAGTCGAATGCCGTTACATAATAATGCGTCTTTTAAGGTGAGTGAAATGAGCTTTTAAGGCCCATCAATGTAAACACAGCGCAGCTATCAGTGAGTCTAAAGGGTCGGGGGAGTTGTGATGAAGACGAGCACGTGCGGGTCAGAAGAAGCTCTCCGAGCGCCTCCGAGGTCACGAATCTGATTGAATTCATTACGCCGTGTGATTCACCATCAAGCATTTAAGATGAACCGTGACATTCGGACCGACACGAAATAGACTCGGAGTGGGCGTATGAGGTTCGATTATATCTGCGAGGCAAAAGGAGTCGGAGGAGGGAAGACTTAAAAACAAAGACTGTATCTGTCCTTCTTTTGCCTCTGAAGCTCGGATTTTTCATTGTCACTAAGACACTGTAGGAGTTTACCCATCAACATGTTGCACTGCATCCGTGGCTTTTTTTCTGTCTTTTTTTTTTTTGTAAGTGTTTATACACAAAGCCTGATCGCTGCATGAAGCCATGTAATCGTCTGGAGCTCCTGACAGGGCTTGTTTCATCACGCAGGGACAATCATCTCCAAAATGCAGCTGCGGGGTTACAGCAAAGCAAACAATGCAGGATTGTGTTCCTTTATGTCAGCCAAGAGACGGAAAAGAAAGACTGATGGGAAGCGGAGAAAGAAATTTTCAATGAAGCAAACATGCCAGCCTTTCAATTAGACTCGCCTCTGAATATGTAATCTGGATAAAAAGAACATGTTAATGCTTGTGCTGACATGTCGACGAATCTCAATTATAATTCATCGGCAGCCAGGTGTAAGGCAAACCCACGCAGAGCAGACGTCAGAGCGCCGGCTAACGTCTCCGCGGCCTGTGTGCCGCCGCGACCAGACGGGATAAGAAGCGTAATGTCGGGGAACAACAGGTGAAATTGGACCATTGCCGTGGAAAATATGCAGTCGCACCTGCCATGTTTGTTTATGTCGACAGCAGACGGATTTGCCGCCTTCTCCACCTGCCTGGCCGCTCCGCTCGCTGCACCTGAAGATTTACATCCAACCTCAACGTATGAGGCGCCGATGTATGGGGGGGGAGAATGACAGACGGGTGACAAATTAAAGGAAAAAAAGACATGAATAAATGAGCGGAGAGACGAGTGCAGATGCTTCCACACAGGTGCAAAGTGAGGTACAATTAAGTAATTAATATCCAATCAGGCTCTGTGGCATGCTATAAAGATGCTGAGCAGTTGATTTTGTATCAAGATGGCAAAAGGAGAAGAACTAAATGGCTTTGAAGGAGGGTTCATTGTTTGAGGCACAGATGGCAGGAGCTTCAGTCACAAAGAGAGTCAGCTGGCTTCAACAAGAGCAGTGACTAAAGGGACATCTGGGTTTAGATTGATGGGAAAGACACCAGTAATCAGAGTTGGAGACTGAGGTCAACAGCACCCATTTAAGATAACTTTTTTTTGGATCGATCACTGGTAGAATTTCTGTTTCAGCAGCTACAGCAGCATTAAAATGAAGCACAGGAACAGCATTACAAAACATACAACTAAAATAGAGATAAAAATAAGGATAATAATAGACAATGTGCACTTTTTCCATGCACAGATATGGCATAGTGGATCCTAAATAAATTGTAGGACACAGGGTGTAGAGCTACACATTAAAGTTATAAAGATAAGTTCTAAGTTCCATCCATCCATCCATCATCTATACACCGCTTAATCCTCTGTAGGGTCATGGGGGGTCTGGAGCCTATCCCAGTCGACTCAGGGCGAAGGCAGCGGACACCCTGGACAGGTCACCAGTCTATCACAGGGCTACACATAGAGACAGACACACAAGCACACTCTCATTCACACCTACGGACAATTTAGAATCATCAATTAACCTCAGCATGTTTTTGGACTGTGGGAGGAAGCTGGAGAACCTGGTGAAAACCCACACATGCACAGGGAGAACATGCAAACTCCACACAGAAAGATCCCAGGCGTCCTAACCGGGGCGCGAACCGGGGATCTTCTAGCTGTGAGGCAACGCTGCTAACCACCGAGGCACAGTGCAGCCCCAAGTTGTAAGTTGTGTTGCAAAGTTAAAAAGGAAAACCAGTGCTACATTATGTAATTTGATGTGTATTAGTGCAATATGTAAGAAAATGAATGAACCATTCGTCCTCAGGTGGCCTTGAAAATTACTTAAGACCAGTTCGTATGGGACTATTATTACATATGGACCTCATGTGATTTGTAAATTACCCTATGTCTGTTTTATGTGGCGCATTTCTACAGGATGAGCAAAGTTAGTGCTTTACTTGAACTCACTGACGATATCCCAAGATATTATATTAATATGCTGCCAACTAACAACTGCTGAGCCTGTTGAAAGACATTAAAATGTTCCTCCTGCCATGTGACCCATGAAAACTTCCTTTGAGATTTTGCTCTTCTGAAAGACTTGAGCTTTCTGTGAATGGGTCTCTGCACTGTGGAGCTACATGAGCTTACTGAATTTGCATCCAAAATGCTCCAAACTTTCATTTGCGATTGACAGCACAACCTCAGGAGTTCTCAAGCAGTAAAGAGGGAAAGGAAAGGTGCAGAAAAACACAAATCTGACAATTCAATCCAAATTAATAGAGATCTCCAGCTTATACTGGCCTGTGTGGGTACAGCTTTAGAGAGGGCTGTTATAGCAGCGCTGCGGTGCACAAACCTCAAATTACAAAGACAAATGCACATTCGAGAGGTCAGAGGTGGAAAACCCATTGATCTGCAGAGATCAGTGGAACAAAGAGTCGTCCAGTCCTGAATGCTGGATCCCTACCGTGAGGAGATCCGCTGGCATTTTGCTGCAGTGGTTTGGGCCCATTTGTCCCCTTAGAGAGAAGGGTCACAGCAAATCAATACACAGTTGCTCCAGGATGACAATACCTCCATCCATAGGACACGAGAGATCACTGAGTGGTTTGATTAAAAGTTACATGAAGGCCTTCACAGTCACCAGATCTCAACAGACTGAACACCTATAGAAAACCAACGTGTTATCCAGTTCTCTCCAGCAGCATCTTCAAAACACCAAGTAAAGGAATATCTCTTGGAAAGATGGAGTTCACACCTCCAGTAGAGTTGCAGATAATTGAAAAATCAATGGTTTGAAGTTGTTCTGGCAGCATATGGAAGCCTAACACCTCACTAAGACACTTTATGTTGCTTTTTTCTTTAACTAGTCACCTGCATGTATATAACTAACAGGTTTATTTAGGTGTTAAATAAAAGGATGGGAGCGAATGAGCTGAACTGCATATCCACAGAGAAAACACATTTACTGGAAGGCTGTGGGCTGGTTCAAAATGCTGCAGCACCCCCATTATATAACCCCAATTACTGCATATTTACTGGTGTATCTGATGGATGCTGTAGTAGTTTAAAAATACAGGAGTCATATTATTATCTTTTCTGACTGGGCACTTTCTTTAAGTCCATTTCTTTATAAGTTCTAAACCACAACTCTTGCAGAAGAAGCGACTCTTTACAAGCGCGTGACCCGTTTTTGTGGACGGAGCAACTTTTCTAAACACAGCTAGTTTCCAGCAAACGCTGCTCAAACAGAAGTAAATAGAACATTTGTCGGGAACTATTCCTGGCGGCAGATTAACACACATTATTTGTCCTTGTCAGTGTTTACGGCAGCAGGAGGGCGTTGGTGGAATCCACTAAAAATAAACAACAGCGTCCATGTTCGGATAATTAAGTAACATGTCAAACGGAACAAAGAGGAAGGTTCTGTGTCCTCGTTAGTCTGATCATTGTTGGTTCGGCTCTTTTTAAGGCATTCAGATCAGTAAAAATACCAACACATCAATGTAGAAATACTCCATTACATGAAAATCCTGCATTACAAATCCTACTTGAGTAAAAGCACATAAGTATAACAGCAAAATACCAGTAAAGTATTAAAATAAAAGTCCTGTTTTGGTTCCTCTGACTGATATATTATTCTATGTGCCGTCATTAGATTATAGTGGCGCCTCAGTGTGACAGCAGCTTGTTACTGTTGGAGCTGCTGCAGGTGGACTTACTTTCATCTACTTTATATTCAGTTTTATATACAGGAACGGCAGATAAATCTGAGGCCCCGTCTCTAATCTTTGATTTTTGGTGAGATATTGAACCATTTGAACATTTATTGAAATGAAACCAAGTGAGAAGTTTAGAGGGAAAAATCTGATGGAGCCGTTACAACTCATAGACATCTGAAATGTGAGCCGACTAAAGAAGTAGGAGAGCATTTCCCTATACATTCAAGTGAAATACCTCAAATTTACACTGAAGAACATTATTTGAGTAAATATACTGACTTCTTCCCATCACTGCTGTGTAAAACACAGCATTTCTTCTTCTTTAAAACTGTTTCGAGGCTGCCTGTCAACAGAAAACTGGCAAACCGATGCGATTTTAATGTCACTCTGAAAAATCTGGAACATGTGTCTGGACGTGGGCTTCACCAGCTAAGAATATGTCACTCGGTGATGATGTCTTTGCATTCAAGCTGAGAAAATGTGGCGCGTAAGCAGCCTCACCGGCCCTCGGGCCTTCACTTTGTAACATTAACTAGGAAACATACATCTGAGTCACAGACCATAAAAATTAATGGATGCAGTAAAGTGTCAGGCATGATGCAGGCTGCTGCTGGTGGCATTACACGTCTAGAAGCCTTGTGAGTGTGTGTGTGTGTTTGCATTTTTTTTCTTCTTCTGATTATGGAGCAACATGCAACAGACTAAAGCATCAATCAGGAAGTGTGATATAATGTGATATAGGAGGTCGGACGAGAACAAAACAACCGCTGCATTGTTGCAATGCATCAGATGACCGACACACTTGGTATTTAGCCCTTTTCCTGCCTCTGGATGACGATGAAAGCCATTGATTTCAGGGAAGATGTTGTAGGTGCATCCCCCTTAATGGTAAGAACACATGTATTTGTCCCTCCTAATCATAGACTGTATATAAAAGATGGACGTAGTGTCTGGATTTGAAAAGTGAAGGCAACACAAAGTGACTTAAACCTCCACTCTTTCTTACAGCAGCATATGTTTTAAAGTTTAGGCTAGCTGGCTCCGTCACATCCTCCCCTTGCTTATTAAGTTCAGTTCCAAAAGGCCAAGATGGCGACGACCAACTGCAAAACTCCAGGTTTCAACACAGGAGTCCACAAACCAACAGGTCTTTTATACTCAGTCTGCATCCCCCCAAAAACGATAAAGGAAGCCAAGAAATATTAATTGAAAATCTGCTAAAATTTCTACTAAATTTACCATAAACAGATGCAGAAACGGCACAAGTCCATGCAAAAAAAACACCCAGAATGCTGAAAATTAAGTGTTTCAAGCCCATGTTCACGCCAAATCTACACCCATGATGCTTGACCACACAACCTCCATCTTTGACCACACAGACCAGCCGTCTCCAGAACACACTGATGATAAAATCTAATCATCAAGCAGGCGCCCACGGCATCGCAGCCACTTCCCTAATATGGTTAACTGCAGTGGGGATGATGAACCTGGCTTCCCTCCATACTCGTCTCTCTTTCTCACACACATGCGATAAACCATAATGGATGGGCTGTCAGTCACGGAGATACTGACATGTATCATTTCCCCTGAGATACAAACTACAGCATTTATAGAGTGAGAATAGAGAGAAGGGAGGAAAAAGGGAAGGAAAGGAAAAAAATACGCCTCGCTCAGATAACAAAACCACTCCGGCTCTATACACCTCAGAACTGACAAAAAGATCCATTAAGAGGCAGGAGAGTGCATCATGCTGCAGTTATAGCTACACTGGAATGGCATACAAACACTGACTGTTTAACAATAGCAACAGTATCCTCCACTGTTGCTGCTAAAAGCATTCAGCGGTGGAAGGTGGTGCACAAATGGGTGGAGGAGGGGGGCACTAACAAAACCTGCATTCATTCAAGTTGTTAACCAAGCTTACAGCACGCGGGTCCACAGCGTGTAACCTTTAAAAAGTGAGTGCGTGCACTGGAATGCAATGGAAGTTTGTTAAAAAAAAAAAGAGAAGCAACAAATTCATCGCCTGCAGAAAGGAGCTGATGCTCTAGATTCTATCGAGCAGCAACTCATGCCCTTAAGTTACAAATTCACATTAATCCCTGCAACAGCCCAGCTATCTCTCTCACTCACATGAACACTATCTCGCCGTCTCTCTCTTGCATTCTCTTCCAGCTGCCCACACACACGCTCAGATACATGTGTGCACTTCAATGTGCAGAGCAAAAAAAAAAAACCAGTGTGCAAATCTGCCGTGCTTGTAAAAGAAAATCTGTCAGTTTGTAACCGGATCAAAGTTCTTCGGGCTGCGGAGAGGTTGGCATTTTCTGTTGTTTAGCAAAACGTCTCTACCAGTATGGATTGAAGGATGCGGTGTAACAAGTTTAGATGATCTCTCAACTGTTCCTCTGACTCCTGAATAAAGTCTAAATTTGTCCAACAGCTTGACGTGCGAAAAATACCTCAAACACGAACAGCAAACACAGGAGAATTCTGCTTATGAGTACATGCAAATTACATTAATCAGCTACAACATTAACCTTCTGAGCTCACAGCACTTTTTGGATGTTATTTTTTACTCCCTTCTTATTTTTACTCACCGTAATATAAAGTTACGCTCCTCTATGGAAACAGCACAACCGTGGCTAGAAGTAGAGAGAACTCAAATGCGTTTCGTGCACTGTGACGCTGTTTAAATGCCATAAATCATACAACAAAAGATGCATTTCTTTGTTTTTCTATTTCCCAAAACTGATTATTTCAAGTGCCTGCAGATGTTACCAACACTGGAAAAAAAATATGGTTGCCCTACATATTATAAATAAATACATTTTTCCCATACTTGCTCCATACTGCTACACAGCCTGCAGTTCAGCTGAGAAGTCTGAATTTTTGCCATGTGGTTGTTGGTCACAGCTGAGTCACTAAAGGCTTTTCGGGTAGGACAAGGAACGCAGAATTTTTTTTTAGAATTTATGCAGAATCTGGTGGAAACTGTCGTTGAAATATTGCGACTTCAAGCTTAGATTTGTCTAATTTTCCCATGAAAATATGACAACTGTGTCTGTTTCTACAGTTTCTGGCTCGGATAAATGGTGCAGTTTTGGTGATTTATTTTTAAGATAACATGCCTTCCAAACCCACCTGCGTATTTTGGGGTTCAGAGGGTTAAAGCCACCTGCCTAATATTGTGCAGGTTCCCCTCGCGGGTTCAAAACAAAAGTGCTGACCGGTCAGGTCATGGATACACGACCTCTGGTGTTGTCCTGTGGTGTCTGGCATTGGGACGTTGGCAGCAGATCTTTTGGGTCCTGTGGGTTGCGAGGTTGGGCTTCTATTGGGTTGTGGGGAGTTTGGAGGCCGGGTCAACACCTTTTTGGCGTTTCCCTGCCATAGGGGTGTGTGCTTGGTTTGAAATGATGTTCATGTGGGTGGTATGTGTCAAAGTAACATCCACATGAATGCCAGGACCCAAGCAAAGGTGGCGAACTCATGTCAGAACCCGGAGGGCCAAAAAGTGTGTTGTAGGTCCCACTTTTAACAGCTTTCACCGATTGTATAGAGAACAGAGCATCTGTCATGTCTATCTGAAAATATCTGGTTACAGGAGGTTGGTGTATGGGACGTATTCTCAGCAGCTATGACTCTTCTTAATGATCACAGAAATCGCCTAATAAAGGAATATATTATAGTAATACTACAGGCAACAGTGTGTCTATGTGAGTCTCTTCTGCAATTGCATGATGCTACTTGTCACTTCAATATAATAGAGAGATGTGTAATAGATGAAGGTTAGTTTATAGTGTGGTAATGCAGATAAAAGAGGAATAAAACCATCCAGTCCTCATGTGTGTTTAAATAGGAGTGAAAGGGAAAGACATGGTGGACTCAGTATAGCCGAGTGCAAGCAATTCTTCTAAAAAATAATTAAAACTTATTTATAATGCTGCTTTGTCACTTTTTGACCCTGCCTGAACCCACACATTCTAGTAGGCTTAATAGGAATGCCCCGATAGTGATGCTATGATCAGGATCTGGGCCAATCAGGTTAGTTTCTAACTGATCGCTATCGGCACAAACCTAAGCCTGACCCATTGTTTACGTCCACTATCATGCAAGTGTCGTAAATTTGAATCATTTGCTTAATAAATACCACTTTAGCAATCAAAATTCAATTAGTTAGTAATGTGACGTGAGCACAGTGAACCTTTGTCATGTGCTGATCTTGAGTTAACACGTGTGCACTGGCCGGAGATCATTAAGTGTCACTGAAGACTTTGTCATGGTGCCCCTTTACTAGCTAATCACCCACTATGCTCTCTGCTTGCCAACTTCTCTTGCTGCTACAGTATTAAACAGTAGGAGACTACACCTGGTGGTGTAACTTGATTCTACAGCTAATCTACAATACCTGAAGTGTGTATTATCCAGGAAAATGGAATCCGTTATCGGCAGATACTAAATAATCCATGACTCGGGGGCAAAAAAAGTTGAACAGGAACTCCCTCGAGTTTGTCCAACCCATGGGTCCAACAGCTTAGCAGGACATACACATTGCTAACCACACTTTTAAAATAAACGTATCAGTAAAGAAAATAAATTAAAGCAACAGTTTGTATTAGTCTTCTTCAGTTATGACACCATCATGTTCAACCAACAAACTATACTGAGTTAGGTGGAAATAGTCTTTCCTCTACAGTCAATGGTATTTTAAATGATCAATTACTTAATAAGTTTTCAGGTCTTTAAGGACTTGAAATCCTGAATAAAAAGTAGGTTATCAAGCCAGTATAATTATTTTTTACCACATATTGAATTTAGTTTTAATTAAATTAATGCCTAAATTTCAGTTTCAGTCACACAAAATGTTAAGTTGGTGTAATTACCTCATTACATAACTCATCAGAGCTATATTTTGCAACTTCAAGGGTTCATCAAATCATTAAATTAGAATTTCTATCCTGTAACCTTGCATTTAATTTAGTGTTGGTAACAGATCCTCTGAATTACTTTTTCAAGTGCACCAGTTTCACAAAGTACGCTGTCTTTCCGTCCTCCAAATCTCATCTTCCATTTGATTGAGCTCTTCATCCACTTAAACACGGGGGGCCGTCAAACTGAAATGTCCTACAATCGCTCATATAATGGTTCAACAGGATAATCCAGCATCCTTGGATCCAAGGTTTCCCTGCAGAACATTGCACTGTAACGAGATGATCAATGTTATACACTTCACCTGTCAATGGTTTTAATGTTGTGGCTGCTTGGTGCATTAGTCAGTGCAAACTTGCAGTAATAAGATGGTGAACAAGGCGAGCATTACGCCTGCCAAACACCAGAATGTTGTAATGGTGAGCTTCATAGCATGCTGATGTTAGCATTTAGCCCAAAGCTGTTGTCATTAGAGCAGAAGATCTGAAGACATCTAAGCACAGTAGTTTGGTTCCTGTAATGCCACTAGAACCGGCACGAGAAGAGAAGAACTGCGTGTGTGTGTGTGTGTGTGTGTGTGTGTGAGAGCATCAATCCCTCATAGCCCTCTGTTTCCTGTCAGAAGTAATGAACTGAGAGGTTGTGATTTGGCTTGAGGAAAACAGGACTACTGTGTGAATCAGCTCCAGCCTGGAAGGCATTCAAAACAATCTGCACACAGATATAGGCATCATTTGCTTGCATTAACATTTTTCACATTTGCCAAGAATGTTCATTAGCAGTGAGGTGGGGGAAATCCTCAGCAGGGTCCAGGTAAGAGGGGGAAAACAGGCAGAAAAATTTGCTGCTGAACTTTCATTTTCGAGCACAGAGCACAACTCAGACGTGTGCTTCGCATGTGGACTGTTTTGACAAAGGAAGCTGCCGATAGCGACTGCGGATGCTCATTCATCTGTGACTTCTTCTTTGCATATTTGCTTGTATCTCATCCAAAATGCCTCAGTCACGCCGAGGCAATGTGAGGACGCAAATGAGCAAAGAAAGGAAACCAGGAAAGGGAGACAGCGATAACATTTTTTGCATGAATGTGTCTGTCTGTCTGCATGTTTATGGTGTCAGATGATGGAGGCATGTAGCAGTGAGCAGGAGTGAGAACATCCATTTTGAAGAGGGAGGAGTAGTGAGAGTGGGTGTTGGAGGACAGAGTCTATCTGTGTTGTGTCAGCTGCCATCTGTGTGTCAGAGCACATCACAGAAACTGTGAGGCCTTCGCCCACACCTCCAGTATCACCCTGCTGTCTGCTGGGCGCCAACACTCTCACAATCATGTCTCCAAACCACTAGTCATCAGATGTGCACATTTTCTACACATGTTGACATGTAGCAATGATCAATCCATGTGGACGTAAGGGAGCTGAACACATGTATTTCAGTCTACTGAGGCATGTGTTGGTTGTTTTTTTTTTTTCATTTTAACCCTCTAAACCCAAAGCAATTTTGTGCATTTTCTTTGCTCCTGTCACATTTTTACTCACAGTCTCCTCAGTTTTCACAGCAATACAAAGTCCTGCACCTCTACTGAGACAGAGCACCACAGCTAGAGATAAAGACACCTCGAAAACACCGTCTGTGTAGTACAACAAAGTAAAGCAGAAATGAAAGCTGATTACAAAAACTGAAAGAATATTTTACTACTTACATTTCTGCAACCTCTACAAACTGCATTTTCGACTCTATTCTGCACACCAATTCTAGAAAGATGTTCCACCATGCTGAATGTATCTCAACTTACTCCTCTGTATACCGTTTTTGAGCCATGCCGCATTTATTCTGTTGCTCAAGGACGCTTCACTTTCCTCTAAACTCCTCTAGCTGCTCTTTAAGGGGCTCTTTAAAGCTGAAAATCTGATGATTCTTCTTGTTTTAACTGTTTGCAGCTTTAAAAAATGAAACAGTTTGGCAATTTTTAAAGATAAAATGAAATCAAAACTGCTAGAAGGGTTTGGGTTTCACAAAGTTAATGTTCTGAACTTAAACTTAGCTGTAGCTGCGTTTGAATTCCATCCTAGAGCCTGAAGCCATCTGCCTTTGGCCACTTACACTTCAAAATAACCTATACAAATGTATATAAAATAGCAAAATATTGTAATGCAATGTGATTCATGTGCACTCCTGATTTGTTGCATGAAGTGAAAGGTAACAGCGATCACTGGAAAGAGCTGAAAAGAGTTCATGACATTCTGACATTGAATCTAACTTGTAATTTGACAGTTTACCCTGTTGTCTTCCAGTTATACATACGTCCTCAGATGTAGCAGCAGGAGCACACACACAAGCTCACCTCTCGCTACGCTCTATTTCACCAAAGACAGCTCAACGCAAATTGTCAGGGATGAAAACAAAAACAGCAGCTTTGTGACAACTAATTTGAACTCGTTTGTATGCACCTCTGCTCCCCGTGTTGATTTTCTCTGCATGTGACAGCTGTTTGTACCTGTGTTCTCTCTCCCCGGGTTGCTAATCAATGTCTGATGGTGAAATCCTGAATCGTACCTTGTAGACGAAGGGCTCAGCGCAGCTCAGAAATGTAAATGTTTGGGTATTTGCATCCTATAGGAGGCGCATCGTTTTGCCGGCATGCCTGCAGCTTCATCAGGGGAGCCATGAGGCAGACGCAACAGCAGTCGCTCTTCATTCCAACACATGACGTGAATGACTAAGCTCCTTGTAGCATCAAAGTCGAAAATGTAAACATTAAAGCAGGAAAATGAATTCCACCGGAATCAATGTGCTTAACATTTCTCCACAGGTGTTCCCAATACTGGAAAAAAAATGGAGGGTTCACATGCAACAGATCAGCTAATTGACAGCTAGTCTACATTTGAACAACCTCTATAAACTACATGTTTTTCACACGACTCTGCACATCAAACAGATGTTTCACCATGCCGAATGGATCTTTCAACAGCTTGCTGACACTTGCTCATCTGTATACTGTTTTTGATCGATGCTGCCGCTATTTTATTGATCAATTATGTTCTACTTTGCTCTCAACCTCTCAATTCGTCTGCTCTTTGTAAACACTGCCTGCAGTTCAGCCGAGGGTTGGCTACAGCAGGGTCAGTTATGGCTACTTATTTTTTTGTGCTGAGCTGAATCTGGTGCAAACTGCAACATTTTGAATGAGTGATTTCAATTAAAAATCGCAATCTGAAGATTATTTTTGGCTTGTTTTCCTGACAGAGCAGCATATCAGGCATGATGCGTTCAAGAACGTCCAGAAAGCTAAAAACCTGTTGATTTTTCCAGTGTTTGTAGATTCTGGTTCTGACAAATGGTGTTGTTTTGGTAATTTTTTCACACCTGCTAGCCGGTTTTGGGGATCAGGGGGGTTAATCTGAATTTTTTTTTAGTGCCATGACATAAAAACAAAGCTTGCAGGAAATCCTTGGACTTGTTTTTAAGTATATTTTTATAGGGTCAAAACTTTAGCTCTATATAAGTCAAGTTAATTTGCATAATTCATAAAAATGTAAGATCTTAACCTGGATATTTAGTAACCATAGGGTCTTAGCTATACTATTATATTAGTTAGATTATTCTCCATAATTAATAAAAATGCAGGGTCAAAGCCTTAATATATTTTATAATCAGGTATAGTAATATTTTATATGACTTTTGTAGGGTTTTAACACCTAATATGTAAACAACATCGGTAAAATCACACCATAAATAACACTGCTAGGTCTTAATCCCAATATTTAAAGCTGTTTGGTTACATTTGGAACTCCAGTCATCAAAACATCTTTTTATTTTATTTATCTTGTGTAAAATACTTTATGGGATCCTATTTATTTGCTGAATTTGTTTTATTGTAAAGCATTTTGTAACATTGTTTTTGAGAGGTGCTACAGACATAAAGTCATTGTTACCATTGTTATTATTATCATAAATGTAAGTATATATTTCTTTGCATATGTATAAAAAATGTATTGTTGTGTTGCTTCATTATCTCTTTAATTATCCTGTGACCCGTCAGATTCATCTCATGTCCCCCTCTTGGGTCTTGACCCTGAGGTTGGGCACCAGATTTAACCTCTGACCCTCCTCCTCATTCATGGACTCCTAAATCTCCCTGATTCCCCTCGAGGGCGGCGCCGTTTTGCTCGTTATTTGCTCACGGTACACACATCTGACAGGCTGCGCGCGATGACATCTGGGGATCTGATGGTGTCTTGCTCTCCGTATGGACGGCCTGGAAGTGTGTTCATCTGGCAGACTGAAGCCAAGGTCACGAAAAAAGACACACAACACACTCCGCTGCCGTCACCGTAGGAGCGCACACGCACAACTCATTAACTCTGATGGATTACAGCACATTTCAGGCTAATAGCGCAGACATACAGTAGCGGCACACACCACGCAAAAGTGCACATCAGACTATGGCAGCACATCAGATGGACACAGACCTGCCACCTCGGTGTCACCTTCAGCTAATCCTTGTGAGACAGAGAGCAATCCATTCACTGGCCACACAGATTTACCCATAATCCCTGAAAATGAACTCATTCGGAGTACAAGTCCACGCATGTATACACACAGACGCGTTCAGCATGCAGCTAAAACACATGTAAACTCAAAAGAAGGCACCTTGAGGAAGACAAGTTAGAGAGCCACCACAATAGAGAGTGTGTTTGTGCTCTTTTTATTGTCTGTATGCGAGTGTGTGTGTGTGTGTGTGTGTGTGTGTAGAGGCAGATTTAATTGGATGGGAATGTCACGTAGGACAGGGGACATGAGTGCTGCCGGTGGTGTAGGTCGTACACCAATTACTGCTCCGCACTCTTCAAAACCAGACGCCGAATGGAAGACTGAGACCCCACTTCATTACCAAAGTAAGCCTGTGTGTTGATAGCAGCCAAGTAGGGCAGCACTGTGGGGGTGAGGGGGGCTGGGGGGCTGGTGGTGGTGGTGGTAGTCGGTGGTGTTAGTGGAGCGAGGAGGGGGAGTGTAAAAATTCAAATTGACACCTAAATTGCTGAGGAGAAAGTGGCTGCAGCCGAAGCTCGAGGTCTGATCGCCTGGTTTAGTTGTTTTCTAATATCATGATTTATCGCAGCTTCAACCTGGTGGACTGGTCTGTACAGTGGGTTTAAGGGAACACTGGATGTATAAATTTACAATTAATTAGATTTAAAAAGTTGATCAAGTAACAGAAAAAAAGAAGATCCTCAGCTACGTTTGGAACTTACTGGCTGCCCTAAGAGCCCGACTCTATTTCAACAGTTCTACCACCTTTAATTTACTTGTATTTGACAGATTTCTACTGTTTTGTTAGATTACAGAGTATAACTGGTAAAATCATAGAAAATAAGTATACAGCAGTATGAGCAGCAAAAATATTGCTATTTCACAAATATTTGCCACTATACCAAAGAAAAAGTAAAATAAAAGCTCTTATCTTGGTCATTGTAAGTGCTATACATGCTATACTTAGATGTTTTCAGGACAGTTTAAGCCATGCAGATGTTTCATTATTTGGTACGTCAGGGCTTGTAGATCATTTACATTAGCCTTTATATCAACGAAAAAAATATTTCAGATTATGAAACTGCCATGTTTTTCCACATATCTCACCATAACAACCTGCTAGTAGAGCTATATTTTCCTAACCATGTAGAGGAGATTGTCTGGAATCTGGCAATATCAGCAGTGTACTAAAAAAATCTGTGAAAATCTGCCAACAAGGGTGGAAAAAACTATGTCAACAAAAAGTAGAATACAGGGCCGCTGTATAGCTCAATGAGTTAAGGCGTTACCACATGGGCGCAGGTCACCAGCAGCTATCATTAAAAAATGGAAAAACTCGACAAAAAAATATTTTTAAAAAAGGTAGAATACAGTTCAAAAATTGTAAAAATAGAATAGAAAACCTTTACTGTCATTATACAAAGTACACTGAGATTTAAAGAGCCAGTAACAGTAGATATCTGTAAAACAAAGATGTTTTTAGCTGATTCAAATACAGTAAAACTGTAGTTTTATGGTAACTATAACGGTAAAAGAACAAATTACTGTTTGAAAATGTTTTTGAACATGTAAATTAGTAATCTTTCTGCGACTGTTACTAGATATTATCTGAAAACTAAGATAACAGAGAAAATCTGAGAAATTATTGTTCAAAAATTACCAATACTTAATACACTTTTTTTGAATAACAGGAAAATATCTGTAAAATAATGATATTTTTGCTGTTTTAAATACAGTTAAGGTTTTACATTTAAATGTTGAGAAAAAAATCCATTTGCATAAGTACAGATACTTGATGTAGAACAGTTTTATAGTTTTGGCCTGTAGTTTTATGGTAAACATGAAAATTAAAATGTATTTTCTCTGATTTACCTCATTATTATCGGTAATTTAACAGAACAGGGGGAAATCTGTAACAGAAAAGTAAACTGTTCAAAAGACCGCAGCTAAAAATGATTTAAAAGCATTCAGTTTTTACAGTGTAGGCCTGCGTTATAAGAAGTATTAGATTATGTCGTACTGTATTATCCTGCAGAAGTTTGATCTGTCTTTACCTTGGTGTGTGCAAATATTTAACAAACATAATCTTTCCTATGATGTGATACTAACAACTCTCCTGAGCAAATCCTGAACTCATCATTTCATATATGTCAGTATATAGATGTTCTAATATCATGGATCATGTTGTACCATACTAAAATGTCTAGATTCTGACATAAAGAGATGAATTCATAAGCAATAAAAACCAGATCAGTGGGTTTGGAGAGGCTGTAACTATGACTACAGTTCATGTAAATCCAAGATTATTCTTCTCTGGCTCACACTTTGTGGCCCAAACAAGCAACTAAAGGTCAGGTCATGTGGTTTCATTTGATCCCTGCTACACCGAGAAGAAAGGATGTGAATTTGGATGGGATGTTTCCCTGTAATCAACCTGAATTTCCATTTTTTTTTAATTCTGCTACTTCAGCAACAGGAGAAAAGCTGTTCTCAGTACTTGGTATACTGTGCATGCCTCTGTGTATGGATACCCTGCATGCACAGACACACTCTCAATTGAAAGAGCTGCACAAAAGCTGAAAATAACTCTGTGTTTGCGCTTATCCCGTGTTGATGCGAGCACCTTCACCTTGGCTGGACACACACAGCACAAATCTATATATAACAACTAACCCTCCCACCTCCAGCGTCGATCCCTCCCTGGGTGCCGGGTGTCTGGATATTGC
Source organism: Dascyllus trimaculatus (assembly GCA_024666655.1). Taxonomy (NCBI): domain Eukaryota; kingdom Metazoa; phylum Chordata; class Actinopteri; family Pomacentridae; genus Dascyllus; species Dascyllus trimaculatus. Next base: position 27,639,396 of record CM045455.1, read on the forward strand.
AAAGGCTTGCCAGGGCCTACGCTTTCTAAAGGTCAGTTGTTGCTTCCTCCTAAGTGGGGACAGCGAACTGACTGCCAACCATCTTGGCGGCATCTGTCACATCCTAATCACTGATAATTAGCCGGCAGCGACGTTCTGCTGCAGCCTGCACCAGACTGGCCTGACCGGGTGGGATAGGAGAGGCTGTTGAAGGGGAAAATGTGACTTTTCATACCTGTTAGAGTGAAAGATGGAAGGTGAAAGAAGCACAAACACAAAAAAGAAGCTGAGAGAAAAATGGCTTGGCTGTCGGTAAAGGCTGAAAATTGTCCAAAGTGCCAGCCCGTCGTTTATCAGCGAGACAGAAGCACATACAGCTCGTACAACTCATTACCTGCAGCCTCTCTCTGCCTTTTTCCTAATACCATCCTTGGGCACACCTATCGCCGCCCGCTAATGTTTCTCTGTAACTGTCACACACAGACGCTGCATGCACCATCTACCTCTATGTCTCCGAGACCCCAGTGCCCCATTAGGAGACAATGAAGAGGAGACACTGTCTTTGCTCGAGCATGTCAGACGGATACGACATCGGCGGCCTCCGAGGCCCTCAAATACACCCATCATCTTCCTGCCCACCTAATCAGCGCTGCGAAGGAGACACAGGGAGCAAAGGGACGGAAAGGTTGGAGATGGTGGTTAAAAAGAAGAAACCGAGGGGGAGGATGATGGGATGGAAAAGGAAACATGAGGGAGATGTGATGATCTGCCTGACTTGGGCCCACTCACTTCTCCCCAGAGCCTCAAAAACAGTGAAAGATACAGTAGCTCCTCAATGAAGCTGAAAAAAATGCCTGTTAATATATAAATATACCAAAACTGGATGTATACACACTGGCTGCCAATGCATCCATTAGCTATATTCTCTGAGCACCACTGCAAAAAATAAAACAACCTTTTTAAGATGTAATTTTTTATTTACTGTTTACTGTTGTTTTGGCAGATTTGCCCTGTTTCAGTTAGATGCAGCTAATAATTAATTAAATTAGAGAAAGAAAGTATGAATTTACAAATTTATACTTAAAATAACAGGTCAAAATTGCAAATAATGTCCACATCAAATATCTGTATTCTTACAAAATGTTACTGTGTCACACACTAGGGACAATAAAAGGCCACCCCGAAATGTCACATTTTGACCAAAGCAGCAATGCTTCAGATGACTCCAGTCATGCGGGAACGTGCCATTAGCATGTTGGTGTGATGCGTCTGTTGTGCAGACCAGAGGTTGCATCTGCTGTATGTGTTGCTGGTCTTAGACGATGCCATGAATGAACAAGCCAGATGTGTCCATCCTGTGCTGGGGTGGTCACACGTGGCCAACATGGATGAGGTGGATTTGCAGTACTGGCCGTCGGTTGGAAACCAACTCTCAAACGTCCTATCAGCCGATAGTGAACATTCAGCTGCACAGCGACCGCTCTGGTGGACATTCCTGCTTCCAACATGCCAATGGCATGTTCCCTTATGACCGGAGTCATCTGAGGCATTGCTGCTTTGGTCAAAATGTGACATGTTGGGGTGGCCTTTTATTGTCCCCAGTATAAGGAGTGTCTGAGTAGTGCTTGTTCTGTTTGAGCAGCGTCTGGATAGGCCACACCCATGTACTAAATGAAATTAATGCACCACTGAGCAAATGCTCACAGGCAGTGATGGACTTAAATTTAGGACACTAATCAAGAGAAATATCCATTTTGTACAAGTACCAGACAGTATATGCTCACTTTGGGTGGCGCACTTCATGTGGCATCAATATTTCACATGGGGCGTTTATAGTTTTGTTCAGCATGTGTGTGTGTGTATATATAATGGACTGAAGATGGTATATCACTTTTAAATTGTTATTTTTCACACTTTCCTTGTTTTGGTAAATTACAGTTAATAACTAGTAAAATTACAGAAAGAAAGTATAAGCTAATCCTTAAAATACCAGGTCAAAACTACAAATAAAGTTCAAATCAAATATCTTGTATTTTTAGAAATGGTTATTTGTTTAAAAAAAAAAAGTATTTAATCAGCAAACAATTATTTTCATTTACAGACTTTTGCCCTTTTGTGAAAGAAACAAATATTCATAATAATGAGTTGTTTTTAGCAAATTTTTCCTGTTTTGGCAAATTGTAGTTAATATCTGCCGGGAAAACAACAACAAGCAAAAAGTTGTACACGTTGACTAGTAAACAAAGAAAAAGGACCACAACTGTAGAAAATATCCACATTGAAAATCTGTATTTTTATTAATAGTAATTTGTTTTGTTTTTTCACAATGTATGACTGTAAAACGACACTGTTTTACTATATTTAAATCAGCGAAAAATGATCAGTATTTTAACATTATTATTTAAGAACCGGAGGTATTTCGATGTGCACTATAGCACTGCTGAACAATTAATTAAATATTAATCACAATGACAGATTTGGCTTCCTACAATTAAATGAACACGATCAACTGTGATACTGAAGCTTAAAAAGTTCCTCTTACAGGAGAGAATAAGCCCATGTAGATTAACCCAGTTTGTTCTATATCGGGTAAATCTGACAATTAAATGCCTTAATTCACTTTTTTAAAGTAAACTTCAGTTGTACGCTGGTATAAGTGGTTGCAATGCAATGACTGAATGGAGACTAGAGGCACCTCTGTGAGAAGCCGATTAGCTCAGCATGTATGTGAGGCGTTTAGGGAACATCGATAAGTTGTAGTGTCTATCAAGTAGCAGATGTCCAGTAACTGAAGCATTTTGTGGACAGTTTAATTTATATTTTGCCTCGAGGAGACGCTCTGAATTTGGGAGATGATTATCTTAGGTTTTATTGTGAGGAGACGCTCTGAATTCAGGAGATGATTATCTTAGGTTTTATTGTGAGGCAAAGATTCGTACATTTGCATTAATGTAACATGATGAAAAAGCAGTGCCCTGTTGATTAAAATGTAAAAGTGCAATACAAATATTTTGTGTCTGAAGTCAATGAATAAGCCATATTGATCAAAATGATATTAATTAGTATTTTGACCATAATCATACAGCACTACTGTACTGCAGTGTCATAACAAACTTCTACAAAAGAATGCTGCAGCCCAGACGCTCACTGTGATGGATTACACACCTCCAGAAAGGTTCAAGAGTTTGCTAATAGATTTCCCGTATTGTGTTGAAATTAAATGAAGTAAAACTACAGTGAAATTTCCAAAACTCTGCAGCAGGTTTGAAAAATGGCTGGCGGCGACTTCACGTAAACAGGATCCGTGGTAAATGAGCTATAACGTGCAAAAGGAAGAAGGTGAGCAGAGCAGAGCGAAGACATACAGAGAGAGAGAGAGAGAGAGAGAGAAAAAGACATGAGAAGCGAAAATCTACACTGACATTTGAGGAGGGACGGGGGGACCATGGAGGGTAATGAGGGGCTGTGTGAGCATGGATGTGGGGTTTGCTTAGAGGGTGAACCGATGCCTTGACAGCGCAGTAGGGGCCAGCGCTGTGAAGTTGGTTAATCCTGAGGAGCGAGGATTAGCTCCACAGGGGGGAACTGCCTCAGCAAGGGGGCTCTGGGAGGCTGTTGTCCCCGACCACAGAGTCATGCCCCGCCCCCAACCACGGAACTGGCCCCGGGCTCTGTCTGACCTAGTATGTAGAAACAGATCCACACACGGACGTATAAAAGACATGCACAGCAGCTCGTCGGTTCATTACGGCTGCAGAGCGGCTGCAGGGTCTGGGAGAGAGGAGCCCATCGGTCCCAGTGTGACTGATGGTGCAGAGCTCTCAGGCCCACCTGGGGCTGCTACTTCTCCTCTCATCTTCCCCCGTCGGCTCTGCGCTGCTACACTCTTCTGGGCTCATCCCCTCCTCTCCTTCCCCTCTTTCTCGCCTGCTTCGCTGCGAGGTCCTGAGCACCTGCGGCTGCAGAGCTGTGGGATGCTCTGCTGTTATTAGCATCGTTGCCCTGCCGGTTATTTCCCCAATACCTCCAAAAGAGAGTGCTGTTGGGCAGGAAGCTGAGACGGACAAAAGGAAGGACCTCCGAGTCATTGTGTGAGAGTGCTGCCTGCCTGAATGTGTGCTTACATGCAGCATGTTGGCGTACAGTAAAATGCATCGACATTCAGGAAGAAGGATCTGAAGGTGAAGAACAGTATGAGTGAACTGAGTAAGTTTCAGTGGACCGGACCGGCAGTGATCTCCTCTTACTGGCTGCATGACAGCTTCCTTTCACCTGCAAAAACAAAGGAATCAGAGGCCTGTCAGAGTGCGCTCATACGAGCAAACCCACAACTCAAAGAGCCGCTGAAGCCTCTTCCTTCATCGATGCCGAGTCTAAACCCCCACCAACCCCTGGTGTCCTACAGAGGAGGACCTTTCTTTGGGTGACTGGCAGCCCAGCGTGCACACCACCCGCGGACATCAAGTACTTAAGGACTTGTCAGTTCACGGAGCAGCCCACAGAAGACTGGAACAGCGTGAGGTATGATGAAACCTCCCGCTGGATTCGCCATCTCACTGTATGTTCTCGGTCATGCTTGAGTTGGCGAAATTTTCCCGGGAGCCTTTCAGTGCTCCTCTGCAAGGTCGCTGAGGCATTTCAATTCGCCTCCTGCGTCAGACTAAGCCAACATTCTTGAAACGCCCCATTATGCTGGTCAAAAGTATAGCTGCATTTAATGGAAAAAGTAAAACTTATGAAACAGACAGAGGAGGAGGGTTTTGTAAAGGGCAGGATGAAGTCAAAGGCTGACCACTTTAGAGCAGCTTGACAACCTTTCGCGGAGATGGAAAAACACAATCCTATCCTGACCCTCAGCGAGTGACGCCTGAATAATTACACACAGCGGTGGAGTGTGGGAATCTTACACAACAACAAGTGCTAATGAAGCGACATAACCACACATGAACAATGGAGCTTTAACCACACATTTTTACAGACAACATGAAAGGTCATTTCAGTCTTTCTCCTTCAGACTTGTTAGCCAAACAGCACAACATCCCTGATGAGAGAAGCTAGTTGCTGTACTCAGTGTCATGTTGCTAACAGTCTTCATGCAATATTAACTTGCAATAGAGCTCGGAGGACGCACAAACCTGTGCATAGTGCGCAATAAATAAAACAAAACCATCTGTGATTGACACATCATTAGACACCCATGAATTATTCAATATCTGCAATCATATTGGTTTGCCAAAGGATCAACATGCTGTGGAGCATGCAGGCCCAGGGTACCTGATTGCAAGTTAAAAGCCTTCCGAACTCGACTGCTCCCATCTCTAAAAATCTGTCAGTCATTAGTACAGAGAGCGGAGACAGGAATAAGCCCGCTCGGTCCTCTGAGTGTTGATTTGGACCTCCTGCCGTTCCCAAAGAAAGGCTGCATCCTACCAGCTTTGAGATGGCTCTGATTGAAGACATAATTGTGAATGTGGGTGAATTTCACGGTTAGGAGCGTGAAACCCTCAGCGAGATGGATGGAGAGATGGGGGGAGCACCGAGGACTGCAAATTAGGTGTCAGGGAGCTTTTTTTGGAGCTGGAGCTGGAAGGTGAGAGACCTTGGCTGGTGCCGGCTGATACATGCAGGCAGACACATGAGCAAACATGTCGGGCATGCATATGTACTGTACACACACTCGAGCCGCACAGAACACACAAGTGCGGACGGGAATGCAGACGCATGCATAATGAATAAAGACTGGCAGCGTGTGTAAACAATATCTGCATCAATCAACGTATGAGTGGAGCAAATCAGCTCTTGCTGTCGCACCATTTCATGCCGTTCCCCTGGCTTTCGGATTCAATCCCCGCCAGCCATCTGCATATCAAACAAGGCAGCCATTCACATTCACTGACTAATGATTTCTGAATGTTATTAACTCCCTATATTACAACTGCACTTCAGACGTCTGCAGCCTCTTCCTCTTTTGTGGAAAAAAAAAACAAAAAAAAAAAAACCAAGGCTTGAGTAACAGTTCCTCTTATCTGCACCGGCCAGGGCTTTCAGTCCTGCTGTGGTCTGGCTGCGTCCCTGTTTGAGTCTCTACTATCTTTAGCGCTTTGGCCCCACAGTCCAGAGCTGCAGCAGAAGCCAACTGTGTCTCGCAGCAGAGCCACACCTGCCAAATCTGGTAGTTAGCCGCAAAATAAAGGATCAGCAGTTAATGGGGCTCATTCATCAGAGCAGATATGAACAAATGCGCTCAGAAATGGCCCGCAAGTGATCTTAATGATCTTCAACTGTTCCCTTTTCTCTTGCCTCCGCAATGAATCATACGTGAAGTCAGTCAAAATGCAAGAATGTTAAGGTCACTAAGAGAACTTTCAGTGTAAGCACTTGAAGTAGTCATGCGTAGGATGCCAAGGCTGTAAAGTAAGAAAAACAAATAAAATCATTAAAGGCTTTGAACTGTGTAGGTCTTTGTGAGGGTGAAAATAGAGATTGGTTGATTTTTCAGAGGTGCTGCTGTCCTGTATCTTGTTATAAAGACAGTTTCGTGGAATTAAGCTCTTGTTTTATGTGTCCTGTGAAATTGCTGTTTATCTGTTAAGCTTTTCAGCAAGATTCTGAGATTGTGAATGATTCAAAGCACCTGTCTTTTGAGTTGATTTGACAGACCAGCTGGTTGTTGTTCACAAATCCTCCTTAATCTTTGAAATTGCTCATCCCTCCGCAGGAAAACAAACATACACTCGGCATTATTAAGCTGCAACACTTGCCCCCATACTGTTTCCTTTCACGTTATTTAGGTATTTTATCTCGGAATAAATTAATATCAGGGACTCAGTCTGTCAGTTCTGAGTTGAATTTAAAGGGGTGTCTGTTACTGAGGGCTGCACAATTAATCAGACATTACTCATGGTTGCGATTTTAGCTTCCCACGGTTAAAATAACATAACTGACTGAGATAATTACGTCTAAATGCTTCACTCATAGAAAAGACTCATTGTAGATAAAATAATTTGGTTTTAACTCGGGTACATCTGACATTAGAAGACCTTATTTTACTCTTTCTAAGGTCATTTTTGGTTTCACACCTGTCTGAGTTGCTGCAGTAACTGAGTGGAGACTAGTTGCTTCTCTGTGCACAGCCACCCAGCTAGCATCTACTGCAGCCTGCATGTGAGGCATCTAAGGAACTTTAGACAACTCATGTACATTGATCAGGCGTAATATTATGAGCATCTGCCTGATACTGCGTTGGTCCCCCTTATGTGGTCAAAAATTCTCTGAACCATTGGGCATGAGAGGACAAGAGGACCTCTCAGGGTGTCCTATGGGGTCTGGAAACAGGACGTTGGCACTGGATCCTTTTGGCTTGTGCAGTGGGGCCTCTGTCAATCCAACCTGTTCCACTGCATCCTGTTGATGCTTGATCAGAATGGGGTGTAGGAAGTTTGGAGGTCAAATCAACATGTTGGGCCAATGTCATGTTCCTCAACATGTTCCTGATTGGTTGAAGTTTTTTCCATGTGGTGGGGTGCATTTTCCTGCGGGGGTAGGCCAGTGACATTTGGAATTTCCATTTGCATCAGGGAGTGTTCTTGTTGTGGGACAATGTTTATTTGGATGTCTAAAGCTATATTCTCACGGGATAAGTATTACCTGGGGACCTGTTGTAATTTGTAATAATTGCTGAGGTCGTCAGTGATGTACTGTGAGAATCGGCCATGTCGTTAATTTGGAAAGTAAAAATTCCCTCGCAAATTACCTACTATATTTTGCTGAACTCCGATGTCCTGGGATAATTTTAATCCTGTGAGAATACGCATCTCAGTGATTTGGCCAGAAATCGGAGGGATCCCACAGGCATTTTGGCGGATTTTGTTTACTAGACGCATTTTTATTCATTTTTGGCGAATGATGGAGGCTGCTTTGGAGTGTTTAGAGGAGCTTTTAGGTCCGGGGCCGGTAAGAGCTTATCGGCCCGTCACGTACAGAAAAGAAGACAAGGCTTAAAAGAAGGAGCAAATTCACCTCCAAATGGTGGATCACTTGCCTGACAGTGTGTGGTAAAATTGATGTTTTCTACTTTTAGCCTACTGTAATACACAGCTAGCTCAATAACCAAGAACATTTTCAAGCAGTGGCTGCATCAGTGAACGTCATTCCCCCGACTCGACTGATAAAGTGTGCAACCCAACAAACCCAAAGTTAAAGTAAAATACAATACTGCGGATTCTAAAACTGCTTCTGTTAGTTACTGCTGTACTTCTGTTACCACTGTTTATTTCCAATCAAGCTGTGGTGAAAAGCAACTCAGTAAAAAGTAAAAAACAAAACAAAAACAAAGTGAGTGGATGTTACCCAATACGTAACGCGCTGACATCATCCAGGGGAAGTCAGTAAAATCTTGGGGAAAAGCTGACTTTGGTTATCCTTTGAGAATGGGACACATAAAAAGCTGAGGTATGGGGGTAATTTATTTATTACACAGGGTCCCCAGGTAATACTTATCCCGTGAGAATAGGGCTTAAGTCTCATCAACATGGATGTTAAAATCTAAAGTTTTCCAGCAGAACATCACATAGTACCAATGAGATCAATGTTATTCACTTCACCTGTCAGTGGTCACAATGTTGTGGCTGATCGGTGTATATTTTAACCACATCAAATAGTTTCTTGAGCCTCACCAAATTTTTTTTGATAACCTATTAAAAACCTGTTAAATAAAAGCACTACTTTGGGCTCTTTGTTGTGTTATTTTAGCTGTTCCTGAGACGTTTTTTTGAGGTTTGGTGGGGCATTTTGTTCTGCTGGAGATGCTTGATCTGCAATAAATTTTTAGGTGGTGTCAAAGTAACATCCACAGGAGTGCCAGGACCCAGAGTTTCCCAGCAGCATATTCCCCTCACCTGTCAGCAGTTTAGATGTTGCAGTTGCAGCTCACCGGTGTATGCCTTCTATTGATAATGTAACATTACAGATTCTGCGTATGTAATTTCACCCACAAAAACAGGTTTTTGCTGCTGAAAGCAAAAATATTTACAACCTTTACAACACCTCTGTTGTTCCCCAGAGCAGCTGACAACTTCGAATGGAGTATAATTAGACGTTCTGGCCTTCATAAATGTATACGCGGCTCACAATAACAGTATCTGCTAGTTGGTCCATCAACATTGTTAATGTAAAAGGCATTCACAGCAGGTCAACACAAGCAGTCAGAAAATGTTTTACAGGCTGCAAATGGAAACCCGAACACAAAACACTTTCAATTTCAATACATCAGCAGATTCACAAGTTACTTCTCTTTAAAAGCACAAGCATCCGTATATTTAAGCGTCGCTATTCCCAGAATAGTGAGACTTAAGACCTTCTGACTCAATTTTGACTCCCGCTCCGTATAGTGGTTTCTGAAAAAGACAAAATAAAAGCCTGTGTTGCTTAGAAACAGGCCCGTTGACTGTTTCGACAATTTGCCCAAATAGCTTCTGAGCCCTGTTAGCTTTTACATGATAAGGCCGGTGAAAACAACCCTGACCCTGTGTTACAAATGGTTTCGCCTCAGCCCGAGCACCATACATTTTCCTCCTAACTATTCCAAGTTCAGCTACTTTGTTTGGTGGGTGGCTTATTTCTCTTTAATCTGCACAGCCTTCTAGACTAAAGTGGTAACACCAGGCTGAGGTGGTTCTTGGGAGAGTGGCAAAGTAGGTTAAAGTTTTACGACGCTCATAATTGAGTCCGGGTGCTGAGGGCCTTCGTGATTGCAACAAAAACACACACGAGGGCCAGGATAGAGGAAACACATGCAAACACATCGCAGACATGAAACGCTGATTTCTTCGGAGTGCGAATGCCCCAGATGCATCAGGCAGCTCTCAAATTAAGCAGCTCAGAGACAAAAGGAATCAAATGCGTTTCCATTACGGGGCAAATATTCCATCTACCCCCTGTCATAACGACACTGTATGGCAGCATTAGGGGGAAATATCAAATTAGGCTGTTTCATTTGGAAGACTGTTGTGCATTGCGAACAGCTTTGGAGATCAATTGAGCTGCTAGGTAATGAGCGGCAGCGGCCTGCTCTAATATACTCAGTAATGTTCTTTTGATTGCTTTGGTTAATCTTGCTCTGCTGTGCAGGGGAGGTAGCCCCCCCTCTGCTGTAACGCACTCATCAGCCAAGGTTAGAGGGAAAAAATAAGGAATGGGGAGCGACGTTAGAAAAGTCAAGCAATATGAATCAAACTATTAAATCCGGACAAACCCCGTTCATGTTTAGTGCCACTAAGGATTCATTATACACCCAAACAATGCCGTCTATGGAAGTTTCAGCAAACAGTGACAAAAATAAGAAGACCCCGCTGAATAGGCCACAGTACACGACCTTCAGATGAAGTGTTGGTGATGTTATGACGCTGAAGTGGATGGAGTCATGCACAGTGCAAACCACTCTGATCTCTGAAAGCAAATCCTCTCTCTCATGCCCCTCTCACAAACAACTAAGAGGCGCTCCGTCGCTCCACAACCACCTCTCACAGCTGTGACCATTTAATATGCTCCAGCTCCAGATTCATTCCTCTGCACTTTTTGCTCTTGGAGAAAAATGCTAACAAACCTGTCCAACCACTTTTGCAATATGCTGCACCGTCGCCGCTGCATGCCACACCATCTGCCGCGTTTTTCGCTGCGCCATGTGAATGTTTATTCGCTCGAACCGTACTGCTCAGCATCCACCCACTTGTGCAGGATTGTCCACGTACATGCTCGGAGGTGGCAGCCAAATCGGGGTTAGATGCTGTTTGGGTAGTGTGCAGTCACCAGCTGGGAGATGCTGCTGCTGCTGCTGCTGCTGCTGCTGGAGGTGTTTATTGCTCAGAGACAAGCTGCTGTTTAGTTTGCGTGACTTTTACCTCTCCACGTGGTCCAGGTTCCCTGATACGCCCAGTCCGCCGATGGTGTACAGTTTGCCGTCGTATACCAGGCTGTTGTGTCTGCAGCGAGCCACCGTCATCCGAGACACCAGATTCCAGTTATCCAGCAGGGACATGTAGCACCAGACGTCAGCCACCATCACGCCTGACTCTGTGCCACCTGAAATACATGAAGAAAGAGTATAAAAAGTTGATATTTAGGACAATTATGGGGGCTTTGCCAACACATGAACTCTCCAAAGGTAGCATCATGTGACATCAGGTACAAAAAAAAGTAAGGAAGGCTATGTTTCCTCACGTGTTCCATCAGTACTGGCAGTAAATCTACGTTAAGAAGCAAAAAACTCATTTTGGACTCAGATCGCAGCTTAGAAACATGACTAAAGAAGTATTTTATAATTTAAAGAATATTGCAAACATTTGTCTTTAAAGCAACTATTGCAGGCCTTTATTATCTGCGGGTTTGGCTGTTGTAATGCTCAATATACACCCATCAGACATAACATTATGACCACCTGCCTAATACTGTGTTGGTCCCCCTTATGTGGTCCAAAATGCTCTGAACCATTGGACATGGACAAGAGGACCTCTCAGGGTGTCCTATGGGGTCTGGAACCAGGATGTTGGTGCTGGATCCTTTGGGTGCTCTGGCTTGTACAGTGGGGCCTCTGTCAATCAGACTTGTTCCACTGCATCCTGTTGATGCTTGATCACAATGGGGTGTAGGAAGTTTGGAGGTCAAATCAACATGTTGGGCCATTGTCATGTTCCTCAACATGTTCCTGATTGGTTGATGTTTTTTCCATGTGGTGGGGTGCATTTTCCTGTGGGGGTAGGAGGCCAGTGACATTTGGGATTTCCATTTGCATGAGGGAGTGTTCTTGTCGTGGGACAATGTTTATTTGGGTGTCTAAGTCTCATCAACACACAATGCTAAAATCCATGATCAATGTTCTTCACTTTACCCGTCAGTGGTCAGAATGTTGTGGGTGATCAGTGTATATGTCAACCACAACTGCTTCTAAACTCATCTGCATGTGTGTTGACAAAGACTAGAATAGGAGCCAACATTACACCAGTTCTAATGTCTCTTCTCTGGCTACCTGTCTGCTTTAGAATTGAGTGTAAGATCCTGTCACTGCTTTATAAAACTCTTAATGGTCTTGCTTCTACCTGTTTATCGGATTGGCTTTAATCCCGTGAACTTTCTAAAACCCTCAGCTCTTCTGCTAGTGGCCTTTTAATTAAACCCAAAGTTGGAACATAAAAGTCCACAGTGAGGTTCCTTTTGTTATTATGGTTCACAACTCTGGATCAGCCTTCCTGAAGACGTGAGGGCAGGAGAAGGTCTTGGTATTTCTAAGAGCAAACTCAAGACCTAACTTTTTAGCCTGACTTTTAACCCTCTGAACCTCAAGCAGTTTCTGGGCATTTTGTTGTTGTTGTTGCTACAGTCACTGTTTTTTTTTAATAAACTTACTGTGGGCTTATTTTTCCACTACCTTTGTGGAAACGGTAGAACCACATGGCTGGAAGTAAAGAGGTGGTTTTTTTTCTGTTTTTATAGTTTCTGGCTCTGATAAATGGTGCTGTTTTGGTGATTTTGTTTTTAAGGCAACATGAGTTTTAAAATTTCTGGTGTGTTTTGTAGTTTAGAGGGTTTATTGGTTTTAAATATTTTAACAGTATTATCTTTGTAATTTATCTGATTTATCTGTCTATTTATTTAAATATTTTAGTCAGTTCTATCTGCCTTTTATCACTTTACTTTTCTGTTATTGTCTTATTTTGCTTGTCTGATTTTTTTTTCCGTTTCTTCATTGCCTTTATTTATGACAGTGTTTTTTCAGACTGTCTATTGAATCCTTCATTTGTGGTGAAATCGTTTATTTGAGGATCGGGAGAGATGGTTGTGTGTTTACTGTTATTCTCCTCTTTTTTCTGTAAAGCATTTATGCTACACTCCATTTGTATGAAACGCACTATACAAATAGAGTCTGATTGGTGGAAACACAAACAAGACTTCTTTCAGCTTGTTAGTGTCTGTAAGTATTAGGTCAAAAATGGATGTAAGATTTAGATGCAGTAGATAGCACATCATTTTCTGTACACAAAACTTTGGTTAGATAATAATCAGACTGTGTCTTTCTGCATGCATCTTATCCAATATTAAAATCCTCATTTCTACATACATAAAACTGGATTTTCCTTTTCCCCTCAGTAAAAACAGTGTCAGACTTGGAGAACTCGAACTGACTGAGAGTTGTTTGCTGCTGCGTTGACGAGTCAACCGGCCAACCAAGAAAACTGTACTTGTTTCAGCTCTCTTCAAAGCAGCCCTGTTAGCCGTGCAGTTTGACATGTAACACCAACCGTGACTCAGTGACCCTGTTCAGAGTGCGAGGAAGGTTACAGACCGGAGCCTGTTGATTGGCTAGCTAGAACAACCCTGATTTCCCCACTGGCTGTCAGACTCCCAGCGGACACATGCAGACCTGTTCCAATGCCCAAACACAAATTTACATTTATATGAAAAGAGGGAGAGGAAAGGTGCACGCAGGACAAATCCTGTTGCATTTCCACGGTGCAATGTGAAGGTCTGAGTACCATGCAAGATTCTCGCACAAATGGACCGTGGAGGGAGAAATTCAGTTTACCTCTGGAGGAGCAACTTGAAGGTGTCTCATACAGGGAAGTCACAGAGTGCACAGTGGTGCCACTATGGAACAAAATAAACTGCAGAAAACATCAGCAACTGTAGGGCCAGGCAGAGAGAAAAGTTCCAAAAAACCCTCCACAGAAGGTAAATAGCAGACACTCTGCACAAAAAAGGCCATTCGGAAGAGAAACACATTGAAGTTGTGCTATACAAATATTTCAAAGCAACACGTGAAAAAGCTTTGAGGCTTTTGAAACTCTTTTAACTGTTGCATAAAGGTCACAAGGCATGAACAATGTCCTGGGTAGCTTCATTTTACTGAGTCATAGCGGCTACGGAGATCATGAATGTCAAGTGTTGAGACCTTTGTCAGGATCCATTATGATGACAATTACTCTAAAGTCCCTTTGTGGGCACTGATTCAACTCCTAAAAATGGATTTCTGTGAATAAATTTCTAAGGCTATTTCCATGAAAATATTCATTTTTGCCTTTTACACTGTTGCTTCCATTCAAACGTGCAGATCTATCAAGTTCCTGCCTCTTTCTCCTCCCAGCTGTCTGCTACACTGTAAAACTACGTAATGGCAAGGTACAATATTGGAGAAATTCAGGTATACAGACTCGAATCAGAAACTGATTCAAAAGAAGAATAATGACACAGAACTCTGCAAGCTGACACGACTGGCTCCTGAGGTTTGTTACATCACAAAACCCCAAATTTTGAACCTGTATTTTTGAGACTGTTGTTGGTACACTACAGTTTCAAAACGGCCCGACTGCCTGTTTTGCACATAATGTGTTTTTCAGCACATCACACTGCCTGAAGTAGACAGATAAAAGGTTCCCCATCAGCAGTAATGGGTGCGTTGTACTGAACCGTTGTGGTGAAGAGGCAGCTGATTTGGAAAGGAAAGCTCTCGACTTCCAAAAGATTCAGTCAGACAATTACACAATAATCAGCGTGACCTTTCGGCGCCAGACGTTTATCATCAGGCAAAAAGAGAAAAAAAAAGGATCCTGATGGAGGTCTAGCATTGGCACATCATGCTAATAAATGTATCTTCACAAGACAGTATGCAATAGTCTGATTGAATCTTCAGGATATGCTTGTCCTGTTCCTAAGCACCTGTCTCATGTAATCGATATGCAAAGACTTTTAGTTTAAAGCTCTCGATTTACCCGGCGATCTACATCCCAACCCTCATCTATAGTCATGAGCTTTGAGCAGTGAAGGAAAGAACGAGATTGTAGATACAAAAGGCCAAAACGAGTTCCCTCCGTAGGGTGTCTGGACTCCTTAGGGACAGAATGAGGAGTCAGGACATCCAGAGGGAGCTTGGAGTAGAGTTGCTGCTCCTTTTTGCCCAAAGGAGTCAGCTGAGGTTGATCTACATCAGATTAAAATGCTTCCTGGCTTTGAAGGTCCTTTTGGGCAACAGGGAGGAAGCCCTGGGGTAGATCCAGAACTTGCTACGGGGATTACATATCTTATCTAGACTGGGAACACCTTAGGAACCCCCATCAGGAAGTGGAAAACATTGCTGAGGAGAAAGACATCTCGAACTGGTGATCAGCAACCACGAAAAAGCGAAGGAAAATGGAACGAAATAGAAAAGTGTCAGCTAGCATGAAGAACCTTCAAATGGGCTCATTAATAAGGCAAAACCTTGACTTTCATTGCAGATGATCTTTAAAAAGAAACCAGATATTTAAATCCAACAAGTATTTTCATGACTTTACATCCCTACAGATCCTGTCCAGGAAACAAACAAAACCACTTGAGATATAATGGCAAAATAATCTCACCTCGAGCTCCATTAAATAGCTACCCTGCAGCATTTTAACGTGTGATTCCTCAGCACTTTGCCTGGTTGTTGGTGCCTAAATGTACTTTTCATAACACTTGAAAGATTTTCATCTGTGCCGACAAAAAAGTTGAATCCTTGTGGCGAGTTTGTTTTGACACCCGCTCTTGCCAAGATAAGAAATCAACTTAGAGACTCATCTCAAGGTGGAGTTTTAGTTTTTGTAAGCTGTTTGCTGTTAATGGTACTAAAGCCTGCCTTTAGAGATAATTTAAGTATTACTCAAGAGCTCCTTTTAGCTGTTTCATCCTTTTTCTTTTCTTCAGTGTGACTAAATGAATCAAAAAAAGAGCCCAGTCATACCTGGGTTTTAATCGGAATTCATTTTGCTCCTCATGATGAGAAAATAAGAGGAACATTGTGGAGTTTTAGTGTGATTACTGTATTTCTTCTGGCTAGAAATGACACCAGCAAGTGAAAAGACAGTAAGACATTATATTGAAGATATTTATGGTATATCTAAACTATTTAAATGTTTTGCTGCCTTTTTACTAAAAAAGCCATGCCCAAAATTACCCATAACCCTTGAAATTGTTGCACATCTTTGAGAAAATGTAGGTTTTACATCATTCTAAATGACCCTGGCAATTTCTACCAGGTTCTAGAGTTTAGAGGTTCAGAATCTGATGCAGTTACTAGTCAATTGCAAGTCAGGGGTACAACTTAGTGAGGACCTCTGGTTGTGCATTGTGGCTGCTAATGAGACTGAGTAAGGGTTTTTAAGTGGCAGTGGACAAAAGCAAACCAGCAACAAAAAATAAGTTGCAAGGAGTTCCACATTCTGAAGAATCTTTGAAGGAACTGTAGGCAGCCACAAGTGACTCCTCCACTGGCAAGAATGGTAGAAGAAGAAGAATCACAAAATCAGCACCAACAACACCCTGGTGAATCTGAGCAGTTCTGGTCAAGCAGACACTGTACAATGCTAATCTGCTTAGAGGATGAGCAAGGAAGACTTTACTTCTCCAAGAAAGACATCAAAATTCAGCTGGACCAAGAAGAAAGCTTCTAGTAACCAGTTCTGTGGTCAGATGAGGTGACATTGGGTTTGTTTGGACACAGGGACGAGGCTTTCACTTGGAAAGAGAAAGGAGAAGCATTAAACCTTGACAACACCATCCTCACGGTCAAGTATGATGATGGAAATGTGATGCTTCGGGGGCATTTTTCAGCTGATGGGCCAGATAACCTTGACAGTGGAACATTGCGAGAAAAAGAAGATGACATTAAGATTCTGCAGAAAAACTTGTCCTTGGGCAGCATTGGACCTTCAGACAGGACACTGATCTAAAACGTACAGCCAAAATGGTCAATATGAAGACGATGGAGCAGAACAGCCAGACTCCAGACCTGAATCTCATCGAGAATCTGTGGAGGAACTGAAGACCAGTGTGATGGAGAGGAGGCAGCCAACCTCAAAGACCTGAAAGGTCCAAAATCCCAGTGGAGACATGCAGAAAACTTGTTTGTGATTTCTGAAACTTTCTGATTACTGTGGTGACATAAATTCCTTATCAATGACTACTGAGAAAGGCTATGGGTCCTTCTGGACATGGAATTTTTAGGACAAATGTAAAAACAAACAAACAAAACAACAACAACATAGAAACAGTTGGACAGCATCATACCATCTTTTGGTACTCGCTAATGTTATTTTCAGCCAGAAGAAACTTATCGGTCAAACAAAAAATGACTATACATCAAACTTTAGAATGAGTATGACTCAGTTTTTGGGCTTTACTTTAAGTTAGTATGATTCCTGTGTCAAACAGTGAATGTGAAAATAAAACCCATTGAGTAACTGGTGAGATATTTCTGGACTAAAGTGGTGGGTGGAATGGCTGACGAACACATTGAGGCATGCTAGAAACTATATAACCAAAATCAGCCTTATGCTAGAATATAACAGTAACTTTCCAGGTTGTGCCAGTCTTTCTTTTTCAATCCTCAACCAGCGTACCCAGAGATATACTTTTTGTGAGTCAAAAGCACCCAATTTCACCTATGCAGTGTCAATAGATGGAACTTTTTACTGAGTTCATGTTAGCAGTTCGTCTTTAATTAAAGTAGCACATGCTGTCGGGGGAAGTTGAGGCACTCTGTCAGTCATTTTGAAGGCGACAGACACTAATTTTCTCACATGCTCATATGTCAGCAACTCTAAATAAAATAGTGCGTCATGCATGTGACCGACATGCAGTTGGAGCATGATCAGGACAAAAGCACAAATGTAATTATTTTCCAGGCTGCAGACTATGTAAGATTTGACAGATGTGAGGAGGTCTGCAGTGTTTCTCAGAACCTTATGACGCTTTCTGTCTGGTTTAAATCTAGTTTACATCTCTATAATAGAATCTGGATCCCAACAATGTTAGTGTTTTGGGAAAACAATGGCCAGCAGATCAGGTTTGGCCACATTTGGTGCTGTTAAAATTATGAGACAGTGACAATGTTTACTTGAATTCACTGTGAATTAAAAGACAAGCAGAATCAAGGGACGGTAAATAAGCTTTTAAGTATTAATGTGGATGCACTTGACATAAAAGCTGCAATTTGATCTATTTTTGTTGTGCACCATGTGCTAATTAATTGCAGCTTTTTCTAAATTAATAATAATAATCCCTCTGTTTCCAGATGATATGAAGTACTTAAGCATATATGAATGTCTTGAGAAGAAACCATGTTGTTTGGTTCGTATTGTAGTTTATTTTTGTTGTTCCTGTGGGCCCCAGCTGGTGGTGCTTGTATGTGCAAGTGTTCACTTAAACCACTAGTATGATGATGTACTGAATTAGCATTATTATCACATTCAAACCTAATATGAAGTACTTATGGGGGTGTAGGGATAACCTGCAGTGTGATTAACCAATAGCATCCAGTGTTCTCCTCCTGCTCTGTGCCACTAGCCGACTGCAACAGGAAAAGCTGCAATTGTGCTGCCGGAGTGGACAATTTAGCTCACCTGACAGGTAGATGTTGTCTCCGGCTGAGATGACACTGAAGAACTCCCGGTCGTAGAAGGGCAGGCTGGCCAGCGGGTACCACTTACTGTTCTGGGGGTTGAAGCAGGTGACTGCTGTCAGGGAACGCTGGTTCATCCCGATAGCCTGACGCCCTCCCACCAGAACTATCACCTCGGCTACACCTGCAGGACAAAGGAGCAGGAGGAGGATGGAGGAGGAGGCGGAGGATGATGGGGGTGGACAAAGCAGGGAAAGAGATGGGAGAAAGCAGGCCATCAGGAAAGGTTTCCACTAGTAAACAAGGGCCAAGATTGTATCAAAGGCGCTTTTAGATGGGCTGGCAGTAACCAGCAGGCAAAGGGTTCTGTGGCATGACATTTCAGTTTACAGTATAATGTATAGTATGACTTAAATGTCAATCAAAATTCTGAACAGTTGGGTGTTTGCTCTTCTGTAAAACTAAAAACTAACTGTTTAGATCTACTATATTAAAACAACAGGGCCCACAGCATGAACTCAATGCAACAAAACCAGTACATCATCCATTATTGAGATTTAAGTCTTTTATTTTTTCAATCGTTCATATGTCCACATTTATCTTATATGGCAGACTCAAGCCTCCTATGCACTGAGGTTACCATATTTCAAGAGATATGTTCTGCCATCCAGCTGCTCTTTGCTGGAGGGTTTGTGTTTCTCTGCCTCCCTTTTAAAAATCCCCCAAAGGTGCTTTATTGGATTCAAGTCAGGCGGCATACTTGTCCAGGACGCAGTTTTCACTTTTTCTTCTGTAGAAACTCTTTTGTGATGTTGGCAGTGTGCTTTGCATCAGTATCGTGCTGGAATATTCCTCTTCTGCCAAGCTTCCGTAGCCTGGGAGTCTTCTTGTCAGCCAGTATTTTGATATATCCACAGGCATTCATGGTGCCATCTATAAATATTTAATCCCCCCCCAACACCTTTTGCACTCATGCAGCCTCGTATCGTCACACTTTAACCTTCGCGCTTCACTGTCAGGACTATGCATTCATTGTGGTAGTCCTCGTCAGGTTCACACCAAACATGGGTGACCCCATCTGAACCAGACAAATTTATCTTGGCTTCATCTGCACCCAGAATGCATCAGGGCTTATTCTGATGTTCTGTAGCGAAGTTTAATCTTGGAATCTTGTGCTGTCTTTTTTTAAAACTTGGATGCTATCCATAGAAGCTGATGTTTTGGAATATCCTTCACATTCCCTGAGCTGCCACAGAAACGTTATTCTCCATTGACAGCCCCCTAAGCCAAGACTGAAGCATTTGCTTGTCTGTTTTTCAGAGCTTGATTGAGAGAATAGTCCATGACATCATTTTAAGAGGACGGCTACTGCAGCTCTGATTAGTGGTACTAATGCTCATTCTATACCTCTGGATTACTGCTGTAACTGTGTCTCCGCTGATTTTTAGTTGCTCACTGATCTTCTTGTATCCTTTTGCATCTTTTTGAAGCCTAACAATCAGATTCTTCAATTCATCTTGCAATTCTTTTCCATGTGGAGCCATGACGTAGACACAAAAGCTGCAGACACAACCCATAGGTTCAAAACTGGGCAAATTGGAAATCACAGTTGGATTCAGTTTGGTTTCAGTGTTCACAGATTTTCTGAACTTGTACGTCAGTGATCACAGGTGTAGTCGCTTTAGCTGCACTGACTTTGAGGCCTGTGTTTTCCATACAGTCTATCTAAAGTATTTGTTTTGATTATTCATCAGTAAAACCTGTCAACTTAGAAACAATGCAATTACTGAGGGCTGAAATACCAATCTGAATCATTTGACATTTCAGTGATATTCAACATGGGTGTAGTCTTGTGTTGCACACTGTATGGTATTTTTATATGTTTAATAATGCCCCATTTTCATTTCCTTGTTGTCAGGCTGCATGTGGAGCAAGGCAAAATGTCTGCTGCTTTATGCTCAGCAGGCCGCGGCTGTCTCCGAGTTAATAAGTTTGTTGGAAAGTAAAACAAACAAAATGCAAAGCAATAAAGTTTCCTCTTTGGTCACAGGAAGCCACTGACTTAAATGGGAAAGTATAACTCAATTACCAAGACTGATTGGGGCTGTTATTCGTTCGGTTGCTGCTCAGCTCTCAAATTCTTCCTTCCTGCACAAACTACAGGCACCAACCCGCTGATTCACTCGTCCACACACTCGCAGTGAAACATACACTGGCATAAGAGAATCGCAAAATCAATAGGTGAATCAATTTGTGTACATTTGTATGTGGAGGTAGACCTCCGTGTGATTAAGAAGATACTGGAAACACGTTCGGTGCTCATCCCTATTAGAGCTCAGCAGATCTCGGCTCTCGGATGCAAGCGTACACACACACACACACACACACACACACACACACACACACACACAGAGCTGGTGGATAAAGACACCAGTGATCCAAAACACACAAACAGGTTGGCAGGCTGCCACATGCGTGTCTCAGGTCCTCTCAGTCTTCAGCAGCAGCAGCAGCAGCAGCAGGCTCCAGCGAGCAGGCAAGACGACGAGCCGACACACAGAAATGAGCTGTGTGT
Organism: Dascyllus trimaculatus; assembly: GCA_024666655.1. Taxonomy (NCBI): domain Eukaryota; kingdom Metazoa; phylum Chordata; class Actinopteri; family Pomacentridae; genus Dascyllus; species Dascyllus trimaculatus. The sequence continues at coordinate 27,660,356 of CM045455.1, forward strand.
TTGTAAGCAGCAGGCAGGCCGGCAGAGGGAGGCGAGCCAGGCAGCGAGAGGATGGCGATAAGAGGAGATAGAGACGCCGTGAGAGGGAAGAGAGGGGGAAATGAAAAAGGGGAATGAGGGAAAACGAGAGAAAAATGAAGGGAGGCAGGGCTAATCTTCATACACTCCAAACCTTGGCTAACCACTGGTTCACCTGCCCAGATCGATACTCCTCCACACTCTCCTGACAGGGCGGCTGTCTCTTCCTCCTGCTCCATTCTGTTCAAACTATCCCCCTTTTCCCTCTCTTAAGCTTCTCTCTTCTTTCAAAGCCGGTAAAAACAGAGAGCTTTTCTCTGGGAAGAAGGAACAAGGGTAAAAAAGGAGAAAGATACCAAAAAAAAAACTACAATGGGCTTTGCTGAAGCTGAGCAAACAGACAGAGCAGTAAGCACTGCCGCAGACATATCGTGGACATACAGCTTAGACTTAGTGGACAGCTTAAAGCCGGCTGGCTCTTTCCCTCGGTTTTTAAGAATGTGTTCCTCTTGCGTGGGACGTGATGGTTGAAGGAGAAATTGTGGCGGTGTCACTGCAGAGATGAAGCTCTGGTACGCAGGGTAAAAAAAAAATCAGGCACAGGAAGCAGTGCCTCCTGTTTTGGCAGCATTTGTGAAAGATGTGCGAACTCAGAGCACAGCTAAAAAAGATCTCGGGGTTGATGTCACATCACGGCCCGGGCTCTGAAGCCTCAAACGGCCTTCGAGACCTCCAACAGACCTTGGATATTCAGCTAACAAATGGGAGTGTAGTTTTATAGGACAGTCCCAGCTACAGCGGCTGTTCTTTGACGAAGAAAAAAAAAGAGTGAAAACAGGCTCTTTGTCTTTCCTCTCATGAGCCTCCCTCTATACCTACACACACATTAATTATATTGACTTTGTTCTGCTATTGTTCCTCCTCGTGATTAGTCTGCTGCTATTGCTGTACATGTTTGTTCTCTCTGTATTCTCTCTGTCACACCCTATTCTTCAACTTTATTGGATTTTATAAAGTACGACTGTTTTCTCTGCCTTTATGGAACCGAATCTTTCATTTCTTTTCATCTCCTTCTCTTTCATCTTATTAGCCGTTTCGGTTTGTTGATATTGACTGCCTCGATTAACTTGGCAAAGTTTTCTGTGTCTATGTTGAAGCCAATTTGGGGATTTGCTTTTTCTGTGCGCGCACATCAATCAGTGTTCTGCTGTTTAATGGCGCTTTTAATGTCTGCATAGGTTTGATTGTTCGAGAAGAAACATTAAATCCGGCTGCACCCGAAAAACGCAGTGGAAGATGTGCAAATAGTAAATTTCCTGATGCCACAAGTTTGTTCTTTTCAGTTTAATCTTAAAATGTAAAGATTGAAGTGCCTTTTCTTGCTTTTCTACATACAAGGTCTCTCTGTGCACCAAGCTTGGATCCTCACAGTATCTAATTAGGCCGACTTAACAATTCCTCCAATGTGCCTCATTGTGTCTACGTACATGCAGGTCTTTATCATCACCTAGCGCACATGTGCCAGGGTTTTTTTTCCCCTGCGCTTTCTGCTTGGCCGGACACGTCAGGGAGAGTCCACATCTGGGCGCCGAGGCTGCTCTGACCCCTGAAGCCCTGAATGCATTCACAAGCTAACACAACTCAGCACCGGCCTGTCAGAACGCAACACAACACGAGAGCGGCACCGCTGACGGGGAGTCACGGCATCGGATCAGATGGTTGCGTGGGTGTGTGTCTGTGTGCATATGTGTGAGGTTTTTTTTTGTTTTGTTTTTTCTTCTTTTTCCCCCTTCGCAGACAACGAAACCTCACAGGGACGGCTGTCAGTCAGTGTGAGGTTTGATGGGAGTTAGGTAGAAGGGATGAAGGGATGGAGGATCGAAAGATGGAGACGAGCGGTTGGGGATGAAGGGATAACCAAGTCTTGACAGCTCTTTTTTTTCTTTTTTTTTCCCTGACAGAGTTTATACCCATGGCAGTTTGGGGGAGAAAATGTCTCCTTCGCCTGATTGTTACTGACCTTTTGTCATATTCTTGGCATATTTTTAACCTGCCTATATTCAGGAAAAAATACCAGCTTGGCACGGGTTTTGAGCAACACTGTTTTATTCATGAATCTGGCTAAGCTACCACTGTTAAAACTTTATTTATACTTCAGAAGGAGCATGTTTTTCTATTCTATATTCTTTAGGCTCGAGCAATATATCGGCTTATATTGGCCTCTACCAGCATATGTATGCGGCTGACATGCACTGATATGAAAACCTTTGTTTTACAAAACATAAATCAGAAAAAGAATGACTGTGGTAACTTAGAAATGGAGTCATCATGTAGTTCATCCAGCAGAGTGCCTCCATTGCTTACAATACTGATATTCTGACTTACCGGATGTTGACTGCGGGTATAAGCTTGCCATAGCTGAGAAGCATTTCACATAGCTTTCTGTTCCCCTTCTGCTATGTATGTGTTACTGCTTTCAAAATTCCCTTACTACAGGAAACAACAACTTCAAGGGTAGCAACATGCCATGCTCAAAATTAGATGTTTTGCCAAAAATTTGGTAGCCCTGCCAGTTTTGTTTAGTGAAACAGCCATTTTAATGTCAGTTATTGCTTTTCTGTATGCAAATATTCCAACAAAATGATCCCATCATTTTATAATTTCAAGGGGACACAATGCTGTATCTTACAATTGTGAGTGGAATAAAGAAAAACAAACAAGCCAGAGAGGTTTCTTTCACCATGGCAAGGTGATAATAAGGTGTAGCCAGACCACTCTGCATGCCAGACTACAGAACTGTTTGCAGCACATGTAGCAGAGTAAGCATCACAACTGAGCAGACCTTGTCATCTTTACAGCAAGTTGCTAAAATGTTGATTAAATACATTGAGATGAGGCCAATGAACAATGATTCATTTTTTCATTTTTAATATGACTTACTTTGATCAGCCACAACATTAAAGCGACCGACAAGTAAAGTAAATGACAATGTAATGCAATGTTCTGCTGTGAAACCTTGAGTCCCGTTATTGTGACACGTATCACTCACCTATAAACACTGCAATGGACCAAGCACGCCCCAACAGCACCACCCACTGTGACACTGCAAAAACTACTCGGGAATGGCTCGAGGAACATGACCAAGAGCCCAGGGTGTTTACCTGGCCTCCAAACTCTTCAGATCCCAATGTGATCACACATTTCTGGGAGGTTTTTGGCTTTGTTTTCCAGTTTCTTGTACTATTATTATTACAGCAAGTGTGACGTAGACTATACTGCCACCTTCTGATGACGCTATGTAGCCCAGTGTACTCCCTCCAAAGCAGGTATAAAGAAACAAGTGTTTGCTTCAAATTCACTTGACAATTACATGGAAACCCAGCAATTAATCACCTTGTCCGATGTTTGCTTGGAAACGTAGGTCCTGGCTTTCATTTCAATATTAGTTTGACATTTACCACCATTGTTGCAGATCAAGAGCACTCCTCCCTGGCATTGAATATGACAAAGAGTCCAAGCCTTAAACTCTAAACTCCCTTAATCCCAATCCAATAGAGCACAGATGGGATGTGCTGGAACAAGCCTGATCCAGGGAGGCCACACCCCACAAGCCAAAGGACCCAAAAGATTCACTACCAGCATCCCAGGACACCCCCACTGGCCCTGTGTCCATGCTTCGACAAGCACAATGGGCACCTTAACATCAATTACAGGCATGTGGTTTTATTGTTGTTGCTGATTGGGGTATATATTAGCTCATATATCAATACTGGCTTTAAAATATAGTATTAATCAAGCTCTGTTGTCTTTTCTGTCTTTTAGAACCAAACTATTAGCACATGTTGCTTGTTTACATGTGTTTGTGTTCACCTGATGAATGTGATATTCCGCTATTAGCAGCTAAATTTAGTAGGTTTGACAAAAATGTCGATTATATCTGTTCAAATGGCCATTTACCACAGAGCAAGTGTTCATTGATACAGTGGAACAGTGGAGTGAGCCTTAAGCATAAACAGGGACTGTGATGGAAAACATCTGGACAGAGTGCAGTACTGAATCCCTCAGAAGGAGGTAAGCCGTGTATTGTGCAGCAAAAAAAAGCGCCCAAAAAGGATATGTTCTGAGGGATGGACAGGCTTGTGAAAGAGCTGAATCTCAAATTGAAGCTGATGCCCACCCACGGAGCGAGACGTGAATACACACACACACACATAAACACCCCCTGACAGCTTCGGCGTATTGCTTCCACCCAGCTCGACTTCAACTAAATGAAACCTATCTGTGACAGGAGCACACCGCCCATGCTTTACCCCATGCTGCCACAAGCTGGATTCTCACTGCGGACGCAAACACACACTCGCGGATGTACAGTCACTCCCAAATAAGCAAGGCTGATGGAGAGATGAAGACAGAAACGGAAAGATTCTGTCGTTCCTCTTCCCTGCTGTCACAGTGGGTCTTATCTCACCTTTTTATAGGTCTCCTTGCTCTCTGCCTCATGCTGTGACCCTGCTTTCCTTATTCCTCTTCTTTTTACCCTGCGGCTAACACCTCCCTCTTTCCTTCACTCTCTCCTGACCTGCGGGAGTCTTTGCCCTCCCTCTCTTCCTGTCTCCCTGCTTTTCAAGTCTTTCTCTCTCGAACCCCAGGAGTGTTTCCTCTTCTTCCAACATGATCTGCATTTCATCTTCCCTCGCCGGCTTCCTGTTCTTTCACCTCATGCACCTTTTACCCAATGCTGCCGACTTCAGTGACCTTACTTTAACCAGGCAGACTTCTGCAGCAGAACAGCTACAGGGACATTGTCGGTAGAGTCACAGAGGTTAATTTAGAACTGGGTTACAACTGGGAGTAACTCAGCAACCTCGAAGTTGAAAGGTGAGAGAAGGTCCTTGCTCAGCATATTCATCTATCCATCTATTTTCTTCTGCTTATCTGGGTTCTGATTGTGGTGCCACCAAGTTAAACGGGGCCTTACAGACATCTTTCCAAGGTGTTCATAGACCAGATGAAATATGAAATCCCTCCAGCGAGTTCTGGGTCTCCTCACTATTAAATGTGGCTGTAAAACCTCAAAAGGAAGGTTTTAATGCGTTGACCTGGCCTTTAAACCTCCCATTTTACAAACCAATCAAACCAGAGGTTTTTAAGCAAGTTAGCAAACATCAGGTCTTGTTTTTCTATCTTCCTCTACTCTGGTTTTTAAAGCCCTGCATGACTACTCCACCATCTTCTGAAAACACTATGCAGCCTAGTTTATTTGCTGTAAAGCAGGTAATGGAAACAATCTTTTAAAATTCCCTTGACAACTGTATGGAAACATGGCTACTGATCTCATTCTATGGAAGTTTCAGCTACAAAACTTGGGTCCTGATACTCATTCAAATGTTAATGTGACATGTACCACCACTGTAGACATTGTTACAGACCAAGAACACTACTCCATGGCATAGGACAGGGGTCACTAACTGGCGGACCGCAGTCCGGATCCGGACCCAAACGCTGTCTTATATGGACCCGGACTTGTAAAAAGTAACAGGATTTAAATTTGACGAGTCGCTTCTATTTTACCGGCGCAGCTTTTCCAGTGTTTACGGCATTAGTTTGTCAGCTCAGGAAATATACAGACCAATTACGTACGAGTTCAGCCATCCCACGTGACGCTACTCCGCCAATGAAGTCTCTGTATTACAGGCGCTAAACATCGCTGTTCGGTCAAAACACTGGCAGGGCAAGCTGCAGCTCAGTTGGGGAGTGATAGAAGACATGAAAAAAATGTGAAACTGTTCGATTGCTTAACTTTTTTCAGATGTAGGTATTGTTAAAGAAGTATATACGTTGGTTCAGGTTGTTCAGTTAAAGATGTATATAAGTTAGTTCATGTTGGTCAGTTAAAGATGTATATAAGTTGGTTCATGTTGGTCAGTTAAAGATGTATATAAGTTGGTTCATGTTGGTCAGTTAAAGATGTATATAAGTTGGTTCATGTTGGTCAGGCATTATTTTTTCACGTTCTGCACTTTATTTTCAGATGTACAGTTACATCGAAAGTTATTTATTAATAAATGTTGTCTAAATGTTTTTGAATCGTACGGAATTCATTTGATTTGACGCTAATAGAACTACTATGTTACATCAACAAATATCACACTAATTCAGTTAGACATTATGATGTTCCGGACCTTTGCTTTAATAAATTATCTCTGACTGGACCTCTTTGAATTTTAGTTGCATACCCCTGGCATAGGACATGACAAAGAGCCCATGGCATTGACGAGGCCTCCAAACTCACCTGATCAAAAACTAATCAGTCAACCATGGGAAGTGCCAAAAAAGGCCAATCCACGAAGGCCAATTACGCACAGGAGCCTAGGAGATGCCTAAACCACTAACTCCCTTCGACAAAAAGGAGCAGTGACTATACTTCAAGGAAGTTCGAGACTTTGCCTCTTAATTAAAGGGACACAGAAACCCCACTACCAAGATACGGTGGCGATTCTTCATATGATATCCTAGAACTACGCTCCAAATATCAGATTTCTTCGTCTAAAAGTGGTTTGCAATACAACTTGGAAGCAACCCAACAAATGTCACCTCGAAAATTCAATCTTGACCACTGAGACACTAGCTGACAACACAGTCTTCAAAGGTCAATTAAGTAGCTCTTCTAGGGCTTTCAATCATGATCTGTTTCCAAGGTCAAGAACTCAATACTCAATTTTGAAGCCAACATGAAGGAGAAGTCCATACAAGTACTGAAGATTTTGAACATCTACATGGGGACATATGAGATTAATCAACCAAACATTGCTACCATCACGACTTGGCACCGGAAATACAAGTCAGTTAAGGTAACCACTAATATATTACCAGCCAACTTTTCCATGTGAGATGTTATATAGTCACATGACGCGACAGACAGCAGCCTCTGTGTCCTCAAAGATGTTGTAAATCAGCCAGGTAGAAAGTGTGAAAGACAACATCCCATAAAACCAGTGTGGTTGTAGGTATTTGAATCTAGAAAATAAAAATATGGTTGAATGTAGGGCTGTTTCTCCATTATTCAATCAGTTGCTTGGTTTATAAAATGTCAAAAAATGACACCCTCAAATGTCTTGTTTTGTCCAACAACCAGAAGGTATTCGGTTTACAGTGAATATCTTCAGTCATGCAGGGGGAAAAAATGGGAAAACTCGAAGTTAGCAAGTTAGAATCAAAGGCGGCACTGCTAAAGCTGGCCTCACTCTGCAAACCAACATGACGCTGTGATCCTGCTTGGTCTGAAAAGATAATGCAGCTCATCACAGCGGCAAAAGCTTCACAAGACACGCTTTCACTCAACTCTCGGCTTCTGACAGATAAAGGAACACGCTGAGTCAGAATACAGTGCTGAGGTGCAAAATGATCACATCCAGGCTGAAGTCAAACCAGTGCTTTCTCACTTTAAGACATACATTTACATCCACATTTAAATTTCCAAGAAAATTAGCCACTTAGTACCTCTCTGATCTTCGGTTCTTATGTCAACTGGTCAAACATCATGCTGTGATGAAGACAATGCACTGACTGGAAGCTCCAGACGAGGAACTGAATGGACCTTCGAGGTAAGACTGCTGTGTTTAATAAAAGCCTGATTTATCAACCAGAAGCCTTCTGCTGCTTAGCAACATAATCTACAAATTGCAGAGAAACAAAGAATGCACTGCAGTTTCCTCACAAGGTGCGTTTGCCTTTATATTTGAACAGTTGCAGTAATTTGAGCTACCCGCTGATTCAGATTGTTTCCTTCAGTTCTGTTAAAAAAAACTCTCTGGTTTAGTTTTCTTTCTTTTAATTAAATCATCACATCAAATCCAGTTCTGCCCCGCTTGGTTTTGTCTGTTGCTGAATCAGACTGTTTGATTCAATTTAGTGCAAATCTGGGCTTATACAAACTCTCTTTACGAGGTTAAGAGCTCAGCGACCACCAATCTGCAGCAGAGCCAGTGCATTATAACTGCTTCTGTGGATTTTGCTGGCCTTTGTATATACTGTAATGACATACTATATATTCTAGCTGAGTGGATTTAGCTCTTTCAGAAACCAGAGAGGGGAGCTATTGCCAAAAGCTACTGATTGGGTCATTGACCCTGGTCATTGAGTTCAGCATGAGGATTCAGTGTGAAAGATTTGCTTATTCATCTACACAACACCTCTGCTGTGAATACACACACACACATACACACATGCAGTATATTCACACTACAAATTGATTTAAAGTCCTTCTCCAACTTCCCTGCTTCTTTTTTTCTGCTTTGTAGATATCCTCTTTAATGTTTAGAACAGGAAAAAAAAAAACATTTGCAAGGGATTTAACTCAAAGGTATACTTTATGAAAGCGAACATCGCTCAAATAACTGTTCCTACAATACGCTTCCGCTCCGTTTTTTCATTAGTCTTTAACATTCTCCTCAATCAAATCTCTCCGGTTTGCAGCGTGGCATTAAACACATAAATCACACCACTACACCGATGACAATGACAAACAACCATCTAGTCCAGTCTGAAAGAAATTTAAAAATAGGGGGGGGGAGTGTCTGCGTATTAACAAAGGCATCACATGCATAAATATGTATGTGTAAATATGTATAACTGGAGAAGAGTGGAAGACTTTTACTCAGTGGGTATCAGAGCCGCAGTGACAACAGCAGTCCGTCTCTCAGGGCTCAGAGCCATTTATATCTCACTGCTGGTCCATAACCATTTCCTCTTATCACCGCCGCTTCTCTCTATTCTCTCTCTTCAGCTGTTTTTTTCCGTCCTAATCCCATGATTTCTCTCCCAGGGTATTAATTTGCTACGGTGAGGATCAGGGGGCCAAAGGCTCCCAAATAATGCCAGGGTCCGGGGAGGTGAAATGAATTCATATGCGTGTGTTTCCATGCAAGTGTGCAGTTTGTTGGGCATCAGCTCAGCAAAAATATGCACTCCAACGATCGGCTGGTGTGCTTGGAAGAGAAGACGAACCTTTTCAAGGCTTAAAGTGTCCTCGAATACAATGCTTACAGGCTCGGCTCGCTCAGATTTCTCATTTACATCTGTCAATATCAGGCCAGGCAGGCAGTTTTGGTTCACTCTGTTCAGGTTTTTGGATAACTGCTTGAGATTTCTCCCTCCAACCTGACAATAAAATTGATTGGTATTTGGTTTGTGGTGCTCACAGAATTGTAAAATTACACCAGCATTGTGTGTTTTTGGTGGAGCTACTTTCTACCAAAAAAGTTATCCCGATGAAGACGGCTCAGAGGTTGTTTCTGAGGATTTTCAATAGTAACTGGGACACTGAGATGTTACTGTTGAATTTTTAAACCATATATTGGTGAACGGGACATTAATCTAAGAATCTGGGTGCAAAAAACACAAAATTATGCACAGCTGAACACAAAATAGTTCATATACATACCAAAATACTGAGTTATATTTGACCAATAGTGTTTTTCTGGCTGGAATTGACATTAACACTGCATTAGATAAGTTAATGATACATTTTAAGTATGTTTTGGTGAGTTTTCTAAAACATTTATCTATGAAAATGCAATGGTAAAGCCTTTATTTGCCCCCGCATCAACTAAACAGCTCTTATAATCACTTTCTGTATGTTCTGTTGGGATTTTGTTCCTCCTTATGATGACCTCTAGGTCTTTAAGGTTGAAGCCCTTTGCAGCATCACTCTCATCTTCAGTTTCCTCCACAGATTCTCGATTTGATTCAGGTCTGACCTCTCTGCTCCAACATCTTCATATTGTTTTCTTTTCACCATTTCCTCATCACTTTGATGATATTTCTGCGACTGTTGTCTTGTTGGAAGGTCCAGTGCTGCCCAAGGACGAGTTTTTTCTGTAGAATGAACAACGTTTTTCCTCTAGAATCCCAATGTCGTCTTATTTTCTCATAATGCTGCCAAGTAAAAGCCACGTCTCTGTGTCTGAACAACTCCATTTTCATCATATCTAACCACAGAGGTGATGATGAAAATCTTTCTTCTTTGTCCAGCTGAGCTTTTGTGTGTCTGTCTCGGAGAATTAGAGCCGTCCTTGGTCGGAGTCTTGTTCATTGATGATGCTTTGCACTGTGGCTGATACGTCTTTATAGCCTTTCCCTGCTGTTATGTGAGCATCCACAATATGCAACTCTCTTTTATGGGTGGCTCCGAATAGCAAACTCACTAAGCTCTTTGATTTTAGCCATGACTTACACTTGACTAGTAACTGACTAGACTAGAGAACGACTGCATTAGTTGGTCTATAGTGTAGTAGATCGTTCTAATATACTATAGCCAAACTAATGCAGTGGTTCTCTTGTCAGGTACTAGAGAATTACTGCATTAGTTGGTCTAATGTGTATTAGAACTACTGCATTAGTAGGTCTTTAATATAGTTGTTCTCTAGTCAGTTACTAGAGAATTACAGCATTAGTTGGTCTACAGTGTAGTAGACTGTTCTAATACACTATAGACCAACTAATGCAGTAGTTTTCTATGGTAAATGGTCTGCACTTATATAGCGCTTTTCTCTACCTTAGTGGTATCCAAAGTGCTTTACAATGTGTTTCTCATTCACCCATTCACACACACATTCACACACCAATGGTGACAGAGCTGCCATGCAAGGCGCTAATCTACCATTGGGAGGAACTTGGAGTTCAGTGTCTTGCCCAAGGACACTTCGGCATGTGGAGGGGCCGGGGATCGAACCGCATCAGTTGATCTACAGTGTAGTAGTTCTCTTGTCAGGTACTAGCGAAATACTACATTAGTTGGTTCTAACGTGTATTAAAACTGCTGCATTAGTAATATAGAACTACTGCATTAGTTGGTCTATAGTATAGTAGATTGTTCTAATACACTATAGACCAACTGATGCAGTACTTTTGATACACTATAGACCAACTAATGCAGTAGTTCTCTTATCAGTTACTAGAGAATTACTGCATTGGTTGGTCTATAGTGGAGTAGACTGTTTTAATACACTATAGACCAACTAATGCAGTAATTCTCTAGTAACTGACTAGAAATCTACTGCATCAGTTGATCTACAGTGTAGAAGTTCTCTAGTCAGGTACTAGAGAAATACTACATTAGTGGATTCTAATGTGTATTAAAACTACTACTATTAGTTGGTCTATAGTGTATTAAAACGCTCTAGAACATGGTAAAAGTGACCAGAATCATTTGGATTGGTATAAAAGTTTCATTTTTACAAAATTTTGAGAGAAATTTTAGGGCTATGAATAATTTTGGAGACGCCATTTATCAAAAATGTTAATAAAAATGTATGAATAATATCTCTCCTACAACACGTCTCTCTAACATCATCTTATGTTACTTGTTTATGTCATTTGCAGTCAGAAGAAACCTAATGGTGACATGAAAATTCACTGTTGGGGTACGAATGATGCTGGACATGACTGGCTGTTTACAGCTGGAGAAAAGAGAGAAAATATTTCCCCACAAGTTGGCTGAACTAACCCTCTAAATCTTGTAGCATTTAAATATCATACATTACGATTTGATGATTGGGTGCAGGCACAGATGCGCCCACAATCCAAACAACCAGATCTGCAGCGTCAGCACAAGCGATGATACAGCTCAAAGCAGCTTCACTCCGCCTGCTGAATATTTGATGAGGCTGAAGCAGCCTTCCAGCCTCGCAGCAGGTACCGGCGGGTCAAAGTGCCAGATGTGGCGCCAACGATGCCGATGCTGATCCGTGTTTCTGTAAATGCCGCTCACTTCGGGTCTGAGCACGAACTGCAGCTCAGGAACAGAGTGAGTCAAGTTCTCTGGCAGCAGCCGAGACGATCTCTCAGCCACTTCCCCCCTTTTTCCTGCCTCTCGGTAGCTCAGGCTGATAGTAGTCAAAAGGTCAAGCGGATGCAACCTTAATTTTGGCTGCAGCCCTTTCACACATTCCGGATACGATCTGGATTTACTGCCTCCATGTTACATTCATGAGCCGAGATAGATGTGTTTGCTTGAGACTGCGCTGATAAGCCCAAGGAATATCAAAAAAACTCATCCGCCAATCCTCCAGTGGATCGCCGCATCCAACTTTGTGCTCGCTCGTTCTGTTCCTTACTGCCTCCTTCCTCTTCTCCACTCCCTCAAAATACCATCTCCAGACTCCAGAAATAAAAGCGGAAGAGGATCTGCTGAAGGGCACTCTTCACATAGAGCGATTAAGACATTTCTGGCACATTCTCCTGCATCCTGCTTTTCCAGTTTGAGAGGTGAAACATAGTAATCTCACGCTGCATTGGCTCCAAAAGACAAACCAGGCTGAATAATTACACAGAGCAGGACAATAATCAACAAAGTCCTGACATGATAAAAAAATAGTAAAGCTTATTATTGTCTTTCCAAGCTGCTGACAGCTTCCCCGTCGCCATCGCCTTGCTTAATGGTTAGTGTTGAGGTTGTGCAGCCAGACAGAAAGATGACAAATAAATTCAATTATTCCGCGAAAAGGAGCCACTGTCAGAGCTGATGACGAGCAGTTGAGGAAACGTCGCAGGGATCAGCGAGGCGGAGCGATAATCGAGCCCGAGCCAGAAGCGGTAGGTGGCAGACTTCAGAGGCAAGCCATCTGATGATCTTTTATGCTCCCCTTACAAGGTGTGAATCTTGTTCTGCTTTCTTTGCGGCGGTGGCACGCTACGGCTACTCTCCGAGGAGCTGCCGCTTGGCGGAGGTGCGAATGAGGAGATGAATGTCACGCCTACGGGGCTCCGGACCTCACAGAGCAGCCTCGTTTTTTAATGTCTGCAAGCCGTGGACGCGAGCCACGCTGTTGCGCGAGGCCGGTTCTAATGAGATCCAGGCATTTTTAGGCCGCGGCAGCACGGGGTTTTATTTGGGTTGCCTTCTGCTGCAGGAATGTAAAACGGTCAATAAGGTTTGATACCAACATTTCCAGAGTAATTTAGGGAGCAGCCAAAAATCCTGCTGTAACACGCGCCACTGTTCTGATCTCAACCTTGCAGAAAAAAAAACCTTGTTCTGGGGAGCTCTAAAATCAGTAATCTATAACTGCAAACACCATTTCATGTATAATGAATGATGGGTAAAATGCTCGTGCAGGAACGATGGAGAGAACCCGCAGCTATCAGCCTCACTGTGGTTTAACTTTCCAGCTTATAGATACGTGAACGCTTGATTACAGATGATGAAGTGGACAGAAAAAGAGAGCGAGAGACGGGCTGAGACATGGAGTGCAGCTACTGTTTAAGGATTCCCTTCCACAGTGTATGCATTTAAAGCTTTAACAACGTGTGTGTGTGAGTGTGAGTGTGTGAGCGAGACAGAGGAACAGCGTGAGCCGAGCTGGACCCCTGCGTCTCCTAGTCATTACAGCTCATTTGTCTGAGTGCTATTCCACTTGGCTGGGTTGAGTTAACAGTTTGCCCTGGCGCTCTCCACCCTCCTGAGCCGAGCACAGCGACACATGTGGAGAGAAGGAAATGGGAACATAATGTATGAGTTCGTCTGGGCCGCGTGCACGTACACACACACACACACAAGCAAAGGCAAACTTTTGTTGCTCCTGAACAGCACGCAAACCCATATAGTTAGCAGTAGATGTTAACACCACCGAAGTCAGAGTGCGCCAATGACTTGAGAATTACAGCATCGTGGTGCCCTCGTCAATCAGTCTACTTGCAGTTTACATCCCCGTCTGTCAAGACTCATATATTATATGTAGTGCAGGCTTTGAAGGAATTTAATAAAGGGCATTAATCCTCTCAAGGCCAAAGCCTGCAGGCAAGTTTGACAGGCATGTTATATTTTTTAAATTGTCAGAATCACGCTATTGATCCCATTGAGAAACTGTACAAACTGAAAAATTTGCCTTGAACTACTCATGTGTGATGTGTGGTTTCATCGGGAAAATTAACCCAATCAGAAACTAAATATTTAATCAAACTCCCTTCATTCTATGTGTCGTTGCAAAAAGAAACCATCTGTACCAGATTCTGCAAAAACAGAAATAAGTTCTGCACTTGAACACAACTGAGAAGCCATGAATGACTCAGCTGTGAACAAAAGTCAGGTGATACAAATTCAGGAACTATTCGGTTGAACTGCAGGCACTGCTTCCACAGAGCAAAGATGAGGCAACCATTAAAGCAACTTAAAGAGGCCGAAAGCAGAAAAAAAACACACTGTTCAAAAATGGTGAACAGAGGAGTAAGTTGTTGGACGATTCATTCAGCACGGTGAAACATCTCTCTAGAGTTGATGTGCTAAGTAGCGTGAAAAATGCAGAGTTGTAAGCAGTATATGGAAACATAATTTTTCCAGTATTGGGAACACTTGCAGGGCTGCATGGTGGCTCAGTGGTTAACAGCGTCGCCTCACAGCTAGAAGATCCCTGGTTCGCGTCCCGATTAGGACGCCTGGGATCTTTCTGTGTGGAGTTTGCATGTTCTCCCTGTGCATGCATGGGTTCTCACCGGGTACTCCAGCTTCCTCCCACAGTCCAAAAACATGCTGAGGTTAATTGATTATTCTAAATTGTCTGTAGTGTGCTTGGTTGTTTGTCTCTATATGTAGCCCTGTGATAGGCTGGAGACCTGTCCAGGGTGTCCCCTGCCTTCACCCGAGTCGGCTGGGATAGACTCCAGTCCCCCACGACCCTACAGAGGATTAAGTGGTGTATAGATGATGGATGGATGGATGGGAACATCTGTGGGTTGTGCATGTCCAGGTTTTTTTTTTAAAAATCAAAGAAATTCAACTTCTGTTTTTTTCTTTCATAATTTACAGCATTATAAATGTTTGAGTTCTCCTTCCTTCTAGTCATGGTTGTGCTGTTTCAGTAGAGGTGCAGGACTTCATACTGCAGTGAAATATGAGGCCAGGATGAGGAAAATGTGAGCAAAAACTACTTTAAGTTCAGAGATAAAAATGAATTTTTGGTAAAATGGCAGTTATTACTATATTGACATGTATAATTACAGACTTCTAGAGTCTAGAAGTTTGCTGTAGAGATACCAATGTCCCTTAAAGCTAGTTATTTGACATACGGATATATAAATTCCATTGATTTGACTAGACCTTGCTGAACTTTGCTGTTCTTGTTCTGCTGCGTGTTAGTCCAGCGTTGGACCTTCTGCATTCACAAGTATGTCAGCGACTAACTTCGTCATCCGTCCACTACAGTCCAGGCACAGCCCAGAATTTGTGTCCTGCTGTGGGCTTGCATTGGCTAATACGCAACAGGTGCAGCAGAGTGCATTTGTGAACTACGTAGACGTCCAAACAGACTAGAAAGCAGTCTAATTTAAAATACCCATGCATCTGCTGTGTCCCCAGCTGTCCATGTGTGCATCCACAAGGGAGCATAATCCTGGCTTCAATGTGTAAGTTTACCGAGAGAAACAAAAAAACAGAGTCAAATTCCTCGTATGTGCTCAAATGTTTGGCCAGTAAATCTGTTTTTGATTGAGCACAAAGTTGCAGCCGTGGCAGTAGAAAGTTCTGCAAAGTTGGACGTTGCTGCAAAGAGGATACAGATTCTTAAACTTGGTTGGAGCACAGAAGATCTAAAGTCAGATGTAGTGGTCGAACCAAATAGTCTCAGTCTCTCCGTCTGTTTCTAAGTTATGAAGCCGAATAAAGGCCAGAGAAGTGTTTGTACAGAAACATCATGATGTAAAGTGAAGCTGACCTTCGGCCTTTTGGGTGTAAAATGTCATCGCTCCATCTTTTTATCCTATTAGTGCAAAATCTTGTCAAAATTAGCGAATAAATCCTTGAATTACGGACAGAAATGACTTCTCTGAGGTCACACTGACCTCCACCAAACTCTAATCAGATCATCCTGGAGTCCAAGTAAACATTTGTGCCAAATCCGAAGCGCTGCCCTCCAGGCGATCCTGAGAAACTGGAATCACGAGATTGGGACAGACGGACGGACAACCGGAAAAACATAATGCCCTCGGGCCTCGGCTGTTTTCAGAGCAAAGAGGCATGAAAATGTTTGCGAGCGAACTCGCAGCACCGGCGGCTGTTTAATCCCCGCGATCCCCTGGAAAGTCTAATGACAGCTAATCAGATGCACATCCACAGTCTAATTAACCAATTACCAGCTAATGGATACACATACACCACGCAAAATGCCACGGATTCATTACGAGACACTCATAGTTTTCACTTTACCCCAGACTCTTTTTCCTGGTGCCAAATGAGGGAGACAGAAGGAAGACATCAGCTACATGCCTCCTAATGCTTTTCCGAAAAGTTGCGGCAAGAGAAACGACGTATGGTAACAGACACACGAGATAAAAATAACATTCAAATCACATTATGCTGAAAGAACAGAAACGACAACACCATCTGCACAGAGAAAAACCTCCCAGGGTGCATCTTTAAATTCAAAATTGCGTTTAAGATCATAGGCGGCTACTTTCTAAGCCGAATATCTTTTCGGCTCCTTAATTAACATTTAATAAACTAATATGCAGAGAATCCGCTCCGGAATGTAAAATAAGTGCGAAGCGAAACTGAGGAAACGCCTCATTGTCAGTCAGCAGAGCAGCTCAGACATAAACCTCATGTCATGGTGGTTATTCACACTTTTACGGCCTTGAAGTGATTCTGGGAGGCAAGAAAAACAGCTTTTTGTCCAGCATTGTTCCGCATATTTTATTTTTTTTTGGTGGAAATGACTCTGCACAGGAACACACGCAGCGAAACAATGTGGTGACCTGTCAGAGCGGCTAATATAAAAATTAACAATCAATAAAAACCAGGCAATTAAGCCAAGAAAGAAACTCCGGCGATGCAGCGCAGTGGGAGTCTATATAAAGAAAAACCTGGAAAAAACAACACAATTAAGGCGAGGGTGAAAACCATCTGGCTGCTTCTGTTCGGCTACAATAGAAATAACTTTTTTAGAGCTCACAGCTAATGGAGCAAGTACTCATTAAAATGTCTCCCTTCTTTTTTTGTAAGCTACAAAAACTTTACGCTATTCCATCTTCTAAACATGTTGCGGAGCGGATCTTCATAGTCCATTAATATTCGTATTAACAGCCATCTCATCGTTGACATGAGTGATGAGCTTCATTTGGCAAAATCATGGCAAATATGGGACAACTGGCGAAGACATTTGTGCTGCTATTTGACATTCTGGCATTTTTTACCATCGTATTTTACTATTTAAAGCTCTCCTAGTCAATACTTCTGCATTAGAGACGGGTACATTTTGGTGTTGCCTTCCTCTAGTGGACTATGACTAGAATTTGCAGTTCACCCAAAGCTTTACAGAGACTTATAACATGTTGTGGAAGTAACTGATTCTGCTTTAAGTGTATTTTTAAATCCTCTGTCAGTCATTAGTGTTGTTCACAGCAGCAGCCGGCAGTTATCAACTTGCTGGTAACACTGGTTTTTTAGCAGCTGGAACCAATAATAATAACAATAACAACAACAACAACAACAGTAACAAGACTAATAACAACAATGATAACAATAACAATAATAAATAAATAATAATAAAACTTTATGTCTATAGCATCTTTCAAAATAAAGTAACAAAGTGCTGCACAATAAAGCAAATTAAATAAAACCAAATTATACAAATAATGGAAACAAATTCAAGCAAAAAAAAAATAAGATAACATAGTTAAGTCCAGTAAGTGTTTTGTATACAGCACGTTTAAGACAACAGCCGTAGTGTGAAAGTGCTTTAAAGCAAGTAAGACTGTGAATGGCATTATAAAAGTAACCTAACAAGTTTAAATATTGGGGTTAAGACCCCACAGTGTTATTATTGGAGTGATTTTACCTGAATTTTTTAAATATTCATGATTAAAACTCCACAAAAATGACAGAAAATGCTAATTTAGCTGATAATAATACATATGAAGGTTAATAACCTACAGGTTTATTAATAAGTTAACTGATATAATAAAGTAGCTAAGACTCCGCAGTACTATAAACTACACAACTTTGACCTATAACTGATGAACTAACTTTTATAAATAGAAACTAACTTTTAGCATTAAGATCATGGTTGAGGTCAAAACCCAGTTGTTCTAATTTGTCCTGCCACAAAAGCAGCCTCTAAAATTGTTCACATGTAACAGCTTTACAGGACTCTTTGAAAATGATTTGTTTAGTGCCGTGGAACAACATTCTGGTGTGAGAAAATGTGTGAGTAACAAGAAACAGCCACGCAGAAGTACCACAGCTATTCAGGGTGGTTTAGAAACTGTGTCACTATGACAGGGTGCAGCTTGTCCAACAAACACTTTACGAGAGTTATGTCCAGTCTGTACACAACTCTGGTACCTCATTGATCTTTTAAAAGGAATAATAATAGATTGAGAAGACAGACAGATAGATCACAGATTGATGACCATTAGACTACAGACAACAGCCGGCTAGCTTAGCATCAACAAAGACCGAAAATGGGAAATAACAGCTGGTGTGGATCTGATGGAGGGGAACAAAATCTGCACCTCTAAAGCTCAACAATTACCATATTGTGTCTCATTTGCTGCATCCCTGAAGACACAATGCTAAAACACTGGCTGTACCAAATGAAAAGATCCTGATTTTTTGAAAAGAACTGCTGAATATATATATTTTTACCATTTCTTGTGGGTTTTTTTGAGTCTCAAATATTGATATCCGCCTTAATAATCCATTATTGGTCGGGCTCTGCTGACAAATGCTGAAATAATACCTGCACCGTGAGCATATTAAGGCTTAATGTGAAAGAATGTTAATTAAAAATGAGTCTCAGAGGAGCAACTTAAATTTCCAGGCTGGAAAAAAGTTTAATTCACCTCAAATTTATTACAAGGAGTGAATGTGTGAGGCCCAGACACCCACACCCACACACACACACACACACACACTGTAATACTCCCCCATATGCACGCGACGCACAAGTTCACAGATTGACTGCGCTCAGCAAGAAGTGCTTCACGGATGGCAGTTTTCCTTTCTTTTTCCGCTTGACAGACTTATCAACCGAGCTCAGGTGGTGCCCCATCTGCTTGTGCACATTTAAAATACACACACACACAAACACACACACACACTCACTTACTGCTTACACAAGAAGACACATGCTCAAAGAATAAACTCAATCAAATGTCTGCCCTTCAAATTTCATTTCTGATCCCCCCTCCTGGCTCCTCGGCTCTCCTCCTCCCTCTGACCACACGCTGACCTCTCCTCCTGCTCTCCCACGTCCTATTCACTTTCTTATCCCCCGACGACACTCCCCTGACAACCTCAAACTCTCCTTCCAGCCTTTTTTATATCTCCCTCGCTGTCCCCTTACGTCTAAAACTGCAATCCCGGAGCCCGAGCGCCCCGCTGTGCTGAGCCCACCCCGTCCAATGCAGCAGATGGTTGAGCAACGCATGCATGCAGACAAACACTGCAGAAACACACACTCTACACCACTCAGCACTACGAGTATACATACGACTACACAGAAGGTCAAAGGACGTTCTGTATTTATCGCTGCGGTGCATTAGAACATACCATTTTTCACACTTATGAAACCGCCACACACACTTGGAGAGTCAGTCATAACAAGGACTTCAGCTTCAGAGGAGTTCAAAACGCAATCGGGAAAACTTACATGTATTTCTCAATCATGGAGCCATTGGGGTATAATGCATCATGAATGTATTCATCCCAGCAGCATTTATGCATTTATATAATTCTGTTGTACAGAGCCACGAGCTACTGTGAATCAATACGCGCTTCAGCCTGCATAATGGGGATGTAGAAGGCATAAGATATGCACATACCAAACACTATAAAATGGGCCCTGACAGAAAAATGCTTCAAGAAACCGCCGAGAACAAAGAGAGACTACTGGATCGAGGATGAGTAATGGGTCGACGCTGGGCGCACGTAACGCAACAAATGTTTTCTCTCGAGAGGCAAATGATTCTTCATAAACCCTCATGCAACTGACTGCATTACAGGCAATTAAAGATGCAGGGAAAAAAACCTGACCTGACGCAATCCTCCCCAGTGTTTGTTTACTGGCTAATAAACAACACCGGCTGCACAACGGAGTCGGGCTGGTAAACTGACCTCTCCATAAAGTGCCATTTGTTAGGCAATTATCTTTATTCCACCGAGCAGAAAATAAGTTGTGCTGAATGGTAAGGTGTGCTGGTGCGAAACTCATAATGCCATGCAGAC
Source organism: Dascyllus trimaculatus (assembly GCA_024666655.1). Lineage (NCBI taxonomy): Eukaryota > Metazoa > Chordata > Actinopteri > Pomacentridae > Dascyllus > Dascyllus trimaculatus. The sequence goes on from CM045455.1 coordinate 27,680,592, forward strand.
ACTATAATTAGGCAGCTCTTTACGGGGTTGAGGAGTGTGGTCCTGGCTGACCTGCAGGGGGAAAAAAAGCCTCGCAGCCAAAAGCGATTTGCAGGCGCCTTCCAATTTACATGAATTATTCTTTGATTTTAACAATGTAAACAAACACGGTCTTCGACATCGGTGGCAGTTAGACGGCGAGTGATTGGCTGGTTGCTCAGAAGAGCTGCTGTTAAAGAGTTTTGTTGGAGATGTTTATGTGCTCAGTTTGCTGTTAAAGAGCCTCAGTGCAGGAGCTTAATTATACATTTGGCATAATATATAAGTACATTGTATTTTGAAGAGCCAGCAAGTTTCATGAATCCTGATCAGTACCTCTGAACACCATTAAGCTTTTACTTTGAAAGTGTATCAATCGGCCAATCAGCTGTGAGTCACTGGTTGCTTGCAGTGAGCAGAGCGGACTGGGAGGCTAAGGGTTAGCCCACAAATGGTCACAGCTCAAAAACTGTATGTCTTATCGAAACAATTCTTTTACCGTTTGGAGCACAATCTTGTTTTGAACACGCTGGTGTATTTTCATGTACATGCTGTGAATAATTCAGATTTGGTGGCAGCTAAAACAGACTCAGCACTTTTGATTTTCACCTAGAATTCTTGTGCTCCGATATAATGGGAGTGAATGAAACTTTTGGTCGACCTTGTGCTCTGAGGTGACTTATGAAAAAAACACAAGTCCTATCGGAATTAGACTCACACTGGGTGAAAGAGGACAAACATAGCTACATTTAATATATAAATTAATCCTGTTGAGTAGAAATTGTGAGAAGGAGATGACATTAACTGCACTTCTTTCAAGCAATTTATCTGGTCAAAATTTTGAGTGATGATGTCACCCACTTTAGCCGAAGAAAAATTCAGGATTATAAAACTTAAACTGCGACTGCATAAAAACCATAAAATATATCAAAACACAGATTTAGAGAAATAACATTTAAAGCCTTGAGATCCATTTAAACTTCAAATGAAGTTTCTACTGTACAATATGCCGGAGCTGCAGGGTTCCAAAGATGGCTGATCTTGGCAGTTGTCCGGCTCACTTCCTATTCACCTCAATAGGGATTATTAATGCAGTTTTTTGCATATTTCATAAAATTGTACAATGAATCACCAACAAAAGTCATAGCACACCGTTCCAGATCGAGCTGCATGTTTTGATATATAATTTATATGGGTTTTCTCAAAGCTGCAGGACAAGTTAGGTGCTAAAAATCATGTTGGACGAATCTGTAAGAATAAGCCTGAGCAATAACAATAAGTGTGCTTCAATGCTTAAGCATTTGCACACTTAATTAAGGCTCAGGCCCTATAGTGTTATTAATTATGGAGAATAAAATTAACTATTGCAATAATGAAGCTCAGACCCTACAGTATTATAAATCGCAGAACTTAACTCACATAAATATCAAGTCCAAAACCCTACAGCACTATTGATTATGGAGATTAACCTGACTCATTTAGAGCTAGAGTTTGGACCCTACAGACACATACATGAGTGTGGACATATTAGTCAGCTGGACATAAACACAGACTGAATTGGTGTTGTCATGACAACATTAGGTGACAATATGTGACTGCTGTCAAGTCTTGTATCAAAATGCGTAATACCTACATCGGTCCACAGGCTGATCGTTGAGGAGAGCTGGTGTTTGGAGATGTTTATGTGCTCAGTTTGCTGCTAAAGGGGCAGGAGCTCTAGTGGACACGTTCAAATTTTACAGTAACTTTAATCGGTTGTTTCTTTTCATAGTGGAAAGAAAAAGCCTGTCCTGAAAGATTGGCATCATAAGAGTAGCCTAACAAGTGCAAATATAGGGGTTAAGGCCCTTTAGTGTTATTTATGGTGTGATTTTAATTGAGTAATTTACATATTAGTAATCAAATCACTACAAAAATTGCATAAAATACTAGTTTACCAAACTGTAACACACACTAGAGAATTTCTGAAGGCGTTTTGAGTGTGCTAATGCAGCAGTCCTGCTATAATTAAACATAAGGTATAATTCATATAAGTACATTGTATTATGAAAAGCCAGCATGTTAATAAACCTTGATCAGGACCTTTAAACATCTGAGACTTTTAAACTGCGACTGTGTAAAAACCATAAAGGACATCTGAACACAGATTTAGAGGAAAAACATTTAAAGACTTGTGACCCGTTTAAACTTTGAATGAAGTTTCTACTGTAAAGTACACTGGATTCATTTCAATAGGGATTCTTAACGCAGTTTTTTTGCAAATTTCATTCAAACCGTTCAACGAATCGCTAACAAAAGCCGTAGCACACTATTCCCCATTGTGACGCATGTTCTGATACGTAATTTATATGGGTTTTCTCAAAGCTGTGGTCATTTAAGTCAGTCATTTCTTTAATAGAAGAAAGAAAAAGCCTGTCCTGAAAAACTGGCATCATAAAAGTAACCTGACAAGTAAATATTGGGGTTAAGACGCTTTAGTGCCATTTATGGAGCGATTTTACCTGAGAAATTCACATTAGCAATCAAATCCTTACAGAAACTTCATTAAAGACTACTTTAACTCACTAAACTACATTTGAAGGCTGAAGCCCTTCAGTGTAAAACAAAATTAACTATTGTGACAATGAAGCTAAAACACAACAGTATGATAAATTACAGAACGTAACCTAACATATGAACATTAAGTTAAAAACCCTACGGCGCTATTGATTATGGAGATTAACCTGACTCATTTAGAGCTAGAGTTTCAACCCTACGGAAACATACATTAGTGTGGATGGATGTGTTGCCATGACAACATTAGGTGACAATATGTGATTGTTGCCGAATCTCGTACCAAAACGTATGAAACCTACACTGGTCCACTGTGCAAAATGAATTAGTTTCATAATAGAGTAAGAACTGTTAGATGCCTGCAAGGGGTCGACTGATAGAACTGGTTTTTGGAAATCAAGGAGATCAATAATTAATGTTTGGAACCAGAAAATAAAAATATTGGCGTGAAAATTTAAAATGACACAAGCTCCAACCCCTTAACAGCAGCTTTCCAAGTCCTGACGTTTAGAAATATGACCTTCTGTGGGCAAGTACAGTCCAGTATTTACACTAGCTGTGTCCAAAACATTATGGAGCTCTAAATCACTGCTTTCCAGTTGTAGGCTAAAATCAATACAATGCAGTGGCGAGTCACAGTCTCCACGTGGAGTCCTGACCTCGCCGTCACCTCGCTGCAGTAAAATATAAATAGTGGTTTGGCTGCGTGGGAGGCGGATCATGCGACCGGGGCCAAAGATGATGCACGTCAGTTTCTCTCATGTGTTTGCTCCTACCTGCAGAAAGTCTCGGCCGGGTCCGGGGCGTCTGCATCTCCTGCCTCGCGTGGGGCAGCATGTGGTAGCGCTTGGACTCGTTGACCAGGTCGCGGCACGCCTCCGACGACTTGATGAGCTCCTCGTTGTCCACGACGTTCAGCAGGTAGGACGGATGGATGAAGGGGAGGCGCACTACCGCCAGCAGCTCCGACAAATGCTGAGGAGACAGAAGAAGGAGAAGGAGTTAGATGTTTAGGAAGCACAAGCAGAAATAAATGAATTTACTTTGGGTAAAACCTGCGTGAAGCATCAAAGAGCAGCGGATCACAGTCAGTAAACGCAGACTTTCACAGTTGTTTTAATACCTAACTTCATTCTAAATGTTGCTTTTTTGCTGTACAAATAACACTTTTTTATGTCTTGAAAGAAGACAGGAAAAGAAACTATCATGTCTGATGAAAGCCCAGGCTGTTAGTCGGAGGAAACCTGGCAGTAGTGAGACCATTAGATCAGTTACTGTCAGTGTCAGAGCTTCAAAGCTTCAGTTTAGCACCCAGCATGTGTCAGTTTGCTATTTTTATACCTGTGTAGGACAAAATGCCCCGACAAGGATGGGGAAAAAAAAACAGCGGATACCTCGTAATATCCGCACAGCTTTATGTGCCAGCGTATTCACTCCAGAGACTCGGCTATTAAAAGTTATTCATCACGGAACACGAAGCCACAAATAACATTTCTGCAGAAGTTTCCACTACTTTCGTATGCACGTTTGGTTACGCTCAGAGAGCTGAAGCGAGGCAGCGGGGGGTATCTTACTTCCACCTTCTGCTCCTGATTTTTTTTTTTTTCTTCATTTTTCCTCGTGCTCCAAATTAAATCTTTCAACAGACAGCTAATGTTCTTTTGCAGCTAAATTACGATCCGGCTCTGGCTAATCACGAGCCATTCACGCCAAAGATGCTGCGGCGCCCTCAGCTAGTTTTTTTTGTTTGTTTTAAAAAAATAAAGATTAATTTGACTCAAGTTTGGCTTAAAATTGACTTGCTAGGAGTGCGGAGCTGTTTCACATCGATTAGGATTCGGAATCAAATGGTGGAAGTGCATCTGAGCATGTTTGCAGCGTCTCTGCATACATTTATGTGTGCTTACACTGTATAGGTGTTCAGAGGAAGGACAGGCTGTTGCCATGGCAACCATGTCTATAGCTCTGACTCTCGAGTGATTTCTTTTTTTTCCTGCACAAGTATATGTCCCCCCCCCCCAATGGGAGTCTCATCTGTGTCGACAGTAAAAGCTGTAAACAAGCTCAGACAAAGCGACAGAGAGCTGGGCAGAGATTTGACCCCTTTGACCCCCTTCCGGCTCAGAGCGTCGCGACCGAGACCCGCTGAGAGGGATGAGCGACAAAACAACAGACTCGGAGAAACATCATTCAGGGGAGACGACGAATAATAAGCTGACACTCGTGCCTAAGCATCTTCCCTTCTCCCACCTGAGGCCTCCGGCATCCGTGTCATTCCTTCTCTATGTCCTGAGCTCATCTGACCACAAAGAGGTGGCGAGTGAGGGTGCAAAGATGACCGCAGAAATCTCCTGGTGACATTTCCTCCTTTAACAAAACGCCATCCTGCAATCGCGACTTCCCGCCTCTCCTCAAACACGAATGCCCACAGCGCAGTTTATCAAACAAACAGCTCGATATCCTCATAAACACCCGCCGGTCGTTTGGAGCTCCAACGCGAGCATGGAGGTAAAGTCTAAAGCAGGTTACTTAAAATACTCGGATATCCTCCCGGGAAGACTCCCCCGGCTCAAGAGGAGCTACTACTTCCAATTAAAGTGCCCCCATTGTGGGAGACCTGACCCAGTAGTTACTGAGTCATGTCACACTCAAATGGAGGACTTAAGCTTCAGGCTTTCTGCTCTGGACTTCTATTACAAGCTACTTTTCTGCAGGTCTGCCGCTGCATCACCTGCATTAGTCTCATTAGGGCGACGTATCATGTTATTAATGCCTGTAATTGGATTGGATTGAAAAAAAAAATGAATAAGCTCTTATATAACAAATATTCTCCAAATATTACAATTTAAAGAGGAATTGATTCTATTTAAGTTGTATTTAAAGCAGATTTGTGCTCATGAGATTGTATCTGAGCGTCCGCAGGTCATCTGAAATAGGTCCACTACTGACCGTTCTGACCCTCGGAGCTAAATTAAAGCTGTATATGGGGCAGTTCCAGCCAGGTGGTGCCCTTCATGGCACAGCAGAAATAAATGGGTTCAACCTCCCGTGGGTGCATCTGGAAATCTTGCTCTTTTTTGGAAGCGGCAGGTGGACTGGCTCGAATTTTTGTCTTTGAGCTCCTCAGGTGTGAAGTTGCAGGGTTTTGCCGAGGGATGGCCCCAGCAACTAATTTCCCAGTCGATTAAACAGGAATTTACATTTCGATTAGTTTAAAATGTAAGAAAACAACAGTTGCACTTCAATCTGGAGGTGATGATTTTTCAGCTCAAAAAGCTGCATTCGGACTCTGTATATTTTTTAACTTTCAGAAGTCTTTGACAAAGTGGAGTGGAAAAAAAACAGACTATAATGTCCACATTAAAATCTGTAATTTTGTAAATAGTATTTTGTCTGTTTATAACATTTGGCCAGAATATTATATTTTTTAAAATGTATTTAAATTAGAAAAAAACATGATTATATTACAAGTATTTGCAATAATTTGAAATAAAAATTATGTATATTAAAGTTTGAAATATGAAAAGATAAATAATAATAATAATAAATAAATAAATAAAATGTAAAAAGTTAAACAGTTTTATCAAAAGATTTTTCTTGTTTTGTTAAATTACAGTTAATATATAGAAAAAAAATTAGAAAAAATAATTAATTTATATGTAAAAGAGCTGTAATTTCATCAGTCTTTATAGCATTTAATCATAAATTACACATTTTTTGCTGTATTTAAATCATTAAAAAATACTTACTTAGAAAAGAAAGAAAAATTATTAATGTTAAGGACTGAAAAATGATAAATAATTTTCTTAACTTTTATTTTACAGAGTTTCCCTGTTTTGGTGATTTAATAATATCTGGTAAAATAAGTAATAACTTACATGTTGATTGTAAAACAAAGCAGAAAAAAACAGGACAAAACTGTAAACAATGTCCACATTAAAAATCTGTATTTTACAAACGCTGCACAATGAATGTTCTACTCTACTTAAATCTGCAAAACAACTATTTTACAGACCTGTAACGTCTTTTGTTTTCTTTTTACAGTTTAATGTATTTTCTCCGGCATTTTTTGTTGTTGTTTTTGTGTGCAGTGTCACAACCTTGTATTTAATCAACCAGCACAGTTTGACAGTATTTTGATTTAGAAAATCATAATACTGTCAACCAGCGCTGGTTTTACCAGATGTCCTCCGTCCCACCTTGCTGATTTACAACATCTGCTGGGGGATGTGAGCAGCCGTCTGCTGGGACTGCAGCCGCGACGCAACAGTTAACCAACGTTGTACAATAATACATTAATGAAATACTAATTATTTGGTAACCCGACTCGTATCTATGGTACTCACTAACAAGGGTAGCAACATTTACCTGTTTGGTCGACTAAAATTCTTTACCACTTCATAGACTCGTCTGTTCATGTTGGCTTTAAGGTTGAGCATTGACACTGTAAACAGATTGTATGATATGATGCTCCAACAGCTACTATATGGAGCAGATTGTTTTGTTTGCTGGTGTTGCAATGGTCACGACTGAATTTTGGAGCAAGTATTTGTTAGTTTGCTTCCATATTATAGTAAAAACCAAGGAAATATGACGTTTGGAGCACAGTTCATGAGTAGCATGTCACTTTTTTAAACTTTAAAACTCCTACTGAGTTGCTTCCAGTTTTGAATGTCTCAATGTAACTCAACCTGAGTGAACCCCACAATGTCACCGCAGTTGTTCTGCTGCAAAGTATTCCCAGTTAAACTTAGGTCACAAAAGGCTGCAGCACTTTGGTAAGAGGTGAAAGAACGGAGAGCAGCGAGGGAGGATGGAATGCAGAGTACACTGGATGAAGAGTGAAGGGTGGTGGGGTTTGAAAAAGAGAAAGGCTTGAAAACGTAAAAAAGGGGGGAGAAAGAGGAAAGTTTTAGCCGCTGGGTAAAAAACAGGAATACAGTCTAGTGGCAGGTAGGTGCAAAACCATCTTAGACATGAATAAAATACAAATAATTAGTATTTCTGGTGCAGACTTGCAATAATAGTAGTGTTTAGTCAACTAACTATGCATGGTTCTAGTTTTGCCCAAACGTTCTGGTCTCCTCTTGCAGTCCAAACCCACACAGCTTAGTCGAGCTGGGAACTCTGAATTCCCTCTCGTTCCTATTCCAGGTGTTTCCCTTCTCTTCTCTTGTGCAGTCCATCCTGTAATAGATATCAGTGAATAAAAGCATCGAAAAATGGTCATCGAATGTGCTTTTTTAGGAACGAGCTGCTTCCAGGGTTTGACAAATTCTGGGCACACCCAGTCGGCGGTTTTAAACCATGACGGGCGTCTGCGTTGGAACTCGCGCCGCATGCAGTATTGTCTTGGAACAACCGTCCTCAGTCGCACACATGCGAGCTTAGGTATGCTTTCTGTTGTCTGCCTGTGGAAAATGATATACAAAAACGGATAAAAAAAAACCCAAGGCATCCCACTGTACCATCTGCAAATCCTCGCTACATACAAACCCACATCTGCTGCTGCCTCTCTTCGCTTGCCAAATATCTTTTAATGGCAGTAAAACTACCTCAAAGAGAGCATCTGGTGTCTGCAAAAAGGTAAGGACGGCTAGTGCTGCCACATACAGGAAAAATATCCGCCCGAAAGTACGCCCACGCTCGCGCACAGACACGGAGAGGCATGCACATGTGAATACAGAAGGAGACAGATGGGCGCATTCAGCGGTAATATCCGTACTAGGATTGTACAGCTGAAAAAGAATGTCCTATTCGTGGTCATATTTGTGGACGGTGTGTTCGGTCTGGAAGTCGATCTGACCGTCAATCTTGTCAGTGAGATTAAGACGATGTATAATCTCTGACCTCTGATTTAAATAAACAACATGGGATATCCCCTGTATGCAGACGGATGCAAAGAATCCGCTTTCTCGACTTTAATTCAGCTCCCTGGCTCCATCTCCCTCCCTCTGTCCTTCCATTTCAAAAAAAAAGAAGAAGAAAGAATTACTCTCATCTCTAATTCTGACTAACTCACTATCTCTCCCACTTCTTTTTCACTTTCTGCCTCTCTCTCCATTCCCGCTCCTCGCTCTTCCTCCCACACATGCATATATCGGCATGGAAATGAGGGAGAGTTGCACACTTGGTGCTAATATTCAAATCCAAAGTGTCAGACCCCCTAAAAAAAAGAGTCCTGCTTGATGCCAGCCATTGAAAGTACACACTACTGCAGAAACTGTTTACTCAAGGCTGTTACACATTTGATTTATTAGTATGAAATTAAGCACAGAGATTCATGTTCTCCTCAGGATGAACCGAAGAGACTAATGGACCTTTAATCATATCAAAATTCCAGCACTGACTCACAAAACTAGCAGCTCTCCTTTATGTGTTTAATGCTTATTAAGAACAGGTTGAACGTTACACTTACACGTTAGCATGCTAATGTTAGCATTTAGCCCAAAGCACCGCTGCGCCTTGTAACCTTTCCACAAAGTGCAAATGACAACAGGGATCTGTTGCTCAGGAGAGAAATGGTAAATAATTCATGTGATTTTGGGGTTGAACTTTCAGTTGCAGAGACAACCTGAAAATCATTTACATCAATTCCACTGTTTCAGCATTATGTTAAAAAATATACATTTAATTATTCCATCCTCTAGACCTGTGTTAAAGGTCCCATATCAAGTTTTTTTTTCTTAACAAATTATTAAGTCTTACATGTCTTCAGAATGTGTATTTAAAGTTCCAGGTCAAAAATACTGCTCTGATCATTAATTCTATCATCCCTACAACATTTCAGGTTTTATCCCTGATCCATACGGGGCTGTTTTGGTGTCTATAGCTTTAAAGTTGCACTGTAAGAAAGAAGATGTAAAAAAAAAAAAATTGAAAATAATGGCAATTAACTGTACAATAATGCTATTTTTAGTAGATTTAAATACAGTAAAACAGTATAATTACAAAGTCACACACTGTAAAGGACCAAATTACTATTTTTAAAGATATAGATTGGGTGGATGTGGACATTATTTACAGTTTTGGCCGGATTTTTTTAAATATACAATCAATGTGTAAATCAATAGTAACTGCAGTTTAAGAAAACCAAGAAAATATGCTGGAAAATAACAGCTCCAAAAATTATTCAGTAATTAATATATGTAATTTTATTTTATATAATGGCAATTTCTGAAAGAAAATACTTCTTTCTGATTTATAAACAGTAGAAAGTTGTGTAATTTAGGATTAAAAACTGTAAAAGACAGAAATTACTGTTTGTAAAAATACTAATTTTTGATGTAGGTGTTGTTTACAGTTTTGGTGTACAAAATAATCTTTTTTCTGTATTTTAGCAGTTATTATCTGTAATTTAACAAACTGGGAAAATCAGTAATATAACAGTAAATGGTAAAAAAAAAAAAAAAAATTAACTGTGAGTTTGACTATTCAGAATTAACAGTACAGAGCCCAACAAGCAGTTACAGTGTGACTAGAAGGAATTTTTTATAGATATTTATAGTGTCAATGTGACTTGTCAAAACAACAGTAATGTCATATCAGCTGCAGGTATCTCCAACATCAATATGACTTGTCTGCATTGTTGGGAATGGCGCTGCTTACGTGAGGCGTCCAATCAGACATCGATTAGCAAAGCATTTGAACTGTGTTAGCAGAGGTATCTGTGGCCGCTGTGGTGGATCAGCTTGCTAGAAAATTCCAGGAGAAAGACCTCATCAGCGACTTGTGGTTGAAATTTACCAGAACTTTGGCCTGTGGCTGCTCTGACGTGGCGGTAAAACAGCTTGTCATACGCGGCTACAGTTGCAGTACCTTATGTTTGAAATGCAAGACGCCTCTCCTTCCAAATGGGGTAGCTTCTGACATATTTACAGATATAAGCAATGTCATTTCGCCTTGTCATTCAAGATATTACATTCTGACTAGACAATGTTCTGTTAAAACACAATTTAAGACATCTAAAAAGGACAAATTTTGCATTGAGGGGAATTAAGATACCCAGAATTATGACGAGTCAGAACTAAACTGTCGATATCTGCAACTGAAATTAAAATTAATCATAATTCAGCTGCAGATATCCGCAGTTCAAATTAAAGATATCTGCAGCTTAACTGAAGATATCTATAATGAGAAACCTCATACATACATACACAGACAAGGGTGATGAAAGTGGCGTCATTTGTCCTAGAAGAATGGCACTGCGGATATCTGAAATGTTCTTTTTGACCAGGAGGAATTGAATTCTTGGTATCTCTAATATATATCCAGTTGAGCTAACTGTGTCTACTAAGTGGCAGAAAGAAGCCCAGACAAGGAGGAGGAGGAGGTGGAGTCAACAGGGGGTGGGGCTTATCCTGTTGTGACATCACAGCAGGCTAAAAAAAAAAAACAAGAGGTTGGTCTGTACTCGCATTTTATGGGCCTCTAAATATACTGGAGATGCATAATTATGTACAGAAACAATTAAAAGTTGGAGTTTAAATAATCTGTAGACCTTAAAAACACAGACTTAAAATAATCTATTATGTTTCTGTTGTGAATTTTTGCTGTTGTTGTGGATACACTCATGAATTGTGCATCTTCTCAGTGAACTGAGGCTATTCTTGTGCTTTTTGGATACTCGGATAAGCTACGATTTATTACTCGCCTGAAACTGTGTTGAAGGCTGAATTTCTCAAAAACTTCTCGAAAAAAGTAACTTGATATTTGAACAGGCAGAGACCTTCCTTGGGTGTTAACTCTGGTAAATATTGATGAATGCCGAGACGTGCTGGCTTTTTACCGTCCTCCCTCAAAGCATGTAGGGAAAGGAGTGCATGCGGCACACTGGATGCATGCCTTACGAGCTAAAAGGGTGAGACTTTCATTTGTCTACATGTGTGCATGCATGCAGCACGAAGCAGGTACACGAGAGCACTCACGACACTCCAGACCGGCGAGCAGCACTCTCTCAGCAGATAAGAGGAAGAGGCATGCATCCAACTCCATCTCTCTCCGTCTCCAACAGGCTCTCGAGCAATCATTCCCTCATGCACAGGCACGCAAAAGTGAATGCGAGCGCCGTCCCTCCAGACGAATGGTGTGACCTGTCATTTTCATCTCCTCGCCTACTCATCCAAGCAATCCTCGCACACTTTTAAACAGAGACGGCATCTAATGGATGCAAATTAACAACAGCTACTGTGCCAACTGCAAGATACCGGGCCCACTGCACATGATCTTTTCACATCTCTAATAAGGAGTTCAGTGTTTTTTTAACACGTGGAACATATGGAAAGTATCCACAGGAGACCGAGGACATATGGAGACACTCTTTTTTAGCTAATCTACCCACACATACACTCTTTTCCCCCCTTGTTCCGTTCTCCCTGGATGAGCAGCATTTATGCGGCGCCCATATGTGTATCTGCTTATATTCTGATGTGCAACCCAGATAACATCTTGTGATTTCGCCCCTTCATTGGTCTCCATCTTTATGCCGGCTGACCGATTACACAAACGCAGGTCAACGTGCACAGCGGATGCCCTGGAGCCCCATCAGAATGCATTTCCTGCTAAAATCTGCAAGGAAAATGCTGCTGCACAGCCCGTCTCCGAAAAAAGAAAAAACTCGGTTTTTCTTCTCTCTTCATTCGCATTCACACGCACACACACATTGAGGCAGGTGGACAGAGGATGTGAATAGGTTGAGCCTGCTGAAAGGCAGGGATAATGTGTCTAACAGGGAGCCTCTCAGATCTGTCAGAGGCAGCAGAGAAGCAGCCGGGAGGCCGCCATCCGCTAACACAGATGACAAATGTCCACTGAGCATTTCCCATTCCGCTACTGTCAGTGAGGACTAACGCCTCTTACTGTGTGTGTGTGCGTGCGTGTGTGTGTAAAATGATTCAATGCCACTGCAGCGTCAAATAAATGGCACACGAACGGTCATATCTATTTGCCTTGCTCTGAGCAGATAGAAGTATGCGTCTGCTTTAGTGTGAAAAATGGTCGACTTGATGCTTAAAACACAACCCTGGATGAAAAAAAAACTCCGACTGACTTACAAGTGTGTGTTCAATAGAGCGCGTGCCCATGTTTACCCTCACAATGCTAACAAACGCACTCAGCCGAAAGCACCGCAGCTCTGTTGGCCTTTTGAGTGCGTGTTGGTTTGCATGGGGTAAATACACGCATGTGCGCGTTACGGACGAGTAAAATATGCTCCTGCAAATGGCACTTCATTTGGATTCGAGTGATGCTTTGCTGAGCGTGTTTGCGGCTGCATGGCTACGTCTGCATATCAGCCAGAAGGACGGACTGTGGAGAGACACGTAACGGACGACAGACGCTGAACGCTGCCCTGAGCAACTACTGACAGGTGCAATGTGTCGTCCTCTGAGGCCTATTTCAGCATGACTTCATTCAAAGGATAGAAAAAGCAGCTTTCTTCTGCTGATATAATCTCAAACATATTTGTAGGAGAGACTTGCTTTCTATATATTAACATAAAACTTTCTGGCTGAGTTCTCAACTCACTGGATTATGTCTTTTTTTCTAAAAAAAAAAGAAGAAGATTATTTTTGGGGGGCATTTTTGCCTCTATTATACGGATGGCTGAAGAGAGACGGGGAATAGGGAGAAAGAAGGGCTGACATGCAACAAAGAGCCCAGACTGGAATTGAACCCGAGGCTCAGATTTATTTAATGGTGCGCGTGCTCGACCGGATGAGTTATCTTTGACATCATTGGCATCTAGCATAGGTTTAGTGCACCAACACCCCAACACTGTATTCTCTGGTAAAGAAAGAGAGTGTTCGCAGTTTGCATAATCAGCTAAGTTCATGCATGTTTTTAAGCGAATAATGATCCAATCATCATTAAAGCATATGTACGGCAAGCTGATTAAATATTTAATAGGTAATTAGACTATTTAGAATTCACAGTGCAGATATCAACAACATCTTCTTGATTAGTCCCAATTACTCCATGACTAGTAAGAGCTATCCTCTAGCATTCTGGTCAAAACAACTCTTAGAAATATCTGTAACTCAGTTTGAACTAGACAAACTTTAAAAAAAAAAAAATGCTGTAAAATACACAGAGCTCATCAGCAAGGAGTTTGTGGGGATCTAGAGATTTGTTCATTAGACACCTGCAGTCAAAAGTTACTTGAAATGTGGGCTCAGGCTGCTCTGACATGGTAGTAAAATGGCAGGTATTAGCAACAGAATTGTAGATATCTGTAATGAGACACAACATAACATGAATGGTAAAAGTCATGTCACTTGTTCTTGGGAGGACGCTGTGGACATCTGAACTGTTCTTTTTGACTAAGAAAATATCTGCACTACATATCACGCCTAGCTATTAAATGTTAAAATGGCTAGCCACACCTATGTCATTCAAAAGTCAAACATGTATTGACACTAAAGGTGTATTGATTGATTCACAACGTCAGCTTGTGCAGTGATTAACAGATGGGAAAGTAGTCTACCATAAAAGTTGCCAGTAGTTCCTGTAGCTGTTGAGAACCACAATGAATTCCATTATTTTTTCTATCTAGCTCACTGCTAAAGGTGTCCTCTATATCTACAGTGTGTAAACACAGCCTGCAGTTCATCCTAGTTCAGCAGAAAAGCTCCTGAATTTTTGTCACATGACCTTTAGTCACAGTGGAGTCAATCCTGACTTTCTGGTTGCACCAAACAGCTCAGATTTTCTTTTATTATTTATTTATTATGCTTTATTTACAGAATCTAGGTAGAGAAAATATTTATTTTGATTAAATATCGCAATTCTAAACTTAGGTTTGGTTACGTTTTCCAACAGATGAGCAGTTCAAAGCCTTTCCGTTTTTACAGTTTCTGGATCTGATTTTGGAAATTTTTTAGAGATAACATGTTTTTCAAGCCCACCAGTGGGTTTTGAGGTTGAGAAGTTTAAACTTTGTGTGCAGTTCGTGCCACATCCAGAAAACCAGTGGGGAATGAAAGATTGCTTAGTTCTGCTTTCATAGTCGAGCCTATTAGACTGACCTCTGCCTGCACTGCACATGTATATATATGCAAACAGAATTATTTACAACATAAATACTTGTCTTGCTTAATGCTGCAATGCTTATGACCTACTACATGCATGGTATCCTTTAATACTGCTTATCTAGATGTTTGGATATTCATAAGGTCAGTCCAACATCTGATGGTGTGGTCAGTTTTATAATGTATGCACCACACCTCTGGTAACTTCAGTATTCTCCCTTTGACGACACAGCAGAGTATGTTTTATTATTCCTTAGAAATCTTGGGATAAAAGAGAAATTTGCATTCTTTGAAGGGCTAATTTGTTTGTTCTCTATAAGTCATATCGCCCATGCAGCGCTCGTGTGTTCATAAGAGGAAGCCGAGATGAGACGCCTTTAACTCTGCTGTGGATATGCAGCCGCCGTGGTTGAGTGGCTGCGGCTCAACTGGCTGCACACATCAGGACCGAGCACGCTCTGGGACGACAAAGGACACAGATGAGAATGGAGGTCTGGAGTTCACTGGCTTGCATCAGATCCCGTCCACTCTCTAATGCGCGAGTCGCACTTGAGCCGCTACACGAGTAATTTCCAGCCTTGTGCGAGTGCAGGACTGGGATATGAACAATGACACCCAGTGATTTCCTGTGCAAATCCCCTTGTGTGTTTGTGTGCGCATGCAAGAAAGAGATGAAGAGGAGGAGAGGCAGGGAGGCGGAAGAAAAAGCAAACATTGTCCGCTGCATCAATCTCCATTGCCGGGCTTTGTCTCTTCAAAGTGCGTGTTTGTCACAGATCACGCCGGCAGTGGCCTGCGTCGGGTTCATTTCAGCTCACTCCGCAAGAGCTTCAGTTTCCTCTTCAAGGATGATTGCTGTGACATAAAGCTCCTCTTATCAAAAAAAAAAACAAATTAACCATTCCTTGAGGGGTTCAAGCTGATGAAAAGTTTCTATTTTGAACTTGGAGCCTAAAAAGAGAATCACTAAATTAAAAGTGATGCTCGTGGTGATAGGGTCATTTGTCGTTTTGAAGGTAAATGAATCGTAAAACAGTGAGGGGAAACTCAGTTTAAATCCCAACTCAGCCTCAAAGCATTTTCATCTTTGATAATTTTATACTCTAACTACATAATGATAGCATCATTTGTTCTGGGAAAATGATTTTTTTTTTCTTCTTAATGAGCGCTGGAGGAGAAAAATATCACGGCACTGCCACAGTCAATTGTATAAAATCTTCAAAATAATAAGCCGTAACTTATAAGCATAAGAAGTAATACCTTTAACTATATTAATTTGGCTTGGGAACTGCAAATGTCAGGGCAGGCCATTGTTATTTCTGATGAGTGGACAGCAGGTCCTCTCTAATGGCACGGCTGGTCTTTTTTATCACGAAAATACACCATTAACTGTCCTTTTTAGCTGTTACATTAGTTGGCCACTTTCCAAAGAGCCAATTAATCAGCCTCTTTTGTCAGGTTGAGTCACCTGGCAAGATAGGATCCTTTATGAAATATGTTGAAGTGAGGCGTAATGGAGGTCCTATTCAGGGATTTGGCAGAGACTGGCCTGTTATAATTGGAGCCATGTGTCTGTGGTCGTCCCACAAAAGGCTTCTGGGTGAAAGGAAGGACAGGTCTCCCTCCGTCAGCACCTTCAGAGAGAAAACATGACGCCGTTTTTCTTGTTTGTCTTATGGAACCAGATTGAGCGAGAGTGTTTTACAATTAGTCAAGAACAAAGCCCCGTGTTTCGAGGCATGCATACATTAACGTCTGATTAATTCATTCTGATTCATGTTCGCTACTGAATCATGTGCTGATCTTTGATTAGCCTATAAAATGACAAAACAGCGGAAAGTTGCCCTCATCACCTCAATGACTGGCATATTTTCTCAAATAAAAAACAAGAGTCAGTTAAAAGCCGGGTCTAAAACACACAAACAAACAAATAATGGTAGGAGAAAACAACAATCCAGCTGTTGTTCCATATGGTATTCCTGCAGTAAAAGCAGTGTTAAGGAATTTCTGTCCAATGGAGCCAAGCTGCAAGCTCTGAGGCTGAAAATGAAGTGCCAAAAACTGCAGTTCCCTAAAAGGCCACTTGAGGCTGCCTCCAAAAGCGAGTCAATCCCCATAGACCCTCATGTTAAAATGTCCAGCAGAAGTAAACATGTTTAGAGCCTGGTACGAAACGTGGTTCTGCTCTTTATGTGTGTTAAAGACAACTGTACAGAACGTGGATTTTTTATATAACTCACCTATTTAAATTGTATTAAGGCTTAAAGTTACACAAAATAAAGCAACCTCAGCTCCACTTACGCGCCACCTCTTTCTAGAAACCTAAGGGTGACGTCATGGAGGTTTCGTCCGTCTCTATATATTCCTTTTTCTACAGCCAAGGTACAAGCAAGAAGAGCATCGGGGAAAACCTAATACTGGAGGGAGGAGGTGTCAACTTAAAGCATATATCTGTCAGCACAAACAAGGTTTATTGTGTTCCTGATGAGATAACGGAGAACAAAACAATACCAGAAAATGGCATCTGCTGGCTGCTCTTCTCCATATCAAATGTATTTATGGGATTCACTGACCTATTAATCAGTTGAACATTGACTAGCCATGCTGTGTTTGCATCAGCCATGATGTTAAGGTAGGAGTATGCACCGCTTTCACAGCTTGAATTCAGCAGGGCACCTGTTGTATGCACTGATTTAGACGCCTTTGGAATGGCGGGAAGATGCTATCCACCATATAGCAGTAAGTATCAATCTTCTTATCTAATTCTCTGCAAAAAAGTAATAAGCATGCTTCCAACAGCAGCAAGTTATTCCTTTAAATGTGATTTAATGATCAGTTTCATTGCAGATTCATATGTTGTTCCATAATGAGCTGTTATAGCGATGCATACTTCCAGACGCTCCTCAGCTGAAATGTATTTCCTCCTCTTCTGAGGCATCACTAAGTCCTTTTTTCACTTACGTATACAGACAGACATACACAGACGCTCGCAGGGTGGCACACCTTCAATGATACTCAATCAAAGAAAACTGAAACAGCTCTCTCCTTTCACTCAGCGGCTTTGTGTCTCATAGCAAACCATTATTAACGCTCAAATGCCCTCCCTCTGTCTCTAAGCGATGTCCGGGCCCCGTTTCCTGGTGCCATCAGTTGTTAGTGACAGCATAGTGGAGAGAGAAAATTGCATATTATTTACCCAGCGCCTTCAATATGCCACTTTTCCACTCTATAGCCTGCAGCTTACAACCCACGGCACATGCACAGACACACAAACCAACAAAGACGCACACAGCGCAGATGAATGCAAATGCTCACAAACTTAGCTCAAGGCTTAAAGCTTTTTCCTTCCCCCCCTCTCTTTCTGGAGTTTTTTTTCAGCAGTGCTGCGACATTCTGGCCTGACATGTCATTAAAAAGTGTCACCGGTTCTGGAGGAGCGATTTCCGTTACTCTCTGCCTCCAAATGGTCAGAAAGGACAGAGGCGAGGGAGGTTGGGGATGATGAGCCGAAGCTGGACCATGCGTATAAACTCAGCCTTCAGGGTCACATCACCTTCCCCCGTGGCATCACCGAAGCATCCTCTCCTCCTCTGCCGTCCTCACTGCAGGCCTGCTAGTTGCTTTTTCGGTCACACATGGGCAGGAGATTTGAGTTTGACCATGAGCTCAATCACATCTCCGCCGCCTGAATGTCACGGCTCTGCTCGGAGGCGCAAACCGTCGGATATCAGATTAGAACACAGGGGCTCTTTTTTCCCATTTCACTTTCTCCGTTTCTCGCCATCTCCTTTCTCAATCAGCCCTCACTCGTTTTTCTCGTCTTCCTGCCTCGCTCTGATTCTTTCGCTCTTTCCTCCACTCCTTCCTCCTTTCCTCCCTCAAGACGGGTGACCTGGGTGTCTCGTCTCAGGAAGCAGTGCGGTGGGTTTGTTCAGACAACCGGGAAAAAGTCCTTCTTCTTCATCTGAGTAACTCACCTCTGCACCTCTCCAATAGAGTGTGAGATTGGAGGAGTCGGCCGGACTGAGCCGGCTAGATGTTCTCGATGCAGATGACAGGGATCGTATGTTCTCTGGAAAAACTGTGCATCAGCCTTGTTATTTTAGTATCTGCAAATCGTATTTCCGTCTTACAGTAGCACCTGTGCGTGCAGGCATCATCATCTGCTCTGCCATAATTTGTCCTTGTGCTTTGTGTTGCATTTAAAGGTCCCATATTGTTGCCCTTTTCAGCAAATTAATTACAGTTTTACATGTCCCGAGAATGTGTCTTTCAATTTTAAAGCTTAAAATGCCTCAAATTTTTATTTCACCGTGTCTGTGTAACCCCTGGTTTTAGTCCTTTTCTAAACAGGGGGGCTTCATTGTCAGTAGCTTTAAATGCTGTTAAGCTGCTGCTGTCCTCGCCGCCTTCAGGAAGGAAACTCTCTCTGCATATATGACTAAGAGATCAGAACAAAACACTTCACCGCATGGCAACCAACACAGATGTGAGTCTTTCAATCGCTATTAACTCTCTCAATCAGTTATGATTTTACATGGAAATATTGCTGAATTCATAGCACAGCCACTGTTTTTAACTCATGTGATAGGTGACATTTTCAGACAACATCACAGTTACAAAATCCGTATTTTAGCTGCAGAGTAGCAGCTTAGAAAGGGCTCTGAAGTGGCTGTTGGTTAACATTAAGTGTTTTTAGGCTGTGTTTTAGTCACTATTTCCTACTTGTTTTGCTGTCTGACAACAGAAACAGAAAAATGTTTTTTTCAGTTGTAATACCATAGAGTATATGTGAGCACAGAGAGCAGGAGAGAAGCTAACAGATGTAAACACTGGCTGAGTTTAAGTTGCATCGAAGCAGAGTAACCCTCCAAGTCCTTGCTAATTTGGTTTAAATTGTTCTGAAAGTCCCTTAGAATTTAAATTTCCATAGAGCTCTGACCTGAAGGCATACAATCAAAGCTAATGGTTAGCCACATTAGCTGTGCAATGTTCCAACACTCAGGACTTCCCGGGTTTTATGGTGACATATTGTAATCCACTGGATCTTTAGTTCCTCAGATGCTGGGAATGCACAAAGATTCTTGTGTTCAGTCTTGCAGCCAACAGCAGTGTACTCTGCTTGTGCTTGAATTAGCAGGGGTGGATCTAGAAAGTAAATGAAGCTGGCGGCTGGCTGTTAATTCTGACAGTGACATGGCAGGATTATGCAAATTTTAGCTTGGCGAAAGCTGGTTTTATGGAATATTGGATAAAATTGTTGCTGGCTTGTAAACCTTGGAGGTTCCCGCTTTGATCAGGTCTGGATGAATAGCAGTAGTGAGCATCCTCGTATTGTCACAGCTTTTTTCCCACCTTCACAGAAAGCACAATAAAAATGGATTTTCATCATATGGAACCTTTAACAAGTGGGCTTCCTCACTCCTCACAAAACACTCTTGATGAATTTCACCATAATAACCAAAGAGCCACATATCATAAGCTAAATGCTAAATGTTTGATTCAAAAGGTGAAAAAAATTCATCTATTGACGTATGTGCCTCATAAAAGTGGGTGTCAGTAAAGTAACATTGATTGCTGAGGTCGGCACCAAATCGGATTCGGCTGATATAAGGCAGTTCCTTCACTCGCCGGTTGATGAGAAGACATTACTTTGAGGGAATGATTCCTGCTGTGATGGGCTGGTGCAATTTGTCTGATAATAATCTTACCTCAGTTTTAAAACAGCCATAAAATACTTTAAAATCATCGGCTTTAAATTCATGGCTTTTGTGACGGAGCCCATAAATATCTCACAAGCTGAGATTTCTTTTTTTTTCGCTGCTGGATGGGTATCCGTCCACAGCTCAGTCCATTTACCTTTTCATGAACGTGGGCTGGAGTTGACGCTCTGACCTTGAGGCTTATCGATTCGATGCCTGTTAAAATTTGACCCGCTGTACCTCATTGTCAATATCTATCTCGGGGATATAACCTTTGATTATGATTAAGAGCCTCCAGGAATAAATCAAACACCTGTTAGGCGTAGAGAGAAAAAGGGACTGTGGCTGTCTGTTTTTTGTTGGTTTTTCATGCAGTGCAGTGTCTCACAAACAAATGAAGTGTAACTAAGAATAGAGCACATTCTGAGGGCAAAGCACTCCTGGGATTATGAACAACTGCTGTGTTAGGCTGCATGTGAGGCACAAAGTTGATGAACACTACCAAGAGAGAACGAGGAGTCACTTGTCTGGTTTTTCATGCTGTGTACTCTCTTGGAGAAGACAGGGAGGGTCGATAGAACAACTGCTCTAATACGACTGCAGACATACAGAATCTGTGCTGTCAGTGGTAACAAGAGCTTTATCTCACTGTTTTTGTCTCATGATACACAGAGAGTATGTGCTCATTTCAGGAAAGTGCACTGTAGCTGGGGCTGCACAATTAACTGAATATGAAGCAAGGTTTTGGCAACATGATGAACTGCAATACTGATGTTTAAAATGCTCTGCTCATAGACAACAACCAATGTGGGTGATCGCCTGGCTTCAACTTGGGTAAATCTGACATTACAACATGTTATTTCAAAGTAATTCTCGGTCATATGACTTACTGCACTGCAGTAACTGAGTGGAGACTAGAGGCTTCTTGGTTCACAGTCGCCTAGCTAGTATCTACTGTAGCCTCAGTGTCAGGTGTTTAGGGCACATCAGTGTATTGTAAGGTCTACTGATAAGCCAATGATCAGGAAGTGGAGCATTCTGGGTACAACATGATTTTTTAAGCCTCTAAGAGATGCACTAAGTTGAGATAAAGACCATTTAGGGCTTATTTTTGATGCATTTGTACGTTAGCAGGAATATAGCACAAAATGAGAATAAAAGTGATTAATTTCAATGCAAATGTATACGGAGCATTGATGTTTAAAATGCTCTGCTCATGGAAAACAAACCATGTAGGTAAACTCATTTGGTTTCAACTTGCAATGCTTTATTTCACTTTTTTGGAATACATTTTTTGAGCCTGAGCTGCTGTGCTGCAGTAAGTGAGTGGAGACTAGAGGCTTCTTTGTGCACGGCTTCCTAGCTAGCGCCCACCATACCCTGCATAAGAGGCGTTTGGGGAACACTGATAAACTGCAATGTCTATTGATAAGAAGATGTTTTGGAAACAATTATATTTATGTTTGCCTCTAAGAGATACACTGAATTAAGGTAAAGACTATTTCAGATCTTATTTTTCATGCAAAGATTTGAAGGTTAGCAGATTAGCAAGAAAGTAGCACAATATGAAAGTGAAAACTGTCAGTTTTAGTGTGAAGGTGCAATAAATATATTCTGACCAATGAATGGTGATGATAAATAATTGTGATCAAAATATTGATTAAAACAGTTGTGCAGCCCCAACTATTAAGCTTATTAGGATTTTGGCTACACGATAAACTGATATATAAAATGCTCTGCTCATAGAAAACAACCCATGTAGATGAAAATACTTGGTTTCAATTTAGGTAAATCTGGCATTGCAATGCTTTGCTTCACTCTTTTCAGAGAAATTTATCATCGCACGGCTGTCCGAGTTGTTGCAGTAAGTGAGTGGAGACTAGAGGCTTCTTGGCGCACAGCCACCTATCTACCATCTATTATAGCCTTCATGTCAGGTGTTCTGGGCACATCAGTGAATTGTAGAGTCGACTATTAAGCCAAAAATCAGCAAGTGAACCATTTTGGGTAGAATTATCTCTATATTTTCATCCTCTTACCTGGACTCTGGAGTTGGGGTCTTGTTTGATCCATTTGATGACCGTCTCGTAGACCAGCTCCTCAGCCTTGGTGTTTAGACTGTCGTTGGACAGATAAGCCACCAGGTCTTCCTTGGACACACTCAAAATCTCTTCCTGACCAGCCACCTGAAAGAGATAAAACATTCAAGAAAAATGTCTAATACGGTTTTGACATTTAAAAAAAGTTACAGATACTTTCTGACTTTTTACTTTTGCATTCACAGAGTCCACATCCCACACAAACGTGTAAGTTGCCAACCGGACTGGGACTATTTGTGATGCCCACAAAACTTTTCAATTTGAGCAAAAGAATCCAAGAACAGTCTTCTAGTGCCAAACTCTAAACACAGATGGACGACAAATGAAAAGAAAAAACAGACTCCTTGACTCTATCAGTGAATGGATCTGGTGACTAATATGAGAGTGGGGGGCATTTTGCTGCCATGGTTTGGATCTACATGAGTAGAGGGTCAATGGATCTTTATCTACCATCATCATCAACACTAAAATGAGGAGATATCATTTGGAGAAACACTACAATAGAGTTCCAAAGGCTTGCAGAACAAATGCCAAGAAACACTGAAGCTGTTCTGGTGGTCCAGTACCTTACTATGACAGCTTATGTTGGATTTTACTTTAATTTATCACCTGTCTGTACACGATCCTGTGCAGTAAAGCTCAAGTATTCCAAAGAATTAACACTAACCAAAAGCATATTTTTGAGTGGAGGCAAATTTTCTAGCATAGACCTAAAGCAAAGGCAGCTTTGGAATCTCCACAGAGAGATATGTGCCATTATACTTGATTTTTAGTTGACTGGACTGGCAATGCAAAACATTTCATCTATGTCTGCCAAGTGTATGATATAACTGCTGCCTTGAAGAAAAGAAAAAGTGCATTTCTCTCATGTACACACTGAAAGAAAACCCACCAGCGAGTTCATATCACGGTCACCTCGTCTTGAGTTCGCATTATTCATGGATTCATTATGATTCTCTTTCACGAACAACAGCTCAACTTTCGATGCAGCTTTTATCTGGAACACTACCTGACTTTCCCTATTGATTCATATATAAAAGAACAGGTAAAACATAGTCACATCATTTTTATGATTCTTGTACTGTTAGCCGAAGGTCGTCTACACAGCAAGGATGCTGCATTTTCATTACACTATTTGCAAACTCAAATAAAACAACACAAATATAAATAACATGAATAAAGGTCTATGCAGTAAATAGACAATGGTTTTAAAATAATGTGTATTTCTTGGAGATCTGCATCAGGTGTGTTGACTTCCTGGAGTCTCTCTTGCCTAGAAGCCTCACAAGAAAGATGGTAAAAAAGTATTATTTTTAATGTAAAGTTAAGTTGACCCAGTTGGCAAGAAGTAATTGGATGTCACTGGATTGGATCAAATCTTGCAAATGGGTTGTACAAAAGAAATAAGGATTCTAAAATCAGATTACATATGAAGAAATGTAGTCTTGGTTTTCATCTGGATAAGCCTTTGGTATGTGTGGTTCAGAACTTTTTAGTAGCCGTGAAACAAAACACGTTAGGATCATTAAGATCCCAGAAGAAAGTTGGATTCAGAGTAAATTTCAGGAACAAAATGTAATAAACTATAGCTCTTGGGACCCGACCTTTTCTGGGCCTTGCATTTTTGATTTAGCCTAGTTATTTGGGATTAGTAGGACCTAATAAATATAAAAATAAGCTTTGTCTTTGAATAATAAATAGTCATTAGTAGTAGTAGTAACTGTAATAGTAATAAGTAATAGCAGATCGCAGCCATGCACTGCGGGTTCAGTGCACAGCTCCTGGAGAGTCGTGGACTAGCTACCACAATAGGCAGAGTTTTCAAAGTTTTTCAGACTTCCAGAGTTAGGGGTTATGGTGTGGGGAAGCCAAAATATGATGTCCATGCATGTGGATGCAGGGTCTCAGGAGGTTAAAACTGGTCAAGAAATACATTTGTATCGCAGCGTCAGTATACTCTATTTATATTTTGCACTTGCTTTGTTCAACGGTGACAGTACATATAGTAGACACTGGGCTACCTATCAAGCCTTACAATGCAGTAAAGTTAGAAAAAAATCTAATAATCTCCCAAACAGGTGTTAATACCAAACAAAAAAAATCTATATTTTTTAATGTAACTGTCATTTATCACTGTACACTAATTAAAGCGACACGATCATCTCTGTGCCTCCTAAAAGCACAAGTTCAAAAAGCTGATTTCTGCCCAAATAAAGACCTCATTCAGTCTTTATTACTTTAAACTGTTGGACATTTAGCCTTTTCATGATTTAAAACACATGTTTACGTGTATCGGTGAATAATTTATAGTTTTAATTTATATTGATTTGTTGTGGGTTGGTTTAAAACACATGGTTCTGTTGTTTTATAGTGCTGTTTTCTGCCTTTTCATGTCAAAACCTCTGTCATGCTAATTGCTAATTGTTTGTTCTTCACATAGTTAGTAGCCTAGATGGTGATATGCAGTCCAGTTAAGAGCACTGGTATTCTAGATTGGATTAAGCTTTTATCTGGATCAAAGTGATCCAATCCAATGTTTCCTTGCAAAAACAACTCAAAAGTAAGATGTATCACGTGATCCTGGACAGCGAAACAAAAGCTTTTCAAATCCAAATAGTTCTGAACCAGATTGAACTTTCTGAACTACTGTCTCCTCACTATAACTTCACATTTAAGGATAACCTGAGAAAGCTATCGACCTTCTCATGTACAATAACTATTATCAAGAAGCGTGAAAAAGTGTATTTCCAAAACATCAGAGTTCCTTGACGAATAGCTGTACCTAGCGTCACAGTTGAAGGTTAAGACTTTCTGTGTTTTCTTCTTTGGTGGCAAAAGAAATGTGAGGTCAGAAAAGCAACACGCTTTCAATAAAAAACTAAATTTCTTTTCTGAGTTTCCATCCTGTGGGATTTTGTGTGATTCGCCCGCTGCTCGAGTTGCAAAAAATAAATAAATCTGAGATCTCCTTGAGTTTCTCTTGTGTTTGTTGGTATATTTCAAAACCATTTTTCTATTAAGTTACCTCAAAGCTGCTCTGAGGCAAGTTAGATGTGCACTGCCCTGTGCATAACACGGTACACTGCTTCTACAGTAAACTGCATCCTGTGAGGTGAATCCTTCACCTGTAAAAACGTTTTAATGTAAGTACTCAACTAACAGGGTCAAATGATATGGTGTCAGAAAGCCTCGAGGTGATACAGAAACAGAGCAGCAGGCCTTTGAACTCAGTGAAAATTGAAGATTTTAGTCCACATAAAATAAAACTGTATTTTTATTTATTACTTCTTATGCTGTAACTTTGTTGAACTGCTGCCAGACCTGACAGACATTGGTGTCTGTGACTTTAGACAGTGTTTCGGCTGGTTTTATGCAAAAATACATAAGAAATGAAACAAAACTCTATGCTATATTGTAAAGATTATGGTTCCTTGAATCCTGTATGGAACGCTGCAAATGCAGATAACGGGCAAATTAAAGGAAACTCTAATATAGAGTGTCTCTGGAGGTCTACTGGAGGGATGAACACATTTTTACAAAAGATATTCTCTCACTTGGTGTTCTAATGATGATGGTGGAGAGCGCTGTCTGAAATGTTGGCCCAAAATTGCTCCCATAGGTGTTCAGCTGAGATCATGTCCTGTGTATTCAACAGCCTATTTCAAGACTTGAGTTTGGAATTTGACTGTCGCCATCTTGGTCTTTTGAAATCAAATCTAATGAAAGAATCATGGATCTGAATGAGAACTTGAGGACACTACGTACAGACAAGATAACCCGCCTTAAAATGGACTCTGCTTTATCATCTGTTTTAGTCTAAATGAGACTATCGTTTACAAAATGAACATTACGATGTATTAAGTAGACTTAAAACTAGAATTTGAGACCATACACCCATTAGGAAAACCTTCAGTTAGGTAACAAATCAGGTTAGAAGTTGAATCATTTTCTTATAGATTTCTATACAGTCGGACCACTTTTGGCATCCAAAGGAGTCGCCCCCTGCTGGCTGTTCAAAAAATGCAGGTTTCAGGCACTTTTCACTTCTCATACCTGTATGCTACGTCCATTTTTTTATTTTCAGGTTATGGTTGAGATCTGGTGACTGTGAAGGTCATAGAAAATGATTCAAAATCATTTTCATCAAACCATTCAGCGACCTCTTGGATGGAGGCATTGTCATCCTGGAAGAGACCACTACCATTGGGATAGAAATGTTTCCAACACAGGATAAAGGTGAACACAAATTTGTATTGATCTGTAGTGACCTTTCCATGTAAAGGGGACAAGCAGACCTAAAGCATGTAAGTAAAACACCCTCTATAGCATAATAAAGCCGCCAGATCTCCTCAATATAAGGGTCAAGGGTTCAAGTTTTTCCTTTAATTTGTCACCTGTCTATATGTCCATGTTTATTAATAGTGTGGAGAGGAAATCATGGATACAGGCGCCTTCATGGAGTATGTTTAACATGTAAAGCTTTAATCCTAATCTAGTAATTACAGATTTAATTGACTGTAGCAGAAAAGACAATATTCCACAATGCATTGTATGGACTTTCACAATAAGATGCACAAACAAAACTCACTGACTGATCACCGATTTAGGTGTTATGATGATTAGATTTTGCTTTTACTTTGCACCACACGAATCAAAGAATTCAGACATTGGAGGATTCTCCACCTACCTCTGGGAAGTTCTGCAGCGCAAACGCTTTGGCCATGTTGTGGAGCTCGGTGCAGCTCATGGCTTCGGCCATCGCCAGCACTCCCAGACAGTTCGCCGCGGTCAACTGTTTCTCTGAGTCAATAAAGGAGGTCAGAGAGAGAGACGGGAAGACGGACAAAGACGGAGGAGACAGAGGGAAAAAAACAAAAAACAAGAGAGAGACAAAAGACACAGGCAGATTGATTAAGACAGGGTTGGATGGAGGGCGGGGGGGAAACTCCATTCAGACAGCCATAAAAAGATCACAGAAAGCAACAGAGGCAGGCTGCAGGTAGCACACAGGCTCATTGCCTACTGGGCTGTGTATCTGCCCGAGACTGTGGGAGAACAAGTATAATAACTCAAAACAGCCCCGGGGACAAACAACGAGGGGAATCGATCGCTCACAGCCCAGGCATGAGGGGAGCGGGATTTGGGATTAGCTGGGCCACTTTAAAGAAGTCCTGTCAGATCTCAGGATCTACTACACACACACACACACACAAACACACACAGGGCTAGGAATATATGAAGCTACCCTGATGGCCAGGCTAGTGGGGGAAAAGGCTTATGCTACCATCTGTGATCTTAGTGTAAAAGGGGCAGCATTTAAGGCGGCGGTGCGTCTGTGAGTGGAGTTTTTCAACATCGCCATTCATCATCAGAGGAAAATGTGCCAGTTAGTTGTGCGGCAAAGCAGGCAAACGCACGGATCAAATGGGTCAGCGTCCGCCCGAAAGACGCCTGATTAAACAATAGCCATCAAAGGGTGGAGCGACGGCAGGCGCTTTTTATCGCCGAAGACAGAGTCGGGGAGTCTTTCCTAAACGAATATCAGCCGATACAAGGTCGCTTAACATCTGGTGATCTGAACAAAAGCCAAACTGAATACGGAATAAAAGGCAGGACTGATGCTGAATCAAAGTAAATAAAAAAGCCAGTCGGAATGCGTTCCTTTATTAGGGCATTTAAGCAGGCGATGTCACAGAGGATGCTCACATTCTCTATAAACAACCCTTTTATCATCTTCTTCAGTGGCATTTGTTGGGCGAAAGTGTGAGAAAATGTGGAAATATTTAAAAATCTCTCCGACTGGGGCCAGCAGCTGAAGTATGTCGCTAATTCACCTTTGATCCGCCAATAAAAGAAAGATAAAGTCTGGATTTCTCATAAAGCAGCAGCTAAGTGAGTTGTGAAGTTGTGTGAATAAAAGTCAAAGTGGTATAAGTAGGTCGCGGAGATGTTTGCAATTTCTCCCTCAGTGTATTTGTTACAAACTTCAATAATTTCTGACACAGTATCAATTTCTCTTCGCTCAAGGACACACGCTCGCGCCTCCATTTCTCCCCTTTTCTAATGCGCCGAAATGTCATGAATCTTGTCAGGGAAGAATGGATTGACGTCTCACTGGCAATGAAGTCTACAAATGGCTTCTCTGTTTTGCCCAGTTTTTTTTGTTCTTCTTTTTCCTGAATCGAGAAAAACAAATCAATAACCGCTGGTTCCTCTTTTACTTTTCTTTTTCCCCACTTCCTTTCCCGCTGCTGACCTTTTTGCTAACGCGCACTTCCCTTGTGTTACCAATACCCCAAACAATTTATTAAATGGAATGCAAAATCTGACATTTGCGGTTTTTTGGTTGCCTGACCCACTAAAATATGGAACATGCCATTTGCTTTTCATGTAACCCCCCCCATGGGTTGCTGAAAACCAACTCCCCTCCCGTGCGCCTCTCTCCATACCTTGTCTAAGTATCAATCTGTTTTGCTATTTTTTGATTCCATCACGGTTCAGGCCAGACGATTTGACATTTAAGTGACAATTGTTCCCTGACCTTTTTATAAATCTGCCCCCGTGCTTCATCCGGCCCACCGGGACGAGATCAGAGGCACCGTGCCCAACTGTGAGCGTTAGCGAGGCAGAATCCTAACACGGCTGCTAGCTTTGGAAACATGACAAAAAAGCGATGTGCCAGAGTCTGGGACGGAAATTTAGCTTCGCATTCTGTACGGCATGGCGATGAAGCATGACCGAGGCTGTAGATGCTGCAAGAAAGGTTGCGCGTCTGACGTAATGAGCATACACTTGCTGATATAAGCATATACAGCTGTGCAAACACTATATTTCTGAGCTTCACCTACCTAAGAACGAGACACAGACTTTGCAGAAGGTGTTGAACTGGAACTTGTTGGCGGCCTCCAGCAGCGTCTTGGCGTTGGCCGAGTCAATGACCAGCGATCCCGTGTAGACGAACTCGAGCAGCAGCTCCAACACGTCGGCGCCGATGTTGCTCATGTTCAGCTCCAGCATCTCGCCGCTCCTCGTCTCCCCCGACGACCTGATCAACCAATCACGGCAGAGAGAGGGCGAGTTAGGGGGCATTCTAAGAGGATATACGAAGAAAGAAAACCAAAAGGAAAGACAAAAAAAAGGAGACAGGGACACAAATACATGTATGCTACACACAACAACACCTGGGCCAGTACGAGAGTGGGGAGAAAATAAGAGAATCATTACACAATAAGATAACAAAAGTGAAAAAGGGACAAAAACTTTGGATGGTTTTGTTCTACTTTTCAATGGGGCTATAGCAGATTTGCAACTAGAGTGCTGCATCTGGAACAAAATGTCCTTAGGCAAACAAAAGTTATTGCTTCGTTTCATGCTTTTTTCCACACGTGTGGGTTCATGTATGCATAGTCTTGGAGGGGGAACATGCATACATGGTAGGGTTACATATGAAGCGTCAGACACACAACAGAGAGAAGGAAAGAAAGAAAGTGATGACACAGTTCAGACGCCGACACATGACGGAATGTAAACCATGAGCCGTGAGCCCGCCGCCTGCGTTGGATATCAAAGCGGCGTATCCGCTCCTGCTGGCATGGTGCAAAAAGCGTGCCAGGGAGTGCTTGGATGAGCAAATTAAACAGAATACGATATCCGCCTTCGTAATGCGGAGCCTGAGATGTTGCGGTGGAAGACGAGAAGTGGGCCACGCCGGTGACTTCACCGGGATCAAATGGCCGAGATTAGTTCACATGCAGGGTCCCCTCGGGAAGCTACGGGAGCGTTAAATAACACCTCTCCACCCGTGTTTAATGTCCCATGTGAAACAATAATCCACTCAAGGGCAAAATAAATGGAATCAAAGCCCCGCAGAATTCATCCCCCCTCTAGTGTGTGCCGCTCCCTGCGGATACGGACATCAACAATATGAAAAGTAGCCTGCATTAAGATGGATGGAGGCTGTTTGCTTCTGCCAGTCATGGTAGCTCAATGATAACGCTCTGTCTGTGTGTGTGTGTGTGTGTGTGTGTGTGTGTGTGTGTGTGCGTGCGTGCAGGTTTTGTGCAGAAAGTCAGTCGGTTGGATTAGAAATCATGACAAACAGTCAGCGTTTAGTGAGACAGCAAAACAAACAAGATGAGACAGATAAGACAGAATGGCTGGAGATGAGAGGCTGAAGAAGTGGAGGAGGAGGGGGAGGGAGGTAAAAAAAAAAGGGGGAGGCAGGGGGCGAGACGGTTCTTCCACAGGGAGCCAGCAGCCATCCTTCGGAGGGAGGGTTTGAGGTTGTTCCATGACTGTGCCTTGGTCTTTTAAATAAGAGATATCCCCGCCCACCCCCGAGAAAAATATACACCATCACACCTAAGCAGAAACTGTCCCCGCTGCAATAATCATCAGTCGCCTGTGGTGTATGAACTGAGGCATTAGTCGTCATTTGAAATGCTCAGGAGGTGAAAAGGGGGGGAGAAGGACATCCAAATAAAATGAAAAAAGACAGTGGCATTTGTCTCTGGATGGACATTGGCTGGAAAAACCAAAGTAGTTACTCTTTTTCCTCCTGCAAAGCAAAAAGCCACATAGTGTTATTGCCCCCTTTTTCCTGCACAAAAGCCCTGCAGTGGTTGGGGTGGGGGTGGGTGGGGGGCAGGTAGGTAGTAAAGACAGAAAGAAGGGAGAAGGTGGGAGAGGGTGGGGGGGGGGAGTGTCGTTGAGGGTTAAAGTGATGGAGGGAAAAAAAGAGCTAAAAATAAAAGAAGAGCATGCTCATCAACCTGGTCAATTAGTGCAATAGGAAAGCGGCTCGAGTGGCAGTTTGTTTTGTCTGAGCACTTATGTTATGGAAATGACTTTTCTCTCTCTCTCTCTCTCTCTCTCTGAAGCTTCTAAAAGAGGTGGATATTTATGCTGCGCTTTGATTGCAGACTTGAATTTGAATTGTGAAAGAGGGGAAGGCAGAGGGAGGACAGGGAGAGATAGAAGAGGAGGAGGAGGAGGAGGAGGAAGAGGAAAAGGAAGAGAGGAGGAAGACGGGCACACTCAGGCAAAGAAATTTGTTTGTGAAAAATGCACCACTTATTCAAGAGGAAGTCTTTAAAAAAAAAAATCGGCACAGACTGTCAAAATGGTGGTGGGCAGAGGCGGAGAGGAAGAAGAGGGGAGCAGCAACACGCACACACACACACACACACACACACACACACACTTTCTAATACATCCTTCAACCTAAAAAAAAAAGAAAAAAGAAAAAAACATTTACAGGGAATACATTTAGCTTGTTCTTACTGGACCATTTATTCTGTACAAGTATATACACACACTACCAGGACTTGTGAAGATAGAAGCTCATTCGGATGCAACGTCGAGGCCGTCGGAGCTAAAAATGGCCCCGCGTTTACGTCTCGTCACGACAATAAATCAGGAATAAATTACTAAAATGAATACAGTGTGGTCGCTTTGTCCATGTTTGTTGTTTATTTGCTCCAGAATCGAGGCGACGGTCTTGCATCCGCGAGGCTACCGGCTCTCTAAAAGGAGAAAAGGGGCGGACGGGGCGACAGGTTGGAGGGCTTAACAGCTCCATCTGAGTGTGAACACGGTGCCATCAGCTCGGGGTGGGGGGATGAAACGTACACATTGGATTGACATCACGTTCGTTTTGAGGAACAATGACGGGGGCAAAAGGTAGAATCATCTTAAATAAAAGTGTTATTTTGGGGCTTTAGAGATGCTCTGCTCATGGGTATACGCGCCCTGAACACTTGAGACGCCCAAGTGTTCTGGGCACGTATACCATGAACCCTTAGCGATAGAGTCGCCCCTTAAATTTCCAACTTAAGTTACTGAGAAGCTTGTAGATTCGTGACTCACTTTAGCTGCATAAAGACTTGTTCTCATTACCCGTAGCTGGTTTTGAGAGATTTCTTTCTCCACTCCGATGCAAGCATGAAAAACCCACAGCTGCATTTCTTGTGCGGACACAATGTGGTCGAATAGTCTGAAAAATAATGTTCCCTTCCTTTTCTTGAACCGTCTTTCTTGACTCGATGGAAAACATCTTGAAAAGTCAAGGAAAAATGTGAAGGAGAATTTGTGAATACTGCGGTGCTACATAATGATGCGACCGTGGATGCTGTGTTGCCTTCCTTTTCTTTCAGAAATGACAGCGCTACGCTAAAGAATATAAGAAAAGAAAGCATTGAGGCACCTTTTCCTTAACATTTAGAGAATTTGACCAGTGTCTTATCAGATCACTCAAACCTTCCAAAAAAAAAAAACAACTACTTGACTGAAACTTAGTCTTGGTTTTTCTGGACACTGTTCACTTTTTTTTTAACTGGAACTACTTTCTATCAAAGAAATAGTTCCTATGAAAGATGATTTAAGATTTCTTGAAGGTAACAGAGGCACCAGGTCTGACACAAGAAGCCCCTCTACCAATAGATTTGTTAATATGCCACAAATACAACTGATTTAAGAAAATTTTCCACATTTAACAGGATTTTCGTGCTGATAATTTCTCTCCGGAACAACTAGTCCAGGCTTGTTGTTCAATTCATGAACAGCTATGCCTCCTAGCACCCAGTAATACAATAATTTCCTGGAAATGTAATAAAATTTGCACCTAAACTAATAAAAAATGCAATAAAACTCAATAATGCAATAAAAAATGCCCTGCCTGGTATTGTAATATTAGTCCAGAGTTCTATATTTTGAGTTTTAGGAACTTTAAAAATGTTATATACATTGGATTTTAAAGGGAAAAGTGGCGATTAGATTAAAGTGCCGCCATATGCACTTGGGAAGAACTCTGGGAAACATATTGGTTGTATTGAATCATGTGTGAGGATGCAGAAACTTAACTTTCCCTCCATACTACGTATATCCAACAACTTCTGGTCACACTTCATTTGAAGACGGTACAAAGAATCATCTATATATGCACTATGTGAGCATTTTGAGCATTATCAACAGGAAACTATTACATTATCGGGTGCTCGATCGTAAGAATTATCGCTCGACACCGCAAGAATTAAGAAAAAAACGAGTTTCATAACTTGGCTGAACTGGCCCTTTAAACATTACCAGTCAGAACAGTGTTACGAGATGAAATTGGGGTATTACAGTAGCCTGCCTTCCCCCTGGCTGAACGGTCTCCAAGAGGGCCGCGATGTTCACACTGTAATGAGCTTTAAAACAGCTCTTTACCCATCTTATAGTCATAACACCAGTTACAAAAAAAAAAAAGACTCAGGGGTCACCACAGATAGAAGAAAAAAGAGGGGCGTAGAAACAGATGGCATAAAAGCATGTGTTGGGACCGGCTCTAAGATTCTCGAGCCTTTTTACATTACGGAGATGCGGGGATGCAGTGGCCATAAATTAAATGCCTGCGAGCGCACTTATTGGAAAATCCCGAGGGGTAAAATGGAATTACCAGAGATGATCTGTCTCCCCCGCTCTGTGCATTGGCCCTTTAAAGGGTAAGGTAATAGGTTTTTGGGAAGGAGGGGGCGAGGCGAGGGGGCAAACGTGCGCGCACATTTCCAAACGGCATTACATCCTGCAGGTAGCGTTGGGGTGAGACGGTGGGGCGGGGTGGGGCGGGGGGAGGCCTCGAGGTGAGAAAGAAACAGAATTCCAAATGAAGACTAATCAGAGTGTTTGTAGACTGTTTTGCCGGAACATTTCGGTTTTGATTTCTTGACATTTTCAGCAGCATGTAAAAAAAAAAAAAACACTCCTGCAAACTACGCTGCTTGATTTTGATTCTTTGCCAAGTAAGGCTTTAATTTCTAAAATAAGTCACTGGGTTGGTGTGTGTGTGTGTGTGTGTGTGCACAGCTCGCCCTCCAGTGTTAACATCTCTACTACTCTGACTAATGCGGCCTGCTGGGATATCACACAAGCCCTTGCATTCCACACACACACACACACACACGCACACACACACACACACTTTAAAGCATGCATGCAGAGAAACACAAGTGCATTTGGAGGCGTCCATATATTTCAAGCACATACTGTACACACCCAGCTGGTTTATGAGCTGACAGTGGGGGGATTTAAGTCCTGAATGAGCCGATAGATGAAGTCTCTCTCTCTCTCTCTCTATCTGTGTCTCTTATTTGACCTCATAAAGATGTGGACAGCAGCGAGCCACGTGTAGCATCAGCATAATTCCAGTCGCGCTTAAGAAAAGTGACCCGAGTGGCACATGGGAGGTCGTAACTCAGCGACAGACAGGCCTTTGGCTCTCACTGCTCCTCTCCGACCGGAGCTTGCGACACTCAGACACCTCGCAGCTACGACCGAAACGCTGCTCCCCCTTTCGTCTATTTATCCCTTTTGTTTGCGCTCCTCTTCCCTTCCTCGTCCTTCTCTTGTCAACTTCTCACTGCTCTCATTTCCATAAGTCAAGGTGCCACGCGCCTTACAAAATCAACAGCCGCTGACGGCGACGCGTTAGCATAATGCTAATGATCACGACTTCATTACATCAAAACCGAAGATGTCTGCTCCTCTAAAAAAAAATTAAAATATTAACAATTAGTGTAACAAATTCATTAGACGCTCTCCAGCGTGAAGTCGAATGAGAGAATTTTCTATTTTAGACAGTGTCTCGTGAAAAATGACAATGTTATGACTATAAATCAAAGTAGTTGTACAATTAATTAAGCAATTAATGAGAATTTACTCTATTAAAATGTCAAATTAAACAAGAAAAATCTGACAATGTGGGCTGCAGCAGGCATGAAGATGAGCTGGACGAAATTCTGCCTGCTCCTCCGGGAGCCCACGGTGTCTTTCAGGGGCCCTGCCTTTATGCATAAATGATCTGGCTACGTCCCAGATAAGAGGCAGCGACGAGACAATGTGATAGACAGGCTGACCAGCATGGGGCTTCACTTCTACCCAAAGTCACTTCAGTCTCTCAGGAAGCCTCTCTGCTATTGTCAAGGTCAAAGGAAGCCTCGGTGTCTCTGTTTAATTCATGGCGAGGGTGGCTGTCATGGAGATCCCGGTACAGACGAGACTCTGTTGCTTTCTCTACCTCTGTTCTCGCTCTGGTCCGTCCACATTCAAGAGGGGAACAAGTGTATCGGTGGCGAGCAAGGAGGCCGATAAGCAGCTCTCCTGCTCTCTGATGAGCTCGCCGTGGAGGCTGCATGGCTGCGGGGCAATGTGGCAAACTTCCCTAAGGCATTCCAGCCGACCGACTGTTTGTGTCTTTGCTGCTTTGTCTTTTGTGAAAGTACTTCATCCCTATCCATGCAAACAAGAACACACACTCTCTCAAACACACACACACACAAACAACATCAAGGTGGCAAAAACAAGTTTGGGTCCAGGGGACTCTCAATCAAGGCGAAAGCACCTGCAAGGATTTGAAGTAAGGATGAGGACATTAGGGATTTGTGGAATTCCCTCCCCGGAAAAAAAACAAAGCAGATAAAAAACAGACTTTTTGCTATCAGACTTCACACAGTCATGCGTGTGCACACACATATGAAGACACTAAAGAGGTCTGTAGCTGTAGCACACACACTAGTATGCACAGGCACCCATGAAAACAAAACAGGCCATTAAGGCAAAAAAAAAAAAGGAGTATGAAGGGCAGAGAACTGGGGGAATACTTGGATCCAAATCAAATGAATATATTAGTGAAAGGTGGTGTTAACCTGTGAAAGTGGAGGTTCAGTGAGCTGTCTTTTGTTTTGTCCTTTTGTTTATGACTCTGAAATGTCTTTTTTTTTTCTTTATCACACTAACCGAGATGTATTAGCATATGAAAAGAGTGTTCTGAAGCAAGAACTCAGGAATTAGCAACAGAAAAATATCGTAGCTTCGGAAACAACAACAACAACAAAAAAAAGAAGTAGAAGAGTCCCTCTGCCCGCAGAAGACAGCGTGGCTTTGGCAAAGTGTAGGATGTATGGTTCTGTCTGTTTTGGCCCCTTTGGTGAAGTTTTTGTTGCTTTTTTTTTTGAAAAACATCCCCAGTCATGGAACATTTTCACTGCTCATTAAAATGGAAATGTGGTTAAATTGCCCTACATGGGGGGAGGAAAGGTAAATGACGAGGGTTGACCTTTTTCTCTCCAGTTTCAGATACATTCATTTGAGTGGGAAGAGGAAGGAATGGCTGCTGGCCCTGTGCAAGGAACCAAAGTCTTCACAACACCTGCAAGAGAGAGAAGGGGGGAAAGGGAAAAAAAAAAATAGCGACACAAATGCGCCCTATGAAAAGAACAGATTGGATCAACAGCTGGTGGGAGTTGAGGTTGAGGAAGAGGAGGAGGAGGAGGAGGAGGAGGTGGGGAGGGTAGCGAAGGCAAACCTTTTCACCAGGTCCTTGAAATACAAGCTGCAGGAAGCTAGAACATTTTGGTGGACTTCAAACTCTTTGCCTTCAACAATAATTTTCAGGTCTGTAAACTCTTTCGCTCTGCGCTGTTGGTTCAACTCCTTCAACATCTCTGTAGAACAAGAAAAAGAAACAGACAGTGCCACATGTTGGGTTTTAGAATTCTCTTTTTCCATACATACAATAGCATGACAACAAGAAAAAAAACAACAACGTGGAAAAACAGTGCAGACAATACTGCTGGCCAGTCTTAAGAAACAATGTGCATTAAAATGGCAGAGGAGAGCAAACATTTCAGCAAACAGAGTGCATGTAAGAAATAAAAAATATCAGATACTTTAACCGAGGAAATATGCAAAGCATGCTAGTGGGTAACAGAACTAGGAGTGAGATCAACAGCTCGGATTATAATGAGAAAAGACACTTGTTTAACTGTATTTGACTTCTGCAAATTTACACTGCGGCACTAGAACTTCAATGAAGGGAAGGCTGAGTGAGATTAAAAAGCATCTAAGAGAGATGTGGGCTGAAAACAGAGACACTGTCAATGCATTATTCATATCGAAATAGAATTCTTTGGCTTCTCGCTAATGCCCTACTCAGCGTAGAGTTGACCTTGAAAACGGTGCTCAATGGGAAAACAACTGCTTATCCCCCCCCCCCTCCCCACAACACCGCCAAATCCCAGCTCCTCATCTCAGAAGCACCAACCCTCATCTTCTTCTTCCTCTCTGGAAAGAAATGGAGAAAAAAAAAAAAAAAGAACTAGAAAAACAGGGACGACACATTCGGAGAGAACATGCTTGGAGCAAACCATTGTGCTGTTGAAGGCCACAGCGCGCGGCGAGTTGTGGTGTAGCGGCGCCGTGTTAAGCCTGGCCTTACTGTAGCGCTGGGTCGGAGGCGCTTGTTTCTCCGCATCCTAATGAGGCACCATGAGGGGATGCTGAGAGTGAAAGCCAGCGGGGAGGCGAGCAACTTATTCTACAGCTTTAGGAGGGGATAACCAACACTGCTGCTTTGTTAATCTCCTATCGAGAACGCCACTAAAAAGAGAAAAACACTGGGAGATTCAAATAATAAGCTGCAGACGCCATAATGTGGAACACCATGATTACAGAGGGGAGCCACCTTCCATACTGCAGCCTGCGAGGCGCCACAGTAAACACTTGTTTGGCACAGTCTGTGTGGTGTAAAGGCACATATTCCATGCTGGGGGGAGAGCCACAGTGTGAGATGCATGATGATTTAAGCCCCTTTCAGGCCTGTACACTGCTTTCTGTGAATCTGATGCCGACTGAATGGGCAGAACCTGGTAGCATATCTGTATCGCTTTCAACACGGCACAGTCTGAATTGCATTTAAGGACAGGCACGGACGATGTACTAGGAGTTGCATGGAGCGATTCAGGGAAGCCGTCTTCTACCTAGGTCCATAAACAACGGCACAGAAGAGAGTTTAAAGGTCGCTGTTTTTCACTCACGTCTATTACAAACTGAGATGTCTATAAAAACACAAATTTACAGACTGCAACAGGCCAGATTAATAAGAATTCAATGCACAGTAGTCCCTCGCTATATCGCGGCTCACTGTATCGTGGATTTTTAAATTGTATACAGTTGCTGCATCAACCAGAGCACTGTGTTCTGTATCCTGGGCATTGATTGGCTCAGCAACCGTAGCATTAGTCTCCTCCCACGTATAGCACCGTTCAGCATCCTTGTCCCTTTCACATCAACGTCTGATCAACATCTGATCGCCGTGCGTAGTGTTGCTCTGTGGTGTTGCGTTTTTGTGAAATTTTCATTAAAAATTGCATTTATTTCAAGCCCTACGATGTCGATTTAAGCCTTCTGCGCCTTCCAAGGATTCTGGCCCCAAACCAAAGCGTCACAGGAAGGTGCTTACCATCGCAGAAAAGGTGGAACTCCTTGACATGCTAAAGGAAGGGAGAAGCTACGCGGCTTTACCCTTATAGAATTTTATGTGTTGTTAAAACTACGTAGGTTTAAGAGTGTAGAAAGTGTTCAAGAGCATAGAAAGTGTTTATAAGAGTGTGGGAGAGGTTAATAGCAGTGTGGGGAGGGTTTATATAGCCTTAAAATCTATGTAAATAATAAAATACATATGAGGTCGTCACTTCATGGATTTCACCTTTTGCGGGGGGGTGGGGTGGGGGTTGGTGTCTGTAACCTAAACCCCGTGATAGACGAGGGATAACTGTATTCTGGGTTTTGACAAAACGATAACCGGAGCTAAAGTTCACTTTGTTGCTTCCACTTGTTTGTAAAAGTTACATCAATTAGAAACTGAAATGTCAACGGAAATGCAGCTTAACTGATAAAGACTGAGACTGTAACAGGTCAAAATAACAAGAAAAAAATCAATACAGTCTGGATTTTTGACAAAATGTTAACCGGAGCTAAAGTTCACTTTGTTGCTTCCAGTTGTCTGTAGGGTCACATCCATCAGAAACTGATGAACTGAGACTGCAACAGGCCGAGTTAATAAAATAAAATTCAATATAATCAGGATTTTTATATAACATTAAGGAGAGCTGGAGTTAACTTTTTTGCTCCCAGTCGTTTATGGGAGTCATATCTATCAAAAACTGTAATATCAAATGCAGCTTAACTGA
Organism: Dascyllus trimaculatus; assembly: GCA_024666655.1. Taxonomy (NCBI): domain Eukaryota; kingdom Metazoa; phylum Chordata; class Actinopteri; family Pomacentridae; genus Dascyllus; species Dascyllus trimaculatus. The sequence goes on from CM045455.1 coordinate 27,719,993, forward strand.
TGAAGACTCAGACTGTAACAGGCCTAATTAATAAAAAAATTCTATACGATCAGGATTTTGACCAAAGTTAGCCAAAGCCGAAGTTCAGTTTGCTGCTTCTAGTTGTTTGTAGGAGTTTTTCCTTTCTGTAAGATTCATAAAAGCCTCTCCATTGATAGAACATGTGGATCAGCAGCAGTAACTCCATTAATTACTTATATTTATAAATGATCCCTGACGTAGAGACAGGATTGGTAGCCACTGTGCACTTGTTTTTTAACCTAGGACAGGTGAGTTGCCACAAAGAATCCCAACTGGAGCTGCAGTTAAAGTCTAAACCCCCCCTAAAATGTTATCTTTGAGAGAAAAAAAAGTGCCAAAATTACACCATTTATCTGAGCCAGGAGCTGTAAAAGCAGAAATAATTGTTGGATTTTCAGCTTTTTCACGATCTTGCGACTGCTCGTCCGTGATGTGCCGTTCGGTTGGAAAACCTCAACAAATCTAAAGTTGAAAACTGCGATATACAAAAAGAACACATTTGCACCCGTTCTGTCAAAAAATAAAAATTCGGTGCTCCTCAGCACAACTGAAAAGCTTTTAGTGTCTCAAAACAAGACAATCAAGGACTTTTTGACTGAACTGTGCGGAACTGCAAACTAGGTGGGAAACAAGTACGGAAATAAATCGAAAATGTAATTACAGGAAAATTTAAAGTGTGCCGAGCTACTATATCCCAGTAACGGTGACACATGTGGACATTTATATTGTACATGTGGATTCTATTTTTTTTATTTTGTGAAACCAATAATCAAAGAAACCCAACTTTATTTATTTTATTATTATTATTATAATGATTAATGACATTGTAACTTTGTTATCCTGCACTAAAGCCATTTTTTTTAGTTCTCTCTACTTCTAGCTATGGTTGTGCCGTTTCCATAGAGTTGCAGGATGTCACATCGCAGAGAAAAATGAGCCTACAGTGAGTAAAAATGCGACAGGAGCGAAAAAACGTCATGGAGTTCATTGAATTAAATCATTAGGTTACATAGGGGCTGTCTGCAGGTTGAGTCCTGAGCGCCATCACAGCTGATGTTCTCATTTTACTGTTGGTAAAGTTCGATTATCGTCACACATGGAGATCAGAAATGATCAGTGTATTAGTTATTTTTTACAGTTTGATGAGCTTTGCAATAGTTTAGATTAAGTTTCTTGTTCATTAGCGCGCTATTATGCATCACATCACCCCGTTTCTATGGTGAGTTTGCCTGAATGAACCCATGAAGAACATCATTTATTCAAATGACCTACATCTGAATGACAGAATGCTGTCTTTTTACCAGACTGATGGAGCAGAAATGCTACGTACCCGGTGTCTGAAAAGGGTCTTGGATCACAAAAGTGGTGAATAAACCCTTTAATCAGTGCATGAAATTCTGAACAGAACTGACGGTGATTCACTTGTTGTCATGTGTCAGCCTTATGATTGTACTCGTGACACCCAAGTTTTTTGTTTTTTTTTTTTGTTATCGCCACAAAAAAAGAGGGCTGCGTTCACGTCAGGCTCAGAGCTGGGGATTTAATTAACCTGGCGTGACACTCGGCCCTCTATTTGGCTGGAATATCTACTCATTTAGCTCCCTCCATTCTCCCGACTGACACCAGGAGCTCAGTTCTGAATTAATCCTAGCTGCTGAAATTATACAGTATAAAGACACGTGACAAATAAGGTGCAATTCAGAAGCGTGCGTTGGTAAAAAAAAGAAAAAGAAAAGCTTTTTTCCCCCTCCGAGCGGCGCATCTTTCAGAGTTATCACATCAAGGAATTAATGGCCAGAAAGAAAATGACCCGGTTATTAAACACGCTGAATGCTAAACGGGGGAGAAGGAATAATGAGAGATGCAATTTTTGACAATACGTCTGACTGGACGCACAGCTGCACGGTGAGAGTGAGCCGTACACATTCACACACAAACACAAAAGGCGAACCATTCGCCTTGTCTTTCATCCATCTCTCTCCACTCTCCACATTCCACTCCACTTGCTGCTTGTCAGTCGGCCAGCTATCTGATTACTGTGTGGGCATGGGCTGTGAATAGTGAATGCGCGGTAGTTTGGAGTTTGCATTAGTGAATTTCCAGCGACCGATATGGCTCTCACCTCCAATCAGCCACACCGCATACCATCCATTTGCCCCGAGAATAGAGAAAGTGAGAGGCTGTGGGTGAGTTGGCGGCGGCGCTGGTGGTGGTGGGGGAGACGGAGAACTCCACTTGTCAGCAAACAATGGCCGCCTCCCTCGGAGCCGTGCAAGACACACCTGAATGCCTGATGGAAAAGCTAATTACGGCTTCTTGGTGGGTGCATCAGCGAGCAGAACAACTCATCACCACCGGGGACCATGAAACCGCACATGGCGGCCCCTATTGTGGGCTTTGGCGTGGCGGAGTGTGGTGCTCAAAGGAACCACGGCGGCTTTGAAAAACACCAAAATGTCTCAATACTCCTAAAGGTGGAGGGGGGTGGAATCTAGCTCAGGCTCAGCTCTTGCAAAAAACAAGAGTAAAGTGAAGCACAGCCTTGCAGAGGTGCCTCATGGGCTGCAAACAGCGTTGACATGTGCTAGCGTAGATGCAATTCACGGTAATAACAACACCCCGGCGCCGGCTTTTCCATGATTGGTTGACACACAGCACAGGGGGCATGGACACGGCGCCAACTCTGCTTCTCAGCCTAGTAACTCTGCTTCACAGTTGAACATTTTTTACGGCCAATGGGGTCCCGGGCTGCGGTTTCCAGTAACCTATCGGGAAAGGTGCAGCAAGTCGTCCCCCCGAGCTCCTGATAGGCTGCCGCTGGAGGCCGACTCGACACGCCATTGGCTGCACAACTTTGGAGCCATTTTGAGGGGTTCTACATGGGTTTTTTTGGGGAGTTTTGCATGTGCTTCCGCCATTTTGTTTCACCCACAAAAATATATCACGTGGGATCTTCAAGCTTGGGATGTTTCACGGGGAGCAGCTGCTCGCTTGTGCACAAGAAAGAGGCGAAAAAGTCAAAATAAACAATTAAAATCCCCTTTTCTCTGCAAAAAGTATCGGTGCAAAGTCAGGCAGTCATTGAGGGAAGTTTTTGGCAAGAAAATGTTTTTCAATGATATAACTCAATTTTCTGAAACTCAGCTCTTAAATAAGTAATTTTCTATTATTTTATTGCATTGTTGTGGCATTAAATTTGAAAAAAAGGAAATTTAGCTAAAAATTTTCAGAAGATTTCCAGGGAAAAAGAAGACAGGCGAGACGAGAGGCTCCGTGAAGTCCAGTCGATGCCATACGTGTCACTAAATGTCACTCTTCTCTTGTTTTTCTGCCTTTTATTTTCTCACAGATCTTGTCGTTCCGCAGTAAACACATAATCGTCCACATATGTCCACCCGCCGGGATCACGCTCAGTGTTGTGCAGCAGAAACGACGCTGATGTGTTCATTCTGACCTTTTCGCTCTCTTTCTAAACTTTCAACAATCAATCCCCTGCAGCCCTCGCAGCTCAATTATCCAGAACAAACCACGCCAGCTGATCAATAATTCAATGTACAACTTGGCCATAATGGTTGTCTTTAGCCTGGAGAAGACAAAAGCATAGCAGAGATTTTTATTTTTTTTTATAAACTTAGTCAGTCACCATTTTCCCTCAACGAAAAATGAAATTACTTGTTATCTTCAAAGCGTCAAGAAGATAAAGCCACAAAGCTGCTCTTTCGGTGAGATTTTCCTGACAGTGTTTTGACGCACGGGAAAAACCTTGAAAAATATTTCAAATGTGTATTTTTGTTTTCCTGGTTGATTTTAAGATCAGGCGTGACGACCATGAATTCAATTCAAAGCCTGTCTGTTTGATGACACGAAAGAATGTGAATGAAATAAATCAGGCCTTCAAACATGTTGGTATTTTGTGGTAACGAACGGCGCCGTGATCAAAATGATTAAACAATAATAACAGTAATTGACGGGGATTACACGCGAAATCACATCAAAGACCAAATAATCGTTTTATGTTCATCTTTGTGGAATAAAAATGTAATAATGTCCTCAAACGGTCCATTTAACTCGCATTTGTTTGCAAATAACAGAAAATATCGCAGAAATTTAGCATTTCACATGACCGGTGGATTTGAGCGCTTTTAATTAAATTCAGTTTGTGAAGTAAAAGTAAAGAAGCCTGTAAGATGGACGGGAAGCAGGGCCGGGCCGGGCTGGGCTTCGTTCTACAAAAGTCCTTTGATAGGGATAGGGAGTGATGTTTGAGAAATTTCATTTTCAAAGAGCGACACGCAGCAGAATAAGAACAGCGGGCCATGAGCGTGGTTTATAATAAACGCTCACAAAGGAGCTCTTTCCAAGCAAAAAGCTCTCACAGCGTCAGCCTCCCCTGAAGAGAGGAGCAGGATTCCTGAAGCCCTCCATTAAAAACACTGTATGATGGCATCAGGGGCTTTATGGGGACGTGTGAAGTGCTGCAATGATACTAAAAAAAGAATCAGAATGAATAAATGATCCCATATTAATAATGCATCCGCTTATTTTTGTGAGGGAATCATTGCAGTGGAGATTTGAGCAATGTGAGGTATTTGGGGGAAGCTTGCTTTCCCCTGCTGACGTTAACAAGCCCTAAAATGGCCCAAGTGTTTCTGACTGACACACACTGGATGCACCCGGATTCGCAGGCAGAGTTATGGTCAAAAGTTCACTTTCAGCACAAGTAGTCGAGAAATGTAATCTCTCTATTGTGCAACTGCAGGTCCCGAGGAGCACAAGAAAGACTCAATGTGTGCTCCGAGGTCAAGGAGGCATTTCTACAGAAATCTGAAGGAGCGTATCGACCCACGGATGAGCTTTTATATTTCTCCTTTTGTTTTGCTTATTCAAATTCTACTCAGAGGATCCCAAAACCCCTAGTAGCGTGCTGAAAGTTCAGGAAAAAATAGGTCCAAAAATTCTTCATTTATTTTCATACTCGTATTCAGCGAGAATAAACTGCAAACATCCGCGCTGATAATTTTCCATTGTTTTCACTGGATGTAGTCGTTTAGTCCAAAATCAAACTGTATACGTTTGTTTGCATCGAAGAATCCAAGAGAAATTAAAGAAGACAGGTTTTTAGGGAAATAAATTAAAAATTTAATTTAATTTAGCTGCTTATATCCTTCCATTAAGTGTCATTAAGCTAAAAAAAACACATTTTAATTTAATTTAATTTAATTTAATTTAATTTAATAACATCTTCCTTACATAAGAAGCTTAAATATATTTTTCTTGCTTTATAAATCTAAAATGCTCAGTTCTGCATCAGTTTATCTTATTTAGTGCACATCAGGCCGCATTTTGGCCATACAATTAATTGCGTGTGATTTGTGGGAACATTTTTGGTATGTTTCAGTGAGTTTTGCATTAAATTGCACGGACGACAAACAAAGCAACATTTTATTTTTAAAATCTAAACGAAAAAATTTGCGTTTTCTTTCGTAGCTTTGGGAAATTTGGCGAGATGTTCGGTTTCTGAATCAAAATTTCTAAATTGCTCTAAATTTTTTGAATATTTAAGATGCAAAAAAAATGGAAGAAAAAGATTATTTCTCCTGATTTTATTGTGGATATTTTTACGTTTTTTTTCCTGCTCTTTGTGTCATTTTCAATAAGCACATGCGACCAGAATTCAGCATGAAGAGTCAAATTTCATTTTCAAATTACCAGCTGAGAAAAACTATATTTTAGATATCATTTGTTTAATTTTTTTGTGTTTTAAAATGTCTTCCTTCTTGAATTTCAAATTTAAAATAATTCCAAATAACAATACACTTGTAAAACCCAGCTGATGTGACTTCGTCCTGTTTGTTAGGAAGCCAATCAACCCATTATTCAAAAGGAATATTTCATGATCATCGTTTTTAAACGCCGCAGTTCAAACCGTCTCCAAAGCCTCAGTGGCTAAATGTCAGACTTTAACAAGTGCAAAATGTCATCAACACTATCGGGCCACTCGTCTGCTGCAGATACCATCTGCTGAACAAACGCTGCGAATATAAAAAGCCATCAGATCTCGTGTTGCAAACCCCCCCCCCTCTCCGATCCAGCCTCGATCAAAGCGCAATTACTCCGAACAGTCTCTAAAAACATACCTCCAACAATCACCGCCACATTCATTTCTGGAGACGCCTGCTCCCTGCAAAACCAAGTCCTTCAGGCCCCCTCGAGTCCTCCGGCTGGCCTGATTTCTGCTCCGTGCTGCCTTAAAGAATAGCCCATGATGAGGACGCTTTACTCCGTCGCTTTGCTCGGTTTTTGCTGAGCTTAAAGCCTCGGTGCTGCTGGACTGAGCCGGTTGGAGACACTACGACCGAGGAAAAGGAACTTGTGCCCCTCAAAGACGCCGCCTGGGCCTTTGTTTCCCTCTAGAATAGGCATGCAAGAAAAAAAAAAGAAAAAAAAAAGGCCGGGCTCCTGCTCTGTCCTGCACTTTACACCGGAGCTTCTACATATAGCCTCTAGTCTACGGGTCAGGAGCAGGCACAAGCAAACAACTGGTTCTAGTCAAGCAATGCTGAGGGAAATACAAGTACAGGCTTAGAGGAACATAAACAAAGGGCCCTGGGAGCATCCGCTGGCCGGCTGCAACACTCTGACAGGGTGTCAGGCAATGTTCTCTTGTGTTTTTTGTGTTTGTCTGAGGACGTCTCTGGTCCCGGCCGGCTTGGCGGCGTCCTCATTAGCCAGGCAGGGGGGGAGGGGGACAGTAGATGACAAGTGGTCACACTCAGGTTCTAACAAGAGGATACTCGAACAAGAGCACCGTCACATCCCTTCCCCTTCAGGCGCCGCAGCGTCTGGTTTGAGAGTTTGCAAAAAAAAAAAAAAAAACGGGGGGAGAAAAATGCTGCATGATATGGAAAAAAGAAGACGTTGCCCGTGACTGTCTCTTCTGAAGGCAGCGAGTGGGAATATGTACTGCATGCATATACAGTGGGTTACAAGGCAGACTGGTTACAGTTCACACGAGGTTAAAATTTACATTCAGTGCTGCAGTTACGACATTACAGCTCAAAGAAAGCTCCTCCACGGCTGATGCAGCTTTTTTAGCTATAGGAAAGAAAAGATTACTGCTTGTAAAAACGAACACAAGTGAAGGGGAAATGATTTCCAGAGAAACGGTGCACTGCATTTGAGTCTGTCCCTGGTTTTTATATTTCGCTGTGTTATCTGGGAAACTAGAATGCACATGTCAGATGTTAACAAGACTTTTAAAAGCAGAGGTAGACTACGGACTCAGCATCTAAATTATAGTTTGGAATAAACTTTTTAACAAATTTTGATAGCTTTGTGTCGTCGCCCCCCCGTTTCACGACAAAAACAGCAAAGGAGAAAGTGCACATCTATCTCTTCCTCTTTGCAGTCATTGCACAGGGAGCCTAATCTGCAGCAGATGCACCACAGGAATAACTCTGCCACAAGAATAACCGGGACATGACTTCTGTTCCAAGATAATTCAAAGGAGAGCTGGCAGAGCTGAAATCATCCTAAACTTAAGCAAACAAATCAAGTCACGCTCGCCTGTTTTCACTCCACTTCGAGGGCTTTGAGACAACCTGAGACGTTCCTTCACAATAACTCATTAAAATCAGGAGGTGGTTGCACAAAACACCTTAAATTTAGAGATTAATCGCTCCTTAGCTGAAGGATTTACTTAAAGGTGTTGCACAGAATCACTTTAAAGCTACTTTAATTGAAGGAAAACATTTAAGGCACTAACTGCATTGAAAGAGAGCAGCAAAATTCTACAGTTCCCATGGAGACCCTTTGTTTGCTTACACTCAGGTTTGTGATACCTGTTATCTCACCAGGTCGGTGTATAAATAGCAGCGAAATGAAGAAAAACCGAAGTGGCCAGAGGAGGATAGGATTATACTTCAGGAGGAATCAATAAAGAAAACCTATTTGATCTTCAAATAACAGCAAACAGAGGACAACAAATGTGGGAGGAAAATTAATTCAAGAAGTCTGGTAGTCTTCGTGTTCTTGTTTCTGCGCCATAAACTCAGCCCTGTTGCAGCTAAGCCAGAGTCAGAAGCAAGTGTTTTTTACCCTTACTTTGGTTGATCTTTGAAGGTCTTTTGTGCAACAGTTTTTAATTACTTTAAGGGATTCCTTAAGTATAAGATCAAGACCTTCAGGGGAAGACTTAAGGGTGTTTTGTAGAAGCATATATATTTTAAGGGAATCTTAAGCAAGACTTTAAGGGAAATCTTAACTTAAACGTCCCATATGGTGAAAATCTGTATTTATTTAGTTTTTTATGTCTTGCATAAAGACACTCACTTCTGCCATGTCTCTAGCAAGCCATGCAGAATTTTATTCACTCTAAAATGTCTCAGCTACCAACAAATCACAATAAATGTTCTGCTTTTGGCTGCAAGAGTGATCACAAGAGTCTTTATGCACTCCCAGCATCTCAGAAACTGAACACCAAGTGGATTATTTTAAATCTTGATGGCAATACCACCACAAAAATAGGAAAATCCATAGTGTCAGCATGTTGAGCAGCTAATGTGGCTAACAATATTATTAACTTTGATCATATCCCCACAGGTCAAAGCTCTTCGGAAACTGTAATGCTGAAGGACATTCAGAAATGCCGTTAGCATTAGCCCTTTACATCTGTTGGCTTCTCTCCTCTTCTCTGTGCTCACATATACTGTATTTTAATAGAACCGAGTTAGCATTAATTCATTAATTTTCTAATTCTGCTGTCAGGCAATGTAATAAGCATGAAACAGTGACTAAAATGCAGCCATTTAAGACTACATTTTAAACAAGAGGTCACTTCAAAGCCGTTTCCATGCTATGTATAAGCTAAAATACTCATTTTATAACCATGACTTCATCTCTTTAACAAACTCTCCAAAAAACACAAATTCAAAACAACAGCTGTGTTTATAAATCAGCCACATATCCATGTAAACTGATGGGTCAGATAGAGGGTTAAAAGCAAATACAACTGTTTTGCGCCACACTGGCAATCATAAAAGCAGAGATAGCCTTCTTCCTGAACTGGGCGGGGACAGCAGCAGCTCAAGTGCATTTAAAACGACACCAAACAGGAATAAAACCAGGTTGTGGTTATACAGTCATGGTGGAACAAACTATTTTTGCTGTATTTTGAGCTTAAAATAAATGAGACATTATGGGGACACGTGAGACTTTAATTCATTTGCTGAAAAAGTGGCACGATATGGAAACTTTAAGGTGTTTTGTGCAACCAGACCCAAGTTTTAAGAGGCGACACTGATTCTGCCAACACCTGTCACCCAGTCGAGTTACACGACAGGAAATCCAAGTACAGGGACCACCAAAGTAAAGGAGTAATAGGAGTAATTACACGGACTTCAGTGGTAGCACGATCCAATGACACATCATCAAATATACGTCTAGATTTATATTCCGGGAAGCTCGTTTTTGTTTCTTTGTGTGTGTGTGGTCCCTTTACAGCTCTGACATGTCATTACCGAAGCACCTTGGCCGATTTCAAACCTGTTTTTCAACCAACACGAGACGTGACAGTCAATAATGGCGCCAACTTACTAATGTGACAGTCCCGACCCAACTGCATTAACGTGGATCTCTTCATGCTTTTTCCATAAAAACACGACTGAAATTAAACACCCATTCAAGCATTCAGGGGCGCTCTGGTAGAACACTGTTTAACCTTTTAACAAGTGGAAAATAACTTTGCCACCTGTTTCATGTGTACAGCTGACCGACGTCTCAATCCATCATCGGACATTCAACATTTTTAACAATTCTCCACACATAGGCCGAGCCAGTGACAGCGACGAAACCTGCTCAGACTTTGATTTTATTTTTAGAGAGGGCAACGCTTGATATGCTCGACATCTACATCCACTTGTGTTGCTGCGACAACACCGGCTTGAGCATTATGCACTCAGAATTATGCACTGAATGCTGAACAACTGAAGTTTTCTGTGTCATCAACGTGGCGTCTCTATGACCTGGTGCATCACAAGGGCTCCCAGATTCCTCTGACATATTCACCCGCTCGCCGCTATGATTCATGCAATCTGGACTTCACATTTGGACGTTCGCGACAGCGCCTCCAAGGCAGCTTAATGTCAATTTGCTGGTCACAAATTTATTCAAAATGGCAGCTACAACAGTTCACAACATAAAGTGAGTGGGGCAGAGAGATGAGCTAATGAGACGTGATGAACAGTGAATTAACTAATAATTATGAGGTGATTAGCTAAATTAAGTGTTTTGATGATAAGTAGGAGGCAAAATCACTTTTCTGTTTTTCCACTGGGAGCAGACGGAGGTGTTCAGGGATGATGAAGGCTCTGATTTATTAAGTGATGATAGTTAATCATACAATAGATAATAGCACAAAAACAAAATATAGAGATGTTTCATTGTATATGGAGTTGCTAACTGAATATATTTAAACAATTCAAACTGCTCCTGAATAGTTTTTTTGGCCAACATTTAAACTGTTCCATAGCAACAACCCCTGATTGGACACTGTACTTCCTCCAACACTTGAATTGTTCAAATTATATATTGAAACAAAGTAGGGTTGCAGCAGCAATTGTGTTGTTTGATTCTGCCCAAACCAATGAAATTTAGGTTTCACTTTGCACATAGGTGCATGGAATTGCACGTGTAAAGTTGAACCCTGCTCCGTACTGCTGAGTACAGCCAATGATAATTAAAAAAAAAACTTAATCAGTTGCACACTGATTAAGCATTTATTAAAAAGTCAGCTGGGGAAATATAAGTGGGCTTTTGCAGTCTTAAAATTTGTCAAAAAGCCACACCAGAACCCACCAGTAGCGTTGAAGGGATCTTTTTTTTAAAAATTACTAAAATTCTAACTTTGGCCAGAAACGGAAAAAAAGTGAAATAAATTCTCTGGAACAAGTTTTTATTTTGTGCAGTTCTGTTGGTAAAATGAACCAAATCTAATCTTAAAATCCCTGTATTTCTTCAAAATCACTTTACTTAAACTATTATGCATGTCTTATTGAAAAATTCACCAAAATAAACTCTTTGCACCAACCAGACCCTTCAAAAAACAAAAAAATCCAACTCTCCTCTGTGCAACTGAGAAGCTATGACTAGCTTAGGTGTGACAAAAAGTCACGTGACCGAAAATCAGGGGAACTAGGTTGAACTGCAAGCTGTGTTTGCACAGAGCCAGTAGGAGGCTAGTATGAAGACAAATTTATAATGTAAATAGCAAAATATCTCGCCGTATGTGGAATTTCCACTTTTTTTAAGTGTTGGTAACACATGAGGGATGATTTTTTAAAATTTAAGTAAAATAAGAAATCAAAGAAATTAAACTTTTGTTGCTTTTTAAAGAATTTACAGCACTAAAACTGTGGTACTATTAGACCAGCACAATTTTCATGCTATTTTGTACAATATTTTTCTTGAAAATAGCATATGTTAGCTACTTGATACCTTGAATTTCCCCTAGGAGATGAATGAAGTATCTCTCTATCTGCTGCACAGAAGCCTTTTTGGAGTTCTTTGTACTTCTTGTCATGGCTCTGCCGTTTCTATAGAGGTGCAGGACTTTATATTGGAAAAAAAGGAGCCCATAGAGAGTAAAGTAAGTGACAGGAGCAAAAGCAGAAAGTGTTTGGGGTCCAGAGGGTTAAGGCAAACTAATCCAAGAACTCTTGCTTTTAGAAACAGAGATAAAATACTTTGGGCATACAGGCCTGCACGCTTAAAAAAGCCCACCTTTCATTACTCGGGCCCAGCTTAAGCCTCGAATTTGTGGATTGGCTTATTTGACATAATGCCAAAGAGGCAGGAAGCCAATATGGATTTTAGGTTTTTTTTTGCCACATGAAATTGCAGGAGTGCTCTGCAACCCGCTGTATCACAGATGAGGAAACATTCTGCTTTAGCATTACGGAGGACATCATTGTCAAAGTGAGTGCAGGGTTGAGTAACTCATCCACCCCACAACAGACGACAATGTCATTGTGTAAAAACACACATGCGATGCGCTGATGCAAAGGGACACGCGTGCAGCCATGCATATTGCGGCCACAAATGTGTACAAACACACACTCGACTTTAGGAAAAAGACAATGTCATGAGAGAATAATCCTAATAACAATGTTGCGCTTACGAGGAGTTCCTGGCTGGTGTAGATAACGTACTGTATGCTTGGAGGGGATTTGATTAGAACTGAGTGGGCGTGCAACACTTCTCCATCTTCCCTTTAATTAAATTGCGAAGTTACTATTATATAAATTGCTGCGAGGGCCAGAGTTCCGTCTAAGCCACATCATAAAGCCTGCTGGAAAAACAAGGCTAATTGAGTGAAATGAATCATCTGGACACAGGTCCTGTGTATCAGTATGAATGGAACCTTTCAGGGAGCATCTGCGCAAACCGTGTCTCATTTGTACTTCACCTTGAGAGGGTTGACTGAGCATCCAAGTTCTTTTTGGAAGCATCCAGCAGTGCATGTGTCACATTCAGTCACATGGGATGAACCCAGAGTCGCCCGGAACAAAAAAAACGCGGGTTTAGTTTTACTGGATCGCTTCGGTTCCAAGGACTCGGCGAGAATGCGTCCTGACCTCAAACCACAACATCACGACTACTACAAATACCAAACATGTCTCCAGGCTCTTAGTCAAGTAGCCTGTCCACTCTGGTATTTCATCATCCCAAAGTTTGAGTTTTTTTTTTACCTGACTGGAACTTTTACCACCTCGGGCAATGGGAAAAAAACACTCAAAACAAACCACAGAGTCTTCTGTGCACAGGCAGCTTTAACTAACAAACACATCTAAGCCCTTCTCTCGCACAATGCGGTTTACATTGACCGAGCGGCTGCACTTCCACAGGACACAGAATGATTGCAGGGAGCAGAGCCAGTGATTAGAGAGGCATTACCAACATGCCATGGTATTAGGAGGTGGACTGTGCAGCAGCGGAGCATGTGGCTGCCAATGAAAAGGGACAATCCAGGAGTGTTCTGAAGCCAGAGGAACACAACCTTAGTCCAAAATTAGTTTACTCAATTTAGCAGGACTGTAGCATCAAGGTCAACTACTGGTCGATTAGTTGGTCGATATGTTCTCATCATTGGTCGGACAATTGAGAAGGAGAAAACTGCTACATCAATAGCCTTTCAGGATTCATTCATTCTGACTGGAGGCTGGGAAAACTGTTTTTGCAACCTGGCGGAGACTGCAGGTGTAGCTTATTTGACGTTTACTGAATGTTTGCTTGGAGTCGACTCCAAAGTGTCAAAGAAAGTCGTCTGTGTGGCTGCATTTTGTCCAAACCGATGGCAAAAAAGGTGGGTTTAAAGTTCGCAGACAGCAGTTTGTATATCACAGCTCCACAACAAACATGGCAGATTGTCTAGAAATGAACTTGTTATATCCCTTAATAGTTCTTATGCTCTGTATCACCAGTCATTTAAACATAGTTGGATGCACGATGGTCTGGCCCAAAAATGTATGAATATGCTACAAATACACACTCTTTCTGCTTATTTAGAATTCATTTAGGCCAATATGGCTAGAAAGTACAGTGTGCTTAGTGCACTGTGTTCAAAATGTTAAAAATGTGGTGCATTTACTTCAGTGAAGTATTTTTTTCTGTTGTTGCACTACTACTACTACTTTAACTTCGGTAACAATTTGCACAATAAATAAATGCCAATAATACCCTTCATACCTCAAGTACTTCAACATATTCACTAAAAAGTTTCCTTTTATCACTCCTGGTACTCAGGTTTAAACATTTCTGACAAAAAAAATTAGGTGACTTACGTAAACAATTGTTTAATCTTCAGCTATGACAAAAGACTGAACCTGAGTAACTGCTGTTGTTGTGGAGGATGAATGGTGCCAGCTCTGAAGGTTATACTGGCTGAAAAACTACTTCAGCATTCAGCTAATATGACAGTACAACCACAATTACAACACTAAAAGTTCTGGATGAACTCCTAAAAAGTCAAGCTGGTGGGAGTCATTGGGGAGCCAGGATGAGTTATGCTTTAAAGAGCCCACATAATGTATATTTACACTACCATAATTTTGGTTTTGGGGTCTACTAGAGCAAGTTTACAAGCTTAGGTGTACAAAAAAACATATTTTTCTCACACTGTACACTGCAGCACCACCTCTTCTCACTTTCCATCTGAAATGCTCCGTTTAAGCTCCTGTCTCTTTAAGAACCCCACTCCTGAAAAGCCCTGTTTGCTCTGATTGGCCGGCTATCCCAAGGGAGCGAACTAATATTGGTTATTTACGATAACTTCAGATGTGTGAAAATAGAAATGTAGCTCTAGCAAAATAAGTTCTAGCAAGGGCATATTGGTAGATTGCAAAGCAGTTGCTCATTCTGTGCTTGGGGGCCAAACTAGCTGCTAAACAGATGTTATGCAAATGTGTCACATGGTGATGTAAGTAAGTAACAGAAGCAAAGTCTGGATTTCAAATGAGGCGTTTTAGGCATGTAAGGAAAAGTGATTTCTCTAAGTTTGCAGACTTTTTACATGCACAAAAAGCAGTAACACACTAAGGCAAAAAGGGAAAACCCAAAAAACAGGCATAACATGGGCTCTTTAAATGTTCAAAACACTCTCTGGAACATATGTGCAAGTCTCTTAAAGATAGCTGTGAAGTGATTCTATCTCTCTGAGCTCAGATACACAAGTGCAAATCCAAATATACCTCAAATAAACCAAAGTGCAAACTCCACTTAAGCACTAATTAAAAGTTTTAAGTTACTTTCTCCTCCACTGCTTCAGCTGCAGCCCTTATTCAACAGTCTCAGCTGTGCCGGGCCCTCTGCTACCCTTCACATGTACCGGTGGCTGAGCGCAGATGCCAGCGTATGTGTGAGAGAACGTGGAATATGCCGTCCAGCTTGCCTTACACCTCGGCTGTGTTTATGAGGTTGGGTCTGTGTGCGTTCCTTACAAGCTTCGAACATGTGTGACGCCTGTCTCTTTGGGTTACGTTTCTTCCAAGTTGGCTCGAAACACCAGGACAGTGTGACCACATGCACACATACGCAGGAAAAAACAAAAACATAAAAATCCCGTGTCACCAGTGCAGCTTAAGATAAATGTCACATCTACCCCCGAAGACAGGAGATGTGTTTACTGGGCAACTTTGTGAAAGTCACAGCAGTCCAAGCAGAAAGGTTAGTGCTGGGGTTAGGCTGTATGTGGGAGTCTTCTCAGCAGACTGCACGCCTGGGATGAGCTTCCACGGCCTACAGTCGAGTCAGGCGAGTAATCTTTGCATTTCATCAGGCTTTTTTTTCTTCTTCTTTCATTCCTCCTTCTCTTTCTGTTCCCACCTCCCCTCCTTTCACCTTCCCTCTCTCCAGGGACAGAAAACAATCTGCTAGGTGACTGGAATGCCCCACAAATTCTGATTGTGTCCAGCATGCTCCACTGCTTATGTACGGCTGATGTGTCCTTGTAGAAGCCGTAATCTGAGCTTGAAATCTCCAACGCGGTGCTTTTTATCCCGCGCTCCAGAAAGTTGCATTACATAAGAAAACAATGTCTGTATCTGCGAGAGGGAGCGGAGAGGGTGCAATGACTAGACTGTAGCAGAATAATGATAATAATCAACAGTATAATTCACGGCTGCAGCCTCTGGCGAAAAAACACATTCTGTAAGCTTAATAGGGCGACGGCACATTGCTGTTTGGGCATCTCGGAGTGTTTCATCTTACTGTTAAGGAAGACTATCAAGCTTACAGAGAGCACCACTAGCCTACAAAGATCTCCTGATTGCAACGCGGGCCATTATCATTTGTCTAAGTCACAGAAGAATTATATATCTTCACATGCTAAGCTTGTTGCTAACTCCGTGGAATAATGAGGTGGAGAAGGGAGCCATTCTTGCTAATGTCTGGTCCTGTCATTAGTATTTATTAGATGCCCCGCATGCATTATCAAACCCATTTAAAAGTTTCCGGCTATGGAAAAAGTTGGACTATCCACTCAGATAAGAACGAACATTAGCCGGCTGGCGTTGCTGAACTTCTTCTGGACTTTTTTTATTTTTTGCTGAGATGTTGTGGCGCATCTGCTGCCGTTTTGGATGCTGACTTCTCCTTCCCCCCGTTGCAATCACGCCTTCTCATTAAAGAGGAACGTCCGCTATTGACTGGCTCCCTGCTAACATCTGCCGTGTTTACACTCGGCCTCATTGATAATGCATAGCCGGGCCTTTTTTTCCAAGGCTAATGTGCGGGACAACACTTCGACATTTCACTCGTGCCAATTAATCGCGTCATATCAGATCGTCTCTGACACGAGCTTGTTTGAGATTCAGGCCCGTCTGAGGGTGTAACCTCCGCTCGCGTTGCCGCCGCTCGACACACAAATTAATCTGCTCCCACGTAACTGGGGGCAGAGAAAGTTTCGCGTCGGCAAATGGCGCTGTTCAGGTTTGAGACCTCTCCTGAATACTCAATGCATTATGCTACAGCTGCGAGGGGCAGAGTGTCACACTTCATCACGGATCCAGGCAACACATGCGCTCTGTGTGTTCGGAAACCTGGAGCGAGACCAAGAACTACACATTACAGGATTCAGAACAAGACTGAAACAGCGCTGTTAATTTTTTCCTAAATATGCATGAAAAAACAGTGCATGACTTCGTACAGTCCTGCACAACTCTGAGGTACTTCTACTATATTTCAGAGGACCGGTGAGGCCTTTCTGTGTGGAGTTTGCATCCATTTCCATTCCAAAGACAAGAAGATGAGGTTAATTGATGACACCGGAACACATGTGAGTACAAATGGTTGTCTGTCCCTTGAGCTGCATTCATAGTAATATGTTTTCATCTTAGAACTCATTCCATTTGTATTTTAGGACTTCTAAGGTTGCATTTTAGTCAGAACTCACTGCAGAAGTCCAAAAACTGCAGTTCCTCATTTGTGCACTGGGGGCTGGCTCCAAAAGTGAGTCAATCCCCATAGACCCCATAATGAAACGCCTAAATTTACTGCAAAAACACACATTTACAAGCTGGTATAACAGCTATTTTAGTCTTTATAGCTTATTTCTACATTTATGACAACTGCATGAATTTAAAATTTTTATACAAGTCACCCGTTTAAACTATTAATGCTTCTAAAGACAAGAGGATGAGTTTAATTGATGACACAGGAGCACATGTAAATGTAAATGGTTGTCCTGCTTCTAGAACTGCATCCATAGTAATACAGTTTCATCTTAAAACTCATTCCGTTTTGCATTTTAGGACTTTTGGGGTTGCATTTTAGTCTGAAGCGACTGCAGAAGTGCAAAAACTACAGTTCCCTGAATGGTCACTAGGGGCTTGCTCCAAAAGTGAGTCAATCCCCATAGACCTCCATATTAAAATGCTCAAATTAACAACAGAGATACACATGTTTACAGCCTGGTATGCAAGCTATTTTGGTCTTCATAGATACTTTCTCCATATATGACAACTGTACGAAGGTTAAATTTTTATACAAGTCACCCATTTGAACTGCATTAATGCTTAAATGTATGCATGATTAAGGGTGTGGTTGGTCTGAGTGACAGTCAGTGGCCTCAGCTCCACTCATGTTCCACTTCCTTGCATATTTTTGATCCATTCAGGCACTCTAAAGATGGTGTTGACACCACATACAGCTTCAATGCTGATCTTCAGGAAACCTATAAGTGACATCTGAGAAACCGAGATTTCTGGAAGCAACACAGACACCCATGTTTGCTTTCTGCTTTCTGACTTGTTTGGACCAGATGCTCCTGGATGTTCCAAGATCCAGGCTCAAAAATAGAGGCGACGGAGCCTTTGGAGTAGCTGCTTCTAATCTATGGAGCATTTCACCTTCTCAAGTGCTCAGACTTTTAAACTTCTAAATCGCTGCTTAAGACCCACTTCTTGTTTCATTAATTTAACTCTGCAGGCCTTGGTTCAACTTTTAAACGTGCTTCATGAAAGAAATTCAACTTTGATTTCTTTCAAAACAGTCAACGTGTTGTTTACTGAATCTTCAGGGTTCTATTCACTGACTGTGACATGCGACCGACGAAAACAAAGGCATCATCCTCGACTACCAGTAGTTAATTTAACATGGATAATAACTGCAGGTGCTGCTGACCTTGACTGTCGCTGAGAAAATGGTATTTTCCACAAACAAGCAACCAGCCTCCTGCTTCATGTTTACGCCTGCACCTGCATATCCGGCGCACTTAAAAGGCAAAATGCATTTTCAGGTGTGTTGGTATGCACAGAGATGATTTCTGAAGCGGTGCTGGGGTTCTATTGTAACTTTTACTTGAGTAAGTTAAACTGAATACTTGCGCTGCTGCTAAAATCTGGCTCATAGGCATAGAATAGATTTCAGTTAATTCCTTGGCTTCAACAAAAGCTAATATGATGAAATGCCCCCTTTACCACAGTGACCATCTCTGATTCAGGCATAGTGATACCTTGCATTTGCCTATTGTTTCATAGTACAGTACAGGGTAAAACAGCTGCAGTAGCAAGAACCTGACCTCAGCTCCAACCTGCCACAACAATAGAAACTGTGAGTCTTGGTGACTAAAGCAAACAAACTGTAATTCAAACCCCCCAGTTAATCTTAGACAGATTTTTCTATGTTTTTTTTTTTTTTTCCCGGCTAAATTGTGTTTATTTACTGGGAAAGGAAAAGAATAATCTAACCCGACCTGCTAAGACGCGAGCACCAACCACTGCTTGGAAAAGACAAATGACTGGATCTGCAGATTGATTGCGCGATAACCTCAAGCGGTAGCAAATGATTTATATGAAGATTCATTAGGATTTCAAAATTAAATATTAAGTTTTTATAACTCCCAACTAGCTGGCTGAGGATCTGAGCGCGGGCAAAAACTTTTTCTTGTGGAGGTAATAAGGACGAAAGAGGCGGTTTGATTGGGCGTTTCAGACACTCGGTCCAGCTGTCAGAGGCAAATGAGCAATCTGGGCTGACTCTTTAATCCTATCTCCTCTTAAATTTTCTGCTTGCTTACGGAGGCTATTAGAGAAACAACTCCGGCATAGAGGAAGAACAGAGAGAAGTTAGAGATGCGTGGAACAGGTGGCAGGATGAGAGGGAGGAGGAAGCGAGGAGGAGGATGTAAAGGAAAAAAGGGGGTAAGGATGTTGGTGGATATGAAGCACGTGGATGCTGGGATGGCGGGAGACAACAGCAGGGGAGGGATTGGAGAGGAGTGGAGGAAACGGGGAGACAACTGCGATGAGGAGGACAGGTGGGAGGGGTGCTGAGGATGGAGGTGGTGCAGATATGGTGCCCCCTCTAGCGTGGCAGGGAGCCGGGCGGCTGCACTGCGTCTGTGATTATGCATGGAGCAGCCGGGCTGTCAGGCTCCGGGTCCTGCGAATGTGCCGCCGCTGAGCTTTATCTTGAAATCCCGGTGATTAATGAAGCCGGCGCCGCGTTCTGCACGGAGTAGGTGGACGAGGAATGATCAATCTTAATGAGCTATCTGCTGTCCCTATATTAACTGTGGGGGGATATAATGTATGGGGCTCCTGGCGGGGCTCCTCTCCTTTAAAATACGATAACGAGGGAGAGAAAGAACGAGGGCGAGCAGCTTTCCTTCCTCCGCTTATGACACACTGCCGCTTGCTCACCTCACGTTTCCTCTCCCCTCCTCCCTTCCCCTCTTCCTCTTTTTTTTTTTTTTTGCTTTCTCTCCTGAGAGAGCCGGAGCCATACTAGAAACTGTTAGACATCTCAATGGATGCCATCCTTAGCAAAGTTAAAGAGACAGCGTCAAGCAGCACGAGAAGCAGCCGTGTCCGGGAGCTTCTCCCGCCGCTCTTAAAATGAGATGTTTGAGTCAATATCATTAATAACTCATAAGCACATCGCCGTGGTATTGCATGTATTCATTTACCAGAATTACCTGCGCATACTGAGTCCACAGTGATTGGAATAAATTTCAATCTCATTAATAATTTGCAACATTCCCGGCTCCTCTGAATCCCATTTCCAACTGCCTCAATTTAAGGAAAAGCAATGAGAGGGAAGAGGAGAAAAGAAAAAAAAACGCACTTTAAAATCCATGCATTTCATATTCCAAGTTAAGCCTGTTTTGGAATCATAATAACCCGAGTTCTGCTTTAGCTAATCCTGATGTGGATAGCTTTAAGATAATCGCCTCGCCACAACACCGCAGTGGTTTTTAATTAATTTGCCACCGCTTGCTCCACAGACGCTGATCCAAGTCAGCACATTGGAAATGAAAAAGAACCTACAGCAGACTTGTACTTCTCTTTGTGCGATTTGCAGCAAAAGACGTCGTCCACATCCTTCCGTCAAGTAAGAAAGAGAGACGGGAGAGGAAGAGGGAGAGGGAACGGAGCGGGGAGGGTTTAATTAATGTGCTTGCTGTGATTAATGGTCTCCGTGTGGCTATCACAAACTGGCTGTGTCTTTAATCACTGGTTTGAGTGGCCTGCCATGCTAGCAGAGCATTCCCGTGGTTGAATCCAAATAAATATTTGCCTGTGCTAATAATACTGTTTAGGGCTCATGTCTGCTCCACAACTGTACGTCTGTGAGGATTCTCAGTCATCCAGGTCATGGTTATCCTCGTAGTTTCAATCGTAGCATCTGGACTTGGTTGAGTTTCTCGAAGAAACCAAGTCCAGATGCTACGATTGAAACCACAAGGATTCACAACTGCAGTTACTATAGGTTGATGTCAGCAGGTTCATATTTACAACAAGGTAAACCTAGCCAACAATAGGAGGTCGGGTTAAATATAAGCCCACGTGTCCAGAGAGGCATGTTCTGAAGGTCTTTTTAAGGTTATTACTAAGGTTTTATTGTCTACTTTTACTGTTTTCTAGGGCTCTAACTCCAGAGAAAGGTGCTATAGAAATAACATTCATAATCATTATTATAACCTTTGAGAAGGTTTGGTAATTCAGGGAAAACAAAGCATCTATCCTCCTTAAACAGACACCCCCACCGAACCAAACCGGGCCCCCGTAAACAGCCACTATCTCGCTAATTTGGTGATCTATAATTTGCTCACTTAGCCATAATATCACAGCAGTAATGTGCCAGAGATCCAATATGCGAGCGGACAGTAATGTCGGCAGTGCCAATATGCTCGGCGCCCAAAAGTAAACAAAAGTGAACACGTAATTAAAATCTGACTGGGGCCAGAGTATGAATAAGGCAGATAAGGGGCGGATGAAATGGTCACAGCGGAGAGGGGAGCGGCGCTGGATGCGAGGAGGCTGTGCCAATCTCGCCGCGGCAAAGTAAAAACTCTGATCTTAACTCAGCAAGACATCTTAATTGCATTCACTAGCAGTTCCAGAGCGGCCCGGTCCCCAGATGATGGCTGATGTGAGCTGACTGGAAGATGAACTTCCTGGGAAGAGAAGAGGAGGCTGGGTGCTGCCGGGTGTGTGTGTGTTCCCTTTTTTCTTTATAACAGCGTGTGTGTTTGTGCGCGTTGCACCCTGTTGTGATCACCGGTGTGCATATGTGTGTGCGTGCGTGTTGGGTCGGAGCGAGGGAGAGAAAATAGAACGGGACCGGCGAAGGCCACTGAGGTGGAAGGAGGCGCTAAAATGATGCTGGACATGACAAAAGAGGAAGAGGAGCTGCGGCACATGCTCAGTGCGGCAGCAGGTGGCCGAACGGATCCGTCTGTGACCCCTAAAGCTCAGCTAAAGCCTCCAACACATACAGTTAAGCCCGGAAACTATTCATAACCATGCCAAATTTAGATTTACAGTGAATTTCTATGTGATTAATAGGTTTCTTCTTGTTGAAAATGACATAAACAAGTGACAAAAACATAATAAGACACTGTGTTTGAGTTGTTAATGATGAATTTGAGCTATTTCTGTGTTTTTTGTTACTTCAAAGGTACCCTTCCTCAGTAATCACAGGTAAAGCCATCATTTGAAACAGTTTGTATAATTGCTAACAGTCTTTCTCCATGTCTCCATTTGGATTTTGTTCCTCTTTTGTGAAGATCTCCAAAACTTTGAGGGTTAATGCATCCTCAGCATCACTCCAGTCTTTAGTTCTTGCACAGATTCCTGATAAGATCGAAGTCTGGACTCCAACATCTTCATTGGTTTTTCTATTTCTTTCTTTACTTTGTCTCTGTGTTTCACTGTCTTGTTATTGCTCCATTGCTGCCGAAGGACGAGTTTTTCTGCAGAACGCCTCGTGTTTTCCTGCTCAATCTTAATGTTGCTTACTTGAAAAACACCCACAAAGCATTGCGTTCTCTCTGTCGTGCTTGACCGTGAGGATGATGTTCTTGAGGCTGAATGCTTCTCTGTTCTCTCACCAAACAAAACCTGAAGTCCCAAACAACTCTGTTTTCCTCTCATCCGACTGCAGAACTAATGACGACGGCTTCCTTCTTTGTCCAACTGTGTGTCTGTTTGCTAAAGTGGTGTCCTCTTTGGTTGGTGTCCATGGAGACCAGCCTTGTTTAGAGTCTAATTGAGATGTTGATAACAGGATGGCTCAGATCCATCAGGATGCTCTTGGTGTTGCTCCCTTGGATTCTTCTTGCCAGCACAGGGGTCACTTGTGGCTTCCTACGATGTCCTTTGAGATTTTTCACAGTCTGGAACACCTTGTACTTTTTGATTCTGCTTTGCACTGTGGTCACTGGCTCCTAAAAAACTCTGACATGACTTTTTGTTATCATCTTACTAGCAACCACAATGAGGAACTCTCTCTCTGTGATGGATTCTAATAACAAACTCACCAAGTTTTTGGGTGCAGCCATGACTTGTCGTTGACTAGTAGCTGACTAGAGAGCTACTACACCAGTTGTTCTCAGTTTATAGTGTAATAAAACTCTTTGGAACCTGGTAGAAATCACCAAGGCCATCAAAAAATGCTATAGAAGATGTATTTTCTCAAATGTAATTAATTGTGAACATGACATTTTTAATAAATATGTACAGAAAAACCACAGAAATAGTCAAAGTTATCATGAACATCTCCAACACAATGTTGGAAATGTCTTGCTAGAAGCCACAAGATGCAGCTTTCTCTCTGTGGTGAACCCTAATTGCAAACTCACCAAGTTTTTTGGTTGAAGACGTGACTTGCAGTTGACTAGTAACTGACCAGTGAACTACTGCACCAGCTGTTCTCAGTTTATAGTGTATGAGAACGCTCTAGAACATGGTAGGAATCAATAGGACTAATTGGAATGGTCTAGAAGCTGCATTTTCTCAAAGATAATTAATTGTGAGCATGGAATTTTTAATAAATATGCACAAAAATGAATAGAAATAGTTAAATTTATCATTAACATTTCCAACACAATGTTGGAAATGTCTTGCTAGTAGCCACAAAATGCATAACTTGCAGTTGACTAGACAATCACTGCATCAGCTGGTCTGACTTTAAAGCGTATTAAACTCTCTGGAACCTGGTAGACATCACCAATACCATTAAAAATGCTATAGAAGCTGCATTTTCTCCAAAACTAATAATTATAGGATAGATATTCTAGTAAAAATGTAGTTAATTTCATCATTAGCATGTCAAACACGATGTCTTACTGTCTTACTTCACATGTTTATGTCATTTCCGGTCACATGAAACCTATTGGTCAAATAAACATTCACTAGAAATCAAAATTTTGCAGGAGTATGAGTAGTTTTGGTATTGCCTGATCGGCTCCAGTATTAGCTGTGAGACCACAACAGCAGTCTCAGCTCTCATGTTAAGCTTGTAAAACGATATCAAAAACATATTTAAGCAGCCAGCATGGGTAACAGTGGTAACGGCTACACCAGGCCCCGAAAATGTATAAATAAAAACTTCCTTTTGATATTAATGTGCTTTTTTAGTTGTGAGCTGCCCTTAAATGGTGCTCAATCACTTTTGCGGCGAGCGAGTCCGTCCCTGCTGAGCTCGGCACTAGCTTCCCCCGGCTGATATTCATCAGGACAGCCATCGATTTTAATGACTTGGTCAATAGACACACACTGACTCGGCTCTCAGCATCTCCCCCTCTCTCTCATCCTCTGTATCCATCTCGTCTACTCTCACCTCCTCCTGTGTAGTGGCCTCTTTTTTTTCTGTCCTTTTAAACAAAAATGTCAGTCATTCTGGATTCCCACATTTCAGAAAATGTGTTGTGACAGTCTCGGAGCTCACGATGCGGACAGATTATTTAAGCACTTCTGTTTTATTCCGACAAAAAAAAAAAAAAAAAATGCGCTCAAGTGAAACAAAGACGAGACAATAAAAAAAAAGAAGAAGAAGTGGGTGGTGTGAAGGAAATTAACAATCGGCAAGAAGGTGTGCGGTTTTGATTTGCGCACGATGATAGGCAGGTGTTATGAAAAAGCCCTGCTGAGGACGGAGAAACCAGGTAGGCAGATCACAGCCTGGTGACTGGCATATCTCAGTAGGTGATGAAGTTAAAGCTGCCTTCAAGCTGCTCCGTGTGAATCTGCACACACACACACACACACACACACCCGCACACAAACATATGGCATTTACGTCACACATGCTATGTTCCGTAAACAGACAAATACCTAGACAGACACACACACACACACACCCACGGAGAAAGGCAGTTGCTGATGTGCCCACTGATGCTGAGCGAAGACAAATTGCTCCCTTTGAAGGCGAAGCCAAATCAAACGCGGAGTGTGATTTCTGTCACTGTGGTGTTTGGCTTTAAGGCTGTGAGGCTGACATCTGACAAAACATCCATGCAGTCACACCCAGGAAGTGGTGCACGCCTGTAACTGCACACACACACACACACCCACACACACACACATATGCACGGCCTGTTGTGAGGGTGGATTAAGGAGGAAGAGCTCTGTCAGCTCCTCCAAGATCCAGGCCTTTGCCATCAAAAAGCCACAAAACCTTCTTTTTGCACTTCACTGCTTACCACCATTGTGTCTGGGGGCTCAAACTTTTATTTTTTTTTTAATGCAGCCACGCAGTCGTTTAAGCAGTAGCTTTAACATTTCAACAGGGCTGTCCGGTAATCGCTGCTGAAAACACCCAGATGTGAGACGCTTGACCGAGGTTTGACCACCGAACGTTACTGTTTAGTCTCTTAAAGTTAAAGTCAGCATTTCTAATCCAGTGTCACTACAGTGAATATCTCTTCTCAGTCCACCAGAAAAATGTAGAGTTTGTACACAGCCCTGGCTCTGTACATGGGAAAACAAACAAAGTGGCTCGGGCTGATCGGGACAACTCTATTCCTGCTCTGTCCAGTGCAAATTCTTGATCCTGCACATGTAAGGTAGAATAAATATGGCATTAACTAACTATCTAGCTATGCTAACTATGCTACATGTCAACAATCTTTCTCCAGAATCACAAATTACACCTTTCCGTCAAAAAAGCAACCACAAAAACAGACTCATGATGGATAGCATGGATGACATTATTATTCTGACCTCTTTTAACGACTTAACTAAAAAGACAATTAGTTGTCAACTTCTAAGTTAATCACAAACTATTTTGATACTCAATTAACCAGTCTGAGTAATGGTTATATGAAAAAGGGCTAAAGGCTCTGATTACAGCATCAGAAATGTGAATATTTTCTGGTTTCTTTGCTCCTGAATTATTATACTGAATTTGCAAAACCCTGATCTACATTTTTCACCATTTCTGACATTTTACAGACCAAAAAATGAATTTGCTAATTAAAAAAAGAATTAGTTGCAGCTCTTTTTTCTTGTCTTTTACACTGCAAGCCTTAACAAAAATGAAGCCTACATGAGCAACTGTAGCAAATCAAGGATTTATAAGGGCTGAAAAGCAATACAGCTGCTTACAGTGTGCAGGAATGTGCAACTTAATCGTCTGCGAATGTGCAAATTTACATCGTCTATGATACATGGCAGCTGCAATGCCCTAGAAGCACATACTGCTTTTTTGTTTATTGCACTCTAAAATGGAGCCATAATTTACTAAATGAACACCATGCTGTACTGAAGAACACTAAATAGTAGCAATTAAGACCATTAAAGTATTAGGAAAATGTTCACTGAGGTAACAAATCAAGTGAGAAGTAGGCTCATTTTCTCATAGACTTCTATAGAACCTGACTTCCATAGGAGTCGCCCCCTGCTGGCTGCTAGAAAGACTGCAGGTTCGAGGTATTTCTGTATTGGCTTCATTTTTCAAACTTGAAAGCTACGTCCATCTTGTATGTGCAATATGGTGTGATTGGTTTGATTGCATTTTATTAATCAATCAAACCAATCAATCCTTTAGGACAAAAAAAACTGACATCACTGACAAGCCTGAAAAGTCATTCTTCCTAACAGCCAGCAGGGGGCGACTCCTTAGGAAGTCAGATTGCATAGAAGTCTAAGAAAAAATTTGATTTGTCACCGCTATGAAAATTTCCTAATGAGTTTATGGTCCTGATTGCTAGTTTCAAGTCTCCTTTAACACAGCATGATGTTAATTTAGTAAATTATGGTCCCAATTATGGTCCCATTTCAGAGCAAAACAGATAAAGCACCTTTTGCATCATTTCCGCATAGAAATCAGTGCGAAAATGACGATCTCACTTGATTTGTTACCTCAGTGAAGCTTTTCCTAATGAGTTTATGGCCTCAATCCCTATTTTAAAGGCTCCTTCAATAAAGCATGATGCCCATTATGGAAATTAATGTCCCACTTGGAGGAAAAACACACAATAAAGCAGCCCATGCTTTAGGGCGTGGCTATCTTGTGATTGACAAGCTGCTAAAATATCAAGTTGTTACATCTGGCGTCTAAAAACCAAGGTGGCAATGGACAAAATCCAAACTTGAGGCTTCAAAACACTACGTAACGTCTATGTGTGTGTATCTGTGGCTGCTTTAACTCAATTTGTAGCCTGGTTTTATGTCCAACATTTGTGTGACTCACAATTTCTGCCCTGGAATCATATTTGTCATTTCGTATCCTCACCTCAGCCATTAGAGAGTTGCACAACACTGACCTCTAACCTGCAACAGCTTTCCTTTCTCTTCCACTATTTTGTTGGGTTTTACTTTTTTTTTTTCAGCCCTAGCACGAACAGCAGGTCCAAGATAAGTGTAACAGACGAGAGCCAGAACCGAGGTCGCAGGAGCTTACCCTCCATATTTTAACACTATGCCGCTACAGCAGGACAGTAGGTGTCTTTGCCACAATGATATGCAGCGTTAATTGATTTAAAGCAGAATACATAAAGCCTGTGGGTGGCTGGGATTTGTGGCTTCTTGGAGTAAAATGAGAAGAAAAAAAAGGAAGGAGGGAGGGAAAAGGAGAAAGCAAGTGACACATAGAGATAATCAGAAAGACAGAAAAGCACAGACGGCACGGTTGTATCGGGCAGACTATGAGGTGCAGAGCGGTCGCGGTGGCATTGTTGTGATTAAAGCAGCGGAGTTAAGTGTTCTTGTCAGCGGAGAGGTCTGCTGAAGAGACGTCACGGCTGCTAATTTACTGGTGCTCAACATTTTACCTATTCCCACTGTCCTTGTGGCATTACCACAATGACATGCTTACTAATGTCTATTCAGTGCCAAGCAGGAATATAAAAAAAAAAAACAGATGAAATGCTTGAGGAGATCTGAGATTCAAGTGCCTCTATTTGCAGTTTGACCTTCATACAGGCTTGTACAGGATTTCAAGTGTATGAAATTGACACAGGGATGTTTCCCTGCTGCCTTTGAAATACAGCAGCTGACACATTGTAAGCAGACAAACTGAATCACAGCAGCAGTGTTCCCAAAGCCGAATATTTAATAATCCTACATCCTCCCCTGTAAAAATTATCAGCATAAAAGCTATAATTCCAATTAAACTCGAGCTTTTTTGGCCTGTTAGAGGAATAAATTTTGACGCGTAAATGGTTAATGGCTCGCGACAGTCTATTGAACACGGCAGAAGCTAAAAAGCTCTTATTCGATGGAGACCGGACCAAGCCGAAGACACCGTCTAATTATCCATTTCCAATTCTACCTGCAGACTCATTTCGATGTATCACAGGCAGCCCCCAAAATAATTGCTTTTTCCCAATCTACAAGTTCATTTGCACACATTTTATTGATCAAAATGAGTCAGGAAAAAGAAAACAATCTAAACCTAAATTAAAGGCTTCATTAAATGTGAAAATTGGTCGGGGAATTGCGAACATCTGTTTCTGGCGCCCTGCGTCATAAACTCCAAGGTTAAAGCAAACACCAATTTATGGCTTGCAGACTCAGGCACGAGCCGGAGCTGTGAGCCACCTTCACAAACACACCGTAAGTCAACAAGGCTTCAAAAGATTTCAGCGGAGATGTGAGGGCAGGGACTGAAAGCTCTTCCTGCCTCGTGTTTAGCGGGACCGGGGTGTATGTATCGCAGCAAAAAAAGCAGTGAAAAGATTAACCTGACACACTTAGAGCCAATTCCAGAGCACAACACTACAGATGTTGCTGCTGTATGGGGGTTTCAGATCAGTGCGACGCGTTCTTGTTTCCAAAGGACCCACTATAGGGAGTGCTGCAGGTTTTCTAGTCTCTCTGCTGCTTGCCGTTCTCTGCGACCTTGGAGCAGCTTTGAAGTGAATTGGCTCTAGTTGCAAGTTGTATTTTAACAACCCCTTGCTTGAGTGTTTGCGGCCTTGTTTATGACTGTTGGCATCCGAAGCTGCTCTGGTATACAGACAGAGGGCAGAGGCCTGTGCGTTTCATTCCAGCGCTGCCCTACATAAGGGGAGGTCACAAGGAACAGAGAACTAAGAGTACATTGATTTAATACCAAACACCCTCCCAGCTTGGATTCGCTCCTGAGCTTCGGAACAGATCTGCTTTTACTTAGGCTTTGAAAGTTATAGAGAGTGATTCTAAAGAATATCTGCCTCCGTGGCGCTCCAGTTGTCTGTGCTTACCTCTGGGATGTCCCGGGTCACTGAACTCGTACTTTCCACTCCCGACTGTCCGGAGCATCTGCAGCCCGTTTGGACCATCCTGATTGTCTACAGCTGAGGGTTGGGCATGCCCTGCTGCCACCGCCTGTCCGTTGGTGAGAGGCAGGGTGGGAGGCTGGATGAGGCTGGGGTGAGAGGCTAAGTGGCCGTTGCCCATCATGCTGTGAGGGTTTGGATGAACCACTTGGTTGGCCTGGGCAGTGAGGGCGGACGGTGTCACCGTCGGCTGGGCTGAGGCGTACGGAGGCTGGCTGGGCATGCTCAGCACCATGGAGGGCGGCTGCTGGGTGGACTGCGGCGTCAGCTGGAAGTGGGCCGTCATGAGGGGGTGCTGCGGGGGCACCGGCGTCTGGATGGACGGGGTTACTCCGATGATGGACGACTGCGCGGTCACGCTGTGGTTGAAGGAAGGTGGCTGGGGGAGGGCGTAGGTGTGGGGAAGGAGGCTGGGCTGGCTCACTGCCGCTACTGGTGAAGCCCAGGAAGGACCTGATGGACAAACGGACACAGAGGAGAGAAAAGAGAAGACACTATTGACGCACTTTCAGACATGGGTATGTAACAGTGGTGCTTCATAAATATGAAAAACTAGAAGGAATCTAGAAAAATATGGAAAAACTGACATACATCACTTAATTTGTCCTACAAAATGTAGAAATATCAGTATGTTCTTGCATATAGAGAAATCCTGTGCAATATTATAATCTTGTACAGATCTGAATTTCTTCCTATGTAAGAATCTGTACTACATCAGCACTAGTTATGTACACCGATCAGCTACAACATCATGACCACTGACAGGTGAAGTGAATAACACTGATCTTATTGGTACTATGTGGTGTTCTGATGGAAAACCTTGGATTTTAACATCCATGTTGATGAGACTTAGACACCCAAATAAACATTGTCCCACAACAAACACACTCCCTCATGCAAATGGAAATCCAAAATATTACTGGTCTACCCCTGCAGTAAATGCACCCCACCACATGGAAAAACATCAAACAATCAGGAACATGTTGAGGAACATGACAATGACCCAACATGTTGATTTGACCTCCAAACTTCCTACACCCCATGGTGATCAAGAATCAACAGGATGCAGTGGAACAAGTTTGATTGACAGAGGCCCCACTGCACAAGCCAGAGCATCCAAAGGATCCAGTGCCAACGTCCTGGTTCTAGACCCCATAGGACACCCTGAGAGGTCCTCTTGTCCATGTCCAATGGTTCAGAGCATTTTTGACCACATAAGGGGGACCAACAAAATATTAGGCAGGTGGTCATAATGTTATGCCTGATCGGTGTATATACCTTGTTTATTTGTATTTTTTGACTGACATTTTTGCACTATTACTAATACCTGCTGCTGTAACACTGTAAATTTCCCCCATGTAGAATTACTAAAGGCTCATCTTATCTGATTATCAGACACAAGTCACTTGTAATGTTCCTTACTGCTACACTTACAAGAGTGATGGTGAGAGAGCCTAAACACATAGGAATCTTAACTTATCAGACTCTTAATAATATCCAAGTAACTAATTAATCACACCTATTCAAGATTTCTTCAATTCTGAAAATTCCATCCATATGTGACGATAATCTACATAATACTTTGTCGACAAAAACTATCCCAACAGCTGTGATGGTGCTCAGGACTCAACCTGAGGATGCAACAAGTGATTTAAGTGCAATTTATAAACTGTGACTCTTTCTGTGCACCCGTCTTGAAAGCAACTTGGTATGAACTGTCCTGATTCTGTTTCCATGTAGAGAAAATTTCTAATCAGAAGTAACTGCTGAAGTTAAGAGAACCTAATCTAAGAAGCTAAGCCACTATTTTACATGAGTAAATTTGCTCGGCTCTCTTGCTTTGGAGATGCTCATAAGGATCCTTATGCTGTCTGATGCTGCAGGTGTTTAATAAACTCAGAGGAAAGACTCCTAAACAGCTGGAAGCAACAAAGTGAACTTCAGCTCCTGTAAACACTTTGTCAAAACCTGGATGACATTCATTACTGATGAGTTTTAATTCATCTGGCCTGTTACAGATTCTGCCTTCATCACAGCAGAGCAAAGTGAAAAAGCTGTTTGGACACTCATATTGGGTGTTTTGCTCTCCTGTGATGCTTTTGGATGAAAAGTGGGCCTGGAATGTGGAAAAAGCCTTCCCCAAAACACACAACTGGAAGTAACTTGCTTGTCCGTGTCTATCCATTAATGTGACTGAATGCAGGCCAGACTTGTGCTGTGTTTAAAGAGATAGAGAATCTTATTTAGTAAGTTTGCTGTTGCAACTTTTACAGAGAAGTGATCAGTGTGCTCATTCAGTCATGCAGCCGACACCTTCAGATGCCGTCAGACGAGCAGACAGGAGCTCTATTTATGCAGCGTACACACAGTAGCGCCATGTGAACGCGGAGATAAATGCATTTGTATACTGTATCTCGTTTGCGGTATTTTGGTAAGCTGCAGACAAAACTGAAGAACGAGGGCAGAGTGCTGATTTTAAGTCTGATATTAGATGATCAAACAGAGACAGGAAGCAGCATGAGAAGGCAGACTCCAGCATGAGTCTGTTCCTCACCACCACCACAACTGTCAGTGAGCTGCTCCACTTCAGTCCAAGTTTGTTTTTGACTTGGAGACTTAATATAAAACACAAAAATGTCTGCGGCGACGTACAGATCTGCGCCCAAAGTCAACATCATTATAAGATTTGGAGATGCATTTTGCTACAAGGCCAACAAACGGTTTCCCTGAAAGCGAAACGCTCGACGCACGCGGCATTTGGCACCATTATCTGTACAGGAGTCTGTGTTTACCCAGACGCTGTGAGCCAATCATTTCTCTACCCCGAGGCGTTACATGCTAAGGGAAGAACGTGGCCATATTGGACCCGAATGCTGCCTCCCCCTCCCTCACTTCCTCACTCCTTCATCTCTGGCTCCTGCTGCCATGGTCCAAGCTCCAAAAATAGCTGCACCACTCTGCTAAAGGGCCAAAGGCTAAATCACAGCATGCAAAAAAAAAAAAAGCTAAAGAAAGAGGGGAGGAAAAAAAAGAAGAAGAAGAAGCCCACATTATTCATGCTACTAGCCCTGCTGATATAATAGTCTGGACAGAGATGGATGGGGAGGGAGGGGGAGATAAAGACAGACAGTAGGAAGAAAAGAACCAAAGGGAAGAGGGTGGGAATAGAAGACCCGGGAGGAGAGGCCGGTTCACTTCATAATTCACATGTCATTGAGCTAATCGGCACCAACACTGCATTTCATTTCCCCTCTTTTGTAGCTCATCTTGATAGAGGATTCTAATCAAATGGGTGAGCATAATGGTCCCACATCTCACAAAGCGTCGAGGTTTTTTTTTAATGCAGTGTTGATTAGAATTTGACGTAAACGCATCGTATCTGCCCCTTTTTCCCATTTCGACCAGAAAAACATTTAATTAATCAGGCGATTTCATTACCGTGACCCCACGACGACTGAAATTTACAAAGCCGCGCAGCTGCATTAATATTAAATGTATCCCGCACCTCTGAACTAAGCATTAAACTCTTATTTTTTATTTATTTGCTGCACAATTTGAGCCCAACGCCGCATCAGAAAAAGCCCCAAACTATTACCGCACTAAAGTCGGAACGAAAACTTCTCCCTTTCAAAGACAAAACTTTCTTTTCAACAGACACAACGGTGAAGTTTTTTTTTTTTTCCGTTCAAAGGAGCCCGTTGATTAATTCTGGCACAGTTGGCAGAGAACTTTCTGGCAAACACAGTTCAGTGAAGTGTGGAGAGGAGCTGGCTCCGTCGCAAACGCCAGTCACAGTTTTGAATAGCGCGCACACGCAAATCAATATGCAACACTATGCTTCGGGTTTGAGTGTCATACGCGGCGGCATGCTGGGTCGGTGACATCTCACTCTCCTCGCGCTCCAGTCTGCAGTGTGGGTGGATGGAGCTGCTGTGTCGGTGGGGGCGAAAAACCTCCTCGCAGTGGAGCATCTTCTCACACCTCCTCCTCGACGAAACTGTTTGATAAATAATCCACGAGCCCATCTATATGTAAGATACGCGGGTTTCTAATTAGCCAAGCGTGTTTTCATGCTTTGCTGCGGCGGAGTAGCAGCTGTGTGCAATAATCTGGATTTGTGGAGCCAGAATTTCCACTGGAACAAGCGCTCGCGTGCCAGTGTTATTCTGAAATGAGACACATTTGTGGATGAGCGGGAGGCAGAGGCCAGCAGAGCAATGGAAGGAAATTAACAGCTTAAGGGCAGAGCCATTCTGGGTGAGTTCATTACAATAAAGGGTAAAAAACTCCAACTTAACTCCTTGATGTCTGTGCGGCAAACTGCTGCTGCACTGTGTTTTAAAGTGGCATGAAGGGAATAAGGTCGACATCTAAATTAGACCTGGTGGAGATCATTTGGAGGACTTTTGCTATATGGGTTTAATTGAGACGGAATTAGCCTGACACAATAACATTAACAAGGACAATAAAATGAAGGCGGGAAGGAGTATTTTTCCCCCCAACTTCTTGATATCAAACTGACATTTCTATAATTATATGCATAATTAATCTGGTTTATGTAAAGCTGATGTTTGTGGATGTACATTATGCATGAATGTATAATGGGAGGGAAGCATGTATCTTATGTAGGGCAAGGCAAGTCAAGATGCCTCATTAGCATCGGGATGCTAGTGCAGCCGGCCGTTTGGGGTGTGGCGCATCAGTGTGTGGTCCATGCACGCATCTGTAACACGGAGGCACACTGAGGATGTAAAAGTGTGTAAACTCACAGCACAATTGTGTGTGTGTGTGTGTGCGTGAGGGGGGTGGTTCATTACCGGTGGGTTCGCCATCTCGGTGCTGCTTGGCGGGAGGCTCGTCGGTATCCCATGGTGTGAGCTGGTTGATGGGCGTCTGTCCCCACCTCACCCCCGGAGCCAGCAGCAGCCCCGGGGTCTGGTTGTCTCCCGGAGAAAGCCCGGAGACCTGCAGGACGAAAGACAAAAAGCCGATTAGCGCGTCACAATCATACAGCCATTCTCCACAGCTTGTTTAGAAAATCAAGCACAATATTTCATTTTACAGCGCTGAATGAAAAACGCAACAAATCACAGCCATCTGAACTTGTTCTTTAAGGTCTACAAATGAGCCATGATGATGGAGTGTGCCGTATAATTAGCAGTGAGTGAGTGATGATTACAGCCTATATATAATGGGAGCAAGAGGAGGGGAGGAAAAAAAAACCTGTGCGCAGCCTCAAGAGTCCTCGCAGAGAGACCAATATTTCTTTTTTTATATACTAATAACAATTAACTTTGCTGTGTGAGCTACATTCAAATTCAGATCCTTCCCCAGAGATTGTGTATATCTTAATTTTGTATTGAATTAAACATTTTGTTCAGTCAAGTGAGATAATAAAGCCTGAATAGTCGAAAGTAAAAAAAACGGTTTTGCAAGGATGAGAGAAAATAAAAAAAAAAGAAGGTGACAATGTGTGCAACTTCACTTCGAAGTTCCCTAAGCCTTTTCTGTGCACCCACATCTCTAATATTTTGTTCTGGTAGGGGAGTAAGAAATGTTATCAGGCAAGCACAGGCTGATGAAAACACAGGGTCAATCACCACTGGACCCCTGAGCAATATTCGCCTCTCCCTATCTGCAGTTTGGACGCTCGGTCTAACAAGCAGGCAGGGAGAGGGCAGAGCCAAGCCTCATTCCCCTGCTCGCCCCAGCCAGCCTCCTGAGTTAATAGAAAAGACCTGGTCACCAGGCCCCTCCTGTGTCCTCCTCGCTGATCCCTCCATCCCTCCCTCCCGGCCCTCTATTCCATTATCCCCCCCTGACCCGGTGTCCACTTCATCAAGCACGCCATCATGCATTCCAACAGCTGTGTCGACAAAGACCGACGGAGCGCGGAGGCCGACCGACCGCACAGACACAAAAAAATGCAATCCAAACAATCTGGTTCACGGCGAATTAATGTGCAGCTTTACATATTGGATTGATCCCACTTGTGGAAAATTTCCGTTCCTACTTTAGGACGGATTTATCACAGCTTTACAGGCCTTTATATTATACAGTAGGGATAATCAGGCCAATAATTAGCATTTTATCAAACATCTTTATTACTATCTTTATTAACAGCTTATCAACAAATCAAATGTGCCACATTGGGTCTGATGCAGCTGCCTCTCCCTCTGTCTGTAATGAACTGATTATCAGTCAGACAGATCATCAGGACAGATACTTAACATTTTTCTGATTAGGCCTATCCATAAATTACTGGCCAATTATCAATAAATTAAAGGCACTACATCAGGTCTGATGCACGGTTCTCTGTCTGTCTGCCGTCACTCTGTAGTCTCAGAAATATCTCTCAAGCAGAAAAACAGAGCAACAAACACAAGTCATCACTACAAACCAGGAAGTGAACTACCTTCACAGTGGCTAAGGCTAGCTAACGGCTAGCGGCTAAGTTAGGAGGCAGCTACCTGAAACAGAATCTGGAAAACAATAATTAAAAATGCTGTATGATCTGGACCTTAGTGGACAATAAATGTGATAGTGAAATGAAAGATTGAGAAAATAGAGAAGAACCTCAGACGTAACTCCAGGAAGAATACCCAGCTGTTGTCACAAACCAGGAAGTTAGCTACTGTCACAGTGGCTAAGGCTACGCTAGTGGCTAGTGGGTAAGTTAGAAGGCAGCAGAAGATAATTTAATCACTCCTATTTCTATTTTACATATTCAGTTATTGTCACCTTTATTAATGAAAAATATAGTTATTAGTGCTGTCAATCGATTAAAATTTTTAATCGCGATTAATCGCATGAATGTCATAGTTAACTCGCGATTAATCGCAAATTAATCGCACATTTTTTATCTGTTCTAAATGTCCCTTAAATTATCATTTTATACTAGGAGGAGGCGGAGAATTCGCGTCAGCTGTGTTTGGCCATCAAGTGGTATTACAGACTGGATGTGCTAGGATGAAAACTCAGTTCACTCTGACAACACACACAGATAACTTTGGTCTTGTCAGTCGTCATGTGCGCACCCCAGGCCGCCGTCACCTGGCGGAGCATCTGGACCAGCGGCACACGGTTCGGGACCCGGAAAAGGAGCCGACAGAAACGCGAGCGAGAATATTACTGCTGTACCACCACCAGCAGGAGATCCTATCTGACTCTGACGGCGAACACCTCTCCCTCGACCTCGCCAACCATGCCACCGCCCCATCCACCCCCGCCGGCGTTAATCTCGCGATAAAAAAATTGACGCCGTTAAAATTGATTTGCGTTAACGCGTTAATAACGCGATATTTTTGACAGCACTAATAGTTATGAATGCTCTCTGTTATCACATGCTGTTAAAACATTACATTTAAAGTACATCAGCTCCAAATATCGGCTATCTACCTTTTTTTGGGGCACCAAAAATCAGCATTGATGTCGGTCCTATAAAAAAAAAAGAAAAACTGAAACACTGAAGGGATGCTGCTTTTTACTGCTCTAACCTGAGTAGGAAAGAAAGAATATTTGCTAATTGTTTTGATTTTTGAATGAGAAAATTAACTACTTTCATAGTGGCTAAAGCTACGCTAACGGCCAGCAGCTAAGTCAGGATGCAGCCACAGATTAGCCTGAAACAGAATATGGTAAACGATAATGAAGAATCCTTTAAGATCTAGGCTTTAGTGGGCAATAAAAGTTGTTATTGATCCCTAATCAGTTGATCTCACAATAACGGCAAGCATATGTCACATGATGCTCTGACATCACCACTCAGTTATAATAATCCTTATTAATAAAGAAGTGTAGTTATGAACGAGATGTTTCCTGTTTTGCTGTTAAAATGAAACATATATGGGCATGCCGATAACCTAGTGGTTATGTCCTGCGTCCCATGTGCAGAGGTGTAGCAGACGTGCCGGGTTCGATTCCAACCTTGGCCATTTGTCGTATGTCCTTCTCCACTCTCTCCTGTTTGTGACTCTATCCACTTTCCTCTCTAATAAAGGCACAAAAGCCCAAAAAATAAAAACATATATAACAGCTCCACATATCGGCTGTTGGTCTTCAACTCGGTATCGGCCCAGAAAAAGCCCATGTCAGTCAAGCTCTATGACCCAGTACTGATGGATCACAACGCCTGCTGTCTAATAAACAGCTTTATAACAGCAGACAACTTCAATGAGTGTCACTTACTTGATAAATCTATGCTGAAAGTTATCTGACAGTTTTGTAAGTGCTGGGGGGCAAACTGGGAAAGAAAAAAAAAAGAAAAAGAAACAGCAAAAAGGAAACATCTCAAGGCAAAGCAGAAAACAGAGTGATGGAGAATGAAGCCGAGTTTAGGGGGGTAGACAGGCTGTCAGGTCTTTTTGTCCGGCTCAACCTGTCGACTTCAGACAAGAGAAAACTGAAATGGTTTACTCAGAGAATGCCCTAAGCGCTCAATTCCATCTGAGAGCCCCGGAGAGTCGGGGAGAGAGAAAATTCGGACCATTTTCAAGGTGAGGAGCCGCTTTTCTATAGCCCACTATTTGTTTTAATGAGCGTTGTTCCTCCTCCGCTCGGCGTGCTTTACTGTATTCCTCTCAAGCCATTGCTTTACCTTCCCCTCTATACAGGCAACTCCTCATTAACTCGCAGCATTGACTCTCTTACTTTTCCTTTAGCCCTGCACCTGCCTCATAACACTCTCTCATTAATACTCCCACCCATTTACCCAAAACAGAGGAGGAAAACAGGAACGATCTCTGCCGCTGAAAGGCAATCCATCTGTCACAGTTTTAGTGCAGCAGGTAAAAAGGAAGAGGAGGTAAAAAAATAAAAAAAAGGTTCTTAGTCAGCGCCATCACATTGACAGCATATCAGCCCGGCTCGGGAACAATCCTGACTTGAAAATGATCAAGGTTAGATAGGAAACACACACACACAGCGCACACACAGCAGGTGAAAATACATGCGCACACACACACACAAGCGAAGCCGGGGAGATATCAGACGGGATGTTTATTAAGATGGCAGACTTTGCTGCAGGCAGGAAGGAAGGTACTGTAGGTTCTGGGACAGCGGCTGCCATTTTCTCTCAGTTTTTATTTGCTCTCCCTATTTCCAGTCCCCTCCTCCCTGGCCGCCCATTATCACCGGGCAGCAGATGGTTTCCTCTGACTTGACAAAAACCCATGCTGGAGAAGAGAAGGGGCGAGCCAGATAAATAATTTTTGAGTCGTGCCAAGCCATTCTGTGTTTGTTGTCGAGGCTGGCTGGGGAGGGGATTTATTTTTTTTTATATCGCGCGCAACATCCCTGCATATGGACCACATGCTGTAGGTGTGGAACGTGGCACTTGAAAACAAACACGCACGACAGTGTAATTACTGTCGAGAGCATATGCACACCTATGAATCTGCGAATACGAGTAAACATAAAGGATGTTCTTGCTAATCTGGAATTTGTTTTTGCTTTATGACATGCCCACGTGATGCACACAAACCTCTGCTACCCGACTTAAATTAACCAATTCATTAAAATTAAAAGTGCCAAACACACTCGTGCACACTGTCTAACTCGCAAAAAATACACTGAGTTGCAGCTTTTCAGTGCAACACCTTAATCAGGGCAATCCATTTGAACTAGGAAGTGGCTCTAACTCAGCAACCAATCACATTCCCCCTGCACTGTAGGAAGACATGAATCCCAAACATCATTCTACTGGTTCTCAATAACACACAGGAAGCTAGAAAACACTCCATATATTTGCAATTAAGTCAAGCAATTAATCGATTTCAAATCAAAATTGCAATTTTAAGCAATTCAATTAACAAATGGCAAAGACTGCAGGTTAGGACAGATGTTATGCAAAACTTCTGACTTGGAATTTAAGCTGTGGTGTCAGGTGAAAATGCTCCATCATATTTTAAAGCTATTACATAATGAAAACTAAACTGATGCCTAAACAGACAAAAGTATATCGCAAATCAAGTCACAGCTGCAATATCATATACCACGGGTAAACTATGGCTGCTGTATAGCTCACTGAGTTAAGGCGTTGCCACATGGGCGCAGGTCGCCAGCAGCGGTCGTGAGTTCGAATCCAGCTCACGGCACTTTCCTGCTCCTCTCTACCCCCTTTCACTCTGTCTATCAATGAAACTTCAAGAAATCCCCCCCCCCCCCAAAAAAAAATTAGAATATTTAATATGAGTAAAATACTATAATATGACTGACCCTCAAATGCAAAACCACACTCCCCAAAAATATGTGTATAAATTTACCCCATAATGCGCTACGGGTACATTTGTGATTGTTACTTGATCGCATGTTTTCTAACTTTACATGTTTTATTGAAAATTGTAAATAAGTAGAATGATACGGTATTCAAACACATCATACGTAGAGAAAATTAATGTTTGCAGGCTCCTCTTTATAAAAAAACATCTGCCTGATGACGATCTACCTCCAAAACCTTGCAAAACAATAAGTCAGGCAGCGTGCAGGAGTCTTTTCGAAACTTTTCAATATCCTCTCCTACACACCTTTCTGATGAAACAGATATTCACAAAGAAAAAGATTACTTCTACTACATATATTTTCCAAAACAAATGACAGCAATCTTCTCAATCGAAAGCCTGGAACTAGAGGCAGAACCGATTAATCGGGCTGATGAATTGATTTTTTACAAGCAGTCGGTCTGCGATGGCTTCTGGGACTGAGCTACTGCAGCTAATGGATCATTTAATGGTGCATATGAGCCAACAGAAATCTATAAACAGCGCTGGCGACAGAAAGTGACACAGTGCGTTTACTGCAACATCAGATGTCAATATGTTTCACCAGATCAGTAGCAGAAGCTGCTATGTGCTGATGAATGCTGATGCTAAGAGCAGCTAAGATTTGTTTTATTACAAAGCTCAGTTTCTTTATTAATCATCTGTGGGCATTTATTTAGTTGATATATTTTTACATTTAAGATACATAAGTGCAGATTTACTGACGCAAATAGAAACAACGCAGATGTCAGTTTAAGTTCAGCATCTCTTTAAGTATTACTTATAAGCTGCTGTATTTTATCAGATGCAAAGAGCAACATGGTATCAGCATTACATACCAGTCACCCGCCAGCTGGAACCAACATTTTTTACCATTTTTCCACAAGATTAATCAGCGTATTTTCTGTAGACGGACTAATCAATAAATCAACTCGTTATTTGAGGTCTGAAGCAGAACATAAGGTCAGTTTACAGCTATATTTAATCATATGTTCGAGCGCTGCTATTAAAATGTGCACCAGTGATTTGGCTCCAAATTTAACAGGAGATTGGTGTGAATTTTTTTTTTTTTTTTTCCAGTCTTGTTCTGTAAAGCTCCCCCTGGAAAGCCATCCTCAGAATCTGAAGCATCTGCTCGTCCTGCTCACATACAGCAGAACCAGCAGTATCCTCCCTCCTGCTTCTCAGACCTCCGAATGATGCCGACATGTCAGAATCAGTGCACTGAAGAGCGGAAGATAAAATCAAGACGAATCAGGCCTAAATATATACTTGTCCTCCTCTGTCCGGGCAGCACCGACAGCAGTCTTATTCTGGGAGGCGGATCAGCTATTTTTTTCCCGGACATGGCAAACGCTGACATCTGTCACTATGTGCGCTCTAACATCCCGCAGTAAGTAGCAGCAGCAGCATTACTGCAGAACACCAGAACCTCTCGCCACTGGCCGCCATCTGCTGCGGGCACATATAAGAGTGGGGGGCCTCGTGGTGATCCAGGGCTCTGAGCTCTGATTGCTTTGAGTTATCCACAACATCCACATCCAAATAAACAGCAAGCGTTTGCTCATGGCTTTGTGTTTGCCTTTGCTTTTTGTTCGAGCCAGCCCTCGTCTGTGTGAGTTATTGCACCAGTTCAATCCTATAAAAACAGGGAGGAGGACACCAGGACATGCTGAATAAACTCCACCGTGCTCTTAATATACCTCAAGCTACACCTAAACTGAAACGAGAGCAAAAGAGTGTATTTGATTAGATATTTCACAAAAAAAAAATTTATAAACTTGGAATTAACATGAGCAACATTCTTCCAAGTTCCCACAGGTGATATCAAAGCTGCAAAAAAGACAGCTCCTCATTCATAGATATTTCACTATTCAAATCTTTACAACCTCTACTAATTGCTTTCATTACTCTTTTCTGCATATCAGCTCTAGAAAGATGTTTCACCATGCTGAATGTATCTTCCAACATACCTGTTATTCTGTATTCTATTTTTGAGCCATGCTGCATTTATTGTGTTGACAAAATAGTCAGTATTTTCTTGAATTTGTTTTCACACTTCTCTGTGTAAACACTGCCTGCAGCTCAGCCGAAAAACCTCTGAATTTTTGTCATGTCACTGTTGGTTGCGGGTGAGTCAGTCATTGCTCATGGTCTTTTTTTTTGTTTTTTATGCAATCTGGTGAAAATTTTTTACTTTTCGTCCCAGTCGACTCAGGGCGAAGGCAGGGGACCCCCCAGACAGGACGCCAGCCTATCACAGGGCTGACAGACAACCAAGCACACTCTCATTCACACCTACGGACAATTTAGGATAATCAATTAACCTCATCATGTTTTTGGACTGTGGGAGGAAGCCTGAGAAGCCGGTGAAAACCCACGCTGCACAGGGAGAACATGCAAACTCCACACAGAAAGATCCCAGGCGTCCTAACCGGGACGTGAACCGGGGATCTTCTAGCTGTGAGGCGACAGTGATAACAACTGAGCAATCGGTTGTAGAACACAGCAATTTTGGTGAAATATAACAGATTTAATCTTATATTTAGACAATTTTTTTAACATGTCAGAGCATCACAGAGCATCTACAAACTCATGTCTCATATTACTATGCGCATCAGCTCTAGAAAGATGTTCCACCATGCTGAATGCATCTTCCAACAACTTCCTCCGCTGTATACTGTTTTTGAGCCATGCTGCATTTATTTCATTCTAAAATATGCTTTTTTTTCTCTCAGTTTTTACGAATTTGTTTCATACTTGTCTCTTATCTGCTCCATGTCAACACAGCCTGCAGTTCAGTCAAGTTTTTGTCATGTGACTGTTGATCACAGGGGAGTCAGTCATGGCTTCCCGGTTGCAGAACCTGACGCAAATGGTTTATTTTTTGTGACTTATTAAATAGGCTTTGTCGAATATGTAGATTTTGATGAAAGGTCACAATTTTAATCTTATTTTGGATTTTTTTTTAATGCAACTGAGCACCACAGATGGTTAGTTCAAGGACCATCAGAAAGTCAAAATGTGGCCATTTGTTCTGTTATTAGTTTCCAGTTTTGATAAATTGTATAATTTTAATGATTTTTTAAAAAACTAAATGTGTCATTTAAACCTTCCAGTATGTTTTAATAAACCTAATCCGGAACACACAGATGCACAGAGATGGCGTTCCTTCCGAAAAAGAAATCCCTTTATTGGTCGACTTTGAGAAAAATGGCAGAAGAGAGGTGGATGAGTTTGTCCGTAGCCCAGCCGATCCCAGCAACATTACAGCACACACTGATCGAATCAACTAGCTGCTATGAGATTTAATAACAGGCCTGGGTGAAAAACAGGTGTAGTGAAGGCAAAGTGGAGGGAAAAAAAGCAGGAGGAGGGCCTTAAATGAAGAAAGGCGCAGAGACGGTCAGTTACAAAACCACATTGAAAAGCTAATCTTGTGAAATGTCATTAGCACAACCGCCAGACACGACGAGACGGCAGCGAGCAGGCCGCCGCTACACCGGCTGATTATGTTCCACCTTTTAAGATTCAGTGTTCCTCTGGTGGCGAAGGCTCTTTTACACACAAGAGGAAAACAACAGACTGCGAGCGAGGAGGAGGTTCACTGTTGTGTGATAGCACTCAGCTGGTATGGTAATCAGGCAGGCCTGTTAATGCGCAGTTGTTTTTCCTGATAGCTTTGGCCATTAATTTCTTCCAAACGGCTGGACCTGGAATGGACCGCTGGTGGTCCAGTGTGGAGATGCCATTACGGTTTAATTTAAATGCATCCACGAAGCAAAAGGAATAAATAAATAAAAAAAAAACAACACCTCCACAATCAGGCGTCTATCTCCGGGGAGATGCATGTACACAAATTTAATCATAATCAAAATTTCAATAACAGCAGTCACTTGCCGTTGCTTCCTATATCGTGCACGGCCGTGAAATAATATCACATTGTAATTCCACACCATGAACAAATCATATAAGAAAACAAACACAGTATGTGCTGCGAAGGAAATGAAATTTAACTCCAACAGAATGGCTTTTTCTTCCCCTTGGCCAGGCGTGGACTGATACAGTGAATTTGGTTGAAATGTGGAGGGTGATGGAAATAATGGCTTTCCTCGGAGAAAAGAAACAGAAAGAAACGGCGGCGGAGGAAGGAGTGAAAGATTGAGAGGCAGAGTAAGACAAACCCATCCATCACGTAGCCTTGTATCATTGCCTTTGACAGATCATTTTCAGCGTTTTCTAAAATAGAGAGAGGGAGAGGAGGAGAAGAAAGAAGTCTCCTTTTTCCTCCTCCTCCTCCATCCGAAAGGCTCCAACCAAGTGTGGTCCGGACTGACCAGGAGCGCTCAGGAGTGCACAAAAGCGCACAACCTCGTTTTTCTTTCTCGGACATTATTCACTTACTGTATAGAGGTATCTCCTTTCCATGACAACGCGCTGACACCTAAATGTGAAGTGGATTTGTTCTGGACTTCCGTCATAATGGTGCTGAATGCTGGAGCCAGACCACGGGGCGGCTGTGTCCAATCTATTAGACTGGAACATAGCAGAGCATCTCACGAGTAAACAAAAGAGACCACTGCGCCATTTTTGGCAGCCATCTTAAAAAAAAAAACCGAGCGGCGCACCAACATGCCGAACACAGCGGTGCCATAGATGGCGAAG
Organism: Dascyllus trimaculatus; assembly: GCA_024666655.1. Classification (NCBI taxonomy): domain Eukaryota; kingdom Metazoa; phylum Chordata; class Actinopteri; family Pomacentridae; genus Dascyllus; species Dascyllus trimaculatus. The sequence goes on from CM045455.1 coordinate 27,763,973, forward strand.
GTGCAGAATGATGGCTGCATACTGAGGAGCCAGACAGGAATTCAGGTAATACTCCGAACAACCAAATGCGATCCAAAACTGCGATTAGACTTGTGAGCGGTTAAGATGTTCACATTTTTTAAGCATTAAAACAGAAATCTTTTATGATGTTTGAAGACCGTATTGTGAGTTGGAATGTCCATAGCCTTGCTAACTCTCTCAACCAAGCAGTTTCTGGGTCTTTTTTTGAACCCTGCCACATTTTTACTCACTAAGTGCTCATTTTTCACTCCAGTATAAAGTCCTGCACCTCTTTGGAAACAACACAACCAAGTAAGAGGAAGGGAAAATGGTCTTATGTGCACTACGACACAGTTATAATGGAATAAATCAGTAAAAAAGAGGGCAAAAGTTGAGTGTATTTGATTATATATGTCACAAAAACTGAAAAAAACTTAACATGTGCAACATATTTTAAAGTTCCCCCACGTGTTACCAATGCTGGAAAAAAGTGGCTATACATTTATAGATGTTTAACAATTTACATTTTCACAACCTCGCATTTTTCGATGTTTCACCATGCTAGATGTATCTTCCAACATATTTGCTCCTCTGTATACCAGTTTTGAGTCATTTCATTGATAAAATATGCTTGGTTTTCTCTCAGTTTCTCGAATTTGTTTCACATTTATCTCTTATTGGCTCCATGTAAACACAGCCTGCAGTTCAGCTGAGTTTTTGTCATGTCCATCATGGCTTCCTGGTTATGCCGAAAAGTGTAGATTTTTTTTTTTTACGCAATCTGATGCAAATGCTTTATTTTTGTGACTTATTGAAAAGGTGTGTCGAATGTTGATTTTGATATTTTTATTTTGGTTTTTTTTTTAATGCAACTAAGCACCTCAGATAAATAGCTCAAGGACCAGCAGAGAGTCAAAAATGTGGCCATTTGTTCTGTTTTCACCGTTTCCAGCTTTGATAAATTGCTTAATTTTAGTGATTTTTAAAATAATAATAACAATGTGCCATTTAAACCTGCCACTGCCTTTGGGGTTCAGAGAAAAAATGATCATAGATAAAAACCTTTAACAGATGAAAAAAAAGAGTTGATCCAGGTTGAAACCAATTTGAAAAACAAAAACAACTGGCATCTCTTTATACCATGTTTTTTTAGCCATGCTGCATTTATTTCATTGATAAAATACTCTTGATTTTCTCTGTTACATCACACTTATCTCTTATCTGTACCATGTAAACACAGCCTGCAGTTCAACTGAGTTTTTGTCATGTGACTGTTGGTCACAGGTGAGTCAGTCATGGCTTCCTGGTTGCACAGAAGACTGCAGACTTTTGTGTTTTTTACAGAATCCGATGCAAATGGTTTATTTTTCTGTCGAATGTTTAGATTTTGATGAAATATCACATTCTTAATCTTATTTTGGATCTTTTTTTAATGCAACTAAGCATCACAGATAGTTCAAGAACCATCAGAGAGTCAAAAACGTGGCCATTCGTTCTGTTTTTACATGTTACAGCTCTGATACATTGTATAATTTCAGTGATTTTTAAAGACACAATGTGCCATTTAAACCTGCAATTGGGTTCTGAGGTTCAGAGAAAAATGATCATAGATAAAAACCTTTAACAGATAAAGAGTTGATCCAGGTTGAAACGAACTCGAAAAACAAAAACATACTGTACATAGCTCTGACTACAAAGGCCACATTTCAAAACTAATTTGGAGAAATATTTCAATCACAAAGCAAGGCAGCAACCTTGCATTTTCCTACTATTATAGTCCACAATGGCCGGGGGTGGAAAAGATTGTTTGCTTGAACAGAATAAAGGTAATATTGAGCTTCAAAAATGTTGGCAGCCAAACAGTTAAAACTCAGACTCTAATGGTCTGTGGAAGTCTAAATGTTTCACTTGATTCTGTGTATTTTTCATGATTCTCCGGTGTTTGCCGCTTTCACAACACCTGCCTCTTCCTATAAGAAACAGAGCAGTTTACTGAAATGTAATATCCACCTGGATCAAGGCGATATCCCTTCATACAAGACGAATGTCAGCCATTACTGGTGGTTGACTGGCAGTTTTTGCAGTAAAATTTGAAAATCTGAACAAAGCGTTTCCTTCCAGGCACCAACACTTAACACTGACCCCCGGCAGCACAACAGACAAACATAATGAAAACACACAACACAAGCGCCTGACGGGTATATACGCTATTGATGTGCTGCCGAAAAAACGGCTACGGATACAGACTCTGTAATTTCAAGCCCCGGGCCAAACGAGTGAAGGGGAACGGACTTGGCTTCCGCTGAAATTCCAGCTAAGACACTCCGACAGCTCCTGGCTCGACGCACACGTTCCAGAAAGGGGAAGCGTGATCGCAGGGGCGAGGCCGACAAGCTTCAGTGGAAAAGCATCGCTGGAAACCCCGCCTAATATCCCATGAGTGTGGCGAGGTTGCAGCGTTTGCCCTCCAAACCCTACCTCAACCCCTCCTTTCTTTCTGTTTCCCTTTCCTCCTGCAGATAAAGTAAGTGGCTGCAGCACTGGGAACATGTCTTCAGCAGCACTCTTAGAAAGAGTGCTTGAACATGTGAGCTGTGGTGACTTCCTAATGTCATGGTAACACCTCCCAGAGGAGAGTGTCAGGGACCATGTTGCCCTCCTTTGGAAACGGCTGAGACAGTAACTGACATGGGTCTCCAGCAGGCCATGACCCCGCCTGATGTGTGGTGAGTGTTTGGGGAACAAAATATCCACCACTTGTCACAGCAGAGGCATCAGAGGACCGACTGCGGATGAAATCGAGGAAAAATGACGACCATGTGTGGCCACGTCTGGGTGTGTGTGTGTGTGTGGGGCTCAATGTGTGGCTGAAATAAATGAGCGTTAACTGGGCAAACAGCCATTTAGCGCTAAAGAATAAATTGAATTTATATTGATATTGCAATATGAAGGGAAACAATATCTACTATGCCAAGAGAGCAGTGTGGGGAGTTGTTAAATGCATTTTACAGCACATGCAATCTGTGAGTCCAGCGCCGGGATGTTTTGGCTGACGGGCCAAATACCAGATGTCCATATGGCAGAGGCTGGAAACCAGGGGAAAAGTTCAGAGGAAGCATGTCCACACTTATACAGATCAGCCGCGGCATTAGAAGCCCTGGCAGGTGAGGCGAATAACATCGATCATCTCGTTACCATGCAGAAACAGCTCAAGAAACATGACAAGGAACCCAAGCTGCAATCCGACTGCGCGTCCACGTTAAGGCTGAGAGATACCGAAGATTAAAGAGGTTTTACGTCTCACATGGTTACACTATGTGTGCAGCTAAATGCAAAGTGACGGTTCCTCAAGGCTGTGCAACAACAATAAGACATTATGAAGAAATTTCTTTTTAAAACAACAGAAAGTAGGAAAAGTCCTGTCATAAATAATAAGGAGGTAATTACTGGGATGCTAAAGTGCACTGTGCTTTGTGCAAGAGTCATCTGCATATGTGTTGTTGAGAGAAAAACCAACACTGTGGTGTTTTGGTTTTTTTTGCAATATGAAACCAATGCATGAGTTTTGACCAGATGACTTGAAAAACTCTATTTGGAAAGACAATAATCATTCTAGAATGGTTGGGATGATTTTTTAGGGGAGTTCATCTGCATCAAAAAAAGCTTGTTTGGAACCTTTCTCATACGGCGCAACACTGACAGGTGACATGAATAACATCAGTTATCTCATTAAAATGCAATGCTTGCCGTTAAACTGGTGGTCCACAATGACAACCACCTCCCCCGCCAGGACAATGAACCCCGCTGCTCCAGAAACGGGACAAAACAGCCAAAACCTCCAAACTGTCCACATCCCAGTCCAACTGAGCTTCCACATTAAGGCTGCACAATACTGGGAGACCAACTGGTGTGATAGTTTGTGTTTCCGTAATATAAAAAAGTACAGGAGTTTTTACCAGATGACTTGAATAACATTCCACAATGGCTGGGGTGGTTTTGTAAGGGAGTGCATTCGATAAAGTAATTTTAAATAATAATAATAACTTCAAAAAGAACCTTTCTCAGACAGTGCAACACTGGCAGGGGATGTGAAGAACATCGATCATCTCCTTACAATGCAATGGAAAACTTTGGGTGATGCCGTCCCCATTAGCAACCGCCTCCCCCACCAGGACAGCGAACGCCGCTGTACATGACAAAGAACCTCTACTGCCAATCCAGCCTCCAAACTCTCTGGATCTCAATCAGACTGAGCATCTACATTAATGCTGCAGAATACTGGAGGAAAAACTGACATTATGAGATTTTAAAACAATAAACAATACAGGAGTTTTGACCAGATGACTGGAATGACTCTGTTTGGAATAAAAATAATCATTCTACAATGATTGGGGTGATTTTATAGGGGAGTGCATCCGATCAAAAATAAGAAGTAATTACAAAATTTTTCTCAATCTAACACTGGTAGGTGATGTGAAAAACATGGACCATCTCATTACAATGCAATGTTCTGCCGGGAAACTTATATATAAACTGTAACTGCCTCCCCCACAAGGACAATGAACCCTGCTGCACTGCAAAAACTGCTCTAGAGACATGACAAAGAACCTGAGCTGCTCATCCAGCCTCCAAACTCCCCAGATCTCAATCTGACTGAGCATCTACATTAATGCTGCATGATACCGGAGAAAAACTGACATTGTGAGATTTTGTTTTTCTGCAATGTGGGTAAATACAGGTGCTTTCATCAGATGACCTAAATAACTCCTCTTGTGAAGAAATATTCATTCCACTTGTTAAGCTGATTCTGTAGTGGAGTGCATTCGATCCAAAATGAAAAAGTAATTAAAAAAGTCGAAAAACACTGTTTGGAACCTTTTTCATACGGTGTGACAGTGGCATGATGATGTGAATAACACTGATCATCTCGTTACAATGCAATGTTCTGCTGGGAAACTTGCGGTGATGCCATCCCCAATGGCAGCCGCCTCCCCCACAAGACAATGAATGAAACTTCTCAAGAAACATGACAAAGAACCCAAGCTGCTGCTCCGAAACCTCCAAACTCTGAGGATCTCAATCAGACCGAGCGTCCACAATAAGGCTGCACGATATTTGTAGAAAAACTGACACCGAGACATTTTGTTTTTCTGCAATGTGAAAAAATACAGGATTTAATTTTTACTAGATGTCTTGAATGACTGTATTTAGAAAGAATTAATCATCCTACAGTGTTTGGGGTGATTTTGTAGGGGAGTGCATCTACACTGAAAATAAAAAGCAGTATTAAAAAAGCGGGGGAAAAGCTGTTTGCAGCCTTTCTCTTTGCTTTGGACGGTATTCAGTTTTGCACTCATCATACAGCGGCAAAAACTGCAAGACACTGCCGGCTGAGTGTCTGTTTTTGGTCAATATCCTCTTTTCTGTAGCTGAAATCTTTCCATACGGCTGATGTCGCATATGTTTTTGCAACAAGAATCTTCCTTTACAGTGTCTGTCGTCCTGTTGAGCCCATGTAGCGCCGGCATGGCAACAAACTTTGTGTCTTGTTAATAAAATCTAACGGAACAGTGAACCCAAGAACCCTTTAAATGGTGTAAATTGCTTTTCTGTCAGACAGACATCTTTTGTAGATTAGTCAAGAAGAATGAGAAAAAGGCAAGTTTTTTTATGCTTACATAACTTAGCAAAGATTTCTCTTATCAGCTCGATGTTTGACGCAAATAGTGCTGTGCAAAGAGAGATGCCACCAACGCACTCCACATACGACTGAAATGAGGATCCTAAATGCTTTATATGTTAAAAAAAATATGCACAAAGCATTGGTAAAGTCTGATAAGCTTGCTTAAAGCCTGCTACATTCTCTAAAAGACCTAAACTTACAGGTTGCACATGCAGACCTGCAAACCTACAATTAAAGAAGTCCCCCCCACCCCCAAGAATACCAAATTCCAGTGAACAACATTAGACTTAATAACCTCCCAGTGTTAGATATCAGCTGTTCAGGGATCACAGTATAAAGCAGGTGGTTTTAATGTTGTGGCTCATCAGTGTATCCAACCAGCACATTGTCAGAACAATAGAATTTCATTACCATTATTCTGTTTTTGCTCTGCCACACACAGTACAGTACATCAGCACTGCCTTGACAGTAGAATACTTTAGTGAACGCTGCTACTGGAACAGGTGAGCCAATTTGTTCGGCTGAGATGCATTATGTGTGAAAATGCCTTAGGTTAGTTATCGGGTTGCTGCTGCGGCTGCTAAAGAATTTTTTGAATTTTTCTTTCACTCCTTTCTCACTTCTCCCCATCAAGGACAGGTTAGCTGCAGTCTTGATAAATTAATCAGGAAATAATTTGCTTCAGTTTAGGAGGCGAGGCCTCCGATAAATGTGCTTTACATTCTGTCAGCTTGACCGTAACCTCACGCCGCCATTTTTTCCTCTTATTTCTTACTTATTCCTCCATAGCAGCAGCTGCCAAAAGGATGCAGCAGAACATGCTGGGCCTGAGAGACGTCCACTTCACACAGCATGGCTGGGTTTAATTGAACGGGAGCAGAGTTCTCCAGCCCCACATGTTCGCTAACAACAGCTGTGCATTTGTGCATTGCTACTTCTTTAAGGATTATCTTCACTTGAAATTCTGTTTCACTTCCAGTTTGGGAAAAAAAGATATGTAGTAATAGCATTTATAGAGAAGAGCTGCAGGTCTGAAGCATGTCTGATCATCTAAACAGGCAATTTATTATTCATTATGTGATGCATGCACATACAGCTTGGCAGAGCAGACAGCCTACTATCCAAAGTCTTATTGACTTTTGCTGGGCACTGAAAAATCTTGCAAAAAAAAAAAGAAGCATTTGATCAATACGGAGCACTAGTACAGCCCAGTTTCTGGCCAACACCCATGCTGTTCTGACAAAATGGCCAAATACGAGCTCCGAAACAGCCAATTTCAACCCAGAGAGCATTAAAATAAGCTTCACTCTCTTCAACTTCCCATCCGCAGCTATAGGATTCAACACACATGCTGAAATATTTTACATGGTTACATCACCCCTTTGCACCCAGAAGGCAAAATCTCTAATCAGAATACAAGTGCGAGTAATTAAACTGAAAAACACAGTCACAGCCGATGGCCGGTATTTTCAGTGAAGGTAATTAATGCTGCAGAGCGGCAACATTATGGGAGCACAATGGTCAAGTTTATCAGCTCCACTCAGATGAACTCTGGACGCTGAAATGAATCCGCCAGTTGGCTACAGAGCACCTATCACCTTTCTGTCAGGTGTCTAAAAATAGCAGCATAAAGCGAGGTACAGCAGAATCTGCATTACACTGCCGTCAAATTAAAACCCCTCATGACTCCACTGAAGTATACAATTACCAGCGTGCCTCCAATGGCAACTCTGTTATTTTTGCAGTCTTTTTTATACACTAAAGAGCATTTCCTGGTAAAAAAAAAAGGAGTAAAATTCACTTCAGCAGTCGACATCTGAGCCTCACAAGAAAACAAAAAATGTGCTCATATTCTAAATCTATTTTTTGACAGGACTTAAGAAGGGATATGGAGTTCTGTCTGTGACTTTATCAGTCAAAAAGCAGTGCTCTGGCAGCTGCATGTAACCTGTGGTGGTGTTCCAACCTTTGAGGTTGAAGTCTTGGAACTCCAGCGCTGCAGCCCCCCAGGGTTTGAGAGGAGACTGAAAGACTGGTTTTATCCCACAAGATGAAGTGGTCAGTGCAGCTCTGTGCTCCTGCGAGCACAGGGGGGAGTCCACACAGCGCACTGCTAGGGGTAAGATATACACTGGAGAGACATGCTGGGATCATTAGAGACCCGAGCCTCTTAAAGAAACTGAGAAATAGCCATGAACTACACTGCGGCAGGTGGATAAACAGACCTTCGCTTGAATTATGGGAGGATTTTTTTCCTTTTTCTTTTTACGGTTTGGAGCCGCCTTTCAACTGCCTGTGAATGAGCTTCTCTTGATTTGGCCTAATGTTGTTGGTTTTTCAAATGCTAATGCCGTTCTATACAGATGGCAAAAGTAATTTCAAGGTCCATCTCCTGTGTTCCTGTGTCGAAAGTTACAATTGACAAGTAAAATTAGGATGTTTTTGAAAACCGGTTGACGTCTCCATGCTCATTTCGCTTCTTAACAGCACACAATTTGTTAAAGAAAAAAAAAAGTTCCAAACTAACCCACCTCCTGGTTACAAACTTCACATAAATATCGTCAAAGGAAACTCTTGTCTTCCATATTGAATGCCATTCGAAAAAGCCTTTAATAATCACGTATCTCAGACTATTATGTCTCTTGTACCAGGTAAAGAAATCCATTCATACCAATCCTTTTCCTGTTTTTTATAAACACTCGAAGAGCTCTGTCTAGTCTGCGAGAACATATTTCAAGAGATAAAATCAATGCAGTGTGTCTGTCAATGTTGGAGCTCACACACGTTGTTTCCTTTGTTTGCTGTTTTGAAGGTGCCCAGCTCCCGTCAGTAGGCTCATATACTTCAGTTAAACTGCACACTAACAACGCAGTTGTAGAGAATCAAATACATGTGTCAGGAGGAAATTCTCCTCTGCTGGCTGGCATTTATATTTTCTTCCCTATTTTACCTTAAAACTTGGGAGAATCACAGTTTAGTACCTATTTTATCAGTCCCACTGCCAGTGAAATGGGCACACTCACAAAGATTTGCTTTGGATCACTTTAACAGGTACAAACACATCACATTTGTGAAAGCTGGTGCTTCAAAAACAGGAAAAAAAGCCTCTTGAAAATGGATTTCTAGGCCAATATTTACTCCCGTTGGCATTTATAAAATGATTTAATTTTGTTATTCAGTTTGCTTATTTGTTGTGTGATAATGCGAGAGATGAAAAAGTGTTTCTGCTTCATGAACACAGACAGACAGCATTAATATTCATGAGGCAGATGATTAATCACTAACATGGATGAGTCATGTTATTAAAAACTGTTCCTGCAGCCAAATATAAAAGTGGGGCTTCATACCTGGAGACTCTCTGTCGTCTTACTTATGTAGGAAGACATCACACGCATGCACTGATCAATAAAATGCAAAAACAGGGACCATTAGTGTCCAAAATGTTCCTTGGATACCACAATCGTGGATGGGTGTATTTGCTCGAGGCTGCAGTTATGTTCAAAACACGCACTTCAGAAAACATGCAATTATACAAATGTGCCTCATAGAGGGAGCGGCGTCCTATGGACCTTGAAATATGCAGATGAAAAACCCTTTGAAGCAGCTGATGCAGCCAGTTTTTGGTTTTCAGTGGATGCCGTCCAAAGGTCCCTCTTGTTGACCAGGAGTGTGCTCATCCTGCTTCTGCTGGATCTGAATGAGGTAATGATGCCACAGGAGGGAGGCTTTAAAGGCACCTCTGTTGTCAGCTGCAGCATCTGTGCCGTACACTGATTCCCATTTCCCTTACACAACCCCGTACACTGTTTCCCTGTGCACTTGTTGACAGGAGCTTGTAATCTGAAATAGTCTGCAGGCTTGAGCTGCTAAGTCCCTTGTAGCAACGGGGGCTGCGGTGATGGTTTGGAAGGGGAGGATGAGGATGTATGAGAGGGAACATCTTCCCCCTCCGAAGCTTATTGAGCTGTCAGGTTTCAGTCGCTATCACGCGGCATTGATTTCCTGTCACACATTGCACTGTATGTGCTTTTACACCCGCCTCTGACAAGCGCGCCTCGCATAATGGAGCCTGCTTTGGCGGTTATGACCACATCAGGAAGCCCGTCCGCATTATTGATCTGTGTTGACGCCAAGCATACTCCTTTATTCAAATTGATCCATAAGCGGGGTAGCCAAGTGCCGTTTTCACACTCTGGTGTTTAATGAAAACTATCAGACTGTGTGTCGAGCGTGACACGGCGGAGTCATCGCGAGCTGACACGGGAGGTGACACGCACATAGTTAATAGCGCTAATATGTCCGAATGCGGAAGATTTAACACCTCCCTTTTTGCAATGTATTCTCTATGAATTTTGACGAGCTGACTGGAAATTACATTTCTGCATTAGCATTTCCGTGACCTTTACGGCACTCAATTCAGCTGTCAGAAACTATACTGCTGGGAAGCAATGAACCAAAGGGAGCAGGCTACACTTAAAACACCTCCTGGAAATGGATCTATTAAACCTTTGGAGCGTTTACTAAAACACATTTTTTTGGGCACGAAAACTAAATAACATCTATTTGTCTCCACTTTGAAACAATCCTCAGGAAAATCCATTGAAACGCCCCAGAAATCGCAAACAGAGAAGCCGGCACATTATATTAAAATTAATCTTAAAGACAATAAATGGGTTGTGTTTCCCATAGAGACCGGGCCTCATAATGGAGATATACAATGTGCACGCAGAGGACACCGGCCTGTGAGAGCAGTCCCAATCTCTCGGCCATGCCCGGACATTAGTGGGAGTCATTAGGCTCATTTAAATGAGGTTGTTAAGCCGATGAAATGAGGCCATATATTTGAGTGCAGAAACAAAAGAAAGAGTCTCCCGTCTCTCAGTGGTATACAATCCCTTCAAAGTCAAATATGCAGTGAGTCTTGCTGCAGGGAACGGCAGCGGATGAGGCATATTTGGGAGCAAAAGTCACAGACCCCAGACAGTTCACAACCTCCAATATCACTGACAAGAAAAGCTTTAAATCCAGATATAACTGCAGCAGCAAACCTCAAAATGCTGTATGATTGTTGAATGAGACAATGCAACAGTTTAGGATGCTTTAATAAGATTGTTTCCAAATGCCAACTACATGACTATTATTGCAATTATCATCAATAGTGTAAAGCAGGGGTGTCAAACTCAAATACACAGTGGATCAAATTTGAAAATCTGGACTAAGTCGCGGGCCAACATTGATATGTGTATATATATATATATATATCAATAAAACTAGCCTTTACAGCAGCCTCACTTTATGATATGGCTTTTTTGAACATAGTCTGTTGTGAAACCAAACTTCTTTTCATCTTCTCTACTTTCTGGCGCCTTTGACTCATGTCCAGGTCCTTGTACTTGCCGTGGTGTTTCATAGTGTCGTCTAATGTTGTTCTCCTTGGTTATATCCACGTTGGCTCCACATACGAGACGGGGCTGGTCTCAATAGCAATAGGTGAGCTCCGGATATTCTGGTCCAGTTACTGACAAATAAGCGGTGGCACAGTAGCAGTGTCCTGGCGTGCCGCTGGTGCAGATGCTCAGTCAGGCCGCGGCGACCGCAGCGGGGGGTGTGGGTGGTTGGGTCAGTAGTAGCATGCGGTTGCTATGACTACTGTCATAGCATGTCAACAGAGGAAAGGGTGTTTATCGGTCCTGTCCTGATTGACGCGCCAAAACAAAGCAGAGCGTTCTGGGATTTGTAGTATTAGCGGCACATGCATTGTATAATACCGGCGGGCCAGCTTTAGTAGTCATCTGGTATTACCTCGTGGGCCAAATATATACTATGTTACCAAAAGTATCACCTGCCTTGACTCACATATGAACTTAAATGCCATCCCATTCCTAACCTATAGGGTTCAATATGATGTCGGACCACCTTTTGCAGCTATTGCAGCTTCAACTCTTCTGGGAAGGCTGTCCACAAGGTTGAGGAGTGTGTTCATGGGAATATTTGGCCATTCTTCCAGAAGCGCATTGGTGAGGTCACACACTGATGTTGGTCGAGAAGGCCTGGCTCTCAGTCTCCACTCTAATTCATCCCAAAGGTGTTCTATCGTGTTCAGGTCAGGACTCTGTGCAGGCCAGTCAAGTTCATCCACACCAGACTCTGTCATCCATGTCTGTATGGACCTTGCTTTGTGCACTGGTGCACAGTAATGTTGGAAGAGGAAGGGGCCCGCTCCAAACTGTTCCCACAAGGTCGGGAGCATAGAATTGTCCAAAATGTTTTGGTATCCTGAAGCATTCAAAGTTCCTTTCACTGGAACTAAGGGGCCAAGCCCGACTCCTGAAAAACAACCCCACACCATAATTCCTCCTCCACCAAATTTCACACTTGGCACAATGCAGTCCGAAATGTACCGTTCTCCTGGCAACCTCCAAACCCAGACTGGTCCATCAGATTGCTCGATGGAAAAGCGTGATTCATCACTCCAGAGAACGCGTCTCCACTGCTCTATAGTCCAGTGGCAGCGTGCTTTACACCACTGCATCCGGCACTTCGCATTGCACTTGGTGATGTACGGCTTGGATGCAGCTGCTCTGCCATGGAAACCCATTCCATGAAGCTCTCTGCGTACTGTACTTGGGCTAATCTGAAGGCCACATGAGGTTTGGAGCTCTGCAGCAATTGACTGTGCAGGAAGTCGGCGACCTCTTTGCACTATGCGCCTCAGCATCCGCTGACCCCTCTCCGTCAGTTTACGTGGCCTACCACTTCATGGCCGAGTTGCTGTTGTTCCCAAACTCTTCCATTTTCTTATAATAAAGCTGACAGTTGACTGTGGAATATTTAGGAGCGAGGAAATTTCACTACTGGATTTGTTGCACAGGTGGCATCCTATGACAGTTCCACGCTGGAATTCACTGAGTTCCTGAGAGCGACCCATTCTTTTACAAATGTTTGTCAAAACAGTCTGCATGCCTAGGTGCTTGATTTTATACACCTGTGGCCAGGCCAAGTGACTAGGACACCTGATTCTGATCATTTGGATGGGTGAGCAAATACTTTTGGTAATATAGTGTAATTATACTGTGGGCCAAATTTGGCCCGCGGGCCAGAGTTTGACACCTATGGTGTAAAGTGTCTAAGTACATTAACTCAAGTATTGCACTAATGTACACATTTTTAACCATTCTATGCCATTTTGCCCTTTACTTTTATCATTTTATGCCATTTTTAATCATTTTATGACATTTTAAAATTTATTTTTACCATTGTATGCCTTTTTAAAACCATTTTATGCCTTTTTAAAACCATTTTATGCCATTTTACCATTTTTCTTTACATTTTATGCAATTTTGTTTCCATTTTATCATTCATTTTTACCCTTTTATGCCATTTTTAAACTATTTTATAACATTTTTAACCATTTTATGCCATCTTACCATTTATTTTTACCATTTTATACCATTTTTTCCACCATTTTATGCCATGTATTTTTTACCGCTACACTTCAGATCGACATACTGCTGTTCAAGCTCCACTACGTTCATCTGACAGCCTTTTCAAGATGAATATGCGACACAATGGATAACATAACGAGCTTTTAAAATGCAAAACACAGCTGCAGATTAAACCTGCAGCAACCAACCTTTGCGGCTCCTTCTAAAAAGCAGTGTGTAGTCGGGCTCACATTTCAGATGTCTGCGAGTTGTTAACAGCTCCACCAAGTAGGGATTTTTTTTCCCCTCTAAACTTCACATGGTTTCATTTCACTAAGTGTTCAAACGATTTAATATCTCGCCGAAAATCAAAGATAAGAGGAAAACTGGAAACAGATTTGTGGATCAGAAACTTTGTTCTTCGTTCCTCTTTCATTAATCATGTGATGAGCCCCCAGATATAAAGTAGTTTAAACCGGCTCCACCTGCAGCAGCTCCAACAGTAACATGCTGCTGAAACACTGACGATTCACTGTTATTAATCTAGTGATGGAACATATATTAATAAACCAGTCAGAGGAACCAAACCAGGACTTACTGGAAATACTTATGGACAACTTTTCATGCAGGACTTTTCCTTGCATCGGAATAACTGATATTGCTGTTTTGGTACTTTTACGTAAGTCAAGGATCTGAATACATGTTACGCTACTGATCATCACAAGTACGGTGCCCAAGCTTGCACAAAGAAGCTATTTAATTAAATCCGTGATCCTTCTTTAAAGATAATATCAGCTTTAGCACTATTGCATGCCCTTTATCATTCAATGGTGATTTGTAACGGTTTGTAAAATAAGTGTGTTGCTCTGCAGGTCTGATGCAATGCCCTTATCAGCAGCACAGCATTAGCAAACCAACAGGCAGGCCCGGTTCTACAGAGGTGCAAAAGCATTATATTGCACTCGCAAGTTTATTATTTTGCACCCTCAGTTCAAATATGAATAATAAATGCATCATTTAATTGGGAATTGGAGCTCGCATTAAGTGCACTGTTGTGTAATGCGCTCAGTAAAAAGCTGAGTGAAATTGTGCCGTGGTGTGTCGGCCTGTACAGATGTTCTGGACGCCTCTGACTGCAGTTGGACGACTTCCGTCTACAGTGTTTTCTAATTGTCCAGATATGGTTACACGGATTAGTCCAACACTGGCAAAGACACATCCTCCACAGATGCCGACACCAAGGCAGATCCAAGAGCCAACAGTATCTTACTAGCAGCAAAGTTATTATAATGACTGACGCCTAAGTTAGCCAACATGTCTCAAGTTTAGTGCCGACTACCAATAATGCACTCCTGCTGCCTGACTCATCTACAACTTGGCCTGTGCAGGTTCATCTAAATAAATACCCAGCTCATATATACACTCAGGTTTCTTTAGCAGTTAATGGGTAAAAAACTGATAGTGGCTAGAATATTTCTGCAAAAATGATGTCATGTTTTTATACATACATATTTCAATACACTGTATTCACTTATGGTTATTTGCAACAGCTTATAGCATAACCTGTTCATTGTAGATCCCTTTGGACACACAGTACACTAGTTTTCATTGCTGTTGTTATTTCATGTAGAACCAAGTCTAAATCATGTTACTTACAATACATCTTCCAAATCACCTAAACTAGAATACTACACAAACAAACACATAAACATCTGCTTGACTGGTTTCGACTATTCAGTTACAAGAAACGTTTGCTTCACAAAGATGTAGCTTTGCTGTTATTCTGGACGAACTTGAAGTATTTGCACATTATAATAGTTTGATTCAATTAAAAGCAGTTGTGGCCCAATGAAACCGGGCAATAACCAACTTTTAGTGGATGACAATCATTTTTAGTTGTCTTAATGTTTCACATGCACCTTAAATCATTTCATTCTGGAACCAGACCTTGATAGTTAGGCAAAAATGGATGGACTTAAAAGGCCTTCTTGATTAAGATTAAGGAATGGTTGTGGTCATGGTTAATGAAAAACAATTGTGTGACTTTTGTAAACAGCAGAAAGCAAAGAGAGGTCCTGCCTGCCAAAGTTGAAAGTTTTGTTGACCTCTCCAACCACCCCAACCTCCTCCCTCCGAGGATTATTTAAAAAGATTTCCTCTTTTGCTTCTAAAGGAAAGTCATCATTACTTCACCTCCTATGACTTTGTTATAGGTAAAAATCATGGATGGGGTTAAAATGCACTTATAATTAAAACTGAGGAACCATAGAGATCATGTTTAATTAAAAATAATTGTGGACTATTGTAAAAGCAGCTAGCAAAGGGAGGTTTTCCCTGCCAAAGTGTTTTGTTAACCCCTCTAATCACCCCAACCTCCTCCCTCTGTGGATTATCTAACATTTCCTCCTTTGCTTTTAAAGGATAGTCATCACTCTTACATCTACTACAGGACGTTGTAATAATTAGGTAAAAATCATGGATGGGGTTAAAATGCCATCGTGATTAAGATTGGGGAACGATTGTGGTCATGGTTAATGAAAAAACTATTGTGTGAATGTTGTAAACATCAGAAAGCAAAGGGACATCTTTCCTGTCAAAGCTGGATGTTTTGTTGACCCCTCCAATCACCCCAGCCTCCTCCCTCTGTGGATTAACTATCAACATTTCCTCATTTGCTCCTAAAGGAGACTCATTATTCCTATACCCACCAAAGGGACTTTGTCATAATTAGCTAATAATCATGGATGGGGTTAAATGCCATCGTGATTAAGATTGGGGAACGATTGTGGCCATGTTTAATTAAAAAGAATTGTGAACTGTCATAAAAACCAGAACGCAAAGAGACGTCTTCCCTGCCAAAGTTGGATGTTTTGTTGACCCCTCTAACCGCCCCACCCTCCTCCATATGTGGATTTTCTAACAACATTTCCACATTTGCTCCTAAAGAAGAGTCATCATTCCTACATCCACTAAGGGACGCTGTCATAAAAATCATGGACAGGGATAAAACACCTTCATTATTTAGACTGGTGAACAATTGTGTTCATGAAATCAACAATTGTGGACTCTTGTAAAAAGACAGGAAGCAAAGGGACGTCTTCCCTCCCAAAGCCGGGTGTTTTGTTGATCCCTTCAGTCACCCCAACCTCCTCCATCTGTGGATTAACTAACAACATTTCCTCATTTGCTCCTAATTATTCCTACACCCACTAAAGGGCTTTGTCATAATTAGGTAAAAATCATGGACGGGGTTCAAATTCATAATTCATAATTGAGATTAGGTCACTATTGTGGTCATACAAAAAATACAAAAAACTACAATTGTACTCTGTTATTAGAAAACAGAAAGCAAAGAGACGTCTTCTCTGCTAAAGTCGGATCTTTTGTGGACCCCTCCAACCACCCCAACCTCCTCCCTCTATGGATTATCCAACACCATTCATCATTCTTACACCCACTATTGGGCTTTGGCACTTCAAGGAATTATGGAAGCTGCAAGTGCACGAAAAGAGGTACTAAAGGATAACAAACAAGTAATTTCAAGATGACAGCAGAAATAAATGGCCGAAACACAAAGACAAAGAGAGATTTGGCTCGACACCCATTGTTCCACCTCTGCTGTGAGCTGCCTAAACGTGTTGAGAAGTGACAACAATCACTCATTTGGAGACAAATCCTGCTTAAGTGCTGATCTAGGATTACGGCTCTGATTAAAAACTGTGCTCCTTTTGTTGCTCGAGTCTGATGAATCAGTCAAGGGTGATACGGCTAGGAGATGCAACCAGGAATTAATCACACCCCCATTTCTTTGTTTTTGATTAAAACCCGCTCCTCTTTTTCCTGTGTTGCTTCAATTTTTAGCACCAAGACCGAGGAGGAGCTCAAACACCATCCAAGGCAAAAAGATCTCAAGATGAGGGGAAAGATTAATTATTAATTAGCAGCGTCTTTGTAAACTGTGGACCATATTAAATTATTGTGTTTGTGGGCTGTACAAGGTCTCAATCCTTTTTACTCGAGCAGGCTTTCTTCACGTTTTGCCCATGTCTGCAGCTGGGTGCAGCTCCATTGAATATCTGGCGTATGGTAAATAGCCCTTAAATTAGGTCCCTGGCCTTCCAGCTTGGTTATCTGTGATGATCGGAACAGTGTGTGCTGCTTGAAAAGACCCATTTTCCCTCTGGCACATCATTTAACATGTCTCATTTACCAGGAAAATATGCAGGTCACACACCAAGAGATTTCTGGTCACATCCTTGCCACGCTCAATACAAATTTAAAAGATTTGAATTAGAACAACTATTAAATTCCTTCTCCTCCTTGTGTTTCCACCTGATAAATATTAATGTTTTCTTTTTCTTTGACCACAATAAATTTTAAGTAGGTGCCTTCAGCCGAAAGTGAAAGGAGGGGGAAAAAAAACAGACTTTTTACTTGGTAATGACGGCTCAACCTAGATATTTGAGGGGCACCTTAATATACAATAAGGAACACTAGACGCAGCAGGAGGAAAACCCTGCAAGAGGTATATTCGGTTCAGCAACAAAAGAGAAGGAGGGATCTGCACCACCTGGAAGGTTCAATTACAGATGCAGAGCGTAATTGTGTTACATATTTACATCAGAAACACCTCAGGAGCAAACAGCGTAATCCAAAATGTCAGATCGCAGTTAAAAGGGAGAAAACTGGAGACTGGAGTAATTTTTTTTTTAAAAAGCCCACCCCCCAAGAACAAAGATGTTATTTGAAGTCAACAGTTACGACACCTGAAGTTCATTTACATCACGTCATGTCTGTGTTTAACTGTTTTACCCTGATGAAACCTTCTGCTAAAAACGTGTGGGTGTCAGATATTCAGCGTTAAAAGGTTTCTGTACTCGGCGCCTTGCTGTTTTTTTGGGGGGGGTTTCTGTTAGCTTACAGTTCTTGATTAAAGTTGATTAGGTTTATTGGACCTTCAGACTTTCGGCCTTGCTTCTGCACAAAAAGCAAAAGCATGTCATGCAGAAGCACAAAAACATAAACCAAAATGCCTCCAAACACTAACTCTGTGGCATCGCCTGTTGGATGGAGCAGTCGACTACTTTTGTTAAGGTTGATGGATTTGTGCAATCTGATGATGTTTGGAGACCTTTTTAGTATTAACTACCCCATTATATAGTATAATTGATAGCAGCAAAGTCCGGATCAAGTTTTATTTTTTGCCTCTGATCTGATCCGAGTCATTTAATATTCAGTGTGTGCAGATACCAGTCCCAATCCGATGTCATTTTCCTAGATAATACACACTTCAAATACATTCAAGATGTTAAAATCAATCCAATATATATGTTTGACAATCAAATAGTTCCACAATACATTAAGAAAAAAATGAGCATTTCTGTATCCCAGCTGTTCCTTAATGTTAAACAGGTGGTCCGATAGGATACTGTCTGAATTGTAGAGTTAAGATGTCTTGAGGCATCGGTTCAGAACATCCCTATATGATATCTTTATAAAAAAATGTTTCTAATGACAACATCAAACAAGGTGAAAATGTGAAAGGTTTAATGAGAAACTGTATAGCTTCATGTTAGCATGTTAGCACTGTCGCCTCACAGCTAGAAGATCCCTGGTTCGCGTCCCAGTTAAGACGTCTGGGATCTTTCTGTGTGGAGTTTGCATGTTCTCCCTGCAGCGTGGGTTTTCTCCAGGTACTCCGGCTTCCTCCCACAGTCCAAAAACATGCTGAGGTTATTTTATTGTTTTAAATTGTATGTAGGTGTGAATGAGAGTGTGCTTGGTTGTCTGTCTCTATGTGTAGCCCTGTGATAGACTAGCGATCTGTCCAGGGTGTCCCCTGCCTTCGCCCGAGTCATGGATTGCAAAAGAAGCACGAAAAAGAGCAACGCAATCCCTACAAAATGACCTTCCTGTACAACTAAACTGCGTTCTCGATTATGCTTTTGAGAGGAACATAACTTTATTTTGAAGTTCATAATTTGTCACCTATGACGTGGTGGGAAAGGTGACCCAGAAGACCAGAGGTTGCATCTACTGATGGAAGAGAAACCGTCAGGCTTATAATTAAGTTTACTTTTCTGTTGTTTTCTTTCAGCTTTAATTCACTTTCTAGTTCGATTTTGGCACCGACTGTGGTCATTTTTAGGAAAATATCGCACTTTGTTTGACACTTTCACATCATTTTTCACCACATGTTTAAAGCATCTCCTCCATTTTTGGGGTTACCATAGTGACAAGTCCCACCCCATCTAATATATGATTGGTTGGCTGAAAAGGAGCGACAGTGAAGCAGTACAGTAAATTATATATTTCTGTGTTTACCCCAAAACGTAATTCAGAATGGAGTTTAGTTAATGAAGTAATTGTGGAGAGACTGGGTTAAGGAAGATAGCAAAGGTGAGATGAGACAGGCCAGAGGAAAAACTAACACACAGTGATGCTATTGTAAAACCAGACTAACCTACTATGCTGATTCATAAAAACAGTAAATTGCTTAAAAATTACTTCATTTTTTCCCCGTGTATGGGGAAGCTGCAGTTTAGGGAATAAAAAATGACCTTTTTTAAAAATAGAAACCAATTATTTGTTCATTTTAGAAAACAAATGTAATTTTCTCTTTTGTATATTTACCATTGCTCTTTAACAAAGCACATCTCAATATTAATTGATGGAATAATCAGTGGAATATTCAATTACTAAAGTAATCAACAGCTGCAGTTCTACATGTACCTGAATCTGTGTCTCTGTTTGCTTTCATGGATGACTTTCAGCGTATTATTTAGCTGTCAAACCTGGCGCATCATTGGAACAGTGTACTTTTCACTAACAAAATGGGCTTTGTGAGCGTTGCATCGTGATACTGCTGCATTGTTGTTGTGTGATTGAATTTACTGCGTGTTTAATCCCATTTAAAAAACCTTCATCTGCACAGTACCTTCAAACTACAGCTGTGAAACACATACAGTTAAGTTAAAAATGCACTGAGATGTAGTAAAGTAAATGTATGAAGGAGCATAAAATTGAAATATGAACCTCATAACTGCAGTAAAATACTTTGGTGCCTGCACTTGGACTGCACACTCCTCCTATGGTCACTTTGGCTTTAAAATCCACTGACGCTGCTTACATTTGCCAGCTTTTTGTGCGAATCAAAATAAGTTTCAATAGCTGTCCTTGAAGCCATCCGTCACAAAGATTCGCAGGAGTTCGGCGCCACTTATGCTGAGATGTAAATGTTGAGAATCACGATTTTTTTTTTACTTCAGTGCTAAAGCGTCTGAAACAATCTGCCAGAAGAATCCAGCAGGCCTGCAGAGAAAGGAGCTCACAAAGCGCCGGCGACCTTGCTGATCCTCGACGTTCTGCTTTTTCTATTCGTGCCGGGGTTTATATAGTGCAGGCGTCGCGGTTCAAATCAGCAGCTGTCATCAAATGAATTGCAGACGGTTTATTCAGCTGCGCTTATTCATTTTTAACCTCGTCAAGGTAATCATCCTGCTGACGAACACAGACACACCCACACGCTTGTCGCTCTGCTTTTATGCTCCTGAAAGGCAAAAAAAAAAATAAACACACACACGGCACTTCTGCATTCAAAAAAAGCCTCATTTTACAAGTTGGCAGGCAAAATTTGAAGTAACAAGACAATCACCCGCATTTTCAATAATCTCCATTGCGGGTTCACAAAGCCCGAGATAATAATTCGGTTGATTTTCAATTGGATTGTTCCGGACTTTCTGTGATTTAATGCCATGCAGCTTTCGACTGCCCTTCAAGAAAGAATTAGGAAGCGCCGCAAAGACTTTTTCATGGCTGACTGCGAGTCGACAAACAGCCTACTACAAAAACACAATGTGCGCCGAGCTCCTTTCACCCTTTTGTAAAAGTCAGCCCACATTCTCTGTTCAAGTGGTGTCTGACATGGCTTGCTTGTTGAAATATAATTAAGATTTTTGCCCGGCAGAGTGCTCAGTGCGAGTCCTTGATTGAGTCAAACTCCGAATGTCCTTTGGAGGAGAGACATTAAAATCCGTTTTCTCCGTTCTTTGAGCCAGAATAAATCAATACATGCTATCGCTGGAGGATGCTTCTCGGCTAACAAAGAACACATTCTTGTCAAAAACAGGGATATTTTTCTTTGTTTTGACGTCACCCACGCTGTATGGCACAGTCATTTACTGGCTGTTTGCAGGTTAACACACCTGCCAGGAGCGACATCCTTCATTTCAGCAACACATGATTTCATTTAATGGAATGGAATTTTCCCATATTATTTTCGCTTTTGTGAGCCTTACATCAAAGTTTATGTAAAGACTCACTGCAATATAAAGTCATGCACCTCTATGGAAACAGAACAACCATGGCCAGAAATAGAAAGAACTCAGAAATGTCGTTGGTGCAGCATAATGAATTTATACATTTAAATGCCATATAGTCAGTAAAGAAAGGAAAAAAAATGTTGAACTTCTCTATTTTTTAACAGAAAAAAACCCAAAGTCAACATGTACAACATTTTCTAAGTGCCCAGAGGTGCTACATTTAATGGAAAAAGATAATAGGTCTACATACTGCAAATATATGACTATGTATTTATTATTACAACCTCTACAAACTACATGCTTTTACGCTACTTTGCGCATCAACTCTAGACAGATGTTTCACCATGCTGAATGCACCTTCCAACAACTTACTCCTCTGTTCACTGTTTCTGAGCCATGCTGCATTTATTTTGTTAGTTGTTCTTGCAGTGTCTTTGTATTTTGATTCGTTTTACACGCTTGTCTCCTCTCTACTCGGTGTACACATCCTGCAGTTCAGCCGAACAGTACCTGAATATGTGTCATGTGACTGTCGGTTGCAGCTGAGTCAGTCAAGGCTTCATCATGGAGCTGAGGAGAACGGAACTTTTTTTTTTTTTTTTTAACAGAATCTGGTGCAAATGGATTATTTTTGGCAAATTCTAAAACAAGATACGTACAGTAAAGTGATTTAGATTCAATATTAACATTTCAAGCTTAGATTTGTTTCATTTTCCCAACATGAGTAGCTCGGAAAGTTAAAAAACCGACAAATCTTTCCGTTCCAACAGTTTCTGGCTCTGATAAATAGTGTAATTTTAGCTTTTTTTTAAAAGATAAAAGGCTTTTTAAATATATCTGAGAGTTTTAGGGCTCAGAGGGTTGATAGTAGAGGGAAAAAAGACAATAAAATCATGTGGACGGTTGGTCATACAGCGACAAGCCATAACATTAAACCCACTTCCCCAATACGGTGTATCACATGGAAGCTCAGAATCATTTCTGGACAATGTGGAGGCTGTCTGTCTAACTGACTCGTTAGATTCCTCCTTTCTGTATTCTATATATTAACTGCGTGCTGTTTTATGTGAAGTCTCTCATCCACTCTTAGTTTCTTCTAAGAGGCCGGCTTGACACCGGCGACGATGTGCAGAGGAGGTCTTATCTGGCCTCTCTCTTGGATGCAAATCAGAGAAGCAGAGTTTCGGGGAGGAAGAAAGGAAGACGGACAAACACAAATAACTCTCTGAAGCTGCAGTTTACCTCGTTAGCGAGAAAAGTTCTGTGAAAACTGTAGGGCGAAACATAAAGAGACTGATCATTATCCTTTTACTTGAGACGAACTCACCTATATACAATGTGCAGTGTGAGTTCATAGCGTTTGGTTCCTTTATACATACGTGCTGTTTATTGCAGTGAATCTGCACAACGGGAGTCGTGCTTGGTCGGCAACAATGTTTTTACGTGGGCGGCACATGTCCAAGGAGCATCCACGTGAACGCCAAGGTTTCCTCCCAGCAGAACGTTGCACTGTGACACGTTCTTCGCCGCAGCCGTCAGCGCTTTTAACGTGGCGGCCGATCGCTGCAGATCTGTTCAACGTTTAAACAGCAAAAAAAAAAAAAAAATAGAAACACGGCCACAATAAATCGTGGCCCTAAAAATAACACGCTGAGAGCGCTCGGTGCTGTGTACAATATCCTCAGCGCGCTTGGCTCATGTTTGACAATATTTATTGCTCCCTCAGATGCACAGCACTTCCCATAATGACTCATGATGAAACGGCTCCAATTTCAATCCGACCTTGAGAGCGTTTGCTTCATGACAAACGGCGCGTCATCGGGAGACACTCGAAATGTGGCGGGACCGCGCAAATCAGCCACGCTAATTGCGGCGGTGGCGGCAGGAGAAGTTCCAACGACGGCGACCGAAACGCAGCAGTGGAGCTGCGTCGCGGGACAAAGACGTCGTGTTTTTCTTTTTTTTGCAAAATGGAAATATGACTCAAGCCGAGCTGACATTTAGGCGATAGCTCACGGTAATAGCACTGGTAATGGATCAGACGAACAGGAGGATGTCATAATGGGAAGTGGCAGCGATGCAACCATCATACCTTACATTGCATTTGTGTCAAATCACTGTCGCTCTGCCTCTAAATCACCGGAAATGACAAACAGCAGAACAACACCGAACAAGACGGCCGAGTCTGCAGAGATCCGAAGCAGCCAGAAGCGCCTCGCGCTGCTGTACTGATGCCGCGATGATGAGAGTCGGGACACACAGCGACGCCTGCACACCTGCGTGGCAAGTTAAGGCATATATTAAGAAAAGCTGCACTTCAGCACCAAGCAATTATAAAGTAATTACTCGATTTAATAAAGCTGCTACACAGACAATGATTGATTAGGGTGGAATTCGACTTCGCGAGAGTTTACTTCTCCAGTTTGCTGATAATAGCTTTATAACTGGTGTCACTACTAACAAACTTTAAGGCCAAAGAGTAGAATTAAATTAATTATAATATTAACTTTTACTCCGGAGTACATAATTTCACATCACGCTGAGCAATACTATTTAATATTCTGTCAACAGTGCGACAAAGCGAAGCCCAAATAGAGATTTACTTGAGAAATGTCTCCTGCTTCACACAGCATTACTGGTTTGTAACAGATTACCAACTTAAAATGGACAACCAGTGCTGTAATCCACCAGATGAATCAAATTTAGTAATCATAATCTAATTGCTTTCAATTACTTTTGGATTGCTTTGTCTCTAGACTCGGTAAAATATTATGTTGAACAGACAATTTATTCCATTCCAATTTGCAGGCTAATTTGAATAGGGATATTATCCTCCTCTTCAAACATTATCAACTGTTATTTCCCAGAAGTATCTAATCTGATTATGGTTGCAATAAAGTTGGCAGTGCTGTTATTAGAGCAGAATTAAGATGGAATGCACACTGTGTGGCCTTTGTTGTTGTTCTTGCGTGGTGATTCATGGTTTTTTTGCATTTTTTTGAGGCGGAAAGAGTTTGGAAAATTTATGTCGGGGTATCAGAGAGACATGAAGCCGCGGCTGATGTAGCACCTGGTTTCATCCACAACACAGCCTGTCACAGGGCTGCACAATTAAACCAATATTAATTTCCACCACCATTTTGGCAGAAAACACCACAATCTACTGCGATATTGACGTCTGAGATGAAAAACTTCATTTCACATCAAATAAAGAGCTTTCTAAATTAACAACCAGCCACCAGAGAGTGATCGAGATGATTCGGCTTCATATTTGGGGAGCCGCCATCCGGCTGCACATTCACACAGAGCATCAGAGAGCAGACTGGCAAAACGGCAAATGTGGTGATGAGCGAGTCCCTCCAAATGGATGATCAGCCGCTGTTTGGATGTATTTTCACTTCAGTGCGAGTGATGTTCAGCAAGAACAAATGCAAAAAAAAAGTGCAGACATTTGCAAGCAGCTGAAAAAACAGCACAAAATGAAAGCAGCTGTGTTGATTTAACTTTCAGTATAAAGTTTTAGTCGTACATTTTGGATCTAAGAGACGCTCTGTGATAAGGATTAGACATTTGTTCATTAGCAAAAGTGCAATAAACAATATTTTGTCTCTAAAATCAATGAACAATTGTGACAAATAACTAATCAAGTCAATCTGGATTATCATTTTGACCATAATCGTGCAGCACAATACTAAGATATTTGCTGTATTTGCATCTGTTTTTGCACTGCTGGGATGCTTTTGCAGTTTGCATGCACTTATACATAATCCTGATTAATCTTTTCCAACTGCACTGCAGCGTAAAAGGTGTTTTTGTTATCCAGAAAAGTGGATCAGTGGTCACTGCTGCTGTTCACAGCAACAAGTTCCAGGGTTTAACTTGTTCCTGCATGAGTCCACTCAGCTAGAGGAAAAAAGACATCCTTATTTGTTAATGAGTCGAGAGTTCACTTCAGACGGGTCAAGCTGATGCTGTGAAGCTGCAAATCCTTGTTAAAAAGAATTAATGACTGAATGCATTTTTTATGTTAGCTTTAAAAAAGCTCTTAGGTAGAAGCAGCATGGAAGCAATGAAGAGCAATAAATTAGAACAATGAAAAGAAATAACTGCAAAGACACAGATAAACCTTCATCTGAGACCTGGAGACCCAACAAGACCCTCTATTCAACTGTCTTAGCTTTGGTTCTTTGTCCACTAACATAAAAACCCACAGACAGAAGTCGGAAAACCTTTTGACTCAGATCTTAGCTTTGAAGCTCAAATCAAAAAAACTTGTCCAACCCTGCTTCATTCAAATAAGAACCACTGTCAGGCTCATTTATTTTATACTTCAACCTGGAAAAAGTTATTCATGCACTAATTTCTCAAGACTACTGGAAGTTACTCTCAAATCCAACACAGCAGCTCGACTTCACACTGGTTCACTTCAGAATTGATTTGAAGAGCTTGTTGATCACATTCAAAGCTCATCAGGGTCTCAAGTTAAATAACAGAAATGCTGTTTCCATATGAGCCAGTCTGCAGCTTTGGGTTTTCAGTTGGGGTCTTTCTGGCTCCAAAGTTGGGCTTAAAATCTCAGGATGCTTTTGCCATCAGGACTCCTCGTCTCTGTATTGACCCACTTAAAAAGATAAGGGCACAGAATCAGTGTCTTCTCTTGAAAGCCATTTTTATAGACTTCCTTTTACTCTCTTTTACCCTGTGTGAGGCATATTTGGTGTTTTTATTATCTCATTGGCATCAATTGATGTTTGTGCTTTTAAAATATTGAATTTTGTATTTTACATTCTGTATCTTTTACCATGTTTAACTCTATTTCTCTTATTTTTTTTCTTCTCTGGCCTGTTTTTCTATTGGCCTGACTGACTTTCTGCTCTAACATGGTATCCTGAGCATCCTCTTTTTTTGGCTTATCCATCAAAGCACTTTGTCAACTTATCAGAGTCATTATCAGAAACTGTTTTTTTGCCAAGCAGGTTTTCAAATACAATGAATCTGACTTGGTGCATAACAGTAAAACAGCAGCATATAGATTTTACTATTGTTATTACTACCATCAAGGAGCCATCTGATTCGTCCCAAATTCATTCTGCAGCATGACAACAGCCTCAAACACGCAGCCAGAGTCCAAAATAGCTTTCATCAGCAACAGTAGCTAAGTTCCTCCACAGTCACTGAGTTTGCCCATCTCTAGATTAAAAAAACCCTGATGGTATCACCGGGAGAGTCTCCAATCAGCAATCTATAACTACTAAGTCTCTTCCTATATTTTCTGCAGACGCTGCTATCGAGGACCAAATCCAGATACACTGGATAAAACGCACTCAGTTTAAATTTCTTGAAAATAAGTGACCTTGACGGACCAAACTCTCCACCAAAAAACTTTGACCGGATCAATGCCTGCTCCCTATCATCTAAATCTTTCATTTTAAGTCACATCTTAACTTCTTGTCACCTGGATTTTCTTATTTGAGAGCCGATTTAAAGCTGGTGATCTCTGTCCTCCACTCTGAGGCTTCTAAAATTCCCCACAGACCGCTCGTCGTGAGCAACTTTTTATTAAAAAAAATTGTTTCAAATGTAGATTTAAGCCCATCAAAGTCTGTTCTGCGTTTGAGGTGCAATTTTTATTGATTAATGCCATTACCCCCCATCCTGTGTGCACTAACAGTGATTTTATTCATGAGCTTGCCATTCTTTTATCATTTATGGCCACTCGTTCAGATGAAATATTGATTTTAGGGGATTTTAAAATTCATATCTGCTGCCCTTTGAAAATCTATGGTCACTGAGTTGTTATACCTTATAGATTGTTTTTATCCATTTCGATCAGATTGTGCTCCTAGACACAGGAGAGGTTAAACATTAGACCTTCCATTATCATAATGTCTTTGTGCATGAAGGTTTCTCATTGAATACTGACCTTAACATTTAAATTAGTGAAGTAAATCTGTGTATTGTTTATCTTTTGAATGCACTTTGGTTCAGCCTCGGTTGTTGAAAGTGTTGTATAAATAACCCCGACTTGACTTATGACGATAACTTAAGTACATTTAGTATAATGCATCTCTACTTGCACTGAATGAGTATTTTCATTGCTTTGATTTTATATTTTAATGGATATTTTTTACATTATTGCATTTATACTTTCATTTTTTGGACAACTCCTGCTCATGTCTGATTATCTCCTGTACTTTACTGCACTTTATGACTCATTTTTCTTTAGGTTATGGGTGAAAAAAGCCATTATAAGTCACACAGCAGCAACAGGATATGATATACATACAATACATAGTTCTACTTCTGTGTTCTACATCAACATTCAATTGTTTTTCTTCATAAATTTTGAATTAAATCAACTTTTAATGCCATTTCATGTCACAAGCTACTCTCAGCTCTACGTGCTACTGAACACTTGACACAGTTTAACCACAAGACTATAAGAAAGTACATGCAAACTCGTGGCTAAACTCTGTAAAGAGAAAAGGAAAACATTTTCACGGCGATACAGTGGTTGTGGTTATAGCAGAGGGCAACTTGGCAGTGTGATGATGCGTGGAGCACCTAATGAGAAACACTGAGCTCCCAGTAATTTGTTAGCCCGAGTTAAGGTCAAACCGCAAATGCTGCATGATTGAGTCACCCCCAAAGTCCCTATTAGAATTTGCATTTAAAATATATCTATTATTTATGTGTGTATTATTAAAACGGCTGGCTTTAGATCCCCAGAGCACGGCGCACAGGGAAGGCCCACAGCAGCTGGACCACAATCCCGGGGACCGACAATCGAATAATAGAGGGAAAGAAATGGAAGAATAATGAGAGGCAGATAAAAAAAAGTTGTCTGGAGTCCAAGAAAAGCATCTGTCATAACGAGGGCCTTCTTAGATTTAAAAAAAAAGGAAAAATAATGACTTCAAGCACAATGTAACCTTTGAAATTTTCTTTCTGTTCGAGTAAACAAGATTCGTTACAGATGTTGAATGGTAAACATATAACAATACAGGGATCAGAGGCGGCCAGCAAAACCTACCCCAGTGGTTATGCCAGTTGTTTAAATAAACATTTTTTAAAGTAAACAACATGTTTTTTGTTTAAAATATGCAACGTAGTTAAAAATATGAGTAACATATGAAGCATAATTATTCTTGAGGGGGGAAACGCTGCTGTTGCATTCCTAAACAGCTCTTCTATGGAGTCTCTATGTGAGTGGGTGTTTGGACACTAGTAAACATTTTACAACCAGTAACCTTAGCCCTAAAGATGAAAAACAGTTTCCACATGCCTACTGGTTATAATCAACCACATGTAGCCATTTCCAAACATCCACCCGTGACTTTAAGCCAGTAACGTCTGAAAGTTGTGGAACCCATTCTTGTGATTTCTAACCAACCTCTTGTTATGATTGTAAAATGCTCAATAGTAGCTTCTAGCCAATCACATGTAACCATTTTTGGACATCCACTGGTCATTTCCAACCAATACCATGTGAGTGTTTTGGAATTTGCTGCCAATTAATTGTACCCATTTTTGAACATCCTCATGTGGTGTCCCATCAATCATTTCTGAACATTTGCTTGTAATTTTGAACCAGTAACAAATAATGGTTGGAGAGTATGTACTTTTAATTGTAAGCTAATGATGTGTAATGGTTGTATAGTGCCAACTGGTGACTTCTAACCAATCAAGTGTAAACACTTTTTTTTAATCATCAACTGGTGATGTCCAACCAATAATGTGTAACTGTTTTGGAACACCAATTGAGGATTTTCAGTCAATCACATGTAACCATTTTCGAACATCTGCTTGTGATTTCCAGCCAATCATGTATAGTTGGTTGTCAAATGCCCATAGGTGACTTCTAACCAATCATGTGTAACCATTTTTGAACATCTACCTGTGATTTCCAGTCAATCACATGTAACTATTTTTGACATCCCTTGGCAATCTCAAGCCAACAACAAATAATGGTTACATGGTGTATAATTGTAACTTCCAGCCAATCACGTACAACCCTTTTTGAATATCTACTTGTAATTGACATCCAATCAGTTGTAAGCATTTTCGACATCCACTGGTAATTTCGAGCCAAGAACAGGTACTGGTTGTAGAGTGCGTACTTTTCATTTGCAGCCAATCACATGTCACCATTTTCAAACATCCACATGTGATATCCAGTCAATCATGTGCAACTGCTACAGAATGCCCAATGGAGGTTTTCAACCACATGTAACAGTTGTTGAATGCCCATTTAGTGACTACCAACCAATCACATGTAACCATTTTTGAACATTTACTTGCGATTTCCAACCAATCATGTCCTGGAATACCAAATAATAACTTCTAGCCAATCAGATGTAACCAATCTGAACATCCGCTGGTAATTTCCAACCAATCCAGTCTAACAGCTGTGGAACGCCCACTGGTGACTTCCAGCTGACTGCATCCAGCAGTTATGGAACACCTTTCAGCAAACCGCATGTTATGGTTATGGAACGCCCACTGCCGATTTCCAGCCAAACTCGCATATTATTTGTGAAATATTAAATAGTGGCTTCCACCTAATCACATGAAATGATTTTTCAACATCTACTGGTGATTTCGAGCTAATGTCAGTTGTGGAATACCATTTGGTGATTTTCAGCAAACCACGTCTAACATCTGTCCAATGCTCAATAGGAGACTTCTAGCCAATCACAAGTGGCCATTTTCAAACATCCACTGGTGATTTCAAATCAATAAAGAGAAATAGTTGTTAAACGCCCACTGGTGACTTCCAGTCAACCGCACATGACAATTGTGGAATCCCTACTTGTGATTTCCAGGCAACAACATCTAACAGTCTTTGAACACCTGCTGCTGATTACTAGTCAACCGCATGTAACCATTTTAGAACCCCCGCTGATTGTGCCACCCCTCACTTTGACTGTTGAACGCCCACTCGTGTTCAGCAGAAACCTCCACTTGCTTCTGCGGGTCAATAAAAACATTGTTCAATCAGCGCAGCAGTGTAGCCAAGTGCTGACTGAACATTTGCACAAGGCCATGCAACTGTAACCAATCAGCGTCCTCCAGTCTGATGCAAACAGGGCAATTATTTTACCGCCCCAAGCAGAATCAATCCGCACTTGTGTAGTGATGCTTGTTGTTATTGACAATGACAAATGCGGGGACCCCAGACTCATTCATTAAAAGTACAAGGCATTGGCCTAGATCAACAGGACATGCTAATCAAACAGCAGGCCCAAGCATGGGTAAGGCTTCTAATTGATGCAGCAGAAGGAGGTGGACGCAGTCACGCAAGTAACTTTAAAACAGCGGGGACAGATCGAACATGGAAAGACAGGAACATGAACCGTTTATGTGAGATGATGATGATAATCTGAGTTCCTACAATGGAGAGCACATTCAATAATCAGCATGTAATGTATAATATTCTACTAATTTAGCACCAAAAAAACATTTAACTGGAATGCATCATTAAATTGTGTGCACAGATAATTGTAAAAAAGAAATTGTGCAAAATCATTTCAAATGCAAGGAGAAATCTTGATAATAATCACCAAAATAAAAGTCTGATTTAAGAAAATGTTTAAATGATCAATAATTTTTCATGTCATACCAATTTGGAGTGTCTGTACTGAAGAGGCAGAAGGTAATTTTTTAGCAGTTGTTGGCATCAAACATTAAATCAAATGACAATGAACTGCATTTATTTGCATTTGTTAGACATATTGCATTAAATGATATAGATAATTAGCCAATAGCATTAATTAGGGGGTTTGGCTTACTTATGGAGCTAACAGAGCATACTGCATCAGAACTTAACAGATGTTTGCTATGACCACATATATAAAAAATTAAATACATTTATTTATTTGTGTTTTTAGGCTGTTTTGCTTGTTTTTTAGTTTTCTCAAGCAAAGTAAGAACACATGGTGACCGGGCAATAAGCGGTTTTACAGCAGTAAAGTCTTCTCTTTTTTTTTTACACCACCAAACAATAGCCCACTACTTAGAGCATTCAGGTGATTTTTCATGCTTGTAGTGCCACACCGGTAGGCCAGTTTTAAATTACATAATTGGCACAACGCCTCGGTCTCACTATCACTCAGTTTAAAGTTTTCCCACACAGCTGAAGTCTTTGGCATTTTGTCTTCTCTTTAACTACCAAGGTGAACTGAAGCGTTCACTGCTGGTGAGAGGGGATGTCAGGCTGCCGAGCTGAGATGTGTTTGTCTCTGCGTTTTAACTGTGCAATTAAAAAGTAAAACTAAAATTAAAAAAGCACTAAACATAACAAATATCCCAAAACCAAAAGAAATGTCAACCACATGGCTGCATTACAAAACAATTCAGGGAATTTCCAAAGTCAGTAAGATTCAACTTGGGAGACGTGAATGTCTGCACGAAATTTAATGGCAAGCCATCCATTAGCTGGGGAGATGTTTCAGTCGGAGCCACAGCGGTGGCTTGACTTACAGGCGCAGAGCCACACACAGTAAAAGCAAAGTTATTTTTCCTGTTCAATGCCCTGGGTGTTCTTCAATGGAAACACTGAAGTTAAACAAAACATGGCCGAGATCCTTAAGATCCCAGATACCAGCTCAGGGGGTGAAAGCAGCACACAGTCAATTGGCTAGTGATTTTGTTTCAAAGCATTTCCAAGAAGCCGCTCTTAAGCCTTCCTCATTGTCTCCTTTGTGCAGCCAACTGAAAACCTCAACAAGTCAAGCAAAGAATTTTCAAAGCAAAGCCTGTCAATGTCTGTTTACAGTCAAAGAAAGCGTGAGTGTTTTTAAGTCAATTTTTTTTATCTAATCAGAGTAAAAAAGTCAATCTTTTACCAGTAGTCAACTTTCTGCTTCAGGCAGCATCCAAGGGCAATCGTCCACATACTGTATTGTGTGTATTATTTTTGCGTTCGTCCTCCTACCTCCTGCTCCCACACTGCCTACTTATATTTCTTTTCTTGTCCTCGGTAAAAATTCTTCTGACAGATTTCATAAATAATAAATAAAGATCAGAAGCATCTTAAGAACAGTTACTAAATTACTTTAAAAATGAATGTAAAACTGTACTTGTCATCTGTAAAAATCTGGGAATTCAAGCCAACTCGCAGCTAAATAATAACACCAAGGAATTAAAGAGGAGATGCAGACAAGCAGAGCAGAAATGGAAATTAAGTACCATCTGGTTGCTTCAAATGAAATAATCAAAGGACTAATTGACAATCTATCAGGAATCAGTAGCAGAAGCCAGGTCCTCCTACTTTTCTAACATTATAACCCCAGATTTCGCTTCAAAATCTGTAATTAACCCTCCTCCTAGCATACCAACTCAAACCACTCTGTGATTTGTGCACAAAACTTTAATCCTCCTTCGCAACCAAAATATGTGAAATAAAAACTCCAGATCGGCCTCACCACCACCAGCGACCCCTCTTCTCCACGCTGCCTTGCTCAATCACTCTGAAGACCTTTCAGTGTGCACTTTAAAGGACACAGTGGCCAAATTAAAGCCTTCGACGTGCTCTTCAGACCCTTCATGCCTGCCAGATTTCTCAAAGAGGTTTTTAACAGTGCTGCTGGTCGTGCTACTCTATCGAATGTAAACAGCTCTTGGTGCACTGGCTGTGTTCCCTCCTGTTTAAAGCACGCAACGGAGCATCCACTTGACCTTACTAATTTAAAAAAAAATAATTATACACTCATTTCCAAATTACCATTTTTATTAAAAGTTTTAGAGAAGAGTGTTTACTTACAGATGATTTCTTTTATGAATATTTATGACATTTTAGAGAAATTTCAATCAGGTTTCCGAGCATGCCGCGACATTTTGCTCTTAAGTGACAACCTTTTTAATTCTTCTGGATTTGACACTGGATTATTTCATACTCTTGAATCACCTTGATAAGTGGGTTGGCATCCAGGAAATTGCCCTAGAAATGGTCAAAACCATATTTATCTAACAGCACTTTCTTAGAATTAATGGGTTATGCCTCCTATTAAGTGACCCCGTTGACCTGTGGTGTTCCTCAAGGCTCTATCTTGGGGCCCTTGTTGTTCTGTATATGCATATACATGCAACCACTTGGAAGTACCATAGATAAAAATCCAGTATCACTGTTATGCACATGAAACACTAAAAACCAGTGCAGAGGGAGATTTTACTGGTCTTTTATTTAAAGTGCGACACCTACCAAAACTCTGAAACTAAACTGACAAAACGAAGATAATCATTTTCGATCGATCTTTTTTTTTTTTTTTTTTACATAAACTGTTTGGATCCATGTCTTCAAATACTAAATCTCTTGCCAGAAATCTGTGTGTAACATACAAAAGTGACCTTCGCTTGAAAGACAAACATGGTTCAATCATGTTTTCATCAATTACGAAAAGTCTCAAAGACCTCATCTTTTCTCCTTCGACTTGATCTAGAGAAAGTCACCCATGCTTTAATTCCATCTCAGATAGATTTTTTTTAAGTCATTGTATTCAGGGTTGAGCCCCCCAAAAAACTATCTCATGCCCACAGCTGGAGCAAAATGCAGCTGCTCAGCTTTAAAAAATACCAGAAGACCTTATCGGCCTTGTTTTAGCTTCTCCTCACCGGTTACCAGTCCGTTTTAGAATTGATTTTGAGATTTTATTGATCACTTTTGAAGCTCTTCATGGTTCAGCTCTCAGTTACATTGCTGAATTGTTGCTCCTGTTTGAGCCAGAGTGCAGCTGAGGATCCTCAGGCCGGACTCTGCTGGCTGTTCCAGAGTCCTGACCATTGACTGTATATATAGATTATATTTAGATAGATAAACCTTCTGAGGCATCACCCATAGGTTTCCTGAAGAGCAGTTTTGAAGCTCAGTGTGGTGTCTCAGGCCGTCCTCCTGACTCCTGGGTAATGCACAGTGGTCACACCCTTAAATATGCGGAACTTTAAACCTCAACACAACTTAAACAGATGAGTTATATAAAGATTCACCCCCTGTACAGTAGTCATAAACTGAGAAATTAGCTTTAGATACCAAAACTGTCTTTTTTACGAGGCTGTAAACATGTTTACTTTTGATGTAAAGCTGGACATTTTAACATTGTGGTCAGTGAGAACTAGCTTCTATTTGGAGTCGGCCACTAGTGGTCAACTGAGAAAGTGCAGTTTTCATTTTTCTCCTGCTTGGTCCCAGATCCAGAATGAAGATAAATGGACTTTTGCAGTCAGGACCATGTAGTTTTACAACTTCCTGCTAGACCCGTGACATCTGTTATATACTGAAAAGCCTTTAATTAATTTTAGCAAATAATTTTATTGTGATCACATCTCACCTGTTTAAATATTACTTATTTCTTTACTGTTGCTGGTTCTATTTATTTATCTGTATTATTTCAGTTGCTTTATTGCCTTTGTTTTGAAAGGTTTTAACCATGTAAAGGACCTTTGTTTTGAAAAGTGCTGCATAAGACAAGATTCTTCTTATTATTATTATTATTATTATAACTGCTCTTTTTGGAGTCATATTCAGCTGCAAAATTAGCCAAGGTAGCAAAACAAATAACTTCATTGTCTTTGGCTTCATGTAAGTAATGTTTCAAGCACCCAGAGACCTTAATACTTGAGGTGTGAGACGAGTGCCAGACACGCTGTGAAGAGATGCATTGTTTACCTGTGCATCTACTCCGTCTGCCTGCACACCGATATCTGATATTCCACGTGACATGACTGATGCTTTAAAAGCCTGCATTCACCGTCACCTTTCGTATGGAGTTAACCTTAAGGTGGCAGCACTTTGAATGTCAACCCCTCCACATGTGGACCTTTTTAAATGCCACCTCTCTTTATTCTGCAATTGTGGAACAGGACAGACAAAAGGGAAAGGGGGAGGCCACGGAGGAAAGGGAACAGAAGCTCGCCGGATGAGGTTTTTTTCCCCACCAGACAAAAACCAAATGACATACAATCAGCTAGGCTCAGCAGGGGGTTCATTTAACACTTGAAGGGAAATATGGGTACTAAGTGTGGGTCTTTGAAGGGCGAGAGAGCTGATCCCCTCATTTCACGATGTGCTCAATTACATAGATGCATGAATGGCAGCCTTGAACGGAGGCTTGGAGCGTTTCTGTCTAAAGCTTTGTAAAAAAGTAACCGCTAAAATATGCAGACATTTTTCTTAAATACAGATTTCAATGTGGTGTGTGTCAACATTTCCCAGCATCAGTGCTGCATGGCATTATCATACGTTGCACTCATCTATAAATAAACATGGCACGTAAAAAACCTGGTGTAAATTGGAGGTGAAGCTGTTAATTTAAAACCTGCTTCAGGCATGTTTAAGCAGCATGTAACTTCTTCGCTGGCTGTATTTCCATATAATTGTCAAATAAATCTGAGGTGAACTTTTGAAATGTTGCAAAAAGCAAAATTTGAATTAGGCTTTGGACTGAATAAAGCAGGCTGTGTAGTGTCGACAGAAGGTGGCAGTACAGGCTGCATGGCTGTAATAAGCAGAGTAGAAGAAGACAGAAACAAAACTAGTTGTTTCTAAATTCAGAAAAACATCAAAACAAAAGGACCCTTCGCCTCAGGTCTTTCTATGGCTAGAAAAATAAAGAAAGTCTTCAGAAATTTAGTTCACTTGGACAGTTTGTTTTTTCATGCCAGCTGGTATCAGTAATGCTTCATGCTGTTCAGAGACGAAGACAAAGAAAGAAAAACAAACAGCTGATTGGTGGTGTGAAAGGTGTTTCAATCTCCCATGAAGCTCATTAACGCTTCTTCGAATACATAAATAAACAACTTTCAGGCAAGAAAATACAGACAAAAACATATTTGTTCCGTGAACTGGTCGATGTTGAGATTTAGGGCTGTTTCACTTCCAGAACATTATTATTGATTCAAATATTTACACATTAAATTAATGAAAGAAGTTTGATGGAAGTTTTTTTTAACCCATAAAACCTAGCGTCCACTATAAAGTTACAAAATGTAATAGTTTGGAATTTTCAAAGCATATCTTGAAAGGACAGAATCTCAAAGGGAGTTTGGTTTTTCCTACTCTGATCCTGTCCTCCAGTAGCATTTACATAAGAAAAAAATGACAGTTTTATTCCTATCTATACTCCAAAGAGTTTAAAAGAGGGGTTTGGTCATACATATATGATCCATAGCCTGTTCATTTATAAAAACATGGTGAAAATAGTTTTTTTTTCAGCTGCTGACACTACGTTAGGATTTATGGAGTGAGTTATCTAAATCCCTTATGTAAAAACCACATTTTTAGATAGATAATACCGAATTCACATGTTTAAACATTAAAGTTCAGAAAACTCATATACAAAAATAATATTCTTCATCCAAGAAATTCACTGAGGAAGTTCATGGCAATAGTCACAACAAAAATGCTTCATATTCATCTGCAACCACACAAGTTTATCAAACTGTGCTGCTTTTATTAACTTACTGCACCTTATGGAAACGGGGCTAATGACAAAACAGTCATCGTCATTAGACAAATCCATTAAAAATCATCAACATGTCACTTTTCTGGTCAAAGTCTGGTTAAAAAGCTACTACTACTACTTTGGTGCAGTTTCTGACTTTGCAGGAGGATGGGATTTAGCCATCATTCAACTAAACAACTCCAGTTTAGAGCAACCTGAGTAAAAGTAAAGACTCTGCTGGAAGAAGGTGTGTGACTGTTGTTACTTTTGGAAACTTGCCACCACCGGTGACATGGATTCAAGCCGATAAAACCTTTTACACCCATCTTTCAGGCCAATTGAGTGGCGAGTGTGCGATAATCACAAGATAAATTTGTGTGAAGTATAACTTTCACCTCTGACACGGACCTCTCACCCTATGATGAAGAGGAGGAGGGGTGACATGCAGCGGTGGCGCCTATGACAAATGATAATGGCAAATCTAAGACGACAGCCACTTCAAATTGCCCGGGGATCAGCGGCGACCTCTTGACACTTGAGCGAATCGAGCAAATCTGACAGCCTTCCTCATGCTGGGCAGCCGGACCACAGCCTTGTGTGTTTCTGCTTGTTGTTCGCCGGTGTTCTCCTTTATGTTGTCATGAGATTTGCTGAGAGCATTTCCAGTTCTGAAGAGACGAGGACTAGGAGTCAAGCGTCATCCGTGATCCCTTGGTGTCCTGTAACAGCTGTCTCCGGCATCGGAGCATGCGGTTGCCGCTATCCCATATTACATCTCTGCCACTCAGCACCAACGGATCAGCAATCCAATTTCACACAAGCGCGCTCAGAAGGAGGCGACGCTGACGCAGGAATGAGGATCTATGCCTCAACAAAGACAAGAAGTTGTTTCAAGTGGCTGGAAGGGGTCTGTGCCGGCAGAGGGAGATGGGCTGGGAGAATTAGATGGAAGCAAGTAATGGAGGTGTGATGGAGGGAGATAAAAAAGGAGCGAGGAAGGGGTTGATAAGACTTTTCATCAAGTTGTAGCTACTGCAGGGAGCAGAATGAGCTGATAATTTCTAGGGATAGATCGATTATCGGCCTGGCAGATTATCGTAGCAGGGATTTGGCATTTCTATTGACTGATTATCGATAAATAAAATGTGCTACTTCAGGTCTGATGCAGCCTCCTCTTTCTGGCTGTCGTCACTCTCTGGTCTGAGAAATGTCTCTCAAGCAGAGACTGAACAAGAAACACAAGCCGTCATCAGAAAACAGGAAGTAAAGTACTTTCACAGTGGCTAAGGCTACGCTAATGGTTAGCGGGCTAATTTAGCAGGCAGGCACAGATTATCCTGAAACAGAGTCTGGAAAACAATAATCAATAATGCTTTAAGATCTGGACCTTAGTCGACAGTGAAAATAATTGAACAGTCAAAGATTAAGAAAATAGAGAAGGACAGCAGACGCAACTCTGGGAAGAAACACCAGCCATTGCGATAAACCAGAATGTAAGTGACTTTCACAGTGGCTATGCTAACTGCTAGCGGCTAAGTTAGAAGGCAGCAACAGATTACACAGAAGCAGACAGTAAAAGTGACAGAACAGTAAAAGATTAAGAAAATAAAGAAGCAAAAGAAGTTAAAACATTACGTTTAATGTACATCAGCTCCAAATATCAGCTATTGTCCTTTTTTGGGGCACCAATAATCAGCATCAGTATCGGCCCTACAAACCCCATATCAGTCAGGTCTAGGACTAGGCTGTGCTAACGGCTAAGTTAGAAGGCAACAATAAATTACTCTGAAACAGAATCTAAAAAACAATAACTAATAATGCTTCAAGATATGGGCTTTAGTGGGCAATAAAAGTGAAAGATTAAGAAAATAGAGAAGAACAGCATGTGGAACTGAAGGAAACTTATTAATCTCAGTCGATCACACATAAACTGAGGAGATAATTTAATCACTCCTATTTCTATTTTACATATTAAGTTATAGTCACCCTTATTAATGAAGAAGCCTAGTTATGAATGACAAGTTTTCTGCCATCACATACTGTTAAAACCAAATATCGGTCTTCGGTTTTTCATGATTACGCCAGTGTCGGCCCTGGAAAACCCACATCGGTCGATCCCTACTAATTTCCAACCACATTTGAAAGAAAGGAGCCTCCGAGACAAATCTGCTCTTTGTAAACACACCTCTGTTTGCGTAGTGACGTCCGCTGAGCCGCTTTCTGCTCCGTCAAAGACCGTAGGGACAATGATCTCCTATGTACCGGCGGGAGAGCAGATGTACAGTATTGGATGACAACACACTCCTCAAAACCCCTTTCAATATAACACCCTCATATTGCATAGTCACTGTGACATAAATAGAGAAGGGACTCGCGTCTCGTCTTTCACACGGCAGTGAGAGAGATCTGAATCTGATATCCAATGACTGCTTATTAGATTGAGCCATCAGGCCGCCAGTTTGGAGCCAGACTCATAAGACAGCCGGTGTGTTGAGAAGGCTGCTTTCCATTCCCACCCACACAAAAAACACAGCAGAGAAAAGAAGAAGAAGAAGAGCAAGCCCCTACTGGACAATCTTCTCGTCTGCTGCCAGAATCTTTTGTAAAGCTCGCTGTAAACCGGCACAGACACACCGCAAAAGCCAATACCCTGAAAGGTCTCCTATTTTGGGACATGCATGGTTTTTCTGAACAATAACCCGTCTGTCTCCATTTTATTTTCTCCAAAAGGATTAAAATCCAGCGTGTGCATCGAAAGCTGAGGCAGCGAGAGAGGGAGGAAGAAGACTCTTGGCCGGGTTGCAGGATTGAAGCAGTTGGATGCATAAATGTGGAGCTTCCATTGTCGGTGCTAAAAGGTCAGCTGGGATCCCACCTCTATAGACGGAGGATCACCCAGGAGAGGAGGCAGATTGGATGAAAACCTGTGCAACATGCTGTCACAGGGAGACGGACAAAGATAACACTGCGCCGTCACCTTTTCCCTTCGACCTGTTGCTTCGTTATCCAGCCGCATCTGACAGCCATTTGTCTTTCATGTGGGGTTTTTCTTTTTTTTGTTTTGTTAGCTTAAATCAAGAAAACTGTTATCAATATCTTCTTATGACAGTAAGAGGAAGACGACGGATGTGAGCTGAGGGTGTGAGATTTCTGATAAATATGTCATGAATCCCTTTTTTTTCCCATCCCTCCGATTTCACATGATGATAAGAATAAAAAAAAAACAGTT
This sequence comes from Dascyllus trimaculatus, assembly GCA_024666655.1. Taxonomy (NCBI): domain Eukaryota; kingdom Metazoa; phylum Chordata; class Actinopteri; family Pomacentridae; genus Dascyllus; species Dascyllus trimaculatus. The sequence goes on from CM045455.1 coordinate 27,804,067, forward strand.
TGACAGCTCCCTTTCCTTCTTTTTTTTATAACAATGCCTTTCTCTGACAGTTTGACAGCATGCAGTCTTCACGACTGAGGTCTGTCCGTCCGTCTGTATCTCTGTCCTTGATTAGCAATCACTGCAGGGTAGCCCGGTCAAAGTGGAAATCTTTAGCTCTCCCCACATTGCACTGCTGCTCCTGGTAAACACACAATCACTGCCTCTTGTTAAGACTCGAAAACTTTCCATCTACCATCTGAAAGGGGGGGAAAAAATTTTAAAAATGGCTGCTGAATCCTGCTCCCTTGAGGTTTACTGTTTCTTAATGACGCCGCCTGTTTGTCCACAAACATCAAGATGATGTTTAAGGAAAAAAAGCAAAGCATGACCAACGGAAACTGAAGCAGGAAAATTGACTCGTAGCTCGTAAACTGTCAGAACAATTAAAATCAGGTGCACACGGAGACTGCGACGAAGCGCGCCGTTGATGTTTTTCCTCGGAAAAAGCGGCGCTACCGGACGAGTTTTCCCCGCCATGAGGGGAAAATCCAATCAGAAGAAGCAAAGAAGAAGTGGCATTTTTAATAGCGTCATGTCTAATACTTGAGGGCGGCTTTCTGCTCACCCGCTGAGGGCTGTCTTTATCCGAGCTGACACTCCGGCCGGCCGGATGGACAAGGCAGAAAGAGCTGACAGGTTCATCTCAGCTCGTTGTCAGAACGAGCCGACTTTCAGCGCTAAAATATACTCCGACACATGCACCACTTAACCACTTAGGAGGAGAGAAGAAAAAAAATGCAACAGACCTCTGGCTCCACGTATTTAAAATTGCATAACTGTTCAAACACTGAAAGTCAGATAAAGGGACTCTTGACTTACCCATGAAAAAGCCTTCAGGTTTTACATGATGCTATATGGATAATACATGAAAAGCTACGGAGCTGAAGTAAAGCATTTCTCATCCGTTTTTCGGCGCGACTTCTGAGGAATTGTCTTTGGAGAGGCGGATTTTGTGACATTTTCGCTGTGAACGAAAATGGCACACAGCGAGTCTGTGATAGGACGGTAACACATAGAGTAGGAGCTAATAAATCACATCCAGGCAGCGGAGTGTGAAGATTGTTTACCTTCCTGCACCTCGGAGAGAAGATAAAGGTGCCTCAGAAAGACGGCGCTGCTTAGTATTTAGGGAGAATTTTGAGTCTGTAGTTTGAATTTTAATTTATGTCCAAATGTCAGGAATGTAAACACAACATTTTTAAAATTCTTCACCACGTCTGGTTAACTATTAGCATTCTGAATTCCAAAGTTTTTTGGTCAGTTGGTCATCAAAGAAACTCAAAGAAAAAAAACCTCCACAGTGAGTGAAAACATTCAGACAGACATTACCCTCTACATGACCATTTCCTGCAGTGATTGAATAGCAATTCCATATGTCGGGCTGGAAATTCAAAGTGTGGGATCACTTCAGAGGGTACAGGTGATGTGAAAACTCCAGCTGTTGGCTCATGTCACCCTGAATGGCAGCTACACAGAAAGTTCAGGTAAAAAGACAGACAGGGCGAGGAAAAAGTTTATTTTTACCATCTTTTGACAGTCCACCAAACCACCGATCCAGCAGCCAGGTGTCTTTTTTAGTGGCAGCATTAAAGAGCCCATATGATGCACATTAAAGAGCCCATATGATGCACATTTACAGGTTTATAGTTCTATTTTTGAGGTCTAGTGGAATATATCTGCATGACTTAATGGTGAAAAAAGACATTATTTTTCTTATGCTGCACATCGCTGCAGCTTTTCTTATTACTGTCTGTGGGAAAGCTCAGTTTTAGCTCCTGTCTCTTTAAGGACCTCCCTACCAAAAAGCCCAGTTTGCTCTGATTGGTTAGTTGGCCTGATTAAAGTGAGCAATGTTGGTTACCTGCTGCAACCACAGATCTAAGAGCGCAGGGATGCAGCTCGAGCAGAAACAGTGGGTTGTGAGGAAGATGCTTGTTCTTAATTTGAAGGCTAAACTAGCTGCTAGCTAGGCGTTATGCAAATGTGTTCCATAGTGATGTAGATAAGTAACGGAAAATAAACTTCAATTTCAAACTAGGTGTTTTAGGCAGGCAAGAAGCAGTGTTTTCTGTGGAAGTTTGCAGACTTTTTACAGCCACACAAAAAGCAACAACACACGAAGGCAAAACTTAAAAATCATAACATGGGCTCTTTAAATGTTGAAAACAGTCTCTGGAACATATCTGCAAGTCACTTAAGAATGGCTGTGAAGTTATTATACCTGTCTGAGCACAGAGATAAGTGCAAAACCAAATATACCTCAAATAAAACGAAGTGCACTGAAGTACTAATTAAAAGTTTAGTTAAAAACAGACTTCGAACAAGGCAAAAAAAAATTTAAAATATTCAAGTTTAAGACTTTGAAATTATAATTTTTTTTTCTCAAAAAATGAATAGTGGATAATTAATTGGATAGCTGACGATTAATTGTTGCAGCTATGAAGGCAGGTTAGGTACAGCACTTTCTGTGGCAGAGAATTACTTACTTTGACGTCGACATTGGGCTTTGTAAGTCTGCAAAACTTTAACATGCATAAAATATAACACATTAATTAATTAGCGACATAACATAATAAAGGACAAAGGGGAGGGGAGCACAATATGGAGTCTTTACAGTAAAGTCTTATAGCTATAACTTAGTGAGCATAAGGCGCCTTATACAATTAGGCTTTTGAAAAACATGCTCAGTTTCCCTGCTGATTTTTCCGACACCTTTCAAATTATTACCACTTCAGCTGTATTGAAAGGCTCGTCATTAGCCGTGGTTCTGTATGTTTCTGTGTAATGCAGCACAGTATTAACAACTTATAACATTCTCTGCCAAACCATTGTCTGATTGTCCGCGAATGTAATATATTTACATAATTAACCCTGCGAGCCCGAGGCTATCTTAACAGTCATTTCAAATTCAAATTTAAATTTCATTCTACAGTAAGGGTTCACTACCTTCACTTGCAAGCACTTATTTTGGTCACTATAAAAGGTAGCCATACATGCCATAGCTTGTTTTTTAATACATTTTTCTATAATTAGACTTTATTACAAATGAAAATGCATTATGAAATTGTTGTATTTTACATGTATCTCACTAAAAATGCTATCAGAACCATCATAGTTGGACGCCGTATGACTCAGAACTTGAAAAAAATACTGCATGTGTTTAGTAAGGATGTACTCTGACACCAATTCAAGAACAAAGGATGTGAATTTAAGTGCATCCATCTGGTTTTAAGGGTTCACTATCATAAACGTGTGACAACTAGTCGGCTAATGGCTTGAATTAGCGACTGCTGGTCAAGTAGGATCATCTCTGGTCGAAGGCGGCTCTAATTACAGGCGCCAGCAATTTATGTCCATCAGAACAAAGGCAGGCTGGCTGACATTACTTCAAGCTGTGAAGCAATCATTATGCTCGCCAGCGATGTTTAGTGTTCTCAGCTCTCCTCGCGAGGGAGCGGAGTTTCCTTTAAGACCCCCCGTCGAGGCTGTCGGCTCCGGAAATGTAAAGTTTCATCTCCTCCCGATTGATGGAGTTACACTTACAGCATCTGATGGAACTATCGTGGCTTCCTCTCCGATCTGAGGCTAATTCAAAAGCAGCCCTCACCTGCCACCCCGCCTCCCTCCCTTCCTCATCCGGCTTCCCCAGCATGCGCCCTTCTTAAGGCTTTAATCATTTCATATTCAATAACACTTCGCGGCAACTCATCACAAGGTTATCCCGGTTTTCAAAAGACTTTTTCCCCTTTTAGCCCCAACCCCAGTTAGAGATTCTGTAATTTCAGAGTCTTCCAGCCTATTCATTACGAGACTCCCTGACACAAGAAAGACATCCACATGGTGAGTTTTCAGTCTTGATACAAAGGAACAGCGAAACTAAAAGGAATAACAAGAATAAAAACTAAAAAACTGGCTGCTAAAGGTTCCTAAAAAAAACTTATTTCAAAGCTGACCAGAATATATATCTCTCTGTAATTTGGTGCGCTTGTCACTCACATGTCAGGAAAATGACACGAATGTTGCCCGTCGGTTGCAGAAAAAGAGTTTCTCAGAGGACAGCGTGCTTTCTGTGAGGTTTCTCTCTTTTTTATTTCTTTTTTTTTTGATTGTGTCAGAGCGAGGCCACGACACCTGCTGTTCACTGTTGTGTTGGCCACAGTATGGGGCCTGCTTCAATCCACTGGCTAGCTGACCTGGCTCAAATCAATGACCAGCAAGACACAATGTGGAACTTTGTTTTAAGACGAGCTCCATTGATTGTTGCTGTCAACACTTGAAAGGGAGATTTCTTTTTTCTTTTTTGTATCTCATCTGAGATAGAACTTGTTGCAAAAAAAGCTTTAAATCAATGTTCAAAAGACATTTATATATATATATATATATATGTATATATATGACAAGTATACAGTAATGCAGTTTTAAAAGCACCGCCGATTATAAAAGGATCTCAGCCAGGTGGTGAGATCTGTGTAGGATGATCCTTTCATGAAGAGGGCGCGCGACAAAACAAATGGATGTATGGTTGTTTGTGCAGAGACGTGCTCTGCACAACAGAAGGCTTCACTTGGCCTTGCAGGAGAAGCAGCTTTAATGGGCTTCCAGCAGCAGGTTTTTTACATCAGGATCAAACACCAGATAGACGTCGTAACTGAAGTCGAAGTCCTTGCTGAGGATGGCTTTCATTAAGCAGGACTAAAGGTGAATTTAAATTTTTATTCATCCTCATTGTTTACCAAGATGCCGCCTTATGATGAGTTTTAATGCGAGCAATGCTTTAGCTTTATAATTTGTTCCTGTGCAATAAATAAGATTGTCGTCAATGTGACGAAATTATAGCTCCGTGTCTTGTCGCCACGCAAAATAAACAAAACTGACTTGTCAAAGAGAGAAATTAGATGTTTTACATGGTCAGCACTGCAGAAGCTTATTCCATACATGTCCGCTTATACCAAATAGCCATAAATGATACAGATTTTTCCCAGTTCAAGCTGATTTTGGACATAAAATCTGAGCTTATGTGTGGTTAAAGTTGAGTCAGGTGTTCCACCACAGCCATCTGCAGATTGTATTGTGCTATAAAGTTGCAAAGAAAGAGTCAGACGACTGGATTTGGGACGTACACACATCTGTGGCTGATTCCAGTGGTGGATTTGCTTGGAAATTTGCTGTCAAGTGTCCATGATTTGATACGCAACAAAAAATCCAACTGACAAAACATGTTAAAAGCCTATAATCTGTTCATTTGTGTTCTTTGTGTCTGGCTAAAATGCAAAATGGAACTAACGTTCCAAGGTTTTATACTCAGAGTTTGTGTATAGAAAGCAAATATTAAAAGCTGAATTACTGTAATGACCAACAAATTTGACTTCATTTAAAATATCACTAAATACTTGGCCATTCATTTTGTTTTTTGCTAATGCAACAGTAACTGACTTGAAGGAAGGTCAGGATCATATGAATGATGTATTGAGTTACTACAGACTCACACAATAACATTCAATAGTGCAGCTCTAACTGAACTACTAAATATCTGTTTAAAGGCATACACTGATCAGCCACAACATCATGACCACTGGCAGGTGAAGTGAATAACATTGATCATATTGGTACTATGTGGTGTTCTGATGGAAAACCTTGGACTTTAACATCCATGGTGATCAGACTTAGACACCCAAATAAACATTTTCCCACAACAAGCACACTCCCTCATGCTAATGGAAATCCCAAATGTCACTGGCCTACCCCCACAGGAAAATGAACCCCACCACATGGAAAAAACATCAACCAATCAGGAACATGTTGAGGAACATGACAACGGCCCAACATGTTGATTTGACCTCCAAACTTCCTACACCTCATTGTGATCAACATCAACAGGATGCAGTGGAGCAAGTTTGACTGACAGAGGACCCACTGCACAAGTCAGAGCACCCAGAGGATCCACTGCCAACATCCTGGTTCCAGACCCCATAGGAAACCCTGAGAGGTCCTCTGGTCCATGTCCAATGGTTCAGAGCATTTTGACCACATAAGGGGGACCAACACAATATTAGGCAGGTGGTCATAATGTTATGCCTGATCAGTGTATATGATATTAACATCACGGAGGGAAATGGGGAAATTCCCTCTGATGTATTTTCTTCTGGTGCAGTTTTGATATAAAGTGCTCTTTTGTTTTTAACACACAGACTGTGCAGTGTGCGTATTCGTTCAGTTTATGCAGTTACAATCACGTAGTTGAGCATCACCTTTTTGCAGTTTTTGTAATAAATGTGGATATAGATCCTACGTGTTTTCTATGGAAATCTATATGGATAGATTTTTCCATATAAAAAAAAATAATGACACTTACATGTGGGCATCCGAAGTGGTTGATATTTAGGTTACGCTTTAAAAAATACCTTTGTTTTTCAGCTCAAAACACAACAAAATAGGGGGTAAAAAAGAAATAAAAGGTTAACTTTAACCGAATTTTCATTAAAATTTATTATAAATAACTTTACCTAGAGTGGACATTCTCAAACTTTTGTGCCACAAACAGGTGGTTCAAACTTAAGTTGCCGAACCAAATGCAGGCCTAGCAAAAACATAAAATACGACAACAGTCGAACAACGAAAATATTCTTTTATAGTAATTTAACATAGGCTAGTAGAAGAATACATCAGTCAAAGTGATCTTCATGTGTAAAGTTGCATGATTACAGGAAAAACTATCATCCCAATTAATAACTGATTCTTTTTGGTGCAAAATATCTCCATTGTACTTTCACATTTAAACAAACCAAGTGTGGTTTTCACTTCCATTCTGTGCGACATTCCTGCTAATGTACAAATCTTTGCATCAAAAACAACCTTCACCTGAATTCAAAGCATCTCCTAGATGCAAAATATAAATAGGATTACACCCAGCAAACTTCACTCAATCAATAGACGCTACAATTTACAGATGTTCCCTAAACGCCTCACATGCAGGCTGCAGTAGATGCTTCTAGTGACTGTGCACAGAGAAGCCTCTAGTCTCCACTCAGTTACTGCGGCCCAGCAGCTCAGACAGGCGTGTGCCCAAAAAATACTTTGAAAACAGTAAAATAAGGCGTTCCAATTTCAGATTTTCCACGTCAAGAAAAGTACTTTTATCTACATAAGTTATTTTCTATGAGCAAAGCATTTAAAACATCAATATTGCAGGAGATTATGTTCATTTGACCGTGGGAAGCCAGCATTGTGATTAATCTTTGATAAATTGTGCAGCTCTAGCATAAACTGAGTAAACATAAAATATGTAGGAGCAGCAGACTCCGTTTTTGTTTTATCTTTTGTAACAGCGATGGCTAAAATATGCCATTTCCTCCACAAGACATTCCCCCTTGTGTCACCACAGTATTACAGCTATCTGACCGCCAGCAACACAAGCTCAAGTATCGGAAGAAAACAAACTTGGTGGAGTTTATTACCAACAACATTAAACTAATGAGATGGCTGCAGGCTAATGGCAACAAACAAATAGCAATCACGGATTCAGACTGAAAGATAACAAACCAAACTCTAGCCACGAACATTTGAATGAGGTATAAACAGAGTAAATAAGAATGCAAGTGATATAGAGACTCAACATAAGCCTATAAGCATAAGACAACTATTAGTTCGTGGCACTCTTTACATCGACGTGCTCTTCTCATACCAACTATAGCAGCTGAATTTGTGCTAAATAAGGACAGGTAAAGAAATCCCAGCCCTGCTAAATATCAGGGGAGGATGGATTAAAAACTTTCATATTAAGGGATTAGTCCATGCAGGAAAATCCACATGTTAGAGTGGGCTATCTGTGGGAAGATACTTTCTGAGTAATGTGTTAGCAGATAAAAAAAACATTCCAGCTTTAGCCCACTTATAAACCCCACAAAATCCTCACTAACACTCAATAACTGCCTCCAACATTAATGTGTTTCACTGTAGATTTAAAAAGCACAGATTTTTCACAAGACCTTGACTCTGGAGCATTTTTTTTCCAAGCAAAAGCCTGATGTTGATAAGTATATAAATCTGTCACTGAAACTGAGGTGTTTAGAACTGATTTTTTTTATTTACCCTCAAGTATAAAATAGATGGACAAGTGCAATGTATTCATAATTCACTTAAATTAAGCATTAAAGCAAACAGTGCAAACCATCTTTCTCCACATTAAAGAGGATTTAGTGAAGTGAGACAAGCGGAAACTTGGTGTTTCCATTTGATGTCTGAGCAGAAAATAGGCAAAACTGGTGCCCTGGTAAACCGGTCGATTGGTCTCGTTGATATCCTGTCATTTGTCTGACAATCTCCAGTGTGAATTCAGAAGGAGAAAAGCGCCACATGAACCCCGTCCCTGGATTAATTCATTATCTTCAGCAGCGGGAGGAACGGCGTACCTGAGAAAACCCCCGCATTTTCACAACTTTGAACTTGACCAACCTAACGAAGGCTGCCGAGTCGAAGTTATTTAACTTTTACTTGACGTCGGCTCCAAACTAACTGACATCATGTCAAAGAATTGTTCGGTGTGGCTGCGTTTTGTTCAAAAAAGGCCAAAAACTCTAGTTTAAACTTTGCAAAACAGCACTTTGCATATCTATGTACACCTCTATACCTATTACATACAAGATGAATGTGGATGGATGCAGCTGGTCTACTCTGAGTCTGTTCCTATCATTTCACAACAGAATAAGCAGGTTCTGTTGAGGCTGGGTAGGTATGATTTCAGTCTCTACAGCCCGACTGTGAACATAATGTACAGGATTAATAAAAAACATGTCTCAGTGTCTGGCCAGCTTTCAAGGCTAGAACTTCAAACATTCTATAGCGGCTAAACAATGAACACAATTCTCTCTCTGACATTTATTCAGCCAAAAGACTTCAGTCGGGAGGCACAAATGAGACTTTTTCGCCCAACGCTGCTTAAATAGACGAGTCCAAGCATCGACGCAGCTAACAATGTCTCTTAATGGTGGGGTTTTTTAATATTTCCACCTAAAACTCTGCTCAAAAGCTGCAAAACTACTCTAAACTACACAAAAGCAAGTTGTAAAATTGGACAAATTCAGCCAAACATCTCAAAACATATTCTGAAGAATTATAATGATAGAATAGTCGCACCTTGCAAGATGACAGGATTGGTTCCTTTGGTTTGTTGTGTATGAAACCCTTGTTTGAATCAATTTTTGCCTCCCAGCATATAAAACACTAAAGATGGACATGTTGACGAGGTAAAAACTTGATTTTCATCTAAGTAAGTCTTTAATAAACACAGTGAAATACAAGAAAATTGCCTTAAGCAGCCACGGATGAATAACAGCACAGTGAAATGTTGGTTTACTCATTATTATTTTGTTTGTCGATTAATCTACCAAATATTTTTAGATTAATCTATCAGCTGTTTCATCCAGAAAAACATCATAAAAGCCCAATATGACATCCTCATAAGTCTTGTTTTATCCACAACCCAAAAATATTCAGTTTACTGTCATAGAGGAATAAATAAACCACAAATATTCACATTTAAGACGCTGAAATCAGAGAATTTAGGCTTATTTCTTCCAAAAAATGACTCAAAACAATTAATTGATTGTTGAAACAGTTGCCAAATAATTTATTGGTTTGATGTGTCATTGCAGCTCTGCTTGTTGGCCTAACAGCTGCTGACTGGAATACTAAAATGACTCACCTAGTAAACCGAGTTTCATTTATATTCTGAGAAAATGACACTATGGATCGCAGTATATCACTTGAAAGAACGACCGGCATACAAATAGAAACCAGACTTTCCTCTGACATTTACAGTCTTGTCTATCAACGGGAGATGGAAATAGTTATTAATAACGTGGATGTAGTGTTTGCAGCGTCCGTATATACAAGACAAATACAATAAATTAACTCGAAATAATAATTAATGGTGTGGCAGCGGATGACTAAATGTAGCTCTGAAGTAGCTATAGTTCATTGTTCCATGTGGTTGCCTTCACATCACGATGGATGCTGCAGCCAGATGGTACTTTTCAGCTCTCAGCGTTTGTCCTACACACACCCACACTTACAGTATGCACACCTACACACATGCATGCACACAAACCCGATGAAAAAAAGGTGATTTTTTTTTTTAACAAAGGAACACTAAAACAATACCTGTTCAGCCCCTGATGATCGCCCCCCTTTATGGTTTATGAGAGCACAGAGTGCGGGAGTATCACTTTCACTTCTATATGTGCCTCGCTACCCGAACTCTGTCTCCACTTGGGTTGCTGTGTTTATGAAGAGAGACTCTCCAAACAGTGGAAATCAATACAGTCTGTCAGCTTTTTAGTGTAGCCATGGACGGAGCAGAGACACGGGGACCATGGAGAGAGGCCTGCATCCGTCCATCAGACTCTTTGTGACCACCAGCAGCTTTGATCGAATATGACAGAGAGTGCAGGGAGGACGGCACACAGCCAGGAAGAAGATGGAGAGGCAGGGCTCCTATGGTGCTGGCCGGTTCTCCTTTCTAGCCTATAATTAAAGCAGAGCCCAGACTATGGATTCCTCTTTCTAAACAGCGTTGCTTACATTAGAATGCACAGGAAGACAAGTCCCTGAATGAACACAACAGTGTGGCACCTTGGGAACAATCCTTCCGCACATACATGCATAAATACATACATGCATACTCCCACGTACATTATACTGTCGCTTTAAACACACTCACGTGCAAAAGCAATGCGCCTAATTGCCCAGGCAGCCGTTGTGCGATGACAACGGCCACGGTGGGAGTTGGCGAGACTTTGTCTGAATGTATGTAATTATTCAGCAGCACAAACAGGGAGGGGCCGCCGCGGTGCCAGAGCAGATTTACTGTCTGTGGTCAGTGCATTCAGCAGGGAATCTAATGATGTGCACTTACAGGGCTAAATTACCAGAGCATTGTTTACCTCTGCTCTTACAGTGCCGAGACCCCACCGAGAGCTGGAGACCGAGAGAATTTGCTGAGGTTCGAATTAAAGCAAATGATCTGATAGTGGGGAGAAGTGTTTAAAGAAGACGAATGGTATCCATGGAAGCAGAGGCGAGAGTTGGGGGAAAGAAGCTGAAAGTTCTTTTTTGGTAAAGGGCCCTCTCTTCACACACCGCTGACAGTCAGCTCGCCGGCAAATCCCAGGACGAGGGGGTGGAGAGCACAAACTGTACAGCTCTCCACTATAACACTCAGACACTTCCAAACTGCAGTTTTTTTTTAAGTCTAAACACAAACAAAGTATATAATCCAATGAGTAATGTATGCACCAAAGTCACTGGAGGCCTCATTAAATTAGTTTAATAACACATTGTGGATTAAATGGTCACCACTATAAGAGATTTCCTAATCAATGGCTTCAACCCAAAGCTTATATAATGATACAGTTACTTTTGTTTGTTTGCTTGTTCAGAAAACCTCCAACCATCACTTCTGACAGCAGCACCCATCTGAGCCACTGTTAGAGGTCATTTACATAATGAAAGAAGAAAATTACCAGGGAGGCAAAGGCAGGACGAGCCTGCCATTTGGCACGGAGAGAAAATGAAGATGGAAGGAAAATGGTTTGGCAAGAACCACCGGGCATTGGACAGAGAAAGTGCAGGGAAAGCAGTGAAAACTGAAGTGAAGGATAAAGGTGGAGAGAGAGAGAGAGTGGAAGGGCTTGAAGAGCTGAGACAGTTGAACCATGAAGACAGGCGTGCCAGAGCAGAAATGTTTAGAGAAAGTAGGAGGGCTGAACTGGAAGACACAGAGAGGGAGAGAAGAAAGCTGAAAAGCCTCAAAAGCGTAGAAAAAGTCGGATGCTATGTCCAGCTGAGGAGTCATCACAGATTCAAAAAGTTGCCACAGTGGGAGAGAACGGCTAGAAAAGAAAGAGGACAGAGCAGGAGGAGAGACTGAGAGGTTTCCAACATGAATCCGAGGGTAGCAGGTGTCCCGGCGTCCGTTTGGACCAGGCTCTTACCTTGGCCGACGCCGGAGCCACCGATCCTGCTGCCGTGATGCCTCGCTTGACCGCTATGTCGCTGCTCGATGTTGTCACGGCAACTGTAACTGGGGTGGGGAGGAGGGAGGGGATGACAGGGAGGGGAAGGAGCCCCGGACGGTTGTTGCCATTGACAACGGCAGAGGCACAGCTATGATTGGCTCCTCCATTGTGGAGGCCAGAAGGACGGATGTCTCTCCGCTCCCAGGGTCCCCGGTAGTCCCGCTCGAAGCGGTGGTGGTGGCGTGACATTGCTTCCTCTTCCTCTCAGAGGGAACAACGGGGGCAGGCCTGCAGAAAAAGAGGGTAAAGACCAGGTTAGAATTCATTTCATAAGTGTAAATAGGGATGCAAATTTGAACCACTTGTCTTCACTGATAGTTGGCAGACTTATGAATTAGTTAAAGTGAATCGGCAAACATTACTCCGTATGCTGTTCAGTTTATTTTGACCACAATCACATGAAAGCCTCTTGGCATAAGGAATGTTGCCCAAATACACCTCATATTCTAATGTGACCTCTGCCAGGAAGTCACTCACCTTACCAGAAGACTTTGTCATGGTGGCCCTTTGCTCACCAAACCCAATAGTTTTTCTATCCCTACTCAAGTAATTTTAGTGCTTAACTTAACCAAGCTTCTAACATGTAAAAGCATCTAAAAAAGTGTGACATTTTCCTAAACCTAACCGTGAAGCAAGTAAAAATCTAAAGTAAACAACATGAAAAACAAAACTTAAGTCTGAAACTGACAGTTTCTTATCTATCACATGTTGGTGTTACGGGTGAAGGTCAGGTCTTTGGTTTCTGCCTCTATTCTCCACACCCTGATTTTAAGGTTCTTTCAAACTGGCTACCTTTCTTACACCAAAACAAATGACAAATGACATTAATTTTAAAATGAAATTATGCTCCCCACAAAGTGTGATTGAGAATGCAGTTTAGTTAAATAAGAATGTAATTTTGTGGAGTTCAACTGAAGTCATGTGATTTTTGCTGCAGATCTTGCATGTTTATATCAGCTTCTTGGGATTAGAAATACACTACAGCTTATCTTGAAAATGTGAACTCTGTTCAGAAGTCATTCATCAAAACAGAAGACTCTGTCATGGTGCCCATTGCTAGCTAAACCACAACAATGCTCTCTGCTTGCAAACAGAGAACTGTCTGTCCTCAGGTCGCTAAAGTATTAAACACAAACGAATCGCATTAAACAGTAAGCGGTACTACAGCTGATCAACAAAACATTTTATAACATGCATGGGTAAATCATTAACGGCAATTAAGCGATGAACCGATTATCATTAACATCCCGAGTATGACAGTGGTAGCTGAAGCCAGAGGGACACAATAGCAAGGTTTTTAACAAAGAAAAAGACCAGGTGACATACAAAGAGTGAGACTGAGAGTAAATTAAGGGGAGAACATGTTGACATGAAGGTGTAAATGCTCACAGCATCTGCTCCCACTGCACCTGACTGACATGAACACACTGCGGCTCATTTGTTGCCTCTAATTCCTATTCTCCCAGTCATTAACGAGGGCTGCGACAAGAGGGAGAGAAATGAGCGCTGCTGAGCAGGTCTATAAAAAACGCCATCAGTGCCAAACACCATAAGGAGCAATATTTGTTTCGTGAAGCATCTCGGCTCAACGATGACAGGTTAAAACAATACGGCTGAGCCGCACACAAACAGGTACAGACTCAGTCAGGTTGTCCTGAGGGCAGCGCAGCAGAAACATGACCTTGCGGTCAAAACTCATTCATCTGAATAGATAAATACCCCTGCAATTACAGCTCATCTCATACATCTAATGGCTGGTTAATTCAATCAGATTGCCCTTGAAGTGCATTTGAGGGTTCTCCCCTTTTCAAGCACAGCAGGCTGTGATAGGCTAAGAGGCGACAGCGAGCTGGAATTACATCAGAATGGGAGCACGGCGCTATTGTGCCTGTATGAGCAGCGTATCACTCTTATATTATATCATAAATCAAAGTGGTACAGGATCTGAGCAGTGAAATCCATCACTGTGGGGTTTGTAGTGCATTGTACTTCTCCTCACCAAAGGCGCGTTATGCTTCCCAAGCCCTTGATAACAGATGAAATAAATAAATAACAAACCTCAAACCAGGTTCAGCAAGCCCCATGCAAAATCCCCTGGTCTGTAAGGAGAGAGTGACAGCGGATGATAAGTCTTTATTCTGCACGCTGGGGTCTGTCACGCTGCTTCTTTGCCTCACAGAGGAGGGAACGCCTTGAAATGCCAGCTTCTTTGTGTGTGTGTGTGAGTGCACAAAAGCAGTATATGCTGCTGCTGAATGGCTGTGTATGTTTTGGCAGGATGTAATGAGAGCACGCATGTTAAACACTCCACAGTAGTATATGAGCCGGCTGGGAATGAAAGGTTCTTTACAAAGCTTTGATGGAGGCGATGCACCGTGCAGCCTGTGGTGGGAGCGCTGGCCCTATTGTAACTTTAACCACTGTGAGCATCCATTTATTTACCCGCGAACAGACTCACTCTCTCCTCCTTTCTCTTTTCCTGCTGCTCTCTTACATTCTTTTTCATGTTGAATTTTTATGCACTCATTTCCCCCTCATGCAAGGTTCTGCTCTGTGCAAACACGGCAAGCTGATCCGCGGCGACAGAGCCAGACGGAGCAACTAAAAGCTGTGGGACGACTCTCTCACGCTCCCTTTTCTCGCTCTGCCTCTCTCTGCAATAACCTTTCTCCCTCTCCATAGTAACCCCTTTTAATAACCTCAAATTTTCCAATAGAATGGGCCTGCATTATCTCTAAAAAATATGTACAGAGAGAGTAACAAGGTGCTAGGCCAGTGGAACAATGGCCGAGTTAGAGCCAGGTAATATTCTCTTATCTACCGAGCTCCACACCTCAGCTGAGAAATAAGAGGGCAGTCGGAAAAATTCCCCAGAATAAAAACAGGGGAAGGGGTGGGGGGGATAAGAAAATGGGACATTATCTCCACGAAAAGTCGAACTTGGGGCAGAGTGCTTCCACAATTCTGTACAATTTATTTTTATCAATCCTTTTCAGATGTGGAGTGGATACATGGAAGTGTGCGGCTCTCCAGTCTAGACGGCGATTTACTGAAAAACAGAGCAGTGTTTTGTCTTCCTGTAAACCTCTCGGCACACTGGAGAACAAAATCAATCCATTTGATTATGCAGAAAAGGCACCGAGCTAAGTTTGCATGCGCTCGCACAAGGAGAGCTTTGTGGCGCAACCCTCGGTAGGGCTGAAAAGTAAGTACGAGCATTTACACTAGAAATCTCCTGCTTTCCTCTCAGTCATTTCTGTTTATCTCGGGAAAAAAAGGCAGAAAAAATGTACAAAGTGAGTAAATTTATTCAAGTGCCTGGTGAAGGGCTGGGAGATTATTCA
This sequence comes from Dascyllus trimaculatus, assembly GCA_024666655.1. Classification (NCBI taxonomy): domain Eukaryota; kingdom Metazoa; phylum Chordata; class Actinopteri; family Pomacentridae; genus Dascyllus; species Dascyllus trimaculatus. The sequence goes on from CM045455.1 coordinate 27,819,527, forward strand.
CTGACTATTCTAATGAAAATTAATCAACCATGAAGTCCTCTGACAGTAAAGGCCCAAATAGCTGGTTTCCTGGTACTTTCTGATCTGGAACACCTGTTTAAGGCCAATCCTATTCAGTATTGTTTCTCTAAGTGTTTATAACTCGCCTGGAAGTGGAACTTTTTAACCCTCGACCTTGAGACTAAGACAAAGCAGATACAGAACTGGATGGAACCAGCCCAACCTGCAGGTAGATCGGTGCATCTCCGGTGAGAACTGATCGCCCCGAGGAAGCTGTGACTGAACAGAGCGGCACATCAAACCTCCATTCACACCTCAAAGTGCATCAGCCATTAGCTGCTCCTAAAGTGAAGCCATCGGTAAAGAGTCCCTCACCTGCAGGCTCTACAGTAAGGCTGTGCATGAAAACAGTATGGAAACTGCAAAGTGGCCAAATGCAATACCCGAATCACAGAAGCTGCATTCATTTGTTGACAGAACACGTAAAACATGTCACATAATAAATGAAGCGTTGTGCTACAGAGAGGCTTCAGCCTGCAAAACATGTTCTCCAGGCATAAGGGAACATGCTTGTCTGCAGCAAATATCACTGTCTTATTTTTACATTTCTTTCAGTGGGAAACAAGTGAAGAAATTACCACTAAAGTCGCAACTCAAACTGCAATATCTGCCAAAATAATGACAAGATGATTTGTTTGTAAAAACCACAGCAAACCCACGTAAACCCGCAATATAGCAGGAGCTTTTTCTGAATCAAAGAAGTCCAAAAAGGATCACCAAAGATGGAAAATATGCATATAGGTGGGGTCCTCCAGCAACAAGAAGGACTTTCATCACCAGCAGCTTTTATTATCCTCTCCAGGTATTGATTAAATCCCTAAAAACTCATCTCTGTGTATCAAAGTTACATATTTAGAAGTCTGTTTCCTTCAAAACAACCCTTTCCTGCTTTAAAATGGCTTATTTGTAACTATGCACTGTTGCATCCTCAAGACTGGGCAAATTCTCGCAGTCCCTGCATCTCTCGAGCACACCAGCTCACCTACAACTCTGCAGAAACACATTCAAACTACTTTGTGCTACACCATAACAAGCTGCAGTATTATTAAATCAGCCATACACGTTGGAACTGGAAATAACGATACAGAAGCAATTTCAACTGCTTCCTGCTTTTTTCGCTCATGATGTTTCCTTTAGCGGATATAAAGCACCATATAGACGTGTTAACAACTTGATTTTCACCGGAGGGCGTCTTTAAGATTGAGAAAAGATCAAGGTCAGAGTTAAAAGAAACCAAAGCTGAGTGTTAGAAGGAGATGAGACACGAACCTCAGCGTCAAAGTCAGTCATTCTGTATGCTTTATAATACTGGCGCAGCAGGGGTGAGCGAAATGAATAAAATCCTTTATTGGAGGATGTCATAATGAGGTTTGCAACTACTGATTATTTTTATTGTTGATTAGTCTGTTGATTATTTTCTTGATTCATCAGATAGTTGGTCGGCCTATAAAATATCATTAAATTGTGAAAAATGTCAATCAGTGTTTCCCTAATATATCTTGTTTCATCCACAACCCAAAAGATACTCAGTTTACTGTCACAGAGGAGGAAAAAATTCACATTTAAGAACCGCACATGATGAGAATGTATTAAGCATATCTAATGCATTAATGCCTAAAGGTAAATAAGGTGCTGCATAACACGGATGCATAAATACGTCTTGCAAAAGCACATATTCATACATGCATAACTCCATGTAATATTCAGTGTGTGCTGCTAGCAGTTTTAATACAAGTTATTTGCTGATTTTCATTCTTGGAGTGTGAGAAAAGTGTAAATGTTCATTATCATGACAGGTGACGGTGCCTTTTTTTCCTCATGCATGTGCTAAAAGAGGTTCAGGAGCAACGTGGTGCTGCTGCTGCGCTGCTGGGAAAGGCAGCTAATTTTGGATCGAAACAGGCCTTTGACTGGGGACTGCGTGTGCTACTGAGCAACGCCACGTATCTCTCCGGAGTAGAACATCAAGTCGGTAATGGAACAGTCTGAGGTGTAACATTTGGGTACGAATCACCTGCCATGATGTTATAATCTGAATCTTTAAATAAACTCCACTCGGCGTTCTTCCTGCCGCCTGGACTGCTTCAATTCATGGAATGTGGAGGCGGCGGTACGATAAAACGGCCACTATGAATTACTGCGGTGCTGCTTTTTTTTATTTGCACCATTGCTCACAAATGCGGAGTAATTAAACGAGGAGCTACCTTGCAAAAACGGTTATTGTCTGGCGTTATATCTCCCGACGTAATGCCACTGGTGCTCCCCATCTCCTTTCTTCTTTCCTTGGTACCGAATGTAAACAGCACTGCCTTAAGTGCCTTCTACAAATGACAAATGCTGGTGTTTTTGTGAAGGGGAGCTTCTCACATTACCGCGCCTCGCATTCTATCACTCACTTACCCAAGTGGCATTTTCACAATCTTGGCTCTTCGTTTTCAATATGTGCACAACGCTCTAAGTGAATTCCTGTCATCCTTACACTATGCATGTCAGCATGTGCTGCGTAACTGGAGGCTGGCAACTGATCCCCGCAGTGTCACCGAGACAAATCCCACTACATTTATGGTCCTCGGTGAACAGAAGGATTTAAGCTACTAATTACAGAGACTTAAATTCCCTTCGCAGCTACGTTTCTGCAACTCCTTTAAAACTCTGTGTGTGTGTGTGTGTGTGTGTGTGTGTAAATGCACTCTCATCTCGAGGCTGGGAGTGTGTGTTCACGCTGTGCGTTTGCGAAGAAAGTAATAAAAAGAAATCTCCCTCTCAGAGGCGCCTGTGGAAACCAGCACCCAACACACCTGTGGACCCTGCCAGACCAGATAAACACTTAAATGCATCACATCTCCAGTGACACTTCGCTGCGGCGCTCCAGGGAGACGGTGCCAATGAAGATTCGCCCATTTTCCTTCACATCCAATGAAGTCACTGTCAGCTCCGGACAAGACAACGCTTCTTTTTTCCCTTTTTTGAGAACCTTTGCTGCGAGGCTCTCATGGTTAAGCCAAACTAAGAGCCTCTTTTCAATTTTCTAAAGAAATAATGATGGCATTTCAGTCATACCTTGCAGCAATTAATGAGGCTCTTCAGCTCCTGCAATCCTGTCAGCATGTTAATAATCTTACCTGGAGGTATCAAGAGTTTCCCACGCCAAACGCTATTTTCTGACTCTGGCTGCTACTTAAAATAACAGCTGATGACTGGGAATCCTGCAAGAGATGAGAATCTAAACAAATGATTGTAATTACTAATCCACTACACGCTCAAATAGCAAAAACAACAAGAAAAAAAAGAAGGGGCTCCGGTTTCCAACACTAGCGAGAGGGAAAGCGAGAAATACTGTGTCAGCAATCAAACCTAATGAGCTGACTGACTGGCATCTCCATTGTGTTGTCAGTCACGTCATGAGTTTAGCTGCGGTGGAGGGAGACTGTTGCTGTACTAGCAGTGCTGATGCGTCACAATGCCAGCACACAATGTTACTAATGCATGTACGGTGGATGTAGAATAGTGAGATAGTGAAGGTGTGTAAATACACCGATCAGCCACAACATCATGACCACTGACAGGTGAAGAGAATAACATTGATCATATTGGTACTATGTTGTGTTCTGATGGAAAACCTTGGATTTTAACATCCTTGTTGATGAGACTTAGACACCCAAATAAACTATTCAGCACACTCCCTCATGCAAATGGAAATCCCAAATGTCACTGGCAACAACATCAACCAATCAGGAACATGTTGAGGAACATGACAATGGCCCAACATGTTGATTTGACCTCCAAACTTCCTACACCCCATTCTGATCAAGCATCAACAGGATGCAGTGGAACAAGTTTGATTGATAGAGGCCCCACTGCACAAGCCAAAGTACCCAAAGGATCCACTATCAACATCCTGGTTCCAGACCCCATAGGACACCCTGAGGTCATCTTGTTCATGCCCAAAGGTTCAGAGCATTTTGAGCACATAAGGGGACCAACACAATATTAGGCAGGTGGTCACAATGTTATGCCTGATCGGTGTATATGAGAAAGAAATGCAGCTGAGGAGGAAGTGTAGGCAGAGTGACTGCATGAGTCCAAGGCCATTAACGTGACCTCAGTGCCACTGCCACGGACATGCCGTGCAGAAAAAAAAGGTGTCTTCGATTTAAAAAAAACTTAGCAGAAAACAGGTGGGAACGTGAGACGCGCACCCCTCCAGAACAGCATCTGTCGGTGCGAGGCGTCGCGCAGCATGCTGGGCGTGTGTGACGGAGCTGCGTTAACAAAGCCATGTGGGAATACGCAGGGAGCCGCAGATAGACGTGAGGAAAGAGGGAGTGGAACAGATGGACGGAACGTGGTGGCAACGAAGTGACAGCCAGACAGTGTGAGCTGAGCGAGCAAATGAGATATAACAGCAGTAAGAAAAAAAAAAGAAGAAGAAGAAAAAAAGCTTGAAATAGAGAGAAGGGTGTTAAGGACGGGATCAGGGAGGAGTGGGGTTTGGTTGTGTGTTCTGTTCCGGGGTGTGATGTTTGCTTTGCTGGCACATTCAGGCTCCAGTGTTTAATACCCCCAGCGATTCCTCCTGCTACAGATACTCCCCAAGAGTAAAGGGCTCCATTTCCAATCTGTAGCAGTGTTTACTTCTATTGACCCGGTGGCAGCCCGGCTTTCAGCACACAAACAGCCACCTGCTCCGGTCCGTCGTTAATGATCAATTCGTCCATCAGCGGAGCATGGATGGGACAAACGAGGGCCACGGATGGCAGGTACACCGGAGCTTTACGAGCACATGATATTGCTGTAAATGAGTGGCCCGGTGGGAGACGTGCACAGGAACCGCCACAGGTGGGTGTGTGTGTGCCACATTCCCATACACACCGGCAGTAGTGTAAATGTGCTGACAGTTTCCTCCAGGACAACAGAGGTATTCACCATGATATTTAAATAATGGGGGAGACTGTTGGTACAGGAATTGCCCCGAGCAAAGCCAGCCAGAGTCTCAGGCCATTTAAATTCTCAGCTAGAGTCCGTAAGACACAACAGATGAGGACGGTGTCTCAATCTGGATGACTCACTGATGCACATACACCAGAAAACACATATATCTGTGGAATTCATTAAGCTAAATGGTTGTTGACCAAGTTTTGATTGGTTATTTGGTCACCAGAGAAATAAAAATTCAACAGGAAGTCACAGACAGATAGATATTACCCTTTAAATGACTGGTCCCTGCAGTTTTAAAGTGTGGCATCATTTCAGAAGGTAAAAAAAAAACAATCCCAATAAGGCGATATGCAAACCGAGACAGAAAAGTTGTTAGTTCCGGTAGCTGCAACTCAGATGGGACTCACTGGTCCTGTTTCTGAACCTCCACGCATCTTTAATGACAGCACACTGCGAGGGCATGTAAAGAGACAGACAGGGCTGCTTAAAACTGTATGGATTTCATGATAAGCCACTGGAACATCGATGCAGCAGCCAAGTGTCTTTTTTTGGCAGAGCTAAGGTAGAGTTTGCACTGCAGAAACTCAGGGCAGCCGTGAAGTGGCACCAACATTTACTAAACAGCAGCTACTGTACGCAACTAAAGTTCTATGAGCATTTAGGAAAAAGAAGAATGGAGGTTTGTTATGTGAGATTACACTGATCAGCCACAACATTCTGACCCCTGACAGGTGAAGTGAATAACACTGATCATATTGGTACTATGTGGTTTTCTGATGGAAAACCTTGGATTTTAACATCCGTGTTAATGAGACTTGGACACCCAAGGATCCAGTGCCAACGCCCTGGTCCAGACCCCATAGGACACCCTGAGAGGTCCTCTTGTCCATGCCCAGTGGTTCAGAGCATTTTTGACCACGTAAGGAGGACAAACACAATATTAGGCAGGTGGTCATAATGTACTGCCTGATTATTGTATAGTGCAAATGCAATGTGTTGATGGCGATGTTTGAGTGAAGAAAACTGCTACTCAATAGAGACACTGAGAAGCAGGAAAATGCCAGCTGCTGTCATCTTAAGAGTTTAACAAATCTTTTGTCTTCTCTGAATGTGCATCAAGACTTTCTCAGGGCCGCTCAGATGTACCTTCCCTGGACTACACACTTTGTTCTTCCCAAAAAAACAGCCCTGAATGAGGTTCTATGGGGTCAATTGCTGCAATCAAAGCATGCACAAAGGTTTGCGCCGCCCTGAAACAACCTGCAGTGGAAAATGGTCTTTTGTTTCTGCAATAACTCGCCAAGGACACGATGCTCGCCGGCTGCGCTTCACTGACCCGAGGCGAACTATACGATTAGTCTTCTTAACAAACTGTTAACTCTCCTTGCTTATTTTCCATTCAGAATCATTAGCCTGCTGCTTTTGTTGGTGCTGCTCGTACAAAGCATGTACTTGTGATTTTTACATTTTTAAAAGACTCATTATGAGCTGCAGTTTTGCATTTGTCTGCAATCTAGCGCAGAGTTAAAATGTCAAAACATTCTCTCTCAGGCCCGGAACTCAAATTATTTTCTGACACCCCCTAAAAAGTGCATGCTCAAATTAATTAATTAATATCATAAATGGGAGGTGGTACAGAAAACTTGGTGACATTGTCAGGAATCTGGCAACATCAGAATGATGATGCTGGGAAACTATGCGACTTAGAAATTGGGGAAATGTGTGCTTAGTGCCTAACAGGAATTAATACTTCAAGATCAGCTGACCCAAGATGAAGAGATGTGAATTTGGATGCAAAGTGCACCCATCAGGCTAAATAAAATCATATATGCACAACAACTAGTCAACTGGAAACATTGAGAGATCTAGAAACCTTCTAAACTGGATGGTTCAGAATAAACACCTTATTTGGAGATTTTTCTTTCCAGCATTTTTAGGATTCTGTTTTTTTTCCCCCCCACTTTTGTAAAAGTACTGATTGATGAAGCAAACCAAACTGTCAGAGAAGAAACAGGGCTTCCAAGGTATTTTTAGTTTTCCCTCTTAAGGACGAGATACAGGAGAAACCTAATTGATGTAGCAGAGGAAGAAAGAAAACAAGAACAACAGAGCGGGAGCTTGAGGAAAGGCAAACACAGGAAAGTCAGAAATGAAGTTTTGCGTCTTTTGTATGAGCTCAAAGACAGCTTGTGTTTGTGTGGAGGTGAGCTGTGGGGGCTGTGGAGAAAAGAAGGGCCATCTTCAGGGATAGGAAGATAAATGCAGCTACCTGCCAGCACGGAAACCAAGGAGCCTATTGTTAGGATTGATTCTTGGCATTAGTAGGTTGAATTAATCCCAGCGGTTTGAGGGGAATTAGTACTTTGTTCGGATCCGTACACCTCATTAGTGGTGTGAGTGGAATCCAGAGACAGTTGGAAGCGTATCATAAAAATGTAGGGCCTCTTGAAAAACAGAAACCCACCAGCTCAGGTACCATTGAAATCAAAAATAGCCTCCGTTTTAGCAGCTTAGAGGCTGGTTTTACTGCTCCAGGACAACCAGGAAGCATTTGACGCACAAATACACCGGGTTAATCAGCAGGCATTCTGAGAAGACCTGAAACTAATCTGAATCCAGCACCTCGCAGCACCTTATCTCATCTGCCTATTAGGATTTCCACACAGGTTTGGGAGATGATAGTGAGAGATGGCACTCTGTACATTAATCTGACACCTTGATGGATGAAACACTGGTGGCTGACATGCACACACTGCCTCATTTTGCCAGAGACAGACACTTCCTGATCATCTCCTCTTTGATAAAGCACGCAGGCAAAGGCCAAATCATTCAAAGTGGATAAAAAAAGGGATCAGGTGTATTAGGCAGACAGAGAAGAGAAATAAAAAGGAGCTCGGGCCAAGGGTTATTTTTCCTTAAGATTAAGAAATATTGCATTTACCTGCACCACTGACAGCATATTTCCCCCTGAGTGTGCATCAGCACAATTCTTTTAGCAGAGCATTAATAAGTAAAACTTTCTTCCAATCTGGAAAAAAGAAAAGGCAGCTCTGTGTGTGTGTGTGTTCTGCATATGAGTGTGTGAGGGATACAACATGATGCAAGGGTTTCCAAGCCACTTGTTTACTGTATTTTTAAACACACGGGGCGTGTTTTTACTTTTGCATGATGAAAACAGCATGGGCAGACAGTCATTTTTCTGTCCAAAAAATGTCAGCCTCTCACCGGCCGCCCACGCAGACAGGAGCGTCCACGGCATTATGAAATATCACAGTGACCGAGTTAGCAACACCCTGCCAGTGTTTGGCTGTCAGTATCCCCGGCATGTGATTAGCCTAAGGAACAGAGGGAAACTGCTACCTCCACCACTGTACGCTGCTGCTCAGTTAATTAAAACACCGACTTTCAACTAAACGCCACATTATCACAACGGCAAAGACAGGAAGCTGGAGAAGAAAACCCCGAGGCTAGTGTTCTGTGCACACTTTCCCATCCAGCCTATTCTGCATTGGGTGTGGGGAGCGGCGGCAAATTTCCAGACGCCAATCACTCGGCGCCTTTGTGCTCGTGTTTATGTGTGTGTTTGTGTGCGTGTGTGTGTGTGTGTGCGTATGTGTGTGTGTGTGCGCATATATCCTCCGTGGCCCATGGCAGCTGTCGCCTTTTCTCTCCCCGCTGCATCCTTTTGCGAATTTCTCTGTTCTCTAAACAAAAACCAACAACGGCATCAAAACAAACAGCTCGCTGCTGATGCCACACATGGCTGCGCACACATATAAACACACAGATTGGTTGGAATGAATCTCAAAAAACTGACATGTTCCATAGGCTGCTGCATTGTTGGAGCCACTGCAACATGCATGCGGCCTCATGCATGTGTGCAGCTCGGCTTTTGGTAGCGGGACGTGAGGCAAGCGAAAGAATAGTGACTTAATTATCTAAATGGCTGCTGCGGAGATTACCGAGGGCAGTGAGCATCCATCTCTTTCAACACCACCAGCTTAGAGTGCACGGCCAAGGAGGAGAGATCAAGAGATATAGACATCAATAAGAGAGACAGACCAGCAATGAGAGAGTGAAAAAAGGCGACCGGGAGAATTAAACGAGAGCAAGAGATAGGAGACAATGTGGAGGAGAGCTGGAGGAGTGGCCACCATGACAGTGATTTACAGCGAAGAAGTTTGCGAGCCAACTGGCTGCATGGATCACATCCTCGGCTACAGGGAGTTCGCCGACAGCAGGGATCATGACATCACCTCTGTCGCCATGGCGATGCCCCGCATCTTCGATTTTGCTCTTCCTGTCATTACCATAAAAGAGCTCCGGGGCTGGATTGTATCTTTCCCCCCTCTTCTCCTCCATGAAGCAACAAAGGCTCCACGTTTTGGTCGCTTACATGAGCGCGCTTTATTGACTCGTACGCGGCCAGGCGGCTACAGAGGTCATCCTCAGAGTGGAAGGCCTCGGGTTTGATCCTCCTCAAGTGCGCATAGTGTTCCCTTGAGCGAGATGTTTAACCCGTACCTGCTCCTTAGGCCTCGCTCCTGCTGGTTGACCCTGCACCAACAACTGAGCGCTGAGAGTTTCCATCCAGAGGCTAAATAGTATATGATATGGTAATAAAAAGATTTATGCTGTGAGCGTGCATGTGAAGCACCGTGCAATACTGCAGCACTGTTTTAACCATTTCAAGCCCAAAACCAGCCGCTAGGTTGAAAGACATGTAATCTTTTCTTTTAAAATCTTCAAAACTACACCATTTATCAGAGCCAGAAACTGTAAAAACTGGACGAATCATGGGGTCATTCTGTAGGATGTCTGATTCTGCTGGAAAAATTGATTTAATTTAACCTTAAAATTGTGATATGCCATCAAAATCCAACGTGTTCTTTTACGTCTGATGTAAAAATTTGCGAAACATATTTTTTTCCCATATTATTAACCCTCTTAACCCTAAAGAGCATGAAAGGTATGTCATTTTAAAAATCCTTAAAATTGCACCATTTATCAGTGGCAGAAACTGTAAAAGCTACGAAGAATTATCAGGCTTTTAACTTTCAGATAGTCCTTGAACAGTCATGTAGGATGTGTGATATCGTCAGGAAAATGAACCAAACCTAAACTTTGATATGTCAATAAATCGCCTTTTTGTCTCATTTAAAAATTCTCCAGCAAAGAACTTTTTTAAAAAATTGATTAACCTTCTGAACCCTTACAAGTATGAAGGATGTGTTATCATTTTAAAATTTGCCAAACTTGCACCATTTATCAGAGCCAGGAACTGCAAAAAACTGGCAGAATCTTCAAATTTTCAACTCTCAGAAGATCCTTGAACGAATCATGTAAAAATGTACCCTCTGAACCTTAAAAGGCATTACGGCAAATTATCATTCAAAAAAATGACCAAAATTACACTATTTATCAGAGCCAGAAAATGTAGAAATTGTCAGATTTTCAACTTTCTGACAGTTCTTGAACTACTCCTGTGACATGCAATTCGAGTGGGAATACTAACGACTATAAGCGTACCACAGCAAGGGAGTTTGGTGGAAAAATTTTAAAGAAAAATCGTGATTTTTCATCCAAATCATTTACATTATTTTACGTTTCATTTAAAAATGTATCAAAAATAAAGCGTTTGCACCAAATGCTATAAAAAAAGAGCTCGACTAACTCCACAGTCATGAAACGAAACTTTGAGGATTGTTCGGCTGAACTGCAGGCAGTGTTTACATACAGCAGAGAGGAGACAAGTGGAGACGCTAATTAGAGAACGTGAAAAAAATGAAACATACTGTAAAAAATGAATGCAGCATGATTTCAAAAAATGGTATACAGAGGGGAAAGTTGTTGGACGATACATTCAGAATGGTGGAACATCTTTGTAGAGTTGTTGTGCAGAGTAGAGTGAAAAACGCTGAGTTTTTAGAGGTTGTAAAAATGCAACCAGTTCAATACTTGTAGCATCTAGAGACAACATTTGTTCCAGTTCAGTAATCCCTCGCCATATGGCAGTTCACTTTTCGCAGTCTCACTGTATCGTGGATTTTTACATTGTATATAAAATACGTAGCATACAGCAAATGAGTAGACGCACGTATGGAAAACTCAGCTACGGCCACTTCCACTTGCGCTACTTGGCCACTGATTGATTGGCGGTGATCGAAGCCAGTGTTTATAGGAGTGTGGGAAAGGTAAACAACAGTGTGGGCAGGATTTATAAAGCCTAAAAATATATAGAAATAAAATAAATATAAGATCGCTACTTCGCAGATTTCGTCTACCGCTGGGGGGTTCTGGAACCTAACCCCCCTAGACAAGGGATCACTGTATTGGTAACACCTGTGGGCACAAAATGTTACCCAATTATTGAAAAACTATACATTCAAAGAAATTCAACTTAGTTTTTTCCTTTTTAATGATTTATGGCATCATAACGTTGTCATACTGCACCGACAACACTTTTGAGCTCTCTCTACTTCTAGTCCTGGTTGTGCTGTTTCCATCAAGGTGCAAGACTTTATACTGCAGTGGAAAATGGGCCCACTGGGACGAAAAGTGAAACTGCAAGGCGTTCAGGGGGTTAACAAAGAATAAACTCCTGCCTCCACCACCACCACCCAGAACACTCTGTTCCTTAGAAGAAAAAAACCATTTAAATGCCTTCATTAAAATGTTCTTGTTGAGTATACATATTAAAAGGAATTGAGGAGGAAATGACAACTTACACAGCCAACATTTCCCTTGTTAAAACTTTCAGCTTTAGTCTCTGACAGCAGAGACTGCGGTAAAGAAAGCTCGCTTATGACTGGAAAGCTCACTGGTTTGAATCCACAAACTGTCTGCAGGAAACAGAAAATGAACAACTAACACGACAACTACTGTCAATAAGCCGCTGAATGGGACACACTGTTCAACAACTTCCCGAGTTGTACTGTAGTATCTTCCGCAAAGTTCTCTTTCCCTGCTTTGTACCGAACTGAACCCAGCGCCAGCCAGTGATTTAGTGATACTGGGGAATTCAGGCCCACATCCTCTCTGCCTAATCGCCTTGCTTTCCCCCAGTGACACCCAACACAACACTAACAACCAGGCTGCACCGTTCCGTTCCCTGGTGAGAACAAGCTGAATTGTGAGGGAGAAGGAAAGCAAACATTAGGCCAACCTGCAATCTGGAAAACCACAAAAAAAACTGAATGAATAGCTTTTTCAGGCAGTAATGGTTATTTAGTGTTAGGGCTGTACCATTAACCAAACATTAATCTTGAGTTTAGCTTCCCACAATTACATTATCACGACTGACATCTAGAAGACTCATTTCGTATAAAATGCAAGTAGATAAAATGACTACATTTCAACTAAATCTGACATCAAAACCCCTTATTTCATTCTTTTCAAAGTAACTTTTGGTCTCATAAATGTCGGAGTTGCTGCACTGCAGTAACTGAGTGGAGACTAGAAGCCTCTCCGCGCACAGCAGCTTAACTGACATCTCCTGTAGCCTGCATGTGAGGCATTCAGGGAACATCTGTAAATTGGAATGATTTTTAATCATTTTTTGATGCAAAGTGTTCTGTTTAAACATTCTGTCCATAAAATCAATGAATAACTGTGATCAACAATATTAACCTCAATACTTAGCTATAATCCTGCAGTCCTAATTACGCATAGAATTACATTTGGCTACTAAATGATCACGATCAACTGCAAAAAAAGTCCACTAAAATATTCAGCTAGTCATGTATATCAAATCATTTGCTTTGAACTTGACAACACAAATGCTGGAGTTGCTGCACTGCAGTAACTGAGTGGAGACTAGAGGCTTCTCTGTGCACTAGCTAGCATCTACTGTAGTCTGCATGTGAGGCATTTAAGGAACATCTGTAAATTTATTAATAAGCAGATGGTCAGCAAGGTGAGGTGTCCTGGGAAATGCCTTGAAATCAGGTGAAGATTATTTCAAGTCTTAGTTTGATGTAAAATATTCAAGATTATCATTTTTGCTATCATCGTAAAGCCCTAATTACCACGCATCTAATTACATATGTATTCATTTGATGTCAAAATTACTGACGGGTAAAAATTCCCCATGTTTTTCCCCAAGATGCTGCATCTAAAGGAGATTCACTCACTTTCCTGAAAGTGTGAACACATGCTGAGAACGCTGTTCAGAGGCAGATTTACATCAGTGAGTTGTTTTAGAAGAGCCTTTTACAGATTTAAGTCAAAATGGAACAGTACAAGGAGATATCTAATAAATTAAAGGCTGATGTTTTCTTCTTAGAGAGTCAATTACATTAAAGCTGAAGTGAAATAGGGTTCAGATGTGCTGCGCATCAAATTCCCTACTCCGTCAGCTCCAATCCTTTACATGATGGGTAACGACAGAGCCGCCTTTACTGCCAAGTTTGTTGCATCTCTTCATTGCTCTTTCCTAGATAATGCAGTCTCAGGAGTATCAATGCAGATTTATTTATAGTGCAAACACAAAACTTCTTACTCCGAGACTCATTGTCTCCCACCCAGGTGCATACAAATGTACAGAGCTCTCTCCCTGATTAAGCCCAGCCATCTGCTTGAGTCCCACATCACCACTGACGGCTGCTGCCTGTCCAGGCCGGCTCCAGTCGAGCCAGAAATCCCCCAGTGTGATCCGACGGCATATTAATCTCCTCAAATCTCAACCTTTTCAAAAGGGCAGACGCCACAGTAACCTCAGTGCAGTTGTTCGGGGCAACATCATCTCACACATTTCCCAATACATGATTTCCTCACTCCTGTCCTCGGCGACATGAAAAGTGAAGATGAGGGTATTTTCGTTTTCTCCTCATACGTTTCTCTTTCTCTCCCCCACTTATCTCATGTCTCTAGGTGCTTTCTCTAAAAGCCATTCTCTGTCTCTGTCCGTCGTTTCATATCTGTATGAACACAGCGGCCTTTCAGAGCGCACCGAGAGTGGCGCCGCAGCCCGGTCTGGCCCAGAGGAGCGGCCAGGGAGGTATAGATTAATGGCCTAGGAGACAGCCTAGGCAAGTGGAATGAACAAATAGAGAGGCCACTGGAATGACCATAAAGAAAAGACGAGGGGAAAGAGGGGGGAAGATAAGGAGAATGAGGTGTACACTAAACTCCAGCAGAGGTGGCGACTTTGGGAACGTGCTCTGTCAGAGTGCAGATTTTACACCCCTGTCACAGCGACTGCAAATTACATCTGAATCGGTCGATGTGCGTCATCCGGAGAGGGTTAGTGACCTTCCTTCCACCTGGGTTGGATGGAGGTCAGACGCTGCACAGACTTAGTGAGCAGCCATCTCCGTCAGGAATGGAAACTTCATGTAATCTGCTTTGGCCGGACATTTACCGTTCTGCTCGACTTGTCCAAAAGAGAGACAAATGGAGAAAGAAAAGACAAGGGAGGAGGAATCTGAGAGTTGACTGGTGAGAGAGAAGCTCAACTTTATCTAAAAGTCACTCCAGCTACAGCACTTCATTGATTTAGTCAACGAGCAGAAAATGAACTGACAAAGATTTTGATAAGCAATTAATCATTAAAGACATTTATTAAGCAATCAGACTAAAGGTCAGGTTAACGTCTCTCGGAGCTAGTTCTGTCCACCAAAATTGGTCCTGATTGAAAGGTTAGCCGTCTAGGACTAAGAAAGGAGATGCAAAATCACTTTAAAAGTGGGGATAACGGCGTTTCATTGATTCACAATCTGTCCCAGGAGACATTTATAGCTTTGCACTGATGAAAAGTGCCACAAACAGTTGAGTAGCAAATGAAAAACAAGGTATAAAGAGGGAGTAGAGCTGAAGATAGTATTCCACAGCTGAATCCATCAATGAATCAGATAAGAAAAACTTCCGCTTCATTAAAAAGCAACAGTAAGTGTACAAAAGAGAAAATAAGACGGTCCTTTTGAAATGAACAAGCAGTCAGTTTCCTTTTTTTAGATAAATTAAAATTTGTACCAGGCCAGCCGTGGCTCAGGTGGTAGAGCAGGCTGTCCATTAATTGCAAGGTTGGCGGTTTAATTTCCAGCCCCTTCCAGAGCCAAAATGTCCTTGGGCAAGACACTGAATCCACATTGTGCTTTGTAGAACCTTGCTAAGGTGAAAAAGGGCCACCATTTACAGTTTTAATTGGATACTCTTAAAGCTAAAGCGAGTCCTAGGCAGAGTGACAGGCTGGCAAAATATAAAAGCTGAAGCTGGTTCCAACCATAGACTGTACATAAAAGATGGACAAAGACGTCGTAACGTCACACACTGGTTTGCGAATTGCCATTTTGAAGCCAAGGCCTGAAACATACCCTGCTTCATCGTCTGTTTTCCTCTACATGGGACCATTATTTACAAAATTAACATCAATGCTGTACTAAATGAGACTTTAAAGTAGCCTTTGAGACACTAAGCTTATTAGGAAAATTTTAACTGAGCTAGTATATCAAGTGAGAAGTAGGTTGGGGTTCTTATAGACTTTTATACATCTGCCCTCTTTTTGCAACCAGAGGAGTCGCCCCCTGCTGGCTGTTAGACAGAATGCAGACACTTCAACATTGGCTTCACTTTCCAGACCTGGAAGCTGCATCAATCTTTTATAGACAGTCTACACCCTGAAATAATTCATTTCTTTATTCAGTGGGCACAAGCAACTCAGTGTTAGTGAGAATTGTAACCAATATCTAATATGCACAGTTTAATATTTGTTAATTTATTGTATAATCACCGCAATACTGAACAATGTCATGACATGTCTCGGATTTTGTGCAGTCATAGTAGACAAACAGACACAGGCTATTGATGTGGCTAAATAATATTAATATTGAAAATACAAGCAATCCGAAGTGATTTGCGGCGTACGATTGTCATTTTAGCAGAGTTTAATTAGGCAGATAATGGATGAATCAAAAAATAACCAACTGATTAACAAATACTGCTGTTAGTTGCGGTCCTAAATGTGAGTTTGACATTCTGTTCTGGTTCTACAGAATAACATAAGAGTGATATAGGAGGATGCATTCTGATTTCTCCTTAAGATTCTTGGAAAAAAAAACAACATCCGCTCTGAGAATAATTTAAATGTGCCACAAACCTGTAGTGCCTGCATGTATTTTTCTTTTGCTCATCATTATTTGAATAAAAAGGAAATGTGCTGCAGCCACAGCAGCCTTACAGACTTACAGAGAGAACATTTTTTTCTTTCTTGCCCTCTTTGTCTCTCTTATTTTCACTTTCCTGCTCCCTCCCCGTCTCCTCCTTCCCACCATTGCCTCAGCTGTACTCTCACACACAATCAGCCACATGAGTCCACGACCAACACAGATGAGAGGGAAGAAGAAGGGGGTGAGACGGGGGAGGGTGGGGGGGGGGTGCCGGTGGAGGTTGTTGGGTAACATCAGAGATAGCGGAAGTGAAGTGAGAGATAAAAGGAGGAGAGAAAAGGGAGAGAGGAGGAGGAGAACCGGCAATGACAGAGAGGGAAAATGAGAAAGCCCAGGGAAATGGAGAAAAGGCTGGAAGGAAAAAAAACACACACTCACACACATGTTGTTTAATCAATATGGTGGGAATGTGGCCCCGTGGTAAATCACTTTCCTGGCAATAACAGAGAGCAGCCACTATCCTTCTTTTTAATATGTTGCCAGAGCGTCGGTGGGTGATGCACGGCGATCTATAGCATGGAAGAGAGGGAAGACAGACAAGCAGGGGAGTCTACGTTTGTGACGTATAAGCCTGGACAGCCGGTCTGCTCTCAGATAAAAGAGACGAATCATGATTAGGTTGGGTAAAGTGTCCATGCTGGCCTTTTCCACACAAGCACCCTCACATAAAGAGAAAAGCCTGAGCCGGCTGGAGAATCTCTCCAACCTCCCCCCACCGCCTCTTATCATGCGTCTTTTCACATGAGCTCTCAATGCATCAAAACTTGCCATCCGCGGAACAAGGATCCACTATAATAGGAGAGAGTCAAAAAAAAATTTCATTACGGAGGGAAAAACTATCATTCTCCTTTGCTGGTCACATCGATTTAGCGGGATATTGAAGGCCGGCAACTTTTCCAGCGTGGCCTTACGAATCTGTCCGCCTGTCACCGTGCAGGGAGCCACCAGATTAAACAACGACCCGACAGGCTGACCTTCACTTAACTATCTGACCGCGGGGCACTTCGTCCACCATGTTTTTTTATTGACTTGATTCCATCTCGCTCAATCTCATCTTTGGGCTGCTGTGTTTGAGGCCGCTCGGCAAATGTTGTTACCGTAAACGAGAGCGGCTTCTCAATTGACTTGGGTCCCCTTTAAAGTGGTGCTAAATAAGTAATGGGGCGTCTCATCTGCTTTGGCCAGCCAGTCGCTGGATGGGTTACAGTAAAGGGAGATTAATGGATGGGCAAATGGAGATAAATGTATGAGCTAAATGGAGGCGCCCAACCAGCCTGTGATGAGGCCCAGTGACATATAGCATTGACGTACGGCTGGACAACTGTCAAAGTGCCCATCGATCCTCAGTAAGGTGCAGGATAAAGGTAGACAGACCAGCCTTTTACCAATAATCACAGATACATTATTAAATGCTCCATAAATGCCACTGTATCAGCAAATCTGAGCCTGAACATAGATTGTAGAGGTGGCAATGAAATGACTAATGGACATCTGGAGACAGTTTTTCAGATGAAATGGTTTTGTTACTGTGAGGAGATCAAATGTAGAAGGCCTGAAATTTAACACTGGAGATCTGGTTACAGTTTCACTGTCTGTACAAACTAAACCCAGATATCCCCAACAGAACAGCAACAGACATTAAAATGTCCATCACCAGTAGCGGCTACCACAACAGAGATAATTGGTGATTAATCAGTTTGCTGGATGAGGTAAAAAATATGCTTAACTGTTTGACACATCTCATTCTGTTTCACATTTATTACATTCATCACATCTCAAGAGCTCCTTCTTGGTTTGCCTGTTTTTTGTGTTGCTGCACTGAAACGCAACAAAAATAATTGATGCAACAGTTTTCAACAGTGCATCAATTTTTTTGAGTCATGACAACTTATAACGAAGTTATGTTATGTTATGCTTTGTTATCCTCTGTAATTTTGTTATGTTATGCTATGTCACGTTATGTTATCCAATGTTATGCTATGCAATGCTATGTTATGCTATGCTATGTTATGTTATTCTATGAGTTGGAGGATTTAGCTTTTCCTCTACATTTAAAGTTATTTTATATTTTGAATCTTAACTACCTGAAATTGTCCAGGTATGTTAAAACAGGGTAAATCAGTAGTTTAGAATCTTATTTTGAAATCAGGCATTAACTAAGAGGTGGAAATGGGTCAAAATCTTGGTCAACTGGCATTGTACCTACTCGAGATCCCAGCACAAGGACTGTTGAGGAGGTTGTCTGCTGTTTCTAGATGATCTGCCATGTTGGTTGTTGAGCTGTGACACACAAACTGCTGTCGGCAAAGTTTAAGCTGAACTTTTTAGCCATCTGTTTGAACAAAATGCAGCCACACAGATGACTTATTGGACATTATGTCAGTTAGTTTGGCGCCAACTCCGAGTACATGTCCAGCAAATGTTACAGAAGTTAGACTAAAGTTGTGAAAACGTGGAGGCGTTCACAGGTAGTCGGTTTCTCACACTATCAGAAATAATAGATAAACCCTGGAAGGTTCTTTTGAAAGTAACACCAGCGATTGTCCAACTTGGCCTGGACACTACATCCCTGAACCCTAGAACACTGGACATTGATGGACCAATGATTTCAGTCATCTTTTAAGCAAAAAATGCACGGTTCTTGGCTATTTTTTTGTCAGAGATGGTAGTAAACTCAATCTATTTGGTTTTGTACTGCAATTCAGATGGGATTACAACACAAGGCATCAACCCGGGACTGGGAAACTCTACTAGGGATATTGTATTGTTTTCTGACAGAACAAAACTGTCTAATACATGAAGCAGGTATTTTAGTACTTCACTTAATGATACCTGCGTTATCAGGGTTTCCTGATTCTTGTACAGCAGTAGCACGGCACTACTATGGCTGCTGTCATGGCCGACATTTCAACTTGTCACAGCAGCAAAAGCGCAGGTGGAATTAATGCTATTAACGGTGACTCAGTTCCGTTAAGTGTATCGCTAAGCCATGACTGCGAACCTGCGTGCACAATAGCAGCACCGGCCTTACTCAAAGCGGAATGCAGCCATAATTAATACACAAGTGGCAGCTCAGTAGGCCGATCCAACACTTCAGACAGAGTATGATTCAACGCGCACCAGATGCCCACGATAATCTGTTGACTACAACAACCTGCAAAACCATAAACAAAATAACAGAACGCTCCACGTGAACGGAGATGGAAACATCAGCATGCACTGTGGTTCACGCAGAGCTGCTCACTTAAGATTGTTTTGAAATGAACGAGCGCAGCTGAAGTTTCAGAGCTGCGGCATAATTAATACTGGACATTTGATGCTCTGCATGCCTTTCGTTGTTGTGAAGCATGCAATCCCCACCACTGGGCACCTATGGGACTATTTTAGGGGCTAATTACCCTTATGTCAACTATGGCAGTGTGTTTGCTTTTCATGTCATTAGCAGACGTGATGAGAGTACTCAATTATGTCACTAAAATAAAAGTCCTGCTACTATGGTGACTTTGTGGTCAAGTAAACATAAAATTGCTTGTGTCAAAATCTCATCTAATTAAATAACATGTACTCTAAAATGTACTTTGAGTGAAACTTACTTCGTTGTTTTCAACTGATCCCATCCCATTTTTTTATATTGTAATTTTATAGACATGGTGCATTAAGGGGTGCACAAACAACTTTAGTGTGATCATACCTCACTGACTGAAAGATACTGAGCATTATAATAAAATTATACTGCCAACTCAAATGACAGCCAAGCTGACAGATTTTTAAACCATGTCATCTTCAGACAAGAAATAAGAAAAGAAAAAATGAATTACCAACTGCCAAGTGTAACAAGCCACTGTTACAGCAGAAAAATGAGTCCATATCCCATCATTTATACTCCTACACAGCACAACCTCTATTAGGTCAGACAATAATTAAACATGGCATCAGCTGAGCCAGAATGGTAATATCTCTACTGTTTATCTCAAGCTAGGCTAGTTTGAAAGTCCCTAAACATGTCATCACTGGTTTGTAGAAAAATTCTTGTTATATTCTAAAACATGAGCAAAGTTACTGGCAGTTGCTATTAATGCCTTTAAAATTCAGTAACTACAGGTAATTAACTGCATTTACTGTATATAAAAGATGGACATAGCACCTTAAACCTGTATTCTTTCTAACAGCCAGCAGAGGGCGACTCCTCTGGTTGCAAAAAGAAGTCTGATTGCATAGAAATCTATGAGAAAATGGCCGTACTTCTCACTTGATTTATTACCTCAGTAAACATTTTGCTAATGAGTTTATGGTCTTAATCACTCGTTTCAAGTCTCTTTCAATAAAGTATGAAGTCCACTTTGTAAATTATGGTCCCATTAAGAGGAAAAAGGACGATAAAGCTCGGTTTGCATTAGGGCGCGGCTACTTTGTGGCTGAAATGCCGCCACTGTATCGATGTTTCCTTGAGTTCTCAGTCAGATCAGCCCTCCATCGATGCATCTGTTTTCAAGAAATGAAGACGGCGATGGCCACACACCAAACTCAAGGCTTCAAAACTTATTGCGTCCATCTTTTACATACCGTCAGTGCCATTTCCACATTTTTCAGTAAACAATGCAATTCCTGCATAACAAGGCTGTGATCTGTCGGGCCAAGGATTTTCATTATCTTCATGTTCCAACTCAGCTGAATGTGACATTTCTCTCCTATTATATATATTGTTGTGTGTGCTGTGCATTTGTTCACCTTGAGCACTAGCACCTGGTATTTGAATGAGCCACTGACTTGTCGTCTTTGTGTCCTGCATCTAGAGATTTACTGGCACATGTGACCTTTTTTTAAATTATTTTCATTCAGGAACATAGGCAACATAACTTGTAGTGAGGTAAAATACCTCTAAATAAAAACTGCTTAACACAACGTCACAACAGTAACTGTGATTCACTAGTTCCATCTCTGGTCACTGGATGTAATTTAGAGGCTCATAAAAGCTTCTACCAAGTCTGTTTACCCAGCCTGACTCTGTTCCTTCTTCCTCCGTTTGGTTCCACATCTCCGGCTTTGATATGACATTTCTGCAGCCTACAAAATTCTCACACTCTAAAATAAAACTTGTCGCACACATTTGTCAGGTTCGAGATGACAACGCCGGACGGTAAATACAGTTCGATGTATTTAATGTAAAAAGCAGGAAGCTGGGATTTGCGTCTGACTGCAGCTGATGAGTTGTCACCTCCTTCACATGCTGAGAGACTTAAACCGCTCTCATCTCTTCTTTGTTCTTCAGTCTCTCTGCTCCTCTGACAGCGCTGCTGACAGGCCAAACCACATGCAGAACAAACCGTGCAACAATCAGTTCACTCAATTTAATCTTAATTAGTTGACCACAAAGAGACGCACATTACTACTGAAGCAGACGAGGTGTCTCGCTCTCCTTCGATCTGGTTCTCTCCTTTTTGTGTTAGCCTGATTTCACACTACTCATTTTAATGACATGTGGGCCTAATGATCTGTGTTAAGTCTTAGCCTGTGACAAACCCGTGACACGTGGCCACACTAACCATTTTGCTTCCATTTTATCAGCCTCAAATGAGAGGCGGCTTATCTCCTGATTGGCATCAAAGGAATTGCCATGGACAGCGCACGATCTGTCAATGCTCCCTTGTAAGCGGACTTTTAACCAGCTGCTTCTCATTTCCAATTCGAGATACGAGCTGTTTGAATCATGCTCTTTCATATTTCATGGCTGAATTGTGAGCTATGAAATACACCAGCCAGCCACACCATTAATACCTCCCACTTAATATTCCAGCAAATCCTACAGATATTCGATTGGATTGAGATGCGGGGAGTCGAGGTCGGCACTTTGGGTCTTTGTTGTGATTGTTGAGATGTTCCTGAACGGTTCTTGTGGTGTAGAAGGATGCATTGTCCTGCTGGGCGAGCGTGGTTGGTCTGGAACAGTGTTTAAATGAGTAGATATGTGTCTAAGTAAGAGGCAAACCTTGCATGGTGGTGGCATTATCAACAGGATACAGTATCAGAAACAGGTTCCAAATGTCAGATTTTAAGGGAATCCTTGAGAGAGTTTTAATTCTGATCCTCAGTTCCTCAACAGATTTCAGTCATGCTAGTTCAAAACAGTGTACTGCAAAGACCTACCATATATATAGCACTATCCATCTGACTGTTCGCATCTCCTAATGCATTTTTCTTGATAAATAAATAAACAGCACCAGCTAAGTCAACTCAGATGTTACCGAGTTGCTTGATTGGGAGATGAATTGCACAAATTGTGGGACTGTCTCACAAAAATCACCTTAATTTAGCAAATGCTGACACAAAACACATAACCAAGCCAGGGATAGGACTCCCAAATCCCAAAATATTCCAGAAACCAGACATGACCATCTTCGCTATGCTTCCGATCACTTTGTCTAGCCTTGTGTTGGCACTAGTAACATTTATCCGTGGGAAGTAGCGTTTCACACAACTCGGGCTGCTGCGACAGCAAACACAACACACAGACTTTCAGCAACTGTTCTGCTTATCGAGGCTTGTTACATCTGACTAATGTCCTTAAAGCAACACTATTCTGTAGCAACATGCTGCGACTTCAACTTGGAGGGATTCTCTTCACACAAGAAAGCGTCTAGTTGGCGTCATCGCCTTCCCTAGAGGAAATGTGAGGTCAGACTTCAGATGCGCTAACCTCACCTCAAACTTACTGACAACTGATGTGTAGTTCAGTTACATACGGAATACCACACTGTGTCAGGAATAAGTACTACCGTATTCAAAAGTAAAAGTATTCAGTGTAGAAAAATGTCTCTGGTGACTCTTATTATTTAATAGAGTTTATTTTGTTGTTAAATTGCTAGCCCTAACCACCTGCCTCTCAAAGAGCTGGGAATTTAAAAGAACCAGACTTGATAAGCGAAATCAGAGTCATTAAACTCAAAAGATCAATGTCATTCCCTTCACCTGCCAGTGGGTTCAATGGTGCAACTGATCGGTGTAGTTATGTTTGACTCCACAAAGCCTCTGGGTCCATTTATACAGAAACGTGCTTAAATCAATGGGCTCCTGGTGGAAACGGTTTGGAATTCTGTGTAACACTCAGAGACCAGTTCCTTCACTGGGACTCGGTAACCGACGAAGATAATGGATGTCTCCACGGGCGCATGTTCATAAATAAAACAAGCCGAGCTACACGCCTGGTATTAACTGCACTTTTCACGTAGAAGGAGGCCGATCGATGCTAATGGAACACATGCAAAGCAAACAGGGACAGGTCTGCGGCCTCATGACCTTCGGTGGCGGCGAACACGGCCGTGCATGTAGAGAGCGCATTCGGAGGGAAAACTTGCGTCCAGAGAGGAATAAATATGTGGATAATATTCCCCGTGCTCAGCAGTGTCAATGGGAAAAAAGCTGTGAAATGTAGAATTTGATATGCCGCGAGGGTCAGCCCCAGGTTCTCGGAGAGAGATGAGCCAGAAATGGAAAGGGATAGAGTATGTTTGTGTACAAAAAAACATGAGGCACTACTATGAATTCACAGACTATGGGTGGACTGAGACTGGAGTTATGACAGCAGCAGCATGAAAAAATATATTAATGCGTGAAAGATACACCCGCTGCTCGTGCGGTTGTGTACTAGAGCTAAATGTTAAGGCTGCTGGAAGACAGATATGAGATTTGTGTGTTGGGTTGGGCGGGGGGGTTTATAAATGAAGAAAGTTAAGGAAACAAAGAGGGATGAGACGGAGGAGGGAAAAAGTGGCAAGGGGAGGCTTTAGAGCAGAGCAATAATTTACAGGTATTGTAAAAGCAGGGCTGGCGGGGACGTCAGTAAAACAAAAATGCCAAACTGCTCTCCGGAGGGAGTGCGGTTTTATACATTTCTACAGACATTTTTCATCAGAGGAGAGTGGAACACTTTCTCAAGCAGTCCCTCCAGAACATTCAAGTAGGACAAAGTGCTTTCTTTGGAGCCCTTCTTTAATTGCCCTGTAAAAGTTGAAAAAAAAAAAATGACAGGGATTGGTGATATGCGAGCAGCACGATTTAACATTTCACTCGTAATGCATGATCCATTAATCTGAACAAGCATTTTTGCATCTTTTCGCGTCTTTCCTCCTCCACGGCTGACATTAGTTTGGTTTCCACCCCTGTGAAGCCCGAGCACACAGCGCCGGGCTTGGCGGGCTGCTATTTCATGCGCTCCCTCAGGCCCCTTCACTTTGATAAAGGTTGCATACCTCCGGGCATTTCTGAGAACATTTTCCTGCTCTCTCCTGACACTTCCACCTTGCAACCCCTGTACCCCCTCTCAGCACGCCCTTTCCCTCCGGCGCAGTGCAGTTTACCGACCGTGACACAGCGTGCCGGCTGGATAATCCCAGCGAGACCGAAGCACCATTAGGAAAAGGAGGCCGCTAAAATGCCACACCACATTACCGACCCCCTCCTCCTGCTTCTCCTGCCTCCGCTGCCGGGTTCCCCCTCACTGTCTCGCTCCTCGCAGAGGGCACCTGGCATCTCTTTATTAATGCATGGAGGCGGAGGGCGAGGAGAGGGTCTCGCACACAACTTCTCATTCCCCCACACAGCCACTTATCTGTGGTGAAAAGCATGACTACATTTGCCGGCGCCCTCTGACAACCGGGAGGCCAGCGGGGGACGGAGGAGGAGCGTCTGTGTCTACGTGAGCCCTCAGAGCAACAGACTAGTTTAAAGCTAATAATGCAACATAATGAAGCTACCTGGAGACGCTGTCAGCCTGCAAGGTTAATGGAACACCTGTATGTGAGAGGTCTGCGTGTGTTTTTTTGCATGGGTACGGTATTCAGATCTTCCGCGAGAAGCTCACAAAAAGGCGAAAGAGAAGCCACCGCTGCTATCTGTCAGCATCGCAGAGAAAGAGATTCCTCCGAAGCCCGCTTTCAGGAGGAGGAGGAGGAAAAAGAGCGCGTGAATGCCGAAGACCTCGAAGGTGAGACGGATCAGAGAGGCGCGGCAAGCCGTGAAAGGAATCAGGTTAACTTGTCACGAGACAAAATAAAACATTTAACTTTGCGCACAGTGGATCAATTTGGTTTCTTTGAAATCGACGGCACTTTAGTGGCATATTTCTGTAATTCCCGTCCTGATCTCTAAACAAATATTCAAATCTGATCAAACAAGCCATTATGTTGACAGCTTTCAATTCCATTCAATATCAGAAGCGTCTGCAGGCAACCTTTGAGGAGGAGAAAGCGGGGAAGCTAAATTATGCAAATGTCTGTCAGTTTAACGAATCAGAGGCAGAGAATTAGCAGGCTGTTAGTCTCTCTTAGACCCACAAATGCCGCTAATACAGATGAAGGGCTGGAGCCTGATTTCATTATCGCCGCTCTGAAAAAAGAGAGGAAGGCGGAAGAGAAAAGGGAGAGAGAGAAATGAGAGATCGGGAGATGGAGACAAATGTATGTGAAAACACGGGCCTCTATTCAGAGCTGCTATCAACTCCAAATATCAAATTAGCCAAATGAATGGTACAAGATAAAGGACAGCACGGGGAGGAGAGCGAGAGCGCGGCAGACGGGCAAATGAAAGGAGCCGAGGGGAGGGGGGGGGAGAGGCTGCTAGGGCGTGTTAAGAATGGGAGGGATGGGAGAGTATTTCAATAATCGATAGAGCGTGAAGTGAAGAGAGAGTGAGACGTGGAGGAGGAGAGAGAGGGAGGGAGGGAGAGAGAGAGAGAGAGAGAGAGCAGGATATCACAGTTCATTAGTCATAGCTGGTGACAACTAGAGACTGTAGCAAGAAGATTGTCACTGGGTCTTAATCAGATGAGAAACGATGGGATGCCAGTCGTTAATTCCAACAGCATTATACCGTCTATTGTCTGCCTCTGAAGGGGCTTATCGCAATCTCTCTACCTCCGACTGCTGCTGCTCCTCCTGCTTCTACGCCGGCAAACAAGCTGCCAGCAAACTCACCAGGGAAACTCTAAAGAGCTGGGGAGAAGCTAAACTCTCCCTTTTTTTTTTTGCAAAGTCTCACACTCTCATACTCCCCCCCCCCTTCTCCCTCCGCTCTGTGCAGAGAGGAGCCTGGAAACATGTAATGCTACAGTAGCCCTCGGTGCTACACGGAAGCATCTCCGAAGGCATAAACCAAGAAAATCAATTCTCTCTTTTTAAGCAAGCCATTAAAAGGCGCCAAGGAGAGTTAAAGCACTTGCTCAAGACATGCCATTACAAGCCATTAAAAGGCGCCAAGGAGAGTTAAAGCACTTGCTCAAGACATGCCATTACAGTATATTATATATTCTGTTCCGAGGAAAATCCTAATGACCACACACCATTACGGGCTGCTGCAAAAAGAGCATGCACACAAGCAGGAAAGTTTCGTTTGTATGTGGCTGATCGGTGTCTTCTGGCTGGAAATGACATAAACAAATGAAAAAGACAGTGTTCGAGATGCTTACGATGAAGTTCAGTGTTTTTTTAATATTCATACCATTACTTAGTAATCAATAGCGACGCCTTTATTTGCCACCACATCAATCAAACAGTTCCTGTAATTAGTAACAAACTTTCTGCATGTCTCTACTGGGATTTAGTTCCACTCCTCTCTTTAGTGATCTCCAGGTCTTTGAGGTTTGTAGGCTTCCTCACCATCACTCTGATCTTCAGTTCTCTGCACAGATTCTCAGTTCTGACATTTTTTTCCATTTCTTCACCACTTTGACTATATGTCTAAGATGATTGAGAAGATCCAATGGTGCCCAACGACAAGTTTTTCTGAAGTTTACCTCCAGAAGCTTCATGTAGTCCTTTTTTCTTGTGATGCCATTTACTTATACCCCCAAAACATCTAATCCCACCACCTTGTTTGACGGGGGGGGCATGGAGTTCTTCAGGTTGCATGCTTCTCCCTACTTTCTCCAAACCAAAGCCACATCCTTGTGTCCAGACAACTCGATTTTCATCTCATCTCACCACAGAACCAGTGACCTAAAGGTTTATTCTTTGTCCAGGAGAACTTCTGCAAAGGTCTCAGTCTGTAGCCACTGAGAAAAGCCTTGTAGAGCATCTCCTGGAGTGTGTCGATTCTTGGATTCTTCTTGCAAGTAAATGAGTCACTTTGTCTTCCTTTGAGATTCTTCAGTGTGGAACTCCTTGTACTTTTTGATTTTACCCCACACTATGTCCACTGGCTCTCGTAAACACTTGGATATGTCTTTATAGCCTTTCGTGAGCAGCCACAATGTGCCACTGTCTCTCAGAGATGGACCATAACTGCAGCTCTTTGGTTTTATCTTTAACTTCCAATTGACTCATAGCTGCTTCGTGAACTACTGAATCAGCTGTTCTCAATTTATTGCATGTTAGGATGGTAGCAATTAGAAACAGAAGCTGCATTTACTCAAAAAAGGCGACAATTTCAAGGGCATTTTTATTAAAACGTCTCTAAAACAATCTGACTGCCCTTTGTTCTTTGTTTATGTCATTTCCGGTCAGAAGGAAATAATTGGTCAAACAAAAATTCACAATAAATCCAACTTTGCCTTGGGTATGAATACGTTCGCCCTAAACTGTGCAGCTTCGTTATGCTAACAAAAAAATGCAAACACACAAAGATAATAAAATGTCTTTTTCTCCTCTTTCTTTACTCTCTTGCTCGTACATAGACACAAATAAACACTGCAACCTCCTCCTTAACATGCACATCTCCGCCATGTTTTCCTCTCCCAGGGTCTGTTCCTGTCAGAACCATGGCCCAAAACTCTCAGTCAGCCGGCTCAGCTGGGGACGGCCTCTCCGACTCAAACAACTTCCCTGCCTGGTTGGAAATGTGTTTACTGTATTTGTACCACTACGCTGCACTGCCTGCCTCATTCACCACAACCAAACAAAAACTACGGCAGTCATGCAGCTACTAGTGTGTGAGCATTGTGTAAATTCTGTCTGCGGCTTCTATCGGGCGAGTGCTGGTGTGCATCCTTCTGTGTGTTTGGGGGGGGATAGATAAGGAAACAGTTTTTAAAAGGGGGAGTAAGTAAGGCTGTGTGCCAACTTTATATGTATCAGTAGTCAAACGTTCTACTCCGTCAGTCCTTGTTGGTTTGTTTCAGCCTGACATCTGTCTTCCTCTTCACTGATGCAGGGTTGGGATGCAGCCATATATTGTATATAAAAGATGGACGTAGACTCCTAGTTTGACAAGTGAAGCTTAAACCTGCATTATTTCTAACACCCAGCAGGGGGTTGACGGGTTGAGAAAAGAAGACAATTAAAAATGATGCAACTTCTCACATGATTTGTTACCTCATTAAACATTTTTCTAATGAGTTGTCGGTCTCATTTGGTAAATTATGATCATTTTAAAAGTATAGATAACAGACAATAAAGCAGGGTATGTTTTAGGGTGGAGCTACCTTATGATTGACAGGTGGCTACCATATCATTGAGAGTAGTGTCTTTGAGTTTGCAGCCAGATCCAACCATCATTCCTTACATCTACACTAACTTCAGACTGCCAAATTCCAAACTGAGACCTTCAAATTAGTCCACAAACAAGTGGGTGATGTCGCAGTTGCTATGGAGTTCTTTTATATATAGGTGCAACCAATTTTTACATTTATTAATAAATGTTTTAATATATTTAGTTTGGGACATCTTCAGATACTGTAGGATCATTTAAAAATAAGCCGAGACAAATACTTATCATTGTCCTTATTGAATAAGCACTGAATTCATATTTAGAGATCCAATTTTTCTTTTCTTTTGTTTTTTATTTAACCAGAAAAAGTCTCACTGATATCAAGAATCCATTTGACAGCAGCGTCCTTACCAAACAGCAACCTCCTGGGCAGAAAAGTTAGTGCCAAAGTTAATCGGTCAATAACTGCAGTTCCTCAAATGTCCACTTGAGGCTTTCTACAGAAGCGAGTCAATCCCATAGACTTCCATGTTGAAATGTCCAACTTTACAGCAGAAAAATACACGTTTACAGCCTGGTACGACAAACAGTTTTGGTCTCTATAGCTGCTTTCCCCATTCATGACAACTTTATAGCTGTTCAAATTGTATTAAGACCTTAAGTTATGGATAATTAACGGCGTGGCCACTTTGAGTGACAAGCAAGGGATGCCACCAAGGGTTCATCCATCTTTATATAGAGTCAATGGTCACAAGTTATTAATGTCATTGACACTACAGGGGCCAATGTGAGTCACTCACACCATGCACATCTGAATCTGTCCAACCTCCAAGTCACATAAGGTTGTTTTGAATTTATTTATTGAGACCAGCTCTTCAAGTCTGATTTCAAGCAAAGAGGAGCAGCGTACTTAAACAGCCTTCTACCTCAGCACAGTACAAGCTGTGGGAGCAGATGGCAGGAATAAGTTCCTTTTTTTGTCAGATAGATATGAAGGAAGCAGACCAGTAAACAAAAACATGCCAATGGACAAGGCAGGCTATTCAACTCAAGCACATAACATGAAATGGTAAGTAAGAAATGTGATGTACTATCCAATTAACAAGCAAATAATCCAGCCTATACAATGCCAGACAAAAGGAGGCTGGATGTAAATTCACAACAGAGGCCAAAATAAAATGCCAAAAATTGGTTTGCTTCTTTGGTTTCAATAAAAATCCCAATTTAATTTAAAATCAAACCACTTCTGTGGCTGAAACAAGCGAATATTTGGCACTTCTCCCCCTTGATAAAACGACTCAATCAATAACCTTAAGTCTCCCTCAATTCGTTTTCTATAGAGGGATTATTTCAGCACTGACGGCATATGTTGTGGGTAATGAACGTCGAGCCTACGCATTAAATCATTTTCCAAGCTGTTTTAACCAATACATCTGCAATATGGTCACTTTGAGAAACACACATAACAACACGGACCTTTTTTCTGTTACTGACAAATTCCGCTTAACAGCATCCGGCAGCTTGTTTGCGGTTGCGATTAGTCGGCGGGTTTACATTAGCTCGCGTCCCCTCTGTACATGTGTGCCTCCTCGTTGTTGAAGTGTGAATCCTGGTGAATTTTCATCTACATGTGTGCTTTTCTGTCTGGCTGGGCGAGCGGAGGGTGAGAGACAGCCTCAGACTGTGCGACTTAATGTGACAAAGCAATTCTGTGCTCGGCTGTGTGCGTCTACAAAACACTGCAGAACTGTGCAACTGCAACCCCGGCGTGTATGTGTGTGTGTGTGTGTGTGTGTGTGTGTGTTTGCTACTGTATGTGCGAAACACTGTGAAATAGCGCAACCGGGTTGTGACAAAGTGCATGTGTGCGAGTGTGTGTGTGTGTGTGTGTGTGTGTGTGTGTATGCACGGGGGAAGTTTGTCAATGAGAGCAGGGGGAGAAAGGAAAGAGCTTCTGCATCAGTTATTTGTCAGCAGTGCTGGTGTTTCACTTGGTTGAAAAGACCAGTCAGGAGGGACCAGAGTACCTCCTCCCTGATGACACACTTTTCTCACTGCACTCTGACTGACCTCACACTACTACTACGACTACTACACACACACACAAAAAGCACGAAAAACACATGCACAAACGCACAAACAAGGACACAGTATCAGAAACCTATGTATTTTAACCTTTAAACACACCCCGAGACGTCCATATGTGCACACAAGGATACACAACCAGGATGCAAACACACTGTACATACAGCAGTGTGGTGCATGAAGCCACGGCTGTATCCAGGTAACTGAAGTAGGTTTGATCTGGTCGGATTCACAGTGAGCATTGGTGCTCAACAAACCATAATAAATGGCCACAGCTGTGGACCCAGAGCTCGCGTGTGTTGCAGTGTGCGTATTTGTGTGTCGACACGACTTTGTGTGGTCCGCCAAAGGTTTTTTTTTTTGTGTTTGCTCATCCTTCAACCATGTGGAAAACCTGCCCACTCACGAGTACACAAGTATGGATCCAGTGGCTCTTCTCCTATTCTCCACATTGACCCTTTCTTTTGTCCTCTTTAGTACTCATTTTCTCATTCTTTCTCCCCTCTTCATCGATCGGAGAGGGGAGAAGGGGAAAAAAAAAAGCGAATGCCTCAGCAATTATTCCGTACAGGGGGGCGTGGAGTTCAAGGTACGACTGTGTGCTCAGCACGGGGAAAACAATTCAGCTCCAGAAGGATATTTTCACTTCATTTCATCTTCGGTCAGTGGCAGCGTGTATCAGAGTACTAAGTCATGGTTGCGTAGTTTCTCATTTCAAAAGGTGAATGTTTCAGAGACAAATGACTCCCTGATGCTGATGGACTGGATTTCAAACAGCTCACAATCGACACCAGCTTTGAACTTGGCCGAGGCCTTGAAAGGAGGGAAGAGCTTCAGGTGAAAACAGGAACCTGATGTCTGCTTCATGCAATATGTAAAGACCAACATCAGGCATTAAGGCTCCACTGTTGGTTAAATAATGAAGCAGCATCTTAAAAACCTGCGACAACATGCATGAAAAATATAAAACGTGTTGCATTAAAAGTAGCTTAGCCCTGTCCTGACTGCTTCCTGTTTATTCCGGTGGCAGATTTACCCCTATGAATTCACTGAACTTTGAATTAACGGGTCCTTGATTTTAGACTGAGGTTAACAACAGCAGAATTCTCATCTCCAATGAAAAAACAGCCATCTCCTGCAGATTTTATTAGCTGTAACTAACTAATTGAGCTATTGTTAGCTTCTTGTGTTCAACACTGAATACATCAACAGTGTTCCCGGCTCCTTGTTCGGGGATTTTCGTTTAAGGGAATTTCCCCTCGACAAAATTCCCTCCTAGGAACATCGTGCAGCATCACTAAAGCAGATCTTGCGTTACCATGGTAACATAAACACCTTGGATACCTGTGTAATATTGAATATACTGTACATTCAAACATTTAGACAATACCATGACAGAGTAAATACTACTATAATGTATGTAAATTGTAAATAAAAATGATTTGGTTCATTTACAAGATGCAAGGTGCCATTTAGGGCTGCAAATAGTTATTATTCTCATTGTCAATTAATCTGTCAATCATTTTCTCCATTGACTGATCAGCTGTTTGGTCTATAAAGTGGAAGAAAGTGGTGAAAAATGTCCATCAGTGTTTCCTAAAGTCCAAGACGACATCCTGAAATGCCTTGTTTTCTCCACAACCCTTAAAAAAATCAGTCCACTGTCACAGAGGAGGAAAGAGACCAAAAAAATATTCAAATTTAACAAGCTGGAATCCAAGAATTTTTACTTTGTTTCCCCAAAAATTGCTGGCAATCAATGTGACAGTTGACAACTAATCAATTAACCATTGCAGCTCCACTAACAGATTAGCATTATGCAAAACTACATGATGAATATTGCATAAAAGGAATATGATGGCACCCTTGATGTGATGAATGGTGAAGAAACATACAAAATTTCTTATGCCGCTTACTTTCGGTGCACAAACATATATGTAAAGTCCGTCTGCACCTTACTTAGACTAAGAATTAAATCAGAAATTCATTGTGTTGCTGTCTTGCGCTGCATTATCATGATAATGAAGCCTCTAATTACTTTGGCAGACTCACCCCTGAAAACAGAAGAATAGAAATCTCTGTTCGAGTTTGTTAACACCAAAGATGGCGGTTGTGTGACACATCAGTTAGAGCGGCCATTACACTTTACAAATCCAGGATAAGTCATTTTAATGTGAATCAACTCCTGGCAGAGTAACTGCAGCGGTCCCACTGGAACCGCGCGGTAATAATAATAATAATAAATTCAGCGCTTTGAATAGAGGGAGGAAATGATACAAACAAACATAGTTATCTGTTAGACAAATCCATCAGCATCAGCAGCTTTGAAATTGGTTTTATCTCCAAAATGACTAATGTGCATTTGGATGAGAGGGCCCGTACAATCAGGAATGCATGTTAAATTTATTAATATATGCACCAAACAAACTCTGCCATCAAAAACAAGGGAGAGATTGAATTGGCAACATTTTCCCCGAGAGCAAAATGCAATTATCAAAGCTGTGTATGACAAAATAAATAAATAAAGGAAGTACAGAGAGTGTATGCTTGACAAGATGAATAATTTCCTTCCTGGGGTTGGAGCATCAACTTTACTGGACTTCACTTAATGCCTCCTTATTTCCAGAGAGGGCTCCTTTCTGTCGAGATACGACTCATGGCCGGCGCTGAAAAGGTCACCGTCAGTGCCACGGTGGAGTCTAATTACCATGTATTAAATGGACCCCCTCTTCATTTGCATCCACCTCTGTTCTCCCCCTGCCATTCTTTTCTCAGAAGTTTGGTTTGGGCAAAGATCACTCTCAGAAATGCATGTGTGGGTCTCCAATGGAAGCTCTTATGAGCCCATGAAAGAATTAGTTACCACTGGCTTCTTTACAATGCAGATGTGCTGCATTCTGATGCACCGCACTGGGTGTTTTGTGAGGCCATAACGCATGCATGCGCGACACAGAATACTGTTTCGACTGTTGTTTTTGTTTTCGCCGCCTCTCTTTGAGGATTTTGGTGAGAAAAAAACATTCAGCACACAAATCAGAGCTGCGTCAGAAAGTGCCAAATGGAACAAGGAAAAAATCTCAGATGGCCCTCGTGGATGTGTGACTGCATGAATATTCCCACCAAAGACCAACTCTAATGTGCAAAAGTTACAGAGAGTAACTCGAGGAAGCTTTCAAAAATAATGCCATGGCTAGTTTTTATCCTTCAGTGGAAGTGCAATAAAGAGAAAAAACTAATTGGTATTTAGTGTGACCTCCCTTTGCCTTTACACAGCATCTGTTCTTCCAGGCAGGTCGCAAATGCAACCAAAAATCTGTCAGTTTTCATTGTTCACAACAACAAGCCTGACATTTAACAGGTTTCTGCATGTGTCTGCACAGGTAGATAAAACCACTCAGTTTAAAGTGAAGTAAATGTGACAGTACAGCATGTTTTCTCACTGTTTTCAGACTCATTTCTGGCTGCAGTAACTGAGCGGAGACTAGAAGCTTCTCTATGCACAGCCGCCCACTAGCATCTACTAATGCCTGTTTAAGGAACATCAATAAATTGTAGCTTCAGAAAACAATTTAGATTACATATTCCACCTCAAAACTGCACAAGTCTGCATGCATTTAGTTTAAGCTGCACCACACACCTGCAGAGGCGTAGGAAACACTAAAATGTGATATAACGGCTAACATGTCTTATTAAAATCAACAGAGCTTTTGCTGGACTACAGTTTTTTTCAATCAAGAGCTAAATTAACCAATAAGATTGCAGCAATATAAAAACAAAACAAATAGCCTTTTAGTTCATTCATATTTCAAGATAATGCAAAATAATGCATTTGACTGCACATTATTGAGCTATAACTTCACCCAGCCCAGTGTAAATAATGGTTTCTAATAACAGAGTAGGACTTCTTTAATCATACTAAATGCAGGGTTTCTTATGGCGGTATACTGTACATACACCAATGAGCCACAACATCATGACCACTGACAGGTGAAGTGAATAACATTGATCATATTGGTACTATGTGCTGTTCTGACGGAGAACATTGGATTTTAACATCCGTGTTGATGAGACTTAGACACCCAAATAAACATTGTCCCAGAACAAACTCACTCCCTCATGCAGATGGAAATCCCAAATGTCACTGGTCTACCCCCACTGGAAAATGCACCCCACCACATGGAAAAAACATCAAACAATCAGGAACATGTTGAGGAACATGACAATGGCCCAACATGTTGATTTGACCTCCAAACTTCCTACACCCCATTGTGATCAAGCATCAACAGGATGCAGTGGAACAAGTTTGACTGACAGAGGCCCCACTGCACAAGCCAGAGTACCCAAAGGATCCAGTGCCAACGTCCTGGTTCCAGACCCCATCGGACACCCTGAGAGGTCCTCTTGTCCATGCCCAATGGTTCAGAGCATTTTTGACCACATAAAGGGGACCAACAGAATATTAGGCAGGTGGTCCTAATGTTAGACCTGATGGGTGTACATACGCATACAGTCATGACAGATTTAAAAATATATGCATGAATATTTTCCATTGAAACAGTGCTTTTTACTGTTGGAGCATCACTGCTTTGAAATGAAATGTTAAAAAAAAACACAATATGTCCAAGAAACTGTGCTATGACAGGTGCACAACCAGCAGAGCAGCCCTCCTTCCCTGCAGAGTTTCAGCAGCAGGCAGCGGCAAACCAAGGCAGTGAGGAGTCAGAAATGATAATAACATTTACCACTGCTGGTAATATAGGAAAAGAAGAGCTGCCTCTGACTAACTTTGAGTCTCAGATCATCCTTATTACGAAAGACAGATTAACCGTACGAAACATTTATCTTCTCCCATTTTCCTGTTTACAGTCATTTACATAACGTGTTAGTGGATGCAAATCTGAACTGTCATGCGAACTTATGGGTGCACCTACATGGAAAAGTTAGAGGCATCAGTGCAACTAATGTAAAAAGTTAGTGTGGAGTCCTGCTAGGTACATTCAGTTCTTTAAGGTACTTTTGCAGGTGGGTTGTTCCAGGCTTCCTGTGTGAATTTTAACTGTCTCAGTGTCTTCTGCATACCCAGACTGGCTCAATGAGATCAGAGCTCTGTGGGGGCCCTTCAGTCTGCTGCACGACTCCTTCTTCTGTGTGTCTTTGGTCATTGCCATGCTGAGGAATGAATGCAGAACCTCCCTGATTGCACTACATGATAGATCAGCGCCTACACATTCAGCGCGCGTCGAAACGTTTTGCACAGTTAACTAATTAAATATGATTTTCTATACTTCGCTCCTGCGCCGAGCTGCAATATAAAGTGTAGGGAGGGCATGTGAGAAAACTTAAAATAGTTTTCCACTCTGACTCAGCGCTGTGTGAACTGAGGATGTCAGTCAAAATAATGAACATCCTCATAACAGCTTTGCTAACTTGTAATGGATACCTTGGCATCACTTATTACAAGCTATATTGCACTGCCAATCCCTCCCAAGTACCTGCCACACAACCGGCCATTAAGACGGACTGGAAGTGACTTGTTTAAAGATCCGCTTGGAGTCTATCAACAGATGGATCAATCGCATGTCGCATCGATCTGTTTGCCGCCTGGGTTTGCTGCGATATTACGCAGACAAAGCAAAGCAGCACCATCAGCTCCTCGAACCACGACTGTTTGTTCAACCAATTACGTCCAAACTGCTGAGACAGGTTGAAACCCAGCGAGGGGTGGGGCCGTGGGGACGCAGCGGAGGTGGAAGGGGGTTAGCTGGTATAATAAAGTGCACATTCACACAGCGCATCACATAGCCACGAGCCATCTTCAGGGCAATAATGAAATAATGAGGAAATTCAATCAGCAGCGCTGGCAGTGTCCGGGGCTACACGGCTGCCGAAACGCCGTCTGATATGTAGAGGAGCCTGTTAGCGGCACTGTTTTCCTATTTGTTATTTTAAATGAAAACGCAGGGTTTTAGTGCAGCCTGTCCAGCCGGCAAAACAAATCAAAACCGAGGCCAGAACTGGAGTAAATATGAAATTTAAAAATATTGATTGCCGCACAACACACGGCTCTGCGGAGGCCACTTGAGCGGCCCAGTGTCTCTTATTGTTCAGAGGGCTGAATATGGGCTTTGAGCACAAAAAAAAAACACCAACTCGGAGGCTGGCACCGACGCCGGAGCAGCAGAGTGGAAATTAGAAGGGTTCGCTTTAAAACTCCAGGATCGCGGCAGCCAAATGAAACTACACACACTACATTATTACTTGTCACAAGGAAGCAATAAGTGGGGGAGATTTACAATAGGCAGAGTAATACCTGCTAATATACTCGCGTTCCATGGGGCCTTTAGTCTGGAAATCTTCCTATAAAAGAGCCTCTACATTTCCAAATGACTGCAGTTAGTGGAGCATATTGGATTTAATCAAGCGTAGAGCAGAGGTCTGGGTGAAACAATAGTGTATTTGAATGTAAGTGAGGAAGACATACAGGTTTAAACTCTCGCATCTTGGTGCTATTTTTGATTTAATGACATCTCAGTGAGGAAACCCTCACGTTCAAAGGGGCTTCTTTTTCCAGAAAACGAAAGAATTCAAAGGCAGTGCAGGTCTGATTGGGAAAAAGGCACAGTGGGTGTTAAAGCTCACAGGTTGGATACCCTCGGGCTATTTGACGTTTTTTTTTTTCTTTTTCTTTTCTTCTTTAAACCCAGGCCTCTCATGGTCATTCCTCTAAATGACAGTGAAATATTATCACGGGCCCAGGGATTGACGTTACCTCTAGATACCCAAACCCTATCAGCTTTTTGCAGTCGTGGCTGCGGCTCTCCAGTGTATTCAGGAAAACGCTCATTTGCCCCCCCCCACCCCACCCCACCCCCCCCCACCCCCTCTGCTGATTTGAACCCGCGCAACATACTGACATTTAAAAGTTGCACATCTTAGCATTGTCTTTGCCTGCTCATTATTTTTTCCAGCACAATTTACACACATAAGCAAAAAAAAAGAAAATCCTTAAAATGCTAGAAAACGCGCCCATTTTTCTTCCTCGCCTCCTGAAAGGGATTCTTGTGTTAATTAGAACCGTTATGGTGGCTGATCTGAGGCTGGACGGTGACTATTGTGGGCTCCTTCGTGGCCATGGAGATTGCAAATGAAGGAAAAGAGGATATTTTTTGTGTACTACATGCAAAAAAAAATAAAAATGTATAAAGGCAGGCTGATGAAAGGTGCTTCGGAGTGTCCATTATTTTTGTTACGGTTTATGAATATCTCAGAAGATGAAAGAAATAAGGCTTGAGGGGGGGCAGCTGATGGAAAAAAGCTCCATCACATCTGAAATTCTGAGTTCCTCTCACACTCATGCCGGAGTGCAGAAGTCGTGCACAGGTGCGGACACGCACAAACAGGGCTTTCAATTTGCAATCAGACCCGGTGAAATCCGCGCGCTCGCCTCCACTGTCCCTTGCGTTCAGCATCACAGTTCCGCCCCGCCATAAAAGCCAAACTCTCTATGACACAGTGGAGATTGCTCTGTCGAAAATGCAATCAGCCAAAGCCGCCTCAAGTGCTGATGAATTACAGTGGCTTGGGAAAAGACAATGACTCGTCAGGTTTGCACCGACTGTCTCCGTCCAGGGACAAACACGCAGTGGGACGCTGATAAAAGTCACACCGGAGGCCTGAAACCTCGGAATGTGAAGGGATTCTTAAATGTTTATGTAATATCTCTGCAATTTGCTCTCGAGTACTTTTCCTTTATTACACTTTCATAAACACGACAGCTGCAACTGAGGTAGAAGTCCTCTCGCGTTCACTTGATTCAATCTTAAACACAATTTCGATGTGGAAAATCTATTACATCCTCAATTTCCTCACTCCTTACTGAGGCCCCTCATCTCAGCTCTTTGGAAACATATGCTATGGTAATTTTAAAATGTAACTCCAGTCAAGGAAGATCCAGGTCGCATTTGGTTTAGATTTTGCAGAAGCCATCTTCTTTCGGTTTGTCTGTCGCTTCGATGGCTTGTATGTCTGCTTTTACAAGAGTAATTCAAGGGACCTATTCCCACCACTTAATTAAATACATGCCTGCAAGATAAAAAAAAAAATCTAATTTGCTGAATTATTATTGTGTTGACATAATATCATTGGTAATTGTATCAAATTAATGTTGTGTGTAATTTAAACCCATGCATTAATTGATTTTAAACTGAATTCAAGTTGGCCTCGCTCATCGCTGGTATCATCACCTAAAAACTAGATAACTGGTTTTCCTTTTTTTTACAGTCCTCTAATCACTCAGTATTGACCTGGTGAATTGTGTTATATTGTTATATTGTTGTAGGTACATACAGAGAAATTACAGCTGATATACTGAGAAAATCCTCCACTACGACGCATCAACTCAACGACACGAACAAGGCTTCCTTTTGCGGTACAGATTCAGCTAATATACTGAGCAAACTGTCAAAACACCGCAAGAATGTGCTCAGTTTAACGCACCAAAAAGAAAACTTCTATGGACGTCTATGTACAGCCGAATATTTGACTATCTGCACTGCAACCACGGCAACTGTGCAAGTGTCAGGAAAAGAAATTGTGCTTAAAACAAATCCACATCTTTACAATTCATCATTCAGAGTTGTGAATGAGTGTTTGATTTCCAACCAAACACAGCGACAAGTTCTACATTCTCCAGATATCCCGTGCTGTGTCGGTCCAATGTGCTCGGAACACTTCTTGAATAATTTAGAAAAACTTCTTTTTTTCTGTATAGGTATGTTGTGTGTTTTTCTGCTTTTTCTGCTGCTGTAACGAGGAAATTTCCCCGTTGTGGGATTAATAAGGTATAATCTAATCTAATCTAATAATCACACTGATGCGGTGCTACAGCATACATACTGTACTAAGTGAAAAGCCGCGGCCTTTCAGTAACATCTACAGAAGCCTGGTGTGTTTTTCTGTGTTTAACAGGAGTTGCAAAGCCATCATCTGCAGCAAACCAGCGCAAACCTGTATGAAAAGAACCGCGTTTACTGTCCACTTTCTACAACCACTTAGTTCGTGCGAAAACCACGAATTGCGGTCGCAGCTTTTACTGATGATGGCAAGTACGCTGAAAATGTGATGTGAAAATGGACATCTTCACAAGATGTAACATGAAATTGCCCCTCCACCGAGACGCGCAGGAAAATGACCACAGTTCCTTCCCTTTATCAGTTACCTGCAACCTAACATTAAAGGAAGATTCGTGGAAATAATGTCTGAGCGGTGATTGAGGTGCATACTGTATGTGCTGTATGTAAAAGAGAGGCGTCTGAATCTGAAGTCAGCTGCTTGACACCAAAGTATTGAAGGAAAAACTATCTAAGAAAAAACTGAGACATCTTTCCAAAGCGGACACTCTACGACAAACACTGATTGGGCATTTGCTAGTATGACAACACTTCAACTCCATAATGTCCGTCTTTCGCAGTGCTAAAGGAATAACTATCGAGTGTCTTCCCTACTGTTCAATTTCTGTGATTACAACCGACAGCCGGCCCTGGAGAACATCACTTCATAAATAGAAACGCTGTTAGCGATGCACATGTCCTTTTAAAAATGGATCTTGTGCTGTTACGTCCCATTAAAAATGGATGAGGCAGGGGGGTCATCGAGAGTTGGCTTTGTTTCAAAGAGCCATTCAGCATCAGCTGGGAAGTGAAAATAGTAAAGAAACAAAGCTACACTAGAAGCACCTGAAGAAACCTGGGTGTTATGAGACATCCCATTTCCCTAAAGTTCAAAGGAAAACAATCACATATCATCCTCCAGCTGCAAAGTGCTGACTCGCCCACGCTGCCTCCAACAACCTTCATCCGTGTTAGTTCACAGGGGCATGGGTTCACCCTCTGTGCATGAAAGAAAGCACACACACACTTGGTAGGAGGAGGCGTGTTTCCAGGCCCGTGCCCTGGAAACGGTCATTAAATAGTCATGGGTCCCAGTGCTGAGCTGCCCGGCTGGGCTGCGGCGGCCTGCTTCCCCATAGTGCTCGTGTTGTGCTCATCGCTGCAGGGTTCAGGTAGAGTGCAAAGCAGCTCTTCGGTTACCGGACCAGTTCATCGCCGCTACACGCGAGCTTCGGCACACAAAAAAAAAAATTTACACCGACTCTCGCTCACCTCACTTTAACCCCGCTGGTGTGTCTGCGCCGAGGAAGGTCGCATCACGGTCACTGAGCGGTTTGACGAGTCACACAGGATGGGCTCCTCTTATGTTTTTTGAAAAGGGTATCCGTCTTGTCTGTTTTTCTGCGTGTTGTTGGCACATATTTCTCTCTGCGGGTGAATGTAAGCTGGTTATGTGAAGGTCACCAAGCAAAGCAGATGAAGAAGCCTTTGAGTTGTTATCGGCCGATAAGGCTGCAGCGTGTGTTTGTGTGTGTTTGGTCACAATGCAGCGGCCCTTTGCAGCGCTCGACTGAGGAAAGCCAATGAGACGCGATTGTGAAGTGGCATGGCTTAAGAGATCTCTTCTTGATGTTTGGTTTCCTCTCACGCTTCTTGTATTTCTTTTTTTTTTTTTTTTTTTTTGGGTGAAGAACTCACAATAGAAAACACATCTCAACAGCGAGTCCACAGAGAGGCCAGTGTAGCAAAACAGCAAATATCCAGCAAGACAGGCCGTGTGTTTGTGTCCTTAGAACACATCTAGCTGATCTATACACATGTTTGGTGAAGTACTAAAGGCTTTGTGTTGTTAATTTAACTGAAACTAATGATTATTTCTGCACTTTTTACTCTCTAGATTGTTTTAATTTAGATTAGACCTGTGGCTTCAGATATAAGAATGACAACTGATCCACCACTTGGACTGACATTTAAATATCTCAACAATAACTGGATGGATTGTTGTGCAATTCCAGATTCTCGTGGAAATTCATCTCCTACTTTTGACTTTTCATTGCAGCTGCAACAAAATCATCTCGATTCGTCGTTTCCTATATGATATCTTCAATCTTATCTAACACTGATATCAATAGGAAAACATGTACTAATCTTAAACTTTGTTTTTTAATACTCAAGGTGATTCCTTGTGGTGTTTCTATGGTGCACATGAGGAGCTCGTAATTCTCCATTAAGACCCGAAACTTGGACACAGTGACACACTAGTGCTGCAACTAACAGTCATTTTAGCCGTTGATTATTTACATGATTAACTGGTTCGTTGTTTGATCTGTAAAATGCCAGAAAATGGTGAAAAACGTCAATCAGTGCTTCTTCAGGATGGCAGCTTTAAATGTCATTTTTTTCATGTACAACCCCAAACATATTGAGTTTACTGTCACAGAAGAGGAAAGAAACCACAAAATACTCAAATTTAATCTTGAGAATTTAGGTTATTTTTCTCTAAAAATTACTTCAACTGATTAATAGAGTATCAAGATAGTTGGCGATTGACTGATTGGTTCATGATTGCAGCTCTGCTTTATTTAGCATCATCAAGCCAGAATATTTAATTGATTTATGACCAGATACCACCCATCAAAACCTCCATATTGAACGCTTACCAGGTCCGGCTTGTAAAAATCCTGACATTCCTCAGATGCACATTTAGAGCTAATTAGCAGCTCAACAGCTAGTTTAATGCAGGTTAACATTTCACAGTGGCATGATGGTAACAGCAGGGAGGAAAAATTGGAATTCATGAGGAGGCGAGTCGATGTCCAGACCAGACTAGAAGAGATGATTTTTTCATTTGAAAGCTGTTCCAGGAAAACTGAGCACACCGTGTTCTGTGGACTGTCCGGAGTAACAACAGCTCAGTGGAAGTCTGGACAGAGATGTTGCAGTCAGACCTATTTTTTTTCTCTGGTTTTAAAACTAAATTCCATTCAGCTGGATTGTACTGGTGACATTTCAGAGTCAGATGTCTCAAACTGAATTGAAATTAACTTTCTGAATACCCAGACACCTCTAATAATCTCATTTATTTTGTGTTATTATTGTGCTTTCTGTACCTTTTAGGAATGTGGGTGAAGCAGAAAGAGAAAAACAAACCTTTCAGAAGCACTGTGAGGTCCCAAATAATACACAATAAATAAAAAATTATAATAAAAAGCCTAAATATACAAGCCTATTTATGTTTCTAATGTATTTCTTTGCATTAGTATTATCATATACGTTTGCATTTAGTTGTTGGTTCAGGAAACACTGACACTCCTGCCAGACATATGCATATTCTCTGCATTGATCCAATTAAAGTAGTAACTTACAGGCTCTGTACAATAATTTGCATTTTCATTTTACCATCTGGTGCCTTGTTTTCTGTTTACTTTAGTGATTAACTCGGTTCACGCTCGCAGTAAAGCTACTACTGCAAATATTATTGCATTTCAGCAGCAGAACTGTAAACTCTCTGCAACATTTTCCACTCGATACAACGTTCGATTCTCTGGAGGAAACTACACGTGGAGTTTTGCTGGAAATAATGATAAAAAAAGGGGGCTTTCTTCCCCATGATTTCACTGCAGAACCTGAATCTGTGCACAACAGTTCACTTGTTTACTCGTACAGAAGCATTTAGGCCGATGATGAGGCGGCGCTGGATCACAACACCACATCAGAGCACGTAAATTATTGATGAAGTTGCCGCTGCTGTGCCACCTGCGTGCAGTGCGCCGAGCACGGGTCTTTGTTTGGAGACGGTATGGATTCCGCCGCCGTGTGATCCTACAGCTGTTTGAGAACGTCAAAGAGGAGGAAGGAGACTTTCTGCGCGAGACGAAAGCCTGAGAGCAGATTTCTAGATTTGCATGGTGAAGCTGTGATACCGAAGGAGGCGGAGCAGCGATGCAGCAAAGTGTCGGTGCTTCATTCCAGTTTAACCCGTGGGTGCAGCTTAGCTTGTCACATATAGACTGTTAGGAAATGTCTTTTTA
Organism: Dascyllus trimaculatus; assembly: GCA_024666655.1. Lineage (NCBI taxonomy): Eukaryota > Metazoa > Chordata > Actinopteri > Pomacentridae > Dascyllus > Dascyllus trimaculatus. The sequence goes on from CM045455.1 coordinate 27,863,111, forward strand.
CAGACTTGCTGCAAGATCTTTATGGACTTTTTGTCTAGCACACATTTCACTGAAGAAGTGCCTTCATATTTTTGTTATATTGTCGTTTTGCTTTGATTTAAAATGACAACAGAGCTTCTACTTCTAATTGTGCAGCATCTTGTTCAATTAATAGACTAAATGGCTTCATAAATAAAGTGTCAGATTGGTTATTGGCATCTTTCATTTGCCATTTTATTGGTTTTCCAGCCCTCAAAAGGCCAAATATGATAAATATTCAACAAAGCAAGTAGGAAATCCTTGTTTGATGTCATTGTTTGTGTTGTTAAATGAGTGATTAATAATTAATCGGTTAAGAAAAGCAGTTAAACACTGTTTAAGTGGTGGTGCACATGGATTTTGTACAGCTTGCAGATGCTGGATGACCAGTTCGCTTCCTTCCATTACTCCGGTGGGTTTCTTTGCACTTTCCTGGGATGGTCTTCGGGCCCCGAGGCAGGCATCCTGCGCACTCAACATATAACCAGCACGAAGTGAACCAGTGGAGTGATGAATGACTTCCAACACACTGTGGACTCAGCAAATGTTAAATATTCTCATTAGCTGGTTGAGAGATCACACACACTCTCTCTGGCAGCACTGCTACCGCCCTCACCAGTCTGAGCCCGAGGCGGTCCAAAACAACCCCCAGCACACTCGTGCTTTCTCCTCCTCCTCCAGCCTTCATCACCCCGATTCTGTTTCTGACTCAATCCATCCATCGGCAGAGGCCTTTAAACGACAGGCAATACTGGCTGTCATACATGCGTCTGTCAAAGCAGAAGCAGCAGGGCACCGAAGATGGACAGACACCTGATCTGCTGAGGCGGGATGGATGATCCGGGGTGTTAGCACCACATTCAACATCAACAGAACCAGCTGTCCTTACAAAATGCCGTGACTTGACTTCTGCTGCAAGTCAGAGCAATTCAGAAAGACTTGTGCTGGAGCCATTAAAAGGGATTAAACAGTAGTGGCACGCTGAATTGTTCCTTTGTTTTAAAATTCCTATCCTGAAGAGAAACAGGTAACAAGACATATTTGGCTCCATTTTCTGCAGCATCCAGCTGCCAACAATGGCTCTGTTTAGGAAGAGGGGTCTGGGATAAAGAGAGAAAGGAGCAGCAGAGACGAGCAGAGCACAGAGCTCAGGGCAGAGGTGGCTTTCGGCCATCCATCTCCGGTTTCAGGATTCAGAGAGTGCTGACAGGTCTGGGTCCCCCGGCACAGGCCTCTGGGCTGTAACCACGGATACCCAGACAAACCAAGAGCTGTCACTCAAGCGGTACCAGCTAGACACAGTCACAGGAGATGGGAAACCAGGATAGCAGACACCAGAGGGGTGTGTGTAGCTCTTATACCTATGTGTGTCTGTGTGTGTGAGTGTGTGTGTGTGTGTGTGTGTGTGTTCGAGACTACACAAAAGGAATTGCAGAAGCTGCAAGTACAGACAGTTGCTGGTCTAGTGAGATATCATCACTCACTCCTGGGACGCACACACACATGCAGAGGACACACGAAAAACAACTTCTTGATACTGGAGAAGGTTTTGGGAAACTCCGGGCTTAGACACACACAGACGTGCTGATAATAGCAAACTGCTACCTCATGAATTTTGCAGCTGTCTAAATCTCCTTGACATTTTTATACAAGCGTGCTGTTTCTTTGGCAAGCGCCGCTGTGCTTTCTTTTAAGGGAGATAAAGAAGAGTGTGAAGTGGGCACAGTAAAACAAAGTTGGGTGGTAATGGAGATTGGTTCGGAAGTGCTCTCCCAGGAAAATTCTGAGCATTAGACACAATCTTTATGCAGCAAAATGTGCATCAAACACTTGATTTTGTGCAACATTTTGAGCCTTTTTTGCATCAACTTATGGCGGAAATGTCTACATTTATGTAAGGAACTCATATCTCAAGAGTTAAGAGCCTCTGTAAGAGCCTGTTATAGCAGTTTTGAAAAATCTTCTGCTTCTTTTATAGTTTAATTGAGGTGAGGAACAATGTGGGTGTGAATATTGAGGGGGATTTATCCCCTGTATCACCCAAGAACTGTACGCCTCTGAATAAATGCACAGGTAGCGCAGTGTGGGAGCTTCAACGTACAGTTCACATCTCTTTCTACGAAGCCAAAGAATTTTTCCCAAAGGCAATTATGGATTTGTATGCTACAGTATACAGCAACTTTTCCGAGGTTTTTAAAGCACGCCTGTTATAGATCCTATCTCGCGGATGAGAATGAGCGAAACACAAAAGAGACAAAACACACAAAGAGACAAATTCTGACATTACAATGAAAACAACCCAGGAAGAAAAAAACACACACAATGTCTGTAAATTGATGACTTGTCTGAAGCAGAAGAATAACAAATAAATTATTCAAATCTCCACCTCGCTGAAGGAAGAGGGGGTGTTCTCTTTGTTCTACACCCCAGCATTGATTTCTCCTAGTGGCGAAGGGTGGGATGCCTGAAGGTTAGACACACACACTATGTAGATAAATGACTCCGAAGCTGTGGAGTTTGATCCAAACGAAGCAATGATGTAGCTCAGTGGCCCGAGCTCACGCTGAAGTAAAAGTGTGTGCTGCTAAAACGTGATCGAGGTGAGTCACTGTATGTGTGTGTGAGAGAGAGAGAGAGAGAGAGAGAACTGAATATATGTGAACGCAAGACTCCCACAAAACTGGCACGCATGAAAGCAAAATGAGACAAAGAACTTTGATCACACAATCAGATTCGTGGCAGAAACAGCTACAACCGAACAGAGGCATGTTTTCCCTGTAAAAATCTGACTAGTAGAGAAAGAGTAGCTTCCAAATGATGTGATCCACAACATTTAAACCGCTGACAGGTGAAGTGAATAACACTGATCACGTCGTAATAATGCAACGCTCTGGGGCCTCACATTCATGGGGATGTTGCTTTGACACCAACGATACAGGAGGCCGTTTTAGGAAGCAGAACCTCTTTCAGAGCCAAAAACAGTTCCTACTCCAGGGTAGGTGTTCCTGAATGCCCATTAAAAACTGTGGTGCAGGTTTAGACACTGATAGGTTAACTCTGCCATTTTGATGTCCATGTGAAGCCATTTCCTCTTGAACATCACCGTTGTAAAATTAACAATGTCGACTAATATTACAAACCCTCCTTTGTTCCATTACCTACACACTAGGGATTGACCAATACGGGTTTTCCAGGGCCGATACTGATTATTAGTAATCAAGAAAGGCTGCTAATCAATATTTGGAGCTCATATGCATTAAATGTAATGTTTTAACAGCATGTGACAGAAGGAACCTGTCATTCCTAACTAGTCTTCTTCATCAATAATGGTGACTATAACTGAATATGTAAAATAGAAGTAAGAGGGATTAAACTAGAACGCTCTGCTGTTCTTCTCTATTTTTTTTTATCTTTAACTGTTTTATCACTTTTATTGCCCACAAAGGTCAAGATCTTGAAGCATCATTAATTATTGTTTTCCAGACTCTGTTTCAGGTTAATCTGTGGCTACCTTCTAACTTAGCCCCTAGCCGTTAGCACAGCCTTAGCCAGTATGAGAGAAGCTAATTTCCTGGATTGTTCCTGGAACTCCAGCTTGACTTTCTTGTTCAGTTTTTGCTGCTTGAGAGACATCTCAGAGATCACAGAGTGGCTACAGACAGAGAGAGGAGACTGCTTCAGACCTGAAGTAGCAAATTTCATTTATCAATAATCAGCCAGTAAAAATATCAATACCAATAATTAGGAAAATGCCAAATATTGGCCAGGGCTGATTATCGGTCTGTCCCTACTCATAAACCTGGAGTTACGTCTGGTAGCTTCTGTTTCTCATCGTCTCGGTGCAATCAAAGTTAACATCCCAGTCAGATCTGTTAGATTTTACACCGCAACAAAAACAAAGAGGCTGAAAGGATTGATTTCTCCTTATTTTGACCCTTAATCCAATGGCAGTAGAAGCTGCCAGCCGCTGCAGACCAAGAACAACACTCCCCAACACCAGCGACTTCCTCCTAGAAGGACCATGCCAACCACCACGCAGCTAAAACCACCCGAAAACATCTCAAGGAACGCAACAAGGAGACCGAAGCCAGGCCTCCCCACCGACAGAACCTAAAGTCCCAATGCCAGACACCACAGGACACCACCAGAGGCCTTGTGTTGGTGGAGTCAAAGCTGTTTTAGTGGCCTAAGCAATATCAGACAGTTGTAGAGCTACACAATCGATCATATATTAATCAGTATCGCCATAAATATACTTGATTGATAGCAATATATTAAGTTACAAAGAGTTGTGTGAGACCACAGGTTTCTTTGTCATATGTCTAACTAGTAGGGCTGCAACTAATGGTTCATTTCATTCCTAATTAATCTGTTGATTGGTTCTTCGGTCCAAACAATGTCAGAAAATGGTGAAACATGTTGGTCCGTGTGTCCAAAAACCCAAAATGACAAATGTCTTGTTTTGTCTAGACGTCAAAGATATTCAGTTTACTGTAATAGAGGAGGGAAGAATGCACAAATAATTACATGTATTAAAAATTGAAGTTAGAGAAATTTTTTCCTCTTCAAAAATTATTCAAACCAGTTGATCAAATATTAAAATCGTGGGTAATTAATTCGGTAGTTGACACCTAATTGATGAAGCGCTGCAGCTCTACTAACGCTGCCTGCATGTGAGGCGTTTAGGGAACATCTGCAAATTGCGGCGTCTAATAACAACAAGCAGATGTTCAGCCAGTGAGGCGCTCTGGGGTCAATTTTATTGATATTTCGCCTCTAGGAGATGCGATAAATTAAGGAAAAGGTTATTAAGAGTCGTATTTTGATGTAAGGATTTGTATATTTTGCAGGAACTTCGGACAACATGGATCATTTGTTTATTCACATGTGAAAGTGCAAATTCAATCAAATCAAACAGCAATCATGGTAAATAATCACAACCTCAATACTGATGAAAATATTCATGATTCACCGTAATTGTACAGCCCTGGGCAGGTGGTTTTAATGTTGTGGCTGTTTGCTGTAAAACCAGACAGGAAATCTGCATTTACACAGACAAACAACACACTCCACTGTTGTGTTTGAGTCGGGATGTGCTTCGGTATCTGTGTAGACAATTATGTTGGTTATGCTTTTCTCCTTTTGCGGCAGACTAATGGTTTTTCTAAATGCATGTGTGACCGCCTGTGTGTTCATAAGCGTATGGTGGTAATGCTGATGTGTTTTTTTTTGTTGTTGTGTTTTTTTTTTCCTTTTCTCTTTTCTCAACCCAATGCCCAGCGGTGCTTCTGGCTGCGCAGCGCAGCAAAATTGGCCTGAGAGGTTTGGGAACATTTCCCCCTTACAAACAGGGGCAAATCAATAACGTCTCGGTTGAGGGAGCCACTCTCCATATGAAGGTGAGCTGACTCAGCAGTCCCAGAAGCCGGAGGGAGAGAGCGAGGGAAGTGGGGATGGAAATGATTGCTTTACAAGCGGTAAAATGCACGGCGGTGTTGAGAACCCTCTGCGGACGGCGCGCTACACGCCTTCCAATCCTCCAGTGCAGGAGCAGGGATGGCGAGGGCGAGGAGAGCGCGCACATACATGCTCGGCTTGTAAATACTATAGCCTGCTCTCTTCCTGAGTGCAATCTAGCTCTATTCTTTCATTCCTACTTGCTCTCTGTCAATCTACTTCAATACAGAAGCCTGGCAAGCCTTGATTTCAAATTTGCCAAGTCAATCACGGCTCTACAGCAGCGCGATGGAGCCAGAGGACTGGAGGAAAAATTCCTATTTTTACCTTCTTTCTGGTCTATTTATTCTTCCAGGTCTCTGCAGCTATCACCGTGTTGATTAAATGTGGGAGTTTGCTAATTACAGGGTGTGCAGGCGGGAGGATGGGTGAGGCGAGCGTGGACATCGCAGGGTGCACCGACGTCCTTCAGGCGCAGCAGGAATCTGCAGCAGCAGCGGAGAGGAGAGGACTGTATTATCTCTCATTAGAAACCCTGAAGGGCTGAACTGTCTCTCACCATCACCTACACATCCATTTCCTCTCTTTGTTTCTCTAAATCAAGCTTTAATCCACCCAGTTCCCTTTGTCATTTGGACGCATGTGCATGGGAGCTTTTGTTCCTAAAATGTCTAAATATCTGCAACAGTACCTCGGGTTAAATAATTGCCACTATAAACTTGTATACTTTCTATCTTCCATTGGCTCACCTTTATGCCCCTTCTTGCAGATCCTTGTCCATTAATAAAGATACTTCATCGATCACAGCATGCATTTTTTTCTTTGCCAAAGGCATTATAGCTTCTCTATAATGCCACAGAGAAGCTCTCCTTGTTGCCATGTGTTCAAGGACACACAAAATCCGACACGTTAACGCTCAGCTGCTAACAAACACCATATTTGAGCTACGCTGTCAGAACCAAGCGGAGAGTTGAGCATTGAAAAGAACATAGTGTGAATTCAGTCTTTTTTTTTTGCATTAAAAAGGAAGATGTTGGAATATTTTGACCATTCTGAAATTTAAATCTTAAAAAGGTCTTTAAACACATCAGATACCACTTTTTCCTCAAAGCAGTTTAAGAACATTTTTTTTGCAGTTTGACAGCCAAAGAATCAGCGATTAGCCAGGAGAACTGGTTTCAAAGGCACCAACACCTTGGTGTCTAGGCAATTATTACAACCAACGCGAAGAGCTAACCCTTTGTCATCACCATTTTTCTGTGTTTACTATTTGCATTCGTTTGCGTAATCCATAAAAAAAGAATCAGAGAGCTTCAGTTCTGGCATGAAATAAAAAAAGCTGTGTGTGGAAAGCCAAGTTTAATGTTTTATAGAGCCCATATTACACACACTTACAGATTCAGAAGTGTATTTTTGGGGTCTACTAGAATATGTCGGCATGCTTTCATGCTCAAAAAACCCATTATTTTTCTCATATTGTACATTTCTGCAGCACCTCTTCTTACTGTCTGTCAGAAACGCTACTGTCTCTTTAAGGCCCGCCTCTTAAAAGGCCCAGTGAGCTCTGATTGGTCAGCTGGCCCAACAAAAGCAAGGTAACCCCAGATCTCTGAGACGCTAGCATGGAAATAATATCAGACTGAGGCAGCTGCTATTTCTTTAAGGGCCAAACTCGCTGCTAGTCAGGCTTTATGCAAATGTGTTACATGATGACATCACTATGTAATAGAAGAAAAGCTTGCACTACAAACGAGATATTTCAGGCAGGTAAGGTGCAGTGTTTTCTGTAGGAAAAAAAATCATTTTTGCATGCACAAAAACAGCTACACAACACACTGTAGAAAAGGCAAAAATCCAAAACCCCTCACATGGGCTCTTTAACGTCACCAGCTGGCAATTACAAACACCATTGCAAACGCTGGCATATTGAGTGGCGTTCACAAACACCGACTGTTGGTGTTAAAACATCGAACTGCAGGGAAAATGAGATGAATAATGACTTAATCACCTTTCCAGCAGGGGTCAGTGGGAGACACAAACTGTCTTGTCCTCGACAAAGGTTCAAAATAAACTAGAGGGCGCTTTAATTACTAAACCAGTGTTTGAGAAGACGTATGCAGTAATGGGCAAAGTCTAAGAGGGTTTGCAAGTGAAAGGAAATAACAGACTCCACCTCGGGATACTGTCTGAGCATCAACATAAAGTGTTGACTTCTTCCACTGCTGTGATGTTTAGGAGTCGTCAGCGCCAGCAGCAGGAAGCCTTCTACAAACCGCACAGATAAATGGGATGATAAAAACGCCGGCGTTAAATAATTGGCTCCCATGCAAGTAAGTAGAGGCGTGGGAAGCTTAAGGCTGCCACTATTGGATGAAAAAGCAAACCTGAAAGGAGCCGTTTTCCAACAGTTTAGAGCAGGACTACGGAGTGGAGGAGGGAATCCGTGAATGGATCGGAGTCCTGAGGCTCAGCTGAGAGGTAGTAATAAATGGTGGAGCAGGGCAGAGTGAGTGAAGTTGTAAGTTTGACAAAAAAAAAAAACTAAAGGCGATGAAAAGTTCAGCATGATGGATTACTTACTGCAAGCAAAGCCAGTTGGTTTTCAGATGTGAAGCAAATGGAAGACAGTGGCTCCACAGGAGGGGGATCAATCCAAACACTTTGTCTTTCAACGTAACAAGTATACATGTAAGAATTACCACTCTTAAGCATGCAAACCACCGGTATAATGATTTCAGTCTGGGCTCCTTAAGACTCTAAAAGCTACACCGGTGCCGTGGGGATTCAGTCCTCCTCTGGGGCTGCAGCACGGAGCCTGTTTTCATCTCCCACAGTCACAGGAGGCAGTTGCACGACGCTCGGTGACAGTAAATAAAAACTCGGGCATCAGGCTTCCACATCGGCACCGCGAGAATGGCAGCGGTTGCCATTTTGTCATGTAACGCGGCGTGAGGAGCGGAAAATTTAAAAGGAACGCTCTCTGTGACAGGCTGAACGCGGCGATGCGTCCCTGTCCATCACCGGAATGAAATGCTAAATGACATATGCATTGCAATATGTCAGGAAGTAATAGCCCACTGTCACATCTTCCCCACGTTCAGGTGTGGGTTAAAGCAGGTGTACTGTGGCGCGGTGCGATAAAAAGGGAAGAAATGCATAATAGTGTGAAAATCCTTTGTGCACATTATATATATATATGTATATATATATATATAAAGGAATTAAAAAAAACAGCACATATAGCAGCAGCAGGCTCTAAATAAAGCATGGTATCGGTGGCTTTTCACTCCATTCTGGGGTGATAAAATCATGCAGCCCCGGCTACAGAGAAGCTGTTGACAGTGTGAGAATACTTGGTGCACAGACCCTTTATAGCAGCTGTCTGCTCTGGTGAGGCCTCGACGAGCCAGCCGAGGTGAATATATTACTCTCACTCAGTGAATGTCACAAATGCCATTTCCAACTGCTGAATGTCACAGAGACTGTTGGGGTGACTGCTAACACCGCGGAGCTCCATGACGTCTCTATTCCCGCTGGTGGCGTCCCGCGTTCCCGCTTTTTGGTTCTTTTTGAGAATATCAAACAAACTCACAGTCGCTACGAGCCAAATAAGCATCAGTAAGCCAGGAAGGCGATTGGTCGGGGTTGAACTTTTAGGGGCGGCACTTTTCTTCCCTGAGGATTTAATATTGATTTCCCCTCCACACACACACACAAACAATATTAGCGCAGAAATACGACTTCAGAGCCGTAAACAAACAAACAAACATTACAGGAGCAGCTTTTGTCTTATTTGGAGGTGCACAGGCAGCCATTTTTAATGAGCCCTTCGGCATCCCTTGCAGGCTCCAGACTCTGCTTGCAAAATAACCAAAAAGAAGAGGCACATCTCTGCAACACACTCGGTGCCATCAGCGAGGCTCACTGTTTGCAGCGCAGCCATCAGGGCCACAGTGCCGGCTGATTATTCCTTCTGATATGAATGCCAAGGTCACTCGCCTGCAGCTCCCCATACCTCTCATTCAGCCGTCACTCATTACCACCATGCGTCGTCTCGCTCTCCTTCGTTCTCCGCTGTTTATATCTCTTGATTTAATAAGATGAATCCCCTGCTTACCGGAGAGAGATGCGAGCCGCAAAAAAGAAAGAAAGGGAAAAAAAAAAATCACAGTTTTTGATTAGGAAATATCTAAAAGCTGACGGATAGAGTCGGCTCCGGGTTAAGCCGATCATTGTTTGTTTGGTTTGGATTTAATTATTTTTTCCTCCCTGTAAAGATTAAAGTTCTTTTTAATTAAAAGGTTCTTATCGAGTCGGAATAACCTGCATAATTGGGTGAAATATTGTGGGTAAGTTGCGCCATTAATACCTTCTTACAGCAAATAAAGGCAGAGAAACGCAGCGGGGAAGAAGCAGCGTTAGCGACGTTGGGTGGTTTTTACAAGCATATGGAGCAGCAGTTTGGAGGCAAAATCACCTCTGAAGGAAACTTTGGGCCGTAAACGCTTACATTTTCTGGCTTCTCGTGCATTTTAATGCCACTTTTCCATCATATATACTTATTTTAACTACTGCACATCTTCAAGAACCCCCTAACCTGATTGTAAACATGTACAGAACTAGGACAATATTTACTTCCTGACTTTTACACTTACGAATAATTAGACCTTTTTTATATTTTTTATATTTTTATATTTATTTACACCATTATGATAAGGTTCATCACAAAAAGCCACACTAATGGTTAATATACTGTTGTGCTAGAAACAAAAATGCACTCTTACAAATGAAAATAAAGCTATTTTAAGGTACTAATGTTTTCAATCCCATGTCTTATGCCCCTTTTTGGTCTGAATTAAATTATTTATAAAATAAACATCTTCCAAAAATAACTCCAAAGCAGCAAAACTTGTGAATCTAAAGTCAAAGTCCAATTTATTTATAAAGCGCATTTAAAAAAACAACAAGAGTTGAACCCCAGTGCTGAGTAATTAAAATAGCAAAGCCTAAAACACGATGATTAAAGGACAAATGGGAATAAAGTAGGACAATAAAATAATAGGAACAGAGAAGAGGTGAGTCTGTAAGTTTGGAAAGTCTGAGCAGCTCTTACATTTAAAGGTAAACTCTTCCAGGCTCTATTTTTACGCCTGGATCTCGGAGCGTCCAGGAGCATCTGGCGAGTCGACCTCAGTGATCCGACCTCAGGTGTGAAGATGGTAAAGTTCTGCTAAATAAGTAGGTGCGATCCTGTTTAAGAGCTTTAAAACAAGCAATAAGGCTTGTTGAAGAGAGTGTAGCAGCTGCGGAGACGACTGCTCTACGCCCACATATAGAGAATTACAAAACTGAGAGGTAACAAAAGGTATGAATAACTTTGACAACGTTAAGAGAGAAGAGATAGAGTTCTTCACTTTCATTAAAAGTCTCAATTGTAAAAAGTTCATTTTGACAGCTGAGCTGATCAATCTACCAAAACAAATCAACTTCTACTCTTTTGTTTATGTAATTAAAGACAATTTCTTCATTCGCTCATTAATTTAGCCCCTAGACGTTGTTGTGGTGCACGTAGAAGCTGCAGCGCTTTTAGTGGAAAATTAGAAAATCACGGTATTCATTTAGAATTAGAAAATCATGTTACGCATTTCACATTTGAGTGAAGCAAAGATTTAAGTTGGAAAAATGGAAATTTCAAGTTTATCTTTTTTTTTAAATCAGGCTGCAGCAAAGGAAACTGCGAAATGATTTTTAAACACATCTAATTCAAACCATTAATGCTACTTACCTAAATTAATTTGGATAATCTGCATGCTGCTAATTAAAGCAATTCATTTACGTTGATCCAGCGATCCTCTTCTTCCAGTGCCGTTTAGCTGCTTTTGTCTCATCAGGCTCGAGATATACGGATTCCTCGTGACAATTCCACAAGAAGCAGCAAATAAAAAGCAGACTTTGACGGTCAGCACGAGACACCCAAACATCAATATAAACAATAATTATTCTTTCAGAGCGCCTGAAGATTATACACACAGCAAAGACAAGTAATTTCATGCAACTGCCGACACTTTTGACGGTATTTACTCATAAACCACCTCTCAATCTCAAGTCAATCACGCTGTTCTTCGAGCTTTGTTCGTCTGTCAAACAGAAAAACAGGACACTGGTTTCCAAGAAGAAAAGGGGGCACCGTGCCAACAGGCATGTACAACAAAGGAGAAACAATCTCCAGTAATTGCCTGCCATCAAACGGAGAACAGTGATTCAAAATGCAGGATAGATAGAGGGAGGGGAAGGCAGCGCTTATTGCAAACCAGTCAAGGACGTTAGAACCATCCATCTTCCAAGAAATCTCAGAGCTAATCAAATAGGAGGAAGAGGTTTGGTGCTGGTGAGGCGTCACATCAGTAGAGCCGGACGTGACACACACTAAACAACGAGGAGGTGAAAGACTGGGCAGCCGGTGACCTTTAGAGGGTAAAAGGTTGGGAGGCATGCACGTGGAAGAATGGCCCAGAAGCTTATTGATTTCAGACAGTTTATCTGTATCACAGGCAGCAGCCCACACGGACTACAAGAACAACATTTTCACCTGTCAGGATTAGCTGCAAAGAGCCGGACAGGACGAGGAGAGCATGATGTAAACATGGACACAGATCTGATACCCGTCCGTCAATCCGTCTACATGTAGGGGAGGGGGAAAGCAGCGGGACAATGCCTCGATGTGAGATAACCAACAATGAGCATGAAGGGACACTGGATGTACACTGTAAAAAAATAAAAAAACAATTATAATCCATAAGAAACACATGGCAGCAAGGAGCCAGGAAAAAATGTTAAAAATCTGTAGAATACTGTTAAAAAAATTAAATCAAACTACAGTAAGAAAAAGGAAATATCTATGAAATAATGAGATTTTTTTTGCTGATATCAGTACTGCTAATATGCATAATGTTACAGTCACACATTGTAAAAAAACAAATTACTATTTGTAAAAATACAAATTTATGACTGTACGGTTTATTTAAGTACAGTTATGGCCTGTTGTTTTATCAGTCAACATGTAAACTAATTTTTTTTACAGATTTTACTAAGAAAAATTTACAAAACAATAAAACTTTGAAAAACTGAAAAAAAAATGAATTTAACATTTTTCATTATAATTAATATATATATTTATTCTTTTAAATAATGCCATATATATATTGCTGATTTAAATACATTAAATACAGTCAAACTGTAATTTTACAGTCACAAACTGTAAAAAATACAGCTTTAAGATGTGTACATTATAAATTCTAAACAGTCTTGTCCAGTTGCTTTTACAGTTAACATGTTAAATAAATACTTTTTCTGTGATTTTGCAAGATATCATCCGTAATTTAACAAAACACGAAAAATCTGCAAAATAACATATATTTTAAAAATCTGTACCAATTTTCAGACCTTAATATACATATTTTTTCTTTCAAATAGTATCAAATAACCATAAAATAACAAAATGTTGTGCTGATTTTAATTAAATTGAATACAGTAAAACTGTGTAATTTTATAGATGCATGTAAATTTACAAGGAAAATCTGTCATAAAAAAATAAAATAGCTGAAATATTTATTTACCACATTATTCAGTCTTTAATACACCATTTTGAATCAAATGTTCATGAAATAACAATGTTTTTGCTGAATTACAGTAAAAACTGTTTGATTTTACAGTAATATATATATATACACACATTATTGATATTTATTGTGAACTGTTATTTTGTTGTTTAGCTGTGATTTTGTGAATGTGTTGGTGAACCAAAGACAAATTTTCACTGAGGTGGACAAAAAAGTTATTCTCTTCTAAAAAAATTCCTATTATTACAATTTTTTATACTGATTTTGGATTTAAATGTTTACGGTTAACTCTGTTTTTGTTTGTTTTTTTACAGTTAACATAGAAATTATTACTTTTTCTGTGATTTTACTTGTTATTAACTGTAATTTAATAAAACTTGAAAAACCTGTAAAATAACAGTTGATTGTTTTAAAAAGTACAGTTAAATACCAGGAAATATTTTTTTTTAAAAATTCAATTTTCATTTTTTACAGTGTAGGTCTCTCAGATGTCTGCTACCTTATTTGCATTCAACACATGTAGCCAATACCAGCACATATATACCTCAGTGTAATGTGATTTCCTTCTCATGGCCAATGTGCACCACAATTCTGATCAATACCGAAGCTAGACATTTTATATTGATTAGTTTGTTTCCAGAGCGCCGATACATAATTCATCAACTCTCTGCATGCACAAGTGTGTGTGTGTGTGAGGGGTGAAGCCATCAGTCAAAGTCAACAACGCACAATTACCACGAGAGTTTGCGGTAAAATAAAAGCCTCCTCATAAATGCAGCGGCCAAGATTCTGGGGGACCGAAGCGGCAATCACAGCCTCTCTTATCTGCCTGCTCTTCATAAAAGGTTAAAAAAGGTCTGGAGACTAGTTCATGAAAGAATTAAAAAGCCTGATGTGATTAAAAGACAAGGAAAGAAAGAGTTCAGCGCCTCGCCCGGAGCACGTTAGCCTCCTCAATCTTTCTGTCGAAATTGGGTTTGGGGGCCGGAGAGTGTTTTCCCCACAGGCGCATCGCGGCCTTCTCCACAGATCAGGGATCATCACACACGAGCTCAGACCAAACCTCAGCCAATACCAGATCAGAAACGCGGCGTTATCACAGCGGTCCTGGATCAGCGGTCAGGGGCAGTTTGTGTAAAGTGCTGCTCATATCACGAGGGAGCGGCGCTGCTCTGGTGAGCAATCCTGGATAGACACGTTCAGCCGCTGACCAACACTGGGCTGCAGTGATTCATAGACATTGGTTAATCTTATCAGGGACTACCTGGACACAGCAGTAATAAACTGGAAATTGTCTAGTGAATCTCATATCAAATCACAACCAAGGGGAAACTAAAGCAATGCAGCTGCTCGGAGTGGGAACGGACAAGTCTACGGACCGTTCCTGCAAGAACGAACTGTAATATAATGGTGCTAATTAATTAAGCAATAAACATATTTCAGCAGAATCCGTAATAAGTTGTCATAAAGAGCACGAGTTCCTGACTTTCCTCATTACACACGCTTAAAGTAATATTAAGGTTAGTGTAAGAAAGATGTACGGCTGAGTTCTTAAACAGCAATAAATGCCACGACTTTTGAGCCAACCTTCAAGACACAGAAATGTAATATCCTCATTCTCTGTTCCTTTCTTATTGAAAACTGCCAGCGAGACCTAAACTTCACTGCATCTAAAGGTTGTTTGACTGGTCGCGGGTAAGAAATGATCATTACGCCGAGCACTTGAGTAATGAAGGGAGCCGCTTGTCCTTCCACAACGTCTCGCCTCAAAGGAGGTAGTAAAGCTTCCTGCCACAGACATAAAAAATGACTGGCTACTTTAATTAGCCCAATCGTAAAATATAATTTGAGACACATCTAACGTGACCCCGAACCTTCGGAGGGACAGCTATCCCGGTGTTTATTAAATATCACATTCGCTTCAGTTGCCCATCTGGGTCATTAGTAACGCTGGAATTTCAAAATTAGGGTTCACTGCATAGATAGACTTGTTCTATTATTTAACAGGCGCGGTGAATCAAATCTGAGCGATTCAAGGTGAGGCGAAGAAAAAAACCTTATTCGCCTAATTAATATTTATATGTGAAGCATAACTTTGCACCATATATTCTGCTAAAGCTGTTAACGAGACTACAGCCCTGCTAGCTGCTCTGTGAGGATGTGATCATCGTATTTCTTTAAATAAGACCTGGGAGTCAATTAAAAATCAGGTCTTGAATAATGGCCCTGTGTGATTCATAATAAAAAAACAAGGTGGGTAAATTCTTTTTGCCTGTGATATTATGTACATGCCAGTTAAATGTAATGTTCATTTCTACTGCATTAACTTCGTAAATTCATTCATTTTTTTTCTACTTTGCTTTGTTGTACTTAAGTCTTGCCCAGCTGTTGTTGCGTATAAAAGCCCTGTTAAGAAACAATGAAAGAACAAGCAGCATCACCAATCAATAACCGTTAAAAAAGATGGAGGACAGTTGACATTATTCCATTTACCAATAGAGCAATTTTTACCCAGAAGCACAATACAAAAGCCACCCGGCCGTAGGAGCACTGTCCTAGTAGTAGGGCTGATCCGAATAGCAATATCTGTGCTCCAGATATTCGGATCTGATAATCGCCAAACATTCGGTTCATGCCGCGGTGCTGAGGGGTGTGACACCAGAGCGTGACACCAGAGTGGGCAGGTCCACTTACTAGAACCACAGCAGTGTTCTACAGCCTCGGCGGCATACTAGAGCCTCGGCAATGCTTGGCAACACTCGGCAACACTCGACGATGCAAAGCGAAGCTCGGCGGTGCCCACGCACACAACAGTTTGAATATCAAAAATATTATCCGAACACCACCACAACGAACGAATATTCAGATATTCAAATATTGGGGACCAGCCCTACATAGTAGCAGTAGAATATGTGAGCTCTGGCCAGACACCATTAACCACAGAGATCTTTGTCATGGTGCCCCTTTACAAGCTAAACCCCCACAATCCTCTTGGCTTGCAGACACAGAATTGCCCATAGTCTGAGCAACTGCCTCCTCAGATCAGTCTAGTACTAAACACAAACAAGTTTCAGTTTTCCCATGAAATAACAAGACACTCCTCCGAGTGGCTCAAACATGTACTACAGCTGATGTACAGTACATTTTTTGACAGGCTTGTCCTACATCTTCTACCTTAATGGTCAATGTTTGCAAGTTTAGAATTTGGCCATCACCATCTTGGTCTTTGAAAACCAGAAGTAACAAGTGAGTGATGGGTGTGACAACACTTGATAAGCACACCATGCAGTAGCAACCTGTCAGTCACAAGGTACCCTGGTCCTAAAACTACCTTGCTTTATCGTCTATTTTCCTTTAAATGGGACCATAAATTACAAAATGAACATCATGCTGTACTGAAGAAGATTTGAAACTAGCAATTGCAGCCATAATCCTTTAGGAAAAGGTTGATTATGGTAACACATAAAGTAAGAAGTCGGGTCATTGTCTCATAGACTTCTATACAATTTGCCTTCTTTTTGCAGCCAAAGAAGTCACCCCCTGCTGGCTGTTAGAGAGAATGCAGGTTTAAGGCACTGCTGTGTTGGCTTCACTTTTTAGATCCGAATGCTACATCTAACTTTTATACACAGTCTGTGGTTGAATGCTAACATTAGCAAGTTAGCTTTGTCAGGGGAAGCATGCTAACAATTGCCAATTAGCACTAAATAGGCTGCACAGCTCAGGAATGCTATGATATTTGCAAGCTAGATCTGATCAAACTAAAGCACTTTACAAAGACAAATACTGACAGACTATAGTACAATATCTAAATATGCTGACCTGCTGGTGCAACATCATTGTCTTAACATCATCTGGGAAACATTTGTCCTGACGTTACTGTCAATCCATTAGGTACTTCTTAAAACATTTTAGATAAAAAACAAACAGGAAGTCGGGGGATTTCTCAAGTCACAAGGTTTCTTTCTATGTGGATAATGTACAGACGGGTGACAAATTATTGGACAGACCTGAACTTTTGACCTTTTTGTCGGCATGGTTTGGGTCCACTTGTCCCGCTAGAGGAAGAGTCACTGCAAATCAATAAAAACTTGTTTCAAGTGATCTTCTGAACACCTGTATTCCTTGCTTTCTACCATCAACACACCAAATGAGTATCTTGTAGCTGAATGGTGTTGAGGCATGGGAGCACTGATACTGTTTTGGCAGCACATGGTGGTCCAACACTCTAGTAAGACATTTTGTGTTGGGTTTTCCTTTAATTTGCATGTCTGAAAAAACCGTTATGGCAATCTGTCCAGTTATTTTTACAAGTCTAGACTGCGTTTATGAAGTAGCATGGCAAAAAGTCTTTAATTTTTAAAGCAAAGTTTCACATTTTACTCACTGTGGGCTCATTTTTTTACTGCAATATAAAGTCCTGCACTTCATACATACAGTTAACTATCAGCAATATGAACCAATGAAACAACTAAGCTTGCTGCCATTCTTGACTCACAATAGTATTGAACATTTTTAATCCATATTTTTGAGACAAAAGCCTGCACACCAGCATCCATCCCTCGAAATGACCAAACAGTGTGACGTCCTGAGTGAAACCATTTTCGTGTCCATTATCCTTTGTGCACTAGATAGCATCTCACCTCTCACTGTGCAGTGTTTTGTGGATTATTACAATACTTTGAGAGGGTTTACGCCACCTGGGCGGCCCTGGCAGCACCGAAACCAACTCAGAATTTATACTCCTGTGACAATAAAGACCCAGAGAAGAGGAAAAGTTAATGCTGATGTCACTCTATGTGTCAGGATTGATTTCATGTGAACTATTGCGCTTTATCTCCTGTTTCCCCACAGCTTTCCATATAAAAAAATGATCAAGAAGCGACTGAAGCGGTTTCATTTTGCCTTGCGCTTTGAGGATTTTCAAGCACAGCGTGGCCCTGAGCCTGACGTGATCCAGGGAACACAGAATTGCCTGAATAAGCACAAAATATTTAAAAGATGCAGTTGAGTTGGTGGTTTTTGTGAGAAAATATGCCTCTTTCATTCTCACTTCTTTGTTGGTAAAGCGATTTCCATCTGCGGACTGATGGGAGTCAATTGCAGATGTCAGACGTGATAACTGGCAGTTCGCTGCGGATACATACATACTGCAACCAGGAGACTAGACGAGGCTCAAAAAAGGAATAAATGAAGGCATATGAAAAGCAATGGCGGGATTATCCTAATATCAACGTGATTATTTTCCCTCCTAGATGCCACCGTTTATTCTCCCCTGTGAGGTTGCGGCCTTGCATCACAGAGTAGACACCACTCAACAAGCTCATCTTCGAAATCTGTTTACCAGGACGCAGGAAAGCAAAAAGGAGGGGGGGAAATTTGACTCACAGATTCGGCCTCATGTGTGTTCATGTCAACGTCTTCCTATCCAATTGTTTTGGCGTTCACATCTGAATGAGGCCAGGAGCGCGAGGCAAACACGAAGGCTGCAGATGGTGCTCCGCTGAGAAAGTGAGTGGCGAAAGTGGTGCCACCAGACATGCTGTGGCTAATCAACGTGAGAACACAGTCAAGCCAAGCCGGTGTGCTGGCTGGGAACAGAGTAGACAGTGATAAAACAATGTGTTGGAAGCACCTGCACAATTTCCTGGATGCTCTGCTCTCTGCAGTCTTCTGGGTGGAACACTGTCTCAGCAAGACAAGTTCCATTACAGTTTCATTTCTCCTGCACAAGATTATTTGTCCTCAGAACCAGAGCTGTGGACCTGACAGCTGGACTCAATTTAGACTCGGGCCACAATTACTGCTCAAAACAATAATTAATAATTAATACACCATTATTCAGCCGCTATAACCAGACAGTTTAAAGTGATAATTACTCACGACAATGGAGTCGGCAGTGGGTAGGGCGGTCACGTCTGTCTGTCTGTCTGTCTGTATTTATGTATGTATATTAGTGCTGTCAATCGATTAAAATTTTTAATCGCGATTAATCGCACGAATGTCATAGTTAACTCGCGATTAATCGCAAATTAATCGCACATTTTTTATCTATTCTAAATGTCCCTTGAATTATCATTTTATACGAGGAGGAGGCGGAAAATTCGCGTCAGCTGGGTGATTCTCTGAATTCGGTGCACTTTGGGTTCTGTGGTTACTGAAAAATTTACCACAAAAAATTGTGTTTCTGAATTATGCATCTAATAGGGGACTGTTTTAACCTCTGAGAAAATACGTTTTCCCACCTTAGGCATGAAATCCCAAACATTATTAGGAATTTCTTTGTCACTTAGGTTGTTTTAAATTCAACCCCGTAACGGGACAATTTGATTCCTTTATGAGTGTAATTTTTAAACATATTCAAACTATTTCTTCCAGTGCCTTGATAATCACTTGTCCCTTGTGTAAAATAACTTATTGTAAGTATGTTTTATTTGATTCTAAATAATAATAATTTAAATGTCAAGTCAGATATGGCATCTTAATGTATGAGTGGCCTTCATAAATCATGAAAATATACTTTAACATGAACATTAGATTAGGCATTCATATATTTTCTACTTGTCCTCTAAACTTTGCATACAGTTCAACAAACATTTATATAATGTTTGTTATTATTATCAAAAAAATGCAAGACAATTTATCAAGTAACAGGGTTGAACACACTGTAACAGATGGATGCTTTGTTGCCTGCTGAATGACTAAGATGAAACTACACAATACATGGAAAGGGACTCATTAGTTTTACAGATTAGTAGTTACATAGCAGTTACATACACACTAGGATGCAAGAACTGACCACCATGGCTGTGTGTGTGTGTGTGTGTGTGTGTGTGTGTGTGTGTGTGTGCGTGCGTGCGTGTGTGTGTGTGTGTGTGTGTGATTCAACCCTATAACAGTGTTTTTTGTTACAGGGTTGAATGTTACAGGGTTGAAGATTTTAGCTAAAAGTAGCCATAAGTCCACATTAGCTAGGGTATGGAGCACTATATGACATGAGGAAAATGAGAAATTAATTTATTTTTCCAAAACAATTGATTGCTTTTTCACAAACAATAGTAAACATAATTTATGCATGTAACAGTGCTGAAAGGTTGAGCTTGACGATGCCAATCTGACGATGAAAACAATGAAATATAGTTAAGAAAGTATGTTAACACTTATCTCTTTTTGCAGTGTGAGCGGGAAAAGACTTGAGTGATGTCGCTTCCTGTGTGCTGAGGAAGTTGGACTGAACTATTATTTTTAAAAAGGGCGCAATTGGTATCCTGTTACGGGGTTGAACAAAACTGGGGGACATTATTAAATAGTGTTATTTTATAAATAATTCATGTATTTTTTTCATATTTCTTATGTTTAGGTTAAAGTAGACAGAAAAATGACTACATTAGCAGAAAAAACTTGTGGTTACTGGCTATTTTTATTTGTTTTACGTTCAGTGAAAAAGTAACCTTTGTCAGTGGGGACATGCTTATTTAGCTGACCTCTACGCCTTAACAACACATAAAATTTTTTAAAACATAATTTTTAAAATTTGTTTGTGTGTTATAATGCAAAGACACATGGATATTTCCATTTCTTGTTTTACAATGCAGTTTATGATTTACTTTATATGAAAATCTTTGAGGTAAACCTGTGGGACACAAAGTGCACCGAATTCAGAAAATCACCCAGCTGTGTTTAGCCATCAGGTGGTATCACAGACTAGATGTGCTACGATAAGAACTCAGTTCATACTGACAACACACACAGATAACTCTGGTCTTGTCAATCGTCATGCGGCACCCCAGGCCGCCATCACCTGGCGGAGCATCTGCATCAACGGCACACGGTTCGGGACGCAGAAAAGGAGCCGACAGAAAGGCGAGCGAGGATATTGCTGCTGTACCACCACCAGCAGGAGATCCTGTCGGACTCCGACGGCGAACATTTCGCCCTCGACTTCGCCAACCATGCCCCCGCCCCACCCACCCCCGCCCGCGTTAATCTCGCGATAAAAAAATTGACGCCGTTAAAGTTGATTTGCGTTAACGCGTTAATAACGCGATATTTTTGACAGCACTAATGTATATATGTGGGTGTGTGGGTGGGTGGCTATGTCTGCACCATAACTCGAGCACAAATAGAGATAGGATAATCAAACTCGGCACAGATGTTCATCTTGACCTACCCTTGTCACCCGTTAATTTTTTGAGTCAAAAGGTCAAAGGTCAAGGTCACAGGGCTACTTGGTGCAAAATCTCCTTATAATCTACTATATAAGTTTGCAATGATGAACTGTGGTATATCTAAGGGTAGGACTACCACATTGCACCTCTTGGCCTTGAACTTGACTTTTGACCTTGAACTGACTGCCATTTGTCTGTATGTATGTGTGTATGTGGGTGTGTGGGTGGCTATGTCCGCACCATAACTCGATAACAAAGACAGATAGGACAATCAAACTCGCCTCAGATGTTGATCTTGACCTACCCTGGTCACCCATTAATTTTGAAATCAAAAGGTCAAAGTCACAGGGCTACCTGCCATGTTTAGGAAGGCATCCGGCGTGGGTCTGCATCTCACTTGAGTGCATTCTAGTTGTTAGTTTGATGCATTAAAAGGACAGAGAGCAGCACCCACCACTGTCTGCTTAACTTTTAATGCAATATGTTACACTGTAAAAAAAAAAAAAAAAAAAGTTTAAATTTTTTTTTTTTTTAAATGTACTGTTATATTTTTCTGATTTCCTAGTGTCTTTAAATAAATAATACATAGATAAACAGTAAAATCACAAAAAAATTCATTTTAATGATTAAAAACAACTGTATATATTAATCAGGGTTTCCCCCAGTGCTTTATAAGCCTGGCGGGCTGCCAGGCTTTCGTTGCCCCCCCGCCAGGCTAAGCGTCACTTGTTTATTTATTTTAAATCGTTTTTTGTGCACCAAAACAGTGATAGCCAAGACGATGTACAGAGCTTCTAATGATACGGTTGAAAGCGCAGTGGCGACATTTTATGGTCGATACGTGAACTTTTTCCGAAGTCGGAGGAGACCATGAGCCGCTCGTTCACCTCCAGGCCAAGGGGAGTTCATCCCGGCGAGCCGACCGAGCCGCGGTTCCATGATGAGGCAGAGCCAGTGGAGTTAGCACGGATGTTAGCACGTCGTCGGAGCAGCCTTCTGCGAGCCGTGATGGTAAACATGGAACTAGTGGATTTAATCCAAAATGGTTAGCTGACCCTAAATTTAGCGGATGGTTCTACCAGACCCAGTATGGTAAACCCAGACGGATTGATGCACTGATCCAACCTGAACCATGAGCAGCAAAAGTAGTAGAGGTCACACAGCACAGCAGACCTGTTCAGCCTCTGAGTTCCCTGGTTTTAACCCTTGGCCATGTTTGTAGTTTTTTATTTATGTTAATTTATTTTACTTTTAAATGTGACCAGCAATGGCTTGTTTTAAGATTCACTAGAATTTAAGTTAAGTGAAAACAACTGATATTATTTATTTTAATTGTATTTTTTTGTGGCTCGGTTTTTTTGTGGCTTGGTTTGTTAAAACCGTATTTCAAGATTGTGCCTTTTTGTAAGATTCTACGGTTAAGTATTGTTAATAAATGGCTTGTAATAACACATAATAGTCTGAATTTTAAAATTCTTGTCAACTTTTAACTTTTTTTTTTTTTTACACAAAAACACGGTGGGCGGCCGGTGGGCTTCTCTACCACCGGGCTTAGCAAGTTTTCTGGGGGAAACCCTGTTAATGATTGAAAAAAAATGGAAGATGATTTTTTAACTTTTATTTTACTGATCTTTCCCTGTTTTGCTAAATTATAGAGAAAAACTAGTAAAGCCACAGAAATAAAAATATTAAATTGCACATAGCCAAAACTGCAAATAACATCCAAAACAAAAATCTGTATTTTTTACAAATAGTAATTCTTTCTTTTATGTCTGACCATAAAATTACACCTTTTTTACTGAATTTAAATGAGCTAAAAACATTATTTTACAGATTTAAAAAAATTAAAAATATCAATTACAGATATTTTTTGCTGTTACTGTTATTTTACTGATTTTCCCTGTTTTGTTAAATTACAGATAATATCTAGTTAAATCCTAGAAGAAATGTATTAACTTGCATATTCACCTTTAAAAAACAGACCAAAACTGTACATAATGTGTGTATTTTTACATTTGGTAATTCATTCTTTCACCATGTATCACTATAACTTTGCTAAAAAATATAATTCTTTTACAGATATTTGCCATTATCTAACAGGAATATTACAGTATCCATCATTTTTTTTAGGTTTTAAGTTTTTCTGGTACTCTTGCTGCCAGATTTTCACCTCTATTCATGCAACAACAGGTACGCGTTGGCCGGATGACGGATGAAGCCAGATACTTGCAGACTTGTATAACGGTGATGTGACCAAACAGGTGTTAGCCCACTTGTGCATACTGCTATCCAATTATTAGTAATCATCAATATACTGAATTTATAATGATAAATATTTATCGACCAGCCCTGGGGACTTGCTTGGTTCATGTGGGGTAGGAAAGCTTGGATGGATGTATGTTATTTATCTACTTCGGGATGCAAATTGAACAACTCCTTTGAATAGCCGATAATATGGTAAATTAAGACTGTGAATGGTATGCATTAATGTAGTAAACATGTGACAGGATCACACAGGGACGGAGTGAAGGCCACAGCGTGCAGAGGTAACCTCAAAATGTCACGCTATGAAACTTTGCAGACTGGAAGAAGGGTTTTCTCAGAGGAACCGGACAGAAACACGACGCTGAGATTTGTTTCTGAGGCCTCGGCGAATCAAAAGGCTCATTCTTCTGCACGATAAGGACGAACAGTAGACCGGCTCTCATGATTACCAAACATTTCCACTTGTCTGAGATGCAGATCTTGGGTCCGGACAAAAACAAAGAAACTCTGTCTGGTTCATTACAAGGTTGTTATGAAGCGTTTATTCCCCAACAAGATACAGGAATTATTCCAGCCACTATCGGGGCGAACTCTCCAAAACTCAAGGACAAGGACGAGATTCTACTACAGAACTTTGTGAACTCTGATAAGGAAACTTTCTTCTCCCAGAACACATTCATCCTCTGCCTTCCACACTCACCGACTTCAGAATGTAATAAAGAAAAAGGCTTCTTGTTGGATGCAAACATTTCAGACATCCCCCAACCAGCAAATCCAGATGTTTACTGAGCAGCTAGAAAAAATGTCACCAGCAATAAGCCAAAAAAAAAAGTTTTAAAAAGAGTCAACAAAGAAGAATTTGCAATCTCTGCAATATAAAGTCCTGCACCTCTATGGAAACAGCACAACTATGGCTACAAGTAGAAAGAACTTAAATAAGAACTTAAACTTAAAGCCTTCTGTGCAGCGTGACACAGTCATTATAGCCATAAATCATAGAAAAGGAATGAAATAAAGGTAGAATTTCTTTGATTATTTGTTTAATAAAAACTGGAAAAACCCTACAATCCGAACTGGACTTTTCATTTACGTTCAGTGCACTCGCCGTCTATCAAAGCTCTTCCCATGACCTTTATGACCGCGACTCTATAGACAAAAACCTGGAATCAACATTTGCATCATTTTTTCAATTGCTCACAAGTTTTCTATAATGCTACAAAGACACGGCAGCTAATGAAAGTTTCTAAAGGGGTTTCTAAAGACCAGGATCTGGTGCAAATGGTTCATTTTTTCAGAATTTTCGAATGACACGTAGAATAAAGTGATTTTAATTAAATCACAATTTTTTTCCCAACAGAGTCACCCAATTGAAGGACAAGTAACGAGAAAAGACAGATACAGAAATGGTGTAATTTGTGTGATTTTTTTTTTAAAGAAAGCCTGCCTTTCAAACCCTCCGGAGGGTTTGGGGGTTCAGAGGCAGCAGGAAGCGTAGGTATTGAGAAAGCACAAACTGAGGAATGTGTCTTTCTGGTTTAAAAGCTCATTAGTCTTGTCGTGATTTGAAGAGTGATGCCACCGATGTGTGAAATCTGGGCATTTTTCCCGTCGATAGCAGCTCAAAAACAACAGGCCTTGTGCTGCCCGGAGGGTCTGCCGTCTATTCAGCTCTCAAGATCCTCCAAACCAAACAGTTTTGGCGACAGCTGGACTTCCACTCTTTACGATAAAAGGGAGGCTTCGGTTTGGACCGCATTTGGAATTCGCAACTGTGGGCCAATATACACAAGATTACAGCCCACCGGGGGACGGAGGTGTTGTAAAAAATATTTGGTGGGGGACTGGGTGACTGTTAGCAGCAAACGCTCATTTACACCTGAACGTGTGAAGGCTACATGCGGTTGTGCATTTGCGCTAAATTGCAACAATGCAACTGGAGGCACAAAAACACTGTTATTGCTGTTGTTAAAGGTCATGAAAAGAGGAGTCTCATTGCGGCGGCAAACCGAGGGCATTGAGGCTGAAATGGCAGCCAGCAGGAAGGGTCTTACACTAATGCTTTCTCCAGCTGCTCCACCTTAGGCTTATTGTTCCACTGTGCCCATCAAAGGAGGACGGGAGGCCATTTGAGCGGAGCCTAGACTGGGGTCGGGGTAGCGCACCTTGGCCCTCACATGCTCCATTAAACCGGGAGCGGGGGAAAGAATGAGGTCCTGACAGTTCCTGGCTCTGAGCCGCGGCGCTGACACAATTACTAGCCCCTCGTCTGTGCTGTGCTACCTTGTTTAAAATGGCCGCCTGTAGACTCGGCTGTGGATGTAAACAAGAGAGAAGCTGCACGACGAGAAGGTCGAGCTTTCAAACGCCCCAAAGACAAATTGTTTTTTTTTTTTTCTCCTACAGAACTCTGTATTAATAATTTATCTGTTTTGTTCAAGTGTCAGAGAAAGATTGGATTTAAGGATCTGGGATTTAGTCCTGAGGGAAAAAAACTATTCAGAGCAAGGTTCTTGCTCAGAATAACTATGTAATATACAACGCTCAGCCACAGCATTCTGACCACTGACAGGTGAAGTGAATAACATTGATCATATTGGTACTATGTGGTGTTCCTTGGATTGTGCCATCTGTGTTGACGAGACTGAGACACTCAAATAAACATTGTCCCACAACAAGCACACTCCCTCATGCAAATGGAAATCCCAAATGTCACTGGCCTACCCCCGCAGGAAAATACACCCCACCACATGGAAACAACATCAACCAATCAGGAACATGTTGAGGAACATGACAATGGTCCAACATGTTGGTTTGACCTCCAAACTTCCTACACCCCATTCTGATCAAGCATCAACAGGATGCAGTGGAACAAGTTTGACTGACAGAGGCCCCACTGCACAAGCCAGAGCACCCAAAGGATCCAGTGCCAACGTCCTGGTTCCAGACCCCATAGGACACCCTGAGAGGTCCTCTTGTCCATGCCCAATGGTTCAGAGTATTTTTGACACATAAGGGGGACCAACAATATTAGGCAGGTGGTCATAATGTTGTGCCTGATCGGTGTGTATAATATATAATAAAATGTAGAATCAACATTCAACATGTAATTATGTGCCTCTAATTATGCGTAGGCACATAATTATAGAAAACATCATTCATGAGAAGGTTGAACTCTTTTGATCCTCTGAAGGCAAGTAATCTTGTAAAAAAAAAATTTTAAAGCATGTAAATTACACCATTCAAAGCATTCCGACACTCCTTGAACTAATTATGTGACGTGCAGTTCATCCAGAAATATTAACCCAAATCTAACCTTAAAATCACAACATTTTATCAAAATTACTTTATTCTACATGTCTAATTAAAAAAAACACATTTGCACTGACCAGATTCTGTAAAAAATTAAAGGTTCTGTGCTTCTTGGTGCAACCTTTAAGCTTTTCATGACTCAGATGCAAAAAACTGTCAGGTGACAAAAATTCTGCAACTACTCGGCTGAACTGCAGGCTGTGTAACACACAGAGAAGACAGGAGACCAGTAAAGAAACAAATTAGAAATGTAAGTAGCAATACATTTATATGTGGAGTCTTTCTTCAGTATTGTTACCACCCATGGGCACTTTAAAAAGTTCCACTTTTTAAAAAGGTTTTGTCAAATTAATAACCTGAGACGGTCAACTATCATTATGGCCTTTTTTACGATTTATGGCAGTTTAACTGTATCCTATTACACAAAAGGCATTTTTGAGTTATCTCTTCTTCTACCCACAGTTTTGCTGTTTCCATAGAGGTACATCACTTTTTACTGCAGTGAAAAATGAGCCAAAATCACTTCAGAGGGTTAAAAATGTGTCCAATTTCCAAAGTCATAAGGCCTTTATCTCCTATGTAGTTAGATCAAAGCAGATTTTCCAATTCTATATTCATAACTAGAATATCTGAGGAAATTAATGATGTGAACAACTATGTTAAACCATATTTCTAAGTCTTAAAAAAGATAAATAGCATGGCAGCTTATTTAGGATAGCTTTGTTTATTTAAAAAAAGAGGCCGTTTTCCTTTGAGTCAGCTGTAATAACTCCAAGAAAAAACTGTGCTACACAATCAGTACAAAGGGTTATGTAACAACAAAGTCCCAAATTAATGATGTTTGCCGCTACTAAAACTGTCTGACTCGCAGATTCACACACTCACAGGGGGAATATTGCCATTTTCTCCCAAGGCAGAAAACAGCTGGTCTGTGCTTCATCCCCAACATTCACATCACATCCTCCCCAACAAAACGCTCCTCTGCCTACTTTCCTTAAGCCAGTCGGACACTTTGCCAAGAGGAGCTGGAAGCAAAATTGAAGTTTCATCTCCGAAAATGTTTTGTTATGCAAGCCTACTTGATAGTAAAAATAACCGAGGCATCAAATGATTCGAGGCGGCACACCATGGTGCGTTGGCAACAATAACCGGGCTGCAGTTAGCTCTCCAGACTTCATTACGCCGCTTTATATGGGACACGGAGAGGAGAGACTGAATCTTTACAAGGATTACAAATTTAAACAAATAATACACCTCCGTAGTGTATTTATAGCGCCTCTGCTTCAATTTAAGAGTGACTGACACGACAATGACTGAAGCAGCCTCAGACCCCTCATTGGGTTTCCCTACATTTCACTTTGATGGAGCCGAGGAATACGGCTGCTGCTGCTGATTTTACATTTCTGACATGTCATCCTGCCCATCCTCGGCTGCAGAGCAGGCAATTTATTTTTATTGCTTTTAAATAAATGGTTATGTATAGCAGTTCCTGACGGCGGCTTTAAATTTTCCCAAACACATTTCTGCTCCGCTAAATAACAGCAGTAATAGTTAATTTTTTCCTGCATTCAATTTATAGTCGGCTCTGCTGTGTTTGCTGAAAGCGCTAAGCAGCATGGAACTCTAGCAGAAATGAGTTATTCGACTGTTTTAACTATCAAAAACCAACATATCAAATCACGTTTGCTTATTATTATATATCTATCAATTGAAAATTCCCAGACTGCTCGACTGAACTGCAGGCTGTGTATACACAGAGCAGAGAGGAGTATGGAAACCAATTAAAAATGTGAGTAGTAAAATATCTATAGTATGTAGAGACACTATTTTTTTCCAGTATCCGTAACACCTGTGGGCACTTGGAAAAATAATCCTGACGATAGCTTTAAATTCTCCCAAACATAATTCTGCTCCGCTAAATAACAGCAGTAATAGTTAATTTTTTACTGCATTCGATTTACAGTCGGTTCTGTCATGTTTGTGTAAAGTGCTGAGCAGCATGCAACTCGAGCACAAATAAGTTATTCGACCGCTTTAATTATCAAAAACCAACATATAAAACAAACATGTTTGCTTATCATTATTACAAATATATCAATTGGAAATTCAGGGACTTCTCGGCTGAACTGCAGGCTGTGTATACATAGAGCAGGGAGGAGTATGGAAACCAATTAAAAATGTGAGTAGTAAAATATCTATAGTATGTAGAGACACTATTTTCATTATTAAAATGTTCTAATTTTTAATAACCAACATAAAGAACAGACATGTTTGTTTATTATTTTCATATGCAATTTATTTACTGTACTTAGGCTTTTTAATTGTAAATACCAGCAATTTTTGCACCTTATTTCTTCGACCAGCCCGATTTCCATGTTGATTGCATGTTCTCTTGTGCACAGGTTTCTTAAATGTAACATGTGTGAGCTACAGGATGAAGTGCACCATTTATGTAAAACTTCCCAACAGTCCTTGAACTAATCTTGTGTGACGTGCAGTTCATCCAGGACAATGAACCCAAATCTAACATTAAAATCAAAATTACTTCATTCTAAAATAAAGAATTCTGTGCTTCTTGGTACAACTATTAAGCCATCACTGACTCAGACGTGGCCAACAGTCATGTGACAAAAATTCAGGGACTACTTGGCTGAACTGCAGGCAGTGTGTACTCGAAGCAGAGACATGCAAGTAGTAAAATATCTATAGTATGTAGAGACACTATTTTTTCCAGTATCGGTAACACCTGTAGGCACTTGGAAAAATGTTTCAGACAGCGGCGTTAATTTTTTTCCAAGCACAATTCTGCTCCTGCTAAATAACAGCAGTAATAGTTAATATTCACTGGATCGGCTGCATTCGATTTATAGTCGGTTCTGTCATGTTTGCTGTAACCGTTGTTTTAACTGTCAAAAACCAGCATACAGAACAAACATGGTTGCTTATTATTATTATTATTATTATTATATGCTTATCATTTCCATTTATATATTTTACTTACACTTATCTAGAAGATTGATTTAAGTAAAAAACAATAAAACCCAATAATACTTCCATATTATTCCATATTATACATTATTCCCCTTCCATATGCATACACGTATTTCTATTGTTATACTGTATTTTTTATTTTTTTTGCACCGATTTTGCACAATTTGCACTTTACTTTGCTTGTTATTTTGGCACATAAATGTCCTTATTCTTCTTAAATGTAACGTGTGAGCTACCGGATACCTTGAATTTCTCTACAGCGATAAATAAAGTTTCTATCCATCTGTCTAATTTGCTGAAGTTTATTGCAGGAAGCTTTGGTGCAAAAAATATGGTCGAAAAAGGAAAAAAGCTGATCACCTGAGGGAAATATAAAGGTTAATTCTGGCGAGCCCATTTCCCATCCCAGAATAGAGCAGAGTGCATAAATGATTATCTACTGTCAGAGTCTGTGATTGGATTAATCCAAAGCGGGGTCATCTCAGAACAAGAAACAATGCATCTCGCTCATATTCCCACTGTATGTTTATATTCTAATTGAGAGGGCCCTAAAGGGGAGATAGGAAAAAAAATAATAAAAAGGCAGACAGCAGGAGAGATCATGAAGGAGGACAGCCTGAAGTCAGCTCCAGCAGAGGGGCCCTGCTGACCTAGATCCAGGCTGAGTGGGGATGATATTAGCAAAGCAATTAAGGGAGATGACAGCCGTCAGGCAGGGTCAGACTGACAGGGAGAGCAGTCTGTCGAGCCTGTTCTCTTTCTCTTTCCCCCCTTCATGTAACGCCTATTGATTTTTCACAACCAAACAAGAGGCTCCTCACAGCGTGGGAGTGGTTGATTTGGTAAAAAGCACACAAAAAAATATGGAGAAAAAAAAGGCAGGAGCGGGCGGATGAAACGTGAGGAGGGGAAAGGGAGTGGAGCTCGGAGGTTGGCGACCCTGTCAGCTCTTTCACTTGGATGTGCCGAAATCACTCTAGGCACGTCAAAAACTTCAATCCCCAGAGATGATAGGGAAGTGCGTCCTCCACCTCGGAAGAGTTCCATGTTTTGGCCAAGAGGACGAAAAAAATGATAATATTTGGGGGGTAAAATGAGGTGAGCTTAACTTTTTTTTAAAGCTTGAAGCAGACGGAGGCTGGACACTAAAGCTAAATTACTATAGAAACATTACATTGAAGAGGCCTTAAGTTATTATGAGGCAAATGCTGATTGTGCTGCGTAATGGCTATAGTATAATGACATCATCTCGCTTTCACGACTCAATGTCTGTTCGCCACCAGGTCCAAAACCTCCAAGAAAATGAAGCTCGATTTCCAAGAACAAACTCTTGTCAGAGGAGGCAAAAAGGGAGAAAACAAGAGTAGCTACTGAATGCAAAATGTATGCAGACAATCCCGAGAAGACGTGACATGAAATACAGGGTGTCTGTGGCTACACCTGCACTGTAAAAAATGCATCTGAGCTGTGCGGTTTCAAAGAAATCTCACTTATCTTCCTGTTTTGGTGAAGGGGGTTAACTTTTGTGGATTTTATCAACTTGAAATCACATTTTGTCCTTTTAAACTGGTGGAGAAAGTGCTAAAATAAGGTTTGCTGCTCCTTTAGAAAATTCCAGGGTTGGCACGGCTGAATTGCTCCAATAATGCAGCAGTTTTACAGTGTTTGAGCTACAGGTGAGCTGGTGTGCTCGAAATGCAGCCACTAGGAAGGGAAGAGGGACTTCAGTGCATCTGCAAAGGCTTCATGTGTTGGTTTATTATGTAGTTTCTTCATTCAGACACTTCTTCCCAATCACACAGTTGAATATAAAAAGCTTCTGTTTGATTTTAGTGACATTTTTTCCTCTCAACTGCAGTAAAACAAATACATTTTAAATAATACTCACTTTGGGAAAAAGTGGCCTTGCAGATACGACAAGTGGCTCTAAAGCAAAGTTAATTTTCGACTGTAAAAGTCGTTTTAAACATGTAATCACTTTAAGCTGGTGCTGAGATTGCAAAGATGAGGTCTGCTGCTCCTTTAGCATCTTGCAGGGGTTTGACTTTGTGTGTCATTATTCTTTTTTAGAATCAAACACGACTGATTTGCTCCAATATTACAGCTTGCCACTGTGCATAGTGTCATTTTGCAGCGCTTGGGTCACAGGTGAGCTGGTGTGCTCGAGCTGCAGCAACTGGGAAGGGCAGAATGACTTTAAAAGTTTAGTTTGTTGGTTTATTAAGTCATTTCTTTAATATTTATATACTCATATTAGATTTCTGTTAGACTTTACTGAAATTTTCCCTCAGATCACTGCAGTAAAACAAATAGGACTCAATTTTATATTCACTTTGAAGGAAAAGTGGCTTTGCAGGTGTGACAAGTGGCTCTTAAGCAAAGTTCATTTTCATAAAAGTAGTTTTACACATGTTATCACTTTAAACTGGAGCTAGAATTTGCGAATTACTGCAAAAACTAGGTTTGCTGCACCTTTAGCAACCTGCAGGGTTAGACTTTTGACATTAATGTTCTTCTTTAGAATCAAACATGGCTGATTTGCATACACTAGTTTTACAGCGCTTGAGTCGGAGGTGAGCTGGCGTGCTCGAGCAGCAACAACTGGAAAGAGCAGTGTGTCTGTAAAGGTTTAATTTGCTGGTTTGTTACGCCATCTGTGACATCTGTGTATGTGCATATATTAGATCTCTGTTGGATTTTACTGAAATTCTCCCCTCAGACTATGACAATGAAACAAATGTGGCTAAATTTAACATCTTAGACACTTTGAGGAAAAGTGGCGGTGCAGATTCGACAAGTGACTCTCCAGAAAGTTCATTTTGGATTCTAAATGTAGTTTTACATGTTTTAACCACTCGTTCATGTTTTGAAGTGCCACAGTTTGAAGGTAATGTCCATTTACTCTGAAAATAAGAGAGGCATGTTGGGATGGAATTGGATTTATTCGGCTTTTTCATTTTTGACTTTGGACATTTCTGCATCTCAAAAAGTTCAACTGATGCAGAGACGTTATGGGTGTTCTGATCAACTTTGTTTAAGCTGTGAGGAACCTCGTCATGGCGATGAAATAGAGCTGGATGCTCAGCAGGGAAAACATGGTTATGGAAAATCTCATAAAAACACATTACAGTGCAGCTGCGTTAAAATGCCCCACAAACCATACATCCTAATTAGATTTACAGCAATTACAGGGGGGACCGTGCCACTTACGTTACCGACCCACTCAGCTGTCGCGGAGCAGCGTTACTGTACGTGTCGCTGCATCCCAGCATGCTTTGCTCCAGGCATGCAAACCCAGTGGTGTTGTGTTCAGCGCGTTTGCTTTAATCTGATCCCAGTGGGTGGTTGTACGCTTGACAAAAGCAGAAGAGGTTGACATCCAGAGGACCGGATTTCGACACGAAAAACAGCTGAGTGCGACGCAAGTGACATGATGAGACGAAACGGCAGGAAAAAAACAAAACGTCGGTGACAAGTGAGCGCACATCCGGATGCTTTTAAATCCCACTGTGTTGTCAACAATTCAAAATGCTGCATTTGTAGGTGGCATCTGTGAAGTAACACCTGCGAGACAATTGGACAGAGAGGTGCAGGATTTTTCACTGTTGCATTTGGGCTCTTTTTTTTTCCACTTTCATCAGCTCGTCTAGCCGCAGAAGGTCAGTGTGCACAGAAGAGGGCTTCTTTTTTCCAACTGCTCTCCAAAGCCAACAACACCTGCTCATCTAATGCCTCAAGTACACTTCAGACAGCGCGCCTGGCTCGGCACTCAGCGCTGGTTTTCTGCTCGCGTTCCCCACACTGCAGCGTCAAGTTGTTTTTGTTTTTTGCGGGGGTTTTTTTTTTATCAACGCAAATTTCTGCTTCAATCTCAAAATCCATTTTACAAGCGCCACTTTTTTCTTCTTTTTTTTGCATTAACAGCTTAGAGGGAAAAGACGGCTGGTGTGTGTGTGTGTGTAGCGAGGCTGATGGGAATTTTGATTATTCTGGTGAACAGCAGGAGCTAAAACTGAAATCTGATTTGTTTTTGTTTTTTGCTTCGGCTGTATGCAAAGAGTTTTGGAAGATTCAAGGGTTGAGGTAAAACACATATGGAGCAGGAATGCGCGTCGAGCCCTATAGAATAGCTTTGACATCTGCACCGCACATGTGTGCCATCCATAAAAACTGCACGAAGTTTAACAGTCAAATGTACAACCCGCAGATCAACAGCCGCGACAGAACTTCCTGATCGTGAACCGGAGAAAAGCTGAAGAACAAATGTTTATTTTCAAGTGCCTCGGCTAAACGCACAACTGCAAACGACCTGCAGCGTGCCAGTGGAGGATCTCTTCTCTGCTGAAAGACTTCAGTAATAAACCATTCAGATGAGTGACAGCAGTGGAAAACGCAGTTATACTTTCCCTCGACCTCGTGCGTGCCAACCTTGTCACGCTGGTTCGCAGTGGAAAGCAACGTAAAACATCTGAGCCGACTCTTACATGCGTAGGGAAGCAGAGGATGACTCAGCGTTCAGGGGCAAATAAAAACTGGTCACGTGAAGATTCATTTGGACTGAATTTTCACACGGTGCCACTGACCACAAAATGATAAGAAGGTACATCTGAATTCTTTGATAAGAGTCCCTGTTGGGGAAATTAATTTCAGCGGCGGCAGTTTGGTCCTCACAGAGCTGCGGTGTAATTAAGGTTAAAAAGGAGTTTTCATACCAGGCATGGAAATTGCTTCCTTTCAAAATGTATCGCTGGAAATCTGACAGCTCCTGGACGGCGGCCATTCACGTTTTTTTTTTTTTTTTAAACTTATGTGCAATAAAAAAAAAAATGGATCTTTTATTTTTTTCATCCTGCAAACAGCTCGACTCAGCTGAAAACTCCCCAACGTTCAATCAAAGAGGAAGCAGCAGCAAATAACTTATGGTTCTCACCTCCACCTCTGATGTTACATAACGCATTGTGTAGGATTTTACAAGTCAGCATCACTGCAGAGCAGAATAAAACAATACACTGAGCAGATGCGGAATAAAAATAAAAACGAGATAAAATACAACCAAAAAGGGCCGTTTTTTATGGCAGCTTCCTGACTCCGAGCAGAAAATGTAATGTAATACAACATAATGTTCTGCAAAGATGGAATCACCAATAACAGAAGCAGCACACTGTTTTATATCCAGTGCTGCTCGAGACATTAAGCCAAACGATACCCTCCCTGCTGCACAAGCATGGCGGCTAATGACACACTAAGCTTTGATGTGCAGGTCATGACACGACACGCGGCACTGAAGCACAGTATAAAAATCAATACTTGCATGGATGAGGCGGGGATGCTCAGGTGGAGATATCCTTAAACAACACGGCTGACATGTCAAACCCAGCTGCTTGATATGATCAGGCTGCACCGGAAGGGCGCGCCGAGGGAGGAAAAAGGATTTTCAACTTTCTCTCTGCATCATCTCCGCCGCCACACTTACATCCCTCCCGAGAGTCGCCAATTTAAAACAGGAATCAAAGGAGAGGTTTTCAAGAAGGCCTCTCAATAAAACGAACACAACCCATTAACGCGGGTTTTGTCGACGTCCGACTGTTGAAATGAATGATTTTTCATCGCAGGTGTGCTTTTGTAAATCCCTGTATTCCTTGGGCTTCTGGTTCTATCAATAAACTGCAGCTGACGGCGGTGAGGTATCAAAAAAACAATAATGTTTTCTATTTCTGATGGATTTTCATGAGGCTCAATGTCACTGTCACTTTCATGTTTTGTCCACAACCCAAATATATTCAGCTTACTGTCATAAAGAAGGAACCAAATGGGGAAATACTCACACTTAACAAGCTAGAATCAGAGAATTTTTACTATTTTTCCTTTAAAAAAATAACTAGACTTCATTGTGAGGTCTTCTAGTTAAACAAAAGTTGAAGGTTTGGAGCACTGAGCACTTTTTTCTTTTTAATGGAAGTCAAGGTGACACGTTGACAAAAATTTTTACATTAATCGATTAGTTTTTTGGGAAAATTGTAAAAAAAAATGTCAGTCGGTGCTTCGAAACATCTTAAAAGTTGTGAAAATGTCCATTATGGCTGTAAAAAGTCTAATACGACGTCCTGAAACATCTTGTTTTGCCACTAACCCAAATATATTCAGTTATTGTCAGAAAGAAGTAAAGAAATGAGGAAATATTCACATTTAAGAAGTTGAAATCTTCAAATTCTGACTTTTTTGTCTTTGAAAAATGACTCAATTTGAGATTAGACAAAAGCTGAAAGTACTTTTTGGTTTTAGTGGAGGTCAAGGGGACATTTTGTCAACATTTTCTCAATTAACTGATTAGTTATTTGAGCTATTTTTTTAAATAGTGAAAAATGTCCATCAGTGCTGCCGATGTTTTCATGTTTTGTCCACAACTCAAATACATTCAGTTTACCGTCATAGAGAGGAAAAGAACGAGGAAATATTCACGTTGAAGAAGCTGGAATCAGAGAATTTTGATTATTTTTCTATAGAAAACTACTCGGTGTCGTTTCAGTGAGATCTTCTGGTTGAAACTACATACAGGTTTGAAAGGACTTTTTCCCTTAGTGGAAGTCAAGGTGACATTTTGAAACTTTTTTCATGCCGTTCAGCTCATAATGAAGCCGTAATGACTCCAATGTCGACGTTAGATTTACAATGTGCCGTTTGAAACGCCGCACAAAGGAGCTTATAAAACTGCTTATTTAAAAGTCACCGCGAGGACGTGACATCCAGCTGCAGACCAGCAGCTTTAAAGAGTAGAGAATCAAACTTACTGTCCTTATTTCACTCGTCTCCTCCTAATTGCGGCCGCTAAAGATAAAGAAGTTGCTTTGGGATGATGTTCTCGTGCTGCGGCGTCCCCGAGGGCACCGTGAGGCGAAGAGACAACGCTGATAGCACAAAGCTCAAAGTGCCAGCATGCCCCATTCACAGATATTAGCCTCAATGGCCTGGATAAGATGCCATGCTACACCCCCGCTGCGTGCATGTGTGCTCGTCAGCCTCCTCCGATTCTACGCTCCTTTAACCACAGCGCCGACCCCCCGCCAGGCCTCACGTCTTAATCACTCCAGGGGCGTGCGGGAGACAATGCCTCACCGTTTATGTGACAAGAATATGACCGGGGCTTTTGTGCGACGACGGCGGCGGCGGCGTTTATGAATGTGTGTTTACCTCTGTTATGGTCTGGTAGCGGCATGAGAACGGAGGGGAAAACAAAAAAGGAGGCAGATATTTTCATCGTTAAGGTTGAAAGACAGCGGGAGGGAGGGAAGCAAATATCCTGACCTTGCTGCCTCGGCTCCTTCCTGCACACCTGATTGCGCTCGGCGGCGATATCAGACATGCACCTCGCAGCGGCCGGGTCAGAGGTCGCGTCATTAGCGACATTACTTTTCTGCTTAGAGCACCGCTTTAGCCAGGACCTCCCCCCCGTCGTCTTCTGCCTCTACAGCTTCACTGCATCCTGATGAATGCAGCTCTAAAGGCTTTTTTCTTTCCCCTCTTTGTCAGCAAGTGATGACTCCATCTTGTTTTAATAATGGCAGGTAAGCGGAGGGCCCGTCCTCGAGCAGGGGGTTTAAAAACCACATTTAACATTATATAAGGCTGAATTCTAGACGGCGTATGACAGGCCGGGAGGCACGAATCAAACTTTTTAACTTAATGTTCTTTATCCCTTAACAGCAGGACGGTCTATTAGGCTTAGAGGCTTAGAGTTATACTTTAATAGACTAAAATACACACATTTATTCCATTATATTAAATATCAGTGCCAATGTTAGCAGAGTCTTATATAACTAAACTGACCACATATGGAGACACGGTGAAGTAAAGTCTGATATAAACACGTTTGAAATATTTGAAGGAAGAACAGGAATATTTTTGTGAAGAGAAGTATCTTTGGTATTTAGACTAGTCCGAATTTGTCAGAATTTTCTTATTATGGTTCTGATAAGATGTTTGGGAAAATGGTCAAAAAAAATATCCACCAGTGCTTCCGAAAGTCCTTACGGAAACCCTAAGAGGCCATGGTCCAACTTATTTTTTTCGCTCTGTAACGAGATAATTATCCTCCGTTTTCTCGTTATAACAAGATAATTTTGTCGTTATCACGAGATAACAATCCGTTATGTTGTTATAACGACAAAATTATCTCGTTATAACGAGAAAA
The DNA here is from genome assembly GCA_024666655.1 of Dascyllus trimaculatus. NCBI lineage: Eukaryota > Metazoa > Chordata > Actinopteri > Pomacentridae > Dascyllus > Dascyllus trimaculatus. Next base: position 27,901,126 of record CM045455.1, read on the forward strand.
CAAAATCGTTTTCTCATTATAATGAGAAAATTTTCCGATGAGGTACAAAGCGAAACCAACACGCCGGACAAGAAGGTGCTCTGCTGTCGCTGCACACTACTGACTGAAGCCAGGCCTGGACTGTTTTACTGCAGATGCACACTCTAATGAGGCCAGTTAAGCCTGGTCATGTGTTTGTTTGTACTTTTGCAAGTCTGCGAATACAAGTTATTGTCGTTAACAGTGGTCTGGCGGGTTGGTTTCGCTTTGTACCTCACCAGAAAATTTTCTCGTTATAACGAGATAATTTTGTCGTTATCACAACATAACGGATTTTGTTATCTTGTGATAGCGACAAAATTTTTTTTTTTAAAATGTCGGACCATGGCCGCTTAGGGCTTCCGTAAGTCCTACATGACGCCCTGAAACTTCTTGTTTTGTCCACAACTCAAATGTATTCAGTTTACGGTCGTAGAGAAGGAAAGAAATGAGAAAATATTCACAATTACGAAGCTGGAATATTAGAATTTTGAGGTTTTGGAAACACAGAGTACTTTTTTAGCTTTCAGTGGAAAGAAAGGTGAGATTTTGTCAACCTTTTCTCAATTAATCGATTAGTTGTTTGCAAAATGGTGAAAAAAAGTCCACCATGGCTTTCAGAAGTCCAAGATGATGTCATGAAACGTCTTGATTTGCCACCAACTCAAATATATTCACTTTGCTGTCATAGACGAAGAAAGAAATAAGCAAATATTCACAAATATTCAGATTTAAGGTTTTATTTTGACTTTTTTATTTTTTTCTATAGACTCAAACCATTGAGTCTATTCTCAAACTAGACAGTGCTTCATTTAATCATGATGTCTTCTGCAGCTTTAATTTTGACTTTTGTTTTTTTCCATTTTATTAAATATCAAGCATTAATAACGTTTTATATCACTAAACTGACCACATATGAAGGCTATATTTATGTAACGGTGAGTATCTTTGGTATCTGGACTACAGCTGCAACTGTCAAGGTCAATATTTTTCATTGTCTGGTCAATACATTTTTAGACAATGGTGAAAAATGGCTCTGACAATCTAATATGACGTCCAGAAATGTCTTGTCTTGTCCACAAATTATAGATATTCAGTTTACTGTCATGGAGAAAGAAAGAAAAGAGGAAATATTATAGTTTTGACTTTTTTCCAGATGGACATTAATCTAATATTCCATTTTTGTGGCTCTCATTTGGACTGTTGGTCGAACAGAACCAGAAATACAAAGAAGTCACCTTGGATTCTGGTACATTGGACATTTCCACTATTTTCTGACATTCATACAAAATAATTAGCAGGTTAATGAATAATGAAAGTTGCTCTAATGGAGCGCCTTGAAAACTAATTGGCCAAATCTGAGAAATAAAGCGAATCCTTGACCTTGACAGCAGCAGCTCGACAAAGTAATAGCAAACTTTCAACAGCTTCATGTTGTCTTCATCAGTAAATGGTGGTCGGGGAGTTAAAGCAGTAATTATGCAGCTCTTTTCCCTTAGAAATAACATCTTAAAAATCATTTTGCTGCTACAGGACTAGAAAATGGAAGACTGACAAAGATTGATAAGGTCATGATTCAGTTCCACTAAGCTAGGAGGATACATGAGTTTTATTTGGTCAAAGTAAATGTAGCTAAGCTTCCTGTCGCTGTGGTTGGTAAAACGTCCGGTTTGTATTGCGATCCTGATTTTTTTTTGTTGGTTCCATGAGCATTTAAAAGTCCATTGTACTAGTATTTTTCAGCATTTGAGTAGAATTTGATGCGCCAGAATCCTGTAGTTACACCTAGTGGCCACAGAGGCCGCTGTTTCCGCCTCTCAGCTCAAGTTGGACTGTATAGTGCTGCTTTAATGCCTATATTTCCACAAAGTCTGCTGTTTATGCTCATGGTTCACACTTTTCCACAGTTAAAGTTATCAAAAGGTTTTGTCTTGGCTCACATATGACATTCCAGCCCTGAACTTACTGATCCAGATGGTTTTTCCTGGCTCAGATCGGACCTCTAAACATGCTTCTATGAGTCTGTGTTACTGTATTTGACAGAAATCTATGCATTACTGACCATACAATAGACAAAAATGCATTTTATGTCTATGAAACTGTTGGTTTTTCCTTTAACGCTGCCTTTATTGGGTGCAAAAAACTCCTCCTCTATGCAGGAAATCCATGGCGAACTCCCAAACAAGCCATAAGGTCAAGACTATAGATAAAAAAAGTGACACCCATCTATGAATAATAAAGCAATGAAAATTTAACGCCGAGCCCAAAGCCAAGGTTAGTCCTGAGGAGCTGGAACTTTGTGTTCGGCTCCAACAAGGTGACCACCGGCTTTTATTAGTATTCACTGACATGAAGGAGTCGCTGCACACGTCCTGCGGTAATTTACTGCACTTCTCAACGGGCAGCGATGGAAGTTTCTTTCTCATTAGCTGCTGCAGAGTTTCCCCCTCCACTGTTTTATTTACCTCCATCCTCCACAGCGGTGCAGCAGCTAGGCCGTCCACTGATGGCACCTCGTCTCCGTGCTACCAGGGGACCTGTTTCCCGAAGCTTGTCATCTATCATTACTGGAGGTGGCCTTGAGAATGATTCTGGCGGACAGCTCCGGCTTACTGTCTGGGGGCCCAACATAAACAGCACACTGCTGGGCAAACAGGGGTGATGATGACCATTACGTCCCAAGGTATGTGGTAAAAGAAAAGAAAAGAAAAAAAACGTGTCTTATTGGGATTTTTTTTTTTGCTGCTGAAATTGAAGCTTCAGCAGGCGGCGGGGTGTTTTTGATCATTCGGATTGTGCAATTCCTCTGTAAAGATTCTTTTCTCACACTCCGCTGTGAGGACGTAGGTTTAAACAAACTCTGGATGTCTCACGTTTTCGCTCAAGATGAGAACAGCAGCGTTCAAACTTGGCTCGCGCAACAAACAACGTGAGAATGTAAGGCTGCGCGCTGCTCACCAGCTAAATGTGGAGCATTTTGTTTGGCGCGAGAACAGTCATGCGAACTAATGGAAAACCCCAAAACCAATCCGAGCTGTACGGGAGCACGGAGACGGATGGTGACACCTTATAGCCGGCAGCTAACCACAAGCTGTAAGATATTCCCAAAGACGTTTTCGATTAGTGGCTAGATGGGCTGCATGCAGTGTATCAAATAGTGGACCTTAAAAGTTTAAACACCTTTTTTCTTAATATTCACTGAAGGTGGAAACAAATACGAAACCTGACACATGCTGGAGAAACTACTGTAAGTGGATTATGACACAAAACAGCAGCCAAATGTCACAGATCTGAAAAAATAATCACTGAACACCACTGAACATCTGATTTACCAACTAGAGGGGCTGACTGTTGCATTACTGTTGAGCTACACTGTAAAAAAAAAGGAAAGATTTTTAACTTTCTAACTTTTTTTTAACAATTTGCTATTATTTTACAGATTTTCCCTGTTTGGTTGAATTATAGTTATATAGAGAAGAATTATTCAATTAAAGAAAAAATGCATTATTTTACATATTAATTGTAAATAAATCAGGCCTAAACTAATCCAAATCAAAAATACTTTTTTATTTAATTAAAAAGTTTTACTGTATTTAAGTCACTAAGAAATACTTATTTGACTGACATTTTGCATTATGTGAAAGAAAAAAGTATAATTAAGACTAAAAATGGTAATTTTTCAACTGAATATTTAAATATTTAACTGTTTTTTCTCAGTTTTCTTAAATTTCAGATAAAAAATTACATGTTGAGTATAAAAAACAGGCTGAAACTATAAATAAAGTTTAAATTAAAAATCTGTTACCTGTTAAAAAAAAAAAAAAAAAGCAATTTGTTAAAGTTACATTGTTTCAGTCAGGTAAATAATATATAATTAGTTTATAGATAAGGGTGGCTGTGGCTCAGGTGGAAGAGCGGGGTTGTCCACTGATCGCAAGGTTGGCGGTTCGATCCCCGGTTCCTCCGCATGCCGAAGTGTCCTTGGGCAAGACACTGAACCCCAAGTTGCCAATAGCAGGCAGGCACCTTGCATGGCAGCTCTGTCACTATTGATGTGTCAATGTGTGAATGAGAAACACATTGTGAAGAACTCTGGATACCACTAAGGTAGAAAGGTGCTATGTAAGTGCAGACCATTTACTATACTTGCTGTTATTGTCACTGGACAGCAGTTGAATGTTTGAGTATTTTACTATTTTTAACACATTTTCTTGCACTCTTGCTACCAGATGTTCACATGTTTTAGGTTTGTTTGTTTTTGTATTTTTTTAAAGATTAATTGACTGAAAAATGGTAGATAATTTTAGCATTTTTACAGATTTTCCCCATTTTGTTTAATTACAGAGAAATTACAGAAAATATAGATATTTTATATGTTAACTGTAAATAAAGCAGGTCAAAACTAATCTACATCAAAAATCTGTATTGTTATAAATAGTGATTTATCCTTTTACACTGTTTTATTGTAAAATTAAACCGTTTTTACTGTATTTAAATCACCCACAAAAACTTATTTGACAGATATTTTGCATTACATAAAAAATATATAATAAAAATATTGCAAATATTTAACTACATATTTAACGTTTATTTTATAGTTTTCCTCAGTTTTGTTGAACTACCGTCAAATTGCAGAAAAAAGTATTAATTCGCATCTTGAGTATTAAAAAACAGCCATATAGCTCACTGAGTTAAGGTGTTACCACATGGGTGCAGGTCGCCAGCAGTGAGTTCAAGTCCGGCTCACGACCCTTTGCTGAATGTCTCTCTTGTCTATACCCCCTTTCACTCTGTCTCCTTTCCTTTCAATTAAATGGAAAAAAACTCCACCAAAAAATATTTTTAAAAAAACAGGATAATACTATAAATAATGTTTAATAATCAAAATCTGTTATCTGTAAAAGAAAAAGTAATTTGTTAAAATAACACTGTGTAAATCAGCTAGAAAATCAAATTATTTTTACAGTTCTTTGTTGTTATTGTTACTGTTTTCACAGCTGTTCACTATGTTTTTTTCTGTTTCACATCTAGTTTCCAGCACCCTTGCTACCAGCTTTTCACACGGTTTAGGTTGTTTTTTTTTTTCTTTTAAAGAATAATTGACTGAAAAATGGTGGATAATTTAGCATTTCACAAATTTTCCCTGTTTAGTTAAATTAAGCCTAATATCTAATAAAATCACAGGTAAAACATATTAATTCACATGTCGACTGTAAAAATATAATAAAATATATATTATTTCACAGTTATTTGCCATTATTGCAACTTTTTTCAGTCTTCTCATGCATTTTTCTGGCCTCCTTGCTGCCATGTTTTTAAATTTGTTAGTTTTTTTACAGTGTGTAATTTCCTACTGTGGGTTTGAACAACTACAAAAACACAAGCTCCAAGCGTGATTCCAGACAAGCAATTAAAAAAATATATGCAGCACTACGGTTAACATACAGTAGCTGAACGCAGCATGGACCAGCGCAGCTATGGATCACGTAATAAAGCGGTGGCAGCAGCCGTCCACAGCGCAGAAACCAAACACCAGCCAATGATTTTTACACCTGAAGCCCCCCAGTGAGGGTTGAACTCCGGCAAAGAGAGCACATAATGAGTCCTGTTCATCAGCGATGCACTGACCCAGGACGGACACACACACACCACCACCTCCACACACACACCGACACAAAGCCCAACCCCCCCACGCCGACGCCTGTGGCGCCCACGCCTGGTCACCTCGCTCTGGGATCAAAGGCAGTATGTCGTTCTAATCAGTCCTCACAGTGGGCAACCCCATTAATTCAATTCTATTTCATCAGCGGTGAGCAGACCACCAGAGGGGTCGGTACATTCCTGGGGTCCCGCGGTCCAGGAGTAATCCTATCTCTTAATGACCCCAGATCTGCCTCCAACCCCGTAATTGCTCCGAGACCGAGTCTGCTTATTTCTTTTTTTTTTTTTTGGTGCTCACCGACAGAATTGCAAGATCATTGCAGGGGGAAGAAACAAAGATAGACACAGCTCATTTTCTGGACACGGCGGGGAAGTCAAGCGGAATTAATGACGCCATATATCAAATAATTCCAGACGATCAACCCCCCACTAAACCAGGCCAACACCACATGTACTCTCATGCACGGGGAGCTCTATCAAAGAATCAAGTAGCTCAGGTTCAGACTGGGAATTTGTCTGGTTAAAATTTGGCCATTTTCTATTCCTTGGTGTCCAATAGAGCTGAACTATCATTGGGTTTCACATTGAAACTGCAAGAACAAAGTCGGCAATTTAGGATACACAAGGTGTGGCTATTACAAAAATCCAATGCTGTAGTTAAATATTATTTTATATGAGCAGATTGAAGCTTTAAGGAGTTGTTTCTGCTTGTACATTGATCAACTGTGTGGTTCAGGTGTGGTTTATGTACACTTGTGCACAGTAAACTCTATTAAAAAAATCAAGTTTAGCATGTTCTGACTGGAAAAGGGGATTTTTTTGCTTAAAATTTGGTCATTTCCAGTCCAATTCTGATATATAAGGCTGAAAAATGAATTGGATTCACATTAAAATTGCAAAAAAAAAAGGTTGTAATTTAGTATATAGGAGGTGTTGCTGTTAAATAATCCAATGCTGTAATTAGATTTCATTTAAATCCATCAGATTGAAGCTTTAAGGAGTTGTTTCTGCTCGTACGTTGATTAATTTTGTGGTTCATGAACACTTTTGCACAATAAACTCTATCAAAGAATAAAATAGTGCATGTTCTGACTGGGAAAAGGGGAATCTGCCAGGTTAAAATTTGGCCATTTTCTATTCTGAGGTGTCCGATAAAGCTAAACAATGACTGAAATTCACATCAAAATTGCAAAAACAAACACTGCAATCCAGCATATACGATGTGTGGCTATTAAATAATCCAGTGCTGTGATTAAATTTTATGTAATTCTGCTTGTCCTTAAACTCTTCCAGAGAATCCAATCGTCCACATTCAGACTGACAAAGAAGAGTCGGCCCTGTTCTATCAGGACATAATTAAATTCTTCTCTTTTTTTTATAACCAAATTATTTTTAACAACAATAATATTAGTGAAATGATTAAAACCATTCGGAATAGCTTCATAGGGAAAACATGAGGGCACAATAAAATGATGAGGCAGACTCATATTTTACTGTGCTCTCGTAGCGCTCTGCGTGTGGCGTAATAAGATGTTTACTGGGACATAAGATAATGAGCTTTTCATATCTTACCGTACCTTTGGTGTCGGGCGGACGGGGATGCTCATCACAGACAAATTAGATCTTTTGAGTATTGCTGTCTACACCTGCAGAAACAATAACAGTTGGTGAATATGGTGAGGCTTTAAAGACGAGTATATGTGCGGCCCTGGTGTTACTGCGTTTGCCATCTGCTAATTAGAAAAAAAATAAGACGTCTCTTCATTTAAAACAAATAAATAAAAAATTGAGCGGGCATCCAGAGATTTATTAGTGTTTGATGTGGAGAACAGATAAACACGGAGAGGCTTATCAATAGCTTTACAAGCAGTCCTGGGAGAATAGCAGAGGTCAGAGAGTGATAATTTGGAGCAGAAAAAGGTCAAATTCGGATGGAAATCTCTCCAGGATTGGTCGTAAATTAATTCCTGGGTGGTTTTTCTTATTAAAGAGACCCACAATTATGCACAAAAACTGAAAGCTCTGCTCTTTTAAAGATGACGACAAAGGAGATGCGTAGCATCGGAGATGACACTTCAAAGGCCCTCATTGTCGAAATGCAACAACGGCGCTGGTGTTCGTAAAAGAAACACACAGCGATCATCTGACTCCTCCACGGTGGCAGCCTTTGGAAGTCACCGCGTCTTTGTTTCGCCTGTTTACGAGCGAGACTGTGCTGGAATCCGTGTTTTTTAGGAGCATGGTAGACATCATTTCTCACTTTGAATTACAGCTTGATCACAGCAAATGAAAGAAATAAGGATCAATGTGGCAAACAAAAGGAGAGAACCTCTGAGGATTTTTTTAAAAAAAACAACCCAATCTATGGATATGAGTGTTTTGGTGATGGAGTTTTTCATCCCAGATGCCCCAGAAAAGAAAAAAAAAGACACTTTCGCTGCAGCTTGTAATCTACAAATCAGTATAAGCATCAAGTTTTGGGGGATCCCCTTAAAATCAAAGCACGTAGGGGGCTTCCCTTTGAGACTTAACAACCGAACAGATCCATCATAGATCACGGAGAGAAACGCCCCAGAGCAGGCCTCCACAAACCAGAATGCAACGCAGCCACAGCCAACTTTTTTAAGGGGCTGTGAATTCTGCTCCTCAGATGGAAAACCTCTTTTTCTGCTTCGGCAAAGACTACAGCCTCTGTCTCTTTACCTATACATCAAAAACACAGCAGGCAACGTTCACGCACACTCAGGCAATCTCTCACAGAGGAGCGAGCAGATGAACCGGAGCGAGAACAAAAAAAGTTAAATTAGGCTCCTCTCATAAGTTGTTAGAGTTTGATGAAATGCAGCTTCTTCTTTTCTTCCTTTAAAACTTCATGTCGCTCTGCAGGAGGACTACAAACCACTGATAGGCTCTGATTATACCGGGCAGCTAATAATCACAGCTTTTTGTGTGTGAAGAGGTTTATGATGTGCAGGTACGTTTCTCTCGCTGCCTGCAAAGAGAGCTCACATCATGCTCTGTGGCTTATGGGTCGACTAACATAAGACTAGTTCCAGTATTTAACAACCACATATTGTACACTTTGCAGCATGTTCCATGCTGTTAAACTGTTTTATCAGTGGTTTTACTAATTAATGGCATCCTCCTTGTGTGGCAGTCACAGTTTTGATGGCTTCTTGTGCGATAACCGCTAATTCATGTTATCCACCTATTATACACCCATCAGGCATAACATTATGACCACCTGCCTAATTTGGTCCCCGTCATGTGGTCAAAAATGCTCTGAACCATTGGGCATGGACAAGAGGACCTCTCAGCAACTGGTGCCAAGTCCGACACTAGCTCCAAACTAGCATTGGAACCAGCTTGGTGGAAAAGGGGTAACGGTGTCCTATGGGGTCTGGAACCAGGACATTGGCACTGGATCCTTTGGGTACTCTGGCTTGTGCAGTGGGGCCTCTGTCCATCAAACTTGTTCCACTGCATCCTGTTGATGCTTGATCACAATGGGGTGTAGGAAGTTTGGAGGTCAAATCAACATGTTGGGTCAATGTCATGTTCCTCAACATGTTTCTGATTGTTTGATGTTTTTCCCATGTGGTGGGGTGCGTTTTTAGGCCAGTGACATTTGGGATTTCCATTTGTGTGCTTGTTCTGGGACAATGTTTATTTGGGTCTCATCAACACAGATGCCACAATCCAAGGTTTTCCAGCAGAACACCACATAATACCAATATGATCAATGTTATTCACTTCACCTGTCAGTGGTCAGAATGTTGTGGCTGATCGATGTATAGGTTTTATTTACACTACAACAAGAACGTGTTGGTCTGCTACAGCAAACGCTGCATTGGCTCTTATATCAAAAGCCAAAACACAGAGTTACAGCAGCTGGTTGTAGCTTATGCTGTAGCACAGTAGGTGAACACAGCACAGGATATCTGGAGAATTTCGGGCTTTCTGCTATATTTAGGCTCCATCAATGGAAAGCATGTACAAATCAAAAGACCTCCAAAGTCCAGACAACAACTCAGCTTTTGATGGATTTATAGAGGTGTGGATGACAGAGAATCTCCTCACAGCCTTTCCTCCCATCAAACATGTGTTTTATTGTCACATAGTAACACAATAAAAGCCTGACTAAATTTAAAACTAAAGACCATCAAAAGCTAGACTAAAGTTTACAACATGGAACAAAGCTGGAAATAAAAACAAGCCGGTTTCTCTTGTGCTGCGGTGGACAAACATGTTCCACAGTAATGCTGTAATGGTTCCAGATATCTGCTGGATGAAGATCCATGTTGTCTCTGATGCAGTGAACTCTCAGTGGACAGAGAGCAGACATCTGCAGAGGGTCACATCCTCGGACTCTCACGGATTCAGATGGATGATGGAGTTAATGTCATAAGAACCCTTGCAGACGTGGAAAGCTAGAATTGGGCTTAAATCGATGACAAAGCGAATAGTGGCCTAAAGCTGAAAAATGTTATATCGCAAATCAAATCATAGTATCTGTCCGAAAAACAACAATTACATATTTTCCAAAAATCATTCAGCCCTCGCGTTGAACACTATTTAAAAAGGGAGTCCAATGGCGTCACATCAGTCAACCTCCAACAATTATCAGTGGTGACCTGCCACAGTATCACCACTGACCAGCCACACACTGATTTTCTCTTTGTTTTACTATTAATTCTCTTCCACAAACACATCAACAACAGACCATCTGTGACCAGCACAACTAAATTACCACTGAATCCAAACATGCGTAGAAAGAATTAGGACGACACAAAATCATGTTTCAGCATCAATATCTGGATGTGCACATGTGCAACAGTCACACGGCACAAAGTGTGATGTAAATGGATGGAATTGAGGCAAAATAACTCAAACGGATCGTTGTACAGCATTATTTTCTGCTTGATTTAAAAAGAAAACTCACGCTCTTCTCATTTCCTGTGACTAATCTACATAGGAGGTCTGTCAGATAAACACAATTTACCCTTATTCATGGGTTCTTGGATATATAATTTCATCTCTTATGAAAAAGATTTGGTTGCAAAGATAAACATCACATCAGTTGTATGGAAATATTATGGCAGCAGAAAAGGATGATGTCGATCAGAAACGGGTGGGTTTTTTTGTCGAAGCATCTTGTATCACATGTGGCAACACAACTTATTTCTTGGACAACTTAAATCACCACCACAAAAGCTTCTGTTTGGAGAGTGCAAAGCCACATTTGAATCGCTCTCAAAGCAAAAAAAAAGCATTTCAGATGTAATTCCCAGTGTTACATCATATGGGAAAGACTGCCGAAACACTTTGCACCTACATGCCAATTAAACTGTCACATAAGAAGGTTTAAATGCACGATCTGGTTGCTTGACATTGCACATAACTCCAAGTGCAACTTCCTAGTAATGCACACTTTGAACAGCGCTTTTCAGCTTGATTATTCAGAACTGAATTCTCAAGGAGGTAAAACATCGATAAAAATCACCAAAAAAACACAATTACTGATAGGTTAAGGGAATCATCAATTGCCGATATGTTCGTTCAATCGACCAGCCCCAAAATTAACACTTGGTAGTTTCTCACACCCTCAAAGAATGAGCAGTTGCCTCACAGTTTGCAATTATTTCCTCACTAGAGCTGCTGATACTCACAGAGCTGAGGCCTTGGAGACAACAGGAGCTAAAACGGAGCATTTTGAACAGATAGTAAGAAGAGGCTCTGCAGCTTTGAGTCTTAAAGCCTGTTAATGGATTCTAGTAGACTCCAAAAATACAATTACAAACGTGTAAATCGCCTCAAAATGGGCTCTTTAGGGTCTGCTGCCAAAAAATGATTTTGAAAAACGGGTGAAAAAGTTAAAGTATCTGCTCTCCGTCAAAGAAACACAGCGATGATATACGCTGGTGTGAGGATGGGCTGCAGAGTAGAACCATATGTCTGAGCCAAAGCAGGCAGGGAAACCTTTTCAAGAAGTGAAATGTTATTGAATGCTCATTCATCATGTTTTGCTGACTCCACTTCCAAGTCACATACATCACGTCGGAGTTAATAGTCTGTAGAACATGATTTTGACTGCATTTTTCCTTTTAAGATGAAAAATGGCCGCATGAAGGCATGTTTCTTTATTCGTGGGAGAAGAAAAAAAAAATATATATATATATATATATAGTCTGATTTCCATTGTGATGATTGTGCAAGAATGGAAACGGCTACCTCGCCAAATCCTCCTCGAGAGGAAGATAAAAGACAGTCGCTCGCCTGGTAGAAAGTCTTTCCACGGAGTCGGTTTGTGGAGCTAAAAATCTGTTTGCAGCTGCACAGCCTAGAAAAAAAGAGAAGTTCTGACATATGCTGTTTATGTAACCAAAATAATCCGAAGAGAAACCTCATTAAAAGTTAGAACCTGTCCAACTCTGCATGCATTAGGAATAATTTTCAAAACTTGTAATGAATATGTACCTGGATGCATTAAGTGCTGCTGCCACCTCTTACTTACTCTCAAAGGAAAACACAATATAGACAGTAAATAGTGCAAAAAAGTTTAATGTAACCAAACTGAAAGTGCGAACACAGTTTGGCGGTAAACAAAACCTGGAACGTCTGTGGGGGCTTTTTTTTTCTCTAAACTTGAAAATGAGCTGAAACCCCCGTAGGAAAAATGTTTACTTTGCCATGAAATTAGAGATGTTTCCCATTAACTCCACACAAAGCGGGATCATTAACTACCTCATTGACTTCTCCTTATAGATTTATATTTTGTCTCCGCTTCCTCCAATCGTCTGCTTGCAGTGAAATACGAGCACATGTGAGAACGCTTCAGAATAAGCGCCAGACACCCTGAAAAAGTCGGAATAGTGACGTCGTTTCCTGATCTGGGTCGCGGCAACGTGGCTTTGTGAAATGATTCCATTGTGCCCTCTTTTATTCGCAGGATGTACAGAAAAGAAAAGTTAGATTATTGTAAACTTGTCAACTTGAAACCCGGCTATAAATCATCTATGTAATTATCAATTGATTGAAGCAGCTATCTAACTGTGAAAAACACTTGGAAGCATAATACATCAATTTTAATGGCATTTCTTAATCAGAACGCTCGGCAATCAGCAGAGACCAATTAGGGCCTGAGAGATAGAGACCCGCCATTAATAATCAAATTTGGCTGCCATTGCGTTGGCTCAGCTCTCTTAGAGAAGGGTCTTGGAGCTGTTTTCAAGTGGATTTTGAATATGAGAGGTGAAGGTGCACAGATTCAAGATCTGCACTCCGAGTGGGAAAACAAAGACCGCTAAATTAACCAGCGACTGGCTACGGCCTCGAAAATTTCTCTCGTAAAAAAAAAAAAAAAAAATCAAACGGCTTCTTTTCCCGGTGTCAGTGAATTCATGTCCAGAGAGAGCGAGAGGGGGATCTCGCAAATGCTGAGAAAAAGAAATGTCTACTCCGGTAAAGCAGTAAAACTACACTGGAGCCCAGAGGCGCAGAGCAATGACAAGAGATATCTTTACAGTGGCACCTTCAGCTGCCGCCTTATTAACATTATGGCCGGTTTTATCAAGTCTGTGTGTCTTTGAATGCAAAAAGAACTGCAGCACATAAAATGTACCAAGCAGAAACATTGGTCTTTATGCCTCTCCAAGCAGGACTTTTACTTCCCTCAGATTCTCTTGGCTGCAGATGTGAGCGGCTGAGTTTGACTCCAGTGAATGTAAAGACAGGTTAAGTAGAGCTGCACTGGTGCAGCTGTATAACCAACGTTCCCAGTGATTGCCGTTTCTTCCTCTGGCTCTATAGATTAGCTGTAAAGGTTCGCTTGACCCACTTTCACCAGCACAACATCAGATGTCTGGAAAATGTTGACGAAAAACAGGTGTTTGTCAGCAGCATCTTGTACCACAAAGCTTCTGTATGAACGCAAAGCCAGATTTGAATCTCATCCAAAGCAATCAAGTGTTTCAGATGCACTCCCAGTGTTAAACTAGATGAGAAAGGTTTCAGATGGCAGAGCGACACGTTGCACTTCGCAAAAGTCACGATGCCAATTAACACTGTCACATAAGAAGGCTTAAATGCATGATCTGGTCCCTTGACACACACTTGAAGTTGCACCTAACTCCAAGTGCAACTTTCTTCCAAGTGCAACGTGCTTTGAATTATGCTGAATTATTTATGAATTGAATTCTCAAGGAGGTAAATCATCGACAAAAATCACCCAAATAACACAACCTCCAATTTCTTAAGCCAACTGTTGATAGCCAAAATGTTTGTATAATCACCCAACCTAAATCTTATCGTTTGGTAGTTTAGTCACACCCTCAAAGAATGAGTAGTTGCCTCATCGTTTGCAATTATTTCCTCACTAGAGCTGCTGATAATCACAGATCTGAGGCCTTGGAGACAACAGGAGCTAAAACAGAGCATTTCAGACAGAGATTAAGGAGAGGTTCTGCCGTTTTGAGCCTTAAAGCATGTTAATGTATTCTAGTAGACTCCAAAAATAGAACTACAAACGTGTAAACGGCCTCAGTATGGGCTCTTTAAGGTACACTGGCAAAAAATGATTTTGAAAGACTTGTGCAAAAGTAAGTACAGCTCTGAGGCCTTCTACTGAGCGGCTGACTTTGACTCCAATGAATGTAAAGTGAGGTCAAGTAAGTAGAGTTGTGTAACCAACCTCCCTGTGATTTCGCTTTCTTTGTGTTGCTCTACAGACGAGTTGTGAAGGTTTGCTTGACCTACTTTCGCCAAGTGAACGTGGCATCATTCAGTCTGTATCAATAGCAACAGCTGGACCCCCCTGACAGACACCACGGCGACGCTTTGGCAAATCAAAAACAGCCTGTTTTCATTATTATTTGCTCGCCAGATGCCATATAGTAATTACTAAATACAATTACTGATCCTGGTCATTGTGCTGCAGGTATTTATGCAGGCTAAAGCCAGTGCCAACATGAATTAATCAGCAGTGGAGTGCCATGCATCACGGCATTAGGGCGGTTGGGAACGGGGCCAATATTTTATAAGCTTCTCGTAGCCCCTTCGGAAGAAACCATTCAAGCTAAAGGCAAACAGGTTGTAAACAGGACGCCATTACAGATGCACATCACACCTTCAGCAAACGCATGATTTATGTATCCTCTTAACTGAAAAGCCACCTTTCAACTTGCACTGCTGGAGTATGCAAATAAGACGTGGCTGTGAGTCGCTGCTATGTATACTTCCATTAATTGTGAACTATTTACATATTCATTCCTCAATGGAGATAAATGATTTACAGTTTTCCTGGTCGCAGAATTAGCTACATAAAATACACGGTTTAGGATGAAGAAGGAGGGATATCACTACATGCAGATGAATAAAATATGTACTCTATAGAGTTTCTGTATAAAGAAAAACCTGGTTAAACTTCTGAACCCCAAAACCCACCGACAGGTTTTGAAAGCATTACTTTTAATTAGAAATCACCAGAATGACACCAGCTAGAGTATAAAACTGTAAAAAACCAACAGTAACTGAACTGAACATGTTTGACTTTTGGTTTAATCTGGAAAAACAACCAAAACCAAGCTAAAAATCTGCATATTTCATCAATATCACTTTATTCTACAATTCACATTTAAAATTTTGCCAAAAATAACTCCTCTACAGTGACAAGAAAACAAAAAATTCTACACTCCTCGGCACAACTGTGAAGCTACAACTGAGTCAGCAACAACAAACAGTCAAATGACAAAATTTCAGCTGAGTTTTCGGTTGAACTTCAGGTAGTCAGAGCACATATGAGCCAAACAAATGGAAACAAACTTAAAATGTAAATATATATCTGAAGAATGTGGAGTCACTATTTTATCCAGTGTTGGTAACACCTGTGGCAACTTGGAAAAATGCTGTACATGTTACTTCCAGGTTTTTTCAATTTTTGTCAAATAAATAATCAAACAAATTCAACTTTAATCTTCTTTTTTTTTGTTTTCTTAAGATTTATGGCATCAGTAGTGTTTTTTATTCTGCACTGAAGACATTTCTGGGTTTCAACAATATCTGAACTGAAAATGTTTGACGTTTGGTTTAATCTGGCAAAACAGCCAAAGCTAAGCTAAAAATCAGCCTTTTCAAAATCGCTTCATTCTACATCTCACTTAAAATTTCGCCAAAAATACCCGTTTGCAGTAATGAGATTCCGTAAAAAACTAAAAAATTCTACGCTCCTCGGCACAACTGTGAAGCTGTAATTGACTCAGCTGTAACAAACAATCATATGGCAAAAATTTGGTTGAGTTTTTGGTTGAACTGCAGGCAGTGTACACAGCACTGAAAGGAGACAAGCAAAGAAAAAAAATCAAAAATACAAGTAGGAAAGTATCTATAGTATGAAGAGCCACTTTTTTCCTTCTTGGTAACATCTGTGGTGACTTGACAAGTGTTTTTTATTTTTGTCAAATAAATTATCAATGAAATTCCACTTTCATCTTCTTTTCTGAGGGGCTTTTTTATGATTTATGGCACTATAAGTGTCTTATCCTGCACTGAAGACATGTTTGAGTTCTCTCTACTTCAAGCCATGGTTCTGCTGTTTCTACAGAGGTGCTGGACTTGCAGTGAAAAATGAGCCCACAGTGAATAAAAATGACAATAGAAGCATAAAATACGGCCCATAAGCTGCCTGGAGTTCAGGGGGTTAATGACAATTACTACCATAATATCTGACATGCTGTGTTTTCTCATGAATACCAAGACAAATGGGAAAGTCGAGGCATAAATACTCCACTCTGGAAACACTGCGGCACACAAACCGCAGCTATGTAGTGGCAACCAGTGAAAGAACAGTTGCAAAGCTCAAACAGTTTTAATGTAATTTCCCATGGTTCTGAGAAGAAAGACAAGGGAAATGAGTTCAAGTGACTTCAGTGACCGGTGAAATTTGTTTTCCTCTTGAAGTAATTTGAAGTCTGGTTTGCCTCAAGCGGACGGAGCTGGTTTAAGCCCGACATTCCACCTCAAAACCTGTTCCAGCAGGCCTTGCTTTAAGCTCCGCTTCTCCTCAAGGCACATTCAATTATTCAATTTCAAATAAATTATTACATAATACATCCGTGTCCCTTTTTAGGGGACCGGTTCACTCCCAAATATTGTCTGCTGCAGCTCAGATATACCTGGGATGGGTTTTATATTATATTATAGATTATGTTTATTCCAAAGTAGAGATAAGATAGTAAAGTGCACCTTATTAAAATGACTAAGGTCCATAAAAGAGATGCCGAGGGAGCTGTGGCTGTCAGATAGCCGCACAGCAGAAATATTCCTGCAGCCAGGCTTAATAGGAGGCTGCATGAACAACAAAAACACAGCAGCAGGGTGGGTTTCTTTTCTGGTGGCGATGGGCTACAAGATAAAAAAGACTTTCCACGTCCACCCCCTCCCCGTCTCCATCTGAGGAGCAGACCTGCGGTGTCATCATATGGAGCTAACAGGCTTAACCTGCCCCCCGTGGAGCTGCTCAACCACACAGCGGCTTCCCAGAGCGCCGGGGCCCCGAGACCAAGCCTCACAGGCCCCAGTCCAAACCCAAATCCTCGGCCCCCTGTCCCCAAACATGTCAAGTGAATTTAAACAGTTTGTGTGGGTATTAGAATTATGGTAATGGCTTCAATTTCTCTAAGTGAGCTCTTCTCTTGCGGGAAGCCAAATGTTTCCACGTTAAACGACATTATGGCGAAAGCTGTGGGGTGAATTCGGAATTGGGTCCTTCTGTAGAAGTATGGCCCTTGGCCCTGGCTCTCGGCGTCAGCTTGCTTGCTCGGGGCCTAATGAGTCCCAGCATTTTGTCAGGCAGCGTAGCTTGGCTCGGCTTCCTGGAAAGCATCGCTGATGGACTGCATAGAAAATATTAAGGCCACAACAACACAAGGACACGGGCTAATGCACAGCTCCACAAATGGCATGTATGTGCTCAGTATAGGGCCAGTCGACATGAATGCATCCACAAAAGAGCATTCATGGTGAATCCGCCTGCTGCCTTTGTGCTTACTTTGAGGATACATGCTTTTTCAAGTAGATGAATTGAAACATAACAGAAGACAGACCTGCTGAAACTGTATTCGTTACTAATATACATGATATACTACATGATATACTAATGTACACCCTAATACGCTGATTTAATACAATATATGCATCTATTACTGTCCAGCAGTACAAAATGTGAAAATAATTCAACAGCAAAATCGGATTGTAACCAACTTCCGATGACAAAAACTAACTTTACTCTGCCAGCTGAAATTTCCACAAATTTACCAGCCAAAATTGTATTCTTTACTAACATACACACTAATGTCAAAGTCAAAGTCAAGTCAGAGTCTTTTTATTGTCAATACTGCGATATGTACAGGACATAAAGAGCATTGAAATTGCTGTACTCTTCAAACCCTCAGTGTGGACAGTAAACATCAGGTAAAAAAAGACATTACGTAAATAAAATTCTACAGAACAAACCAAAAGAGCATTCAAAAAAAAAATACAATTAAATAAGTAACACTGTGAGAGACTCTGGTGCAAAATAGAGATGTGCTAACGCGCTAAGATGTGCTAATGTGCTGATTTAATCTAAAATCTATCCAACGGCACAAATGATTAAAATAATGCAACAAAAAAAAAGATTTCACAAAGATTTGGTATTAAAAACTTACTTTATGACAGAAACTAACTTTTCTTTGCAAACTGGAATTTCCACTGATGTATCGGCCACAACTGTATTCTCTGCTAACATACTCCCTAATGTGCTGATTTAATCTAATATATGCATTTATTACTATCCAACACCACAAACTATTACAATTCCCATAACAAAATAATCAGCTTTTATCTAAATTTCTGAGGTTTCTCTGCCAGCTAAAGCCTCCACAGATGTCTCGGCCCATACTGTATTCTTTAATGTGCTGATTTTATCTAATGCATGCATCTGTTAGCATCCAGCAACACAAACTATTTAAAATAATACAAGGAAATCTGATTTTTACCAAAAATGTCTTCTCTTTCAGGATTAAAAACTGACTTGAGATGACAAACACCAACTTTCCTCCACCAGCTCAAACCTCCACGGACGTATGAGGTTCACAGCTTAGTGCATTTTGAGACCATTCGGGTCTCTGAACAGAGAAACTGCAGGCTTTTTAGAAATGTGATACCAGCATCAGTAGCCCTTCAGCGACTGTGTTCAAGAGGGCAGCTGAAGAGACTGCTTTTCATAGTTCACTGATCTCTAAAGAGCTTGGGAAGCACAGCATTCGCTCATGGCCCTTTGCCCCGCGTGTTAGCGAGTATATTATGCTTTGTAATAGCCGCCGATGCTAAATATTCAGCAGCACATCCGAGCACAGATATTACTGCCACTGAAATCCAATAAGGAAAGCATCAAGGCTGCAGAAAGGAAGTGCAGGAGAGTGATTCAGTACGACTGGCAAAGAAGCAGAAATACACCTATAAATTTCTACGCCATGTCCATCTTTATTGTCCTTGGAAAAGGATGTCACAGCTGTCAGCGTTGAGGGATAACTCGAGGGTTCTTCTCCTGCACAAAGCTGCTCGGTTGCACTGCAGAAAGTAAACATCATCATCCATTCATCCAGACAGTGGCAATGTTTCTCAGCAGAAATAGAAACTGCGAGCGCCACAGCCACAAATTATTTACAGGTGTTGCTTGGAAAACACCTGATGGCAAAAAAAAACTAGACTAAAATTAAAATTAGATCCCTTCGTCTTCCTCCTTTCACTGTCTTTAACATTATGATATCAAAGCTGCACTGAGGCATCAATGTCAAGACGGATCAAGCTTCCTCTTTAGCTACCAAGCATGTTACCGTAGACACTGAGGCTACAGCATCGACAGTGCAATAGTCACATATCGTGCTACAGCATTTTTTTGCAGCTTGAGACGAAAATAAAAAACAGAATTTCCTCCAATTGAAGCTTTTATTTTTTCACTTTGTGGACTTTGGTGACATGCAGGCTCCACATGTGCACAAAAGAATGAGCGAAAAATCGGAGAAACACGCCAAAAAGGAGGATTCTGGTGCAAAAAGAAACACAAAAGACAACTAGAAGCACACAGGTAATTGTTACCACCACACAAGGTGGCACAACTAATTTGTTTGACCATTTAAATTCGGCACAAAGCTCCGTGAAGCCCATCCAAAGACGCGCCATTTTTGGGGCGTCTTCGCCAGTTAAACCTCTATTTTCTGCATTTTTTCTTTAATTTTGCGTTTTCCCTGCAGACGCACTCCTCTGCAAAATCACGGAGTTATTCAAGCCATCTGGTGAGAATTCCTGCATTTTTTTTTTCACATCACAACGCTCTATATATCACAGAAAAATCAAATACGACAACGCCAGCCCTGATGGAAGCGCTAACAAACGTAGCCGGAGCCACTTCAGAACAATTAACCGGCTGCAGCCTCGGTGGAAGATGCAGTTCTGATCTCCAGCAGCTGCAGATAATCTCGGCTCGGTCCCGCTGTCATTTAAACTGCATCTAAGCTACAACCTGGATAAGAGACGCTGCACTCGGCCGCCCGCCTGCACCACTTATGTGGCTCCGGCGGTTTAATGCAGTGTTTGCTGAGGGAATTCAAATGACTGCTGAGCTGAAACATAAACAGACGCGAGTAAAGAATAGCAAGTGTACGCCGTGGTCGGGTCAAAGTGAAACTAAGGAGGTACCAAACGCTACAATGTGCACCAGAGCTGCACCAAATCATCAGCTGGCTGTTCCATTGGAGTGTTATTTTTAAAGAAATCATCTAAAATCTCCTATTCTAGCTTCATAAATGTGAATATCTTCTTGTGTCTTCCCTCTTTTATGACAGTAAACAAGACATTTGAGCTGATTTCCTGACATTTTACACACCAAACAACGAATCGACTGATGAAAAAAACGGATCAACAATGAAAATAACCCCTAGTTGGACGGGTCGAAGTGAAACTAAGCAGGTACCCAGGATCACAATGTGCACTAGAGCTGCAGCCATTGATCAGTCAGGTGTTCCGTTTGAGTGGTTTTTGAAGCCATAACAGTCTAAATTCTCAGATTTCAGCTTCATAAATGTCAAGATTTTCTCGTTTTCCTTCCTCTGCGACGGTAAACTGAATATCTTCATGTTGTGAACAAAACAAGACACTAGAGCTTTGGGAAACAGTCACTTTTCACCATTTTCCTACATTTTACAAACCAAAAAACTCATCAAATGATCGAGGAGATAGTCAACAATGACAATAACCCATTAGCTGCAGCTTTAATCTACACTGTGTCCAAAGGAATGGGTTATACTGCAAAACTTCAGGCTCCTTCCGTGCATCTTTAAGGAATAGTTTGGAAATCGAGGACATACATTTGCATTTTTTAACTGATATCGCTGTTAATTCTGTACAGTAATGAAGCCTCTCTCAGCCGTGGTGTTATATCTTGTTTTTATCAAGCTGTGTGAAAACTACTGTGTAAAAAGAAAAAAAAAAAGTGACACATCGTGGTGCTTTTTTTTTTTTTTTTTAGGGAGCTTCATGCCACACTGAGCTCCATCATACAGACATGAGAGGCATTAATCTCTTCATCTGACTCACAGTAAATGGGCATATTTTGCAAAGTGATGCACTACTTTTTAAAACAACTGCAGCCACGACAGAGTTTTAAGCTTTTGAGGGACGTCTTCTAGCGTTTCCCATCTGAATTTCCTGTTTAAATGCCACATGTGAGGTGACCTGGTAGCAGATCGATGAGGATACAAACCACGTGATCCCTGATCTGAATCGAGCTGAACCTTTACTGCAGATCATTTCTAGCCTCCTCTTTCCTCTGCTTTGACCAAACAAAGGCAGAAAAGCCCCAAAATTATCTAAAAAAAAAACCGAAAGGAAAGAAATTCTGGCACACGAGATGGAAAAATCCTGAGTATTAGAGCCACTGAGATGCTGTTCATCAAGTTACAGCTACTTTTACAGAATGTGGGTCAAAATTTTAATTTTCGCATAAATTATACAGCAAGTTTAGAACTTCTTCAAGCTACTTAGAAATGCCGGATCTCCCTCGTTTTGCTGGAGGGGACAGATGTGTACTCTGTGTAGGAGCTTAGGGACTATTTTCTGGGATTTAGCCTCTCAAAAGTGGAAAAAAAACATTTTGGAACAGATCTTGAGCGCTTTATTTTTTTCAATTTTAAACACCCTCTGCTTGAAATGCATTTAAAAATATATTTGGTTTCTTAATTTTATATCTCACGTTTGCCGTCTAAGGGCCAGATGTGGTTTCACCTGGCAGGACCTGGCCTCTGAAGATGGCACCAGGATGAAAATGTCAAATTTTACATAGTTTCATTAATAAAAGATCAAAACATTGGACATACAGTGCACAAATGTTATATTAATCAACATTAAGAGCACAATGTGGTGTTTAAATGATGTTAAAAATGAAAAATATATCTATTTTCAATTTTTTAAACAAACTAATGAAATCTCTTCACATTTTGAAGGGACCTGAGACCTCAAATGCAAGCAAAATATACACTATAAGGCATGTAGGCATAATATTTGGGATTTACCCATCATATTATTTGATTTTTCACCAGAAAATAGAAAAAAATGGTTAAAAAAATGGAAAATTGTTATGAAATAGGCCAAAAATCACACTTGTGTCACGTAAAATACATGTGTTTAACTGTTAATCTTGCATAAACCGTTATATTATGAAACATGTTGCAGACGTTCCAACCTTACAAGTGCATTTAGGCAGTTATATGACTAGAACCTACTTCAGACCCAAGTATAGAGCAGCAGCATCGTGCACTGCGGGTCTAAGAGGCTCTTATTGTGAATTACCACCAGAAAAACCACCAACAAAAGAAACATTCTTCTTTGAGAACACATCGAAGAGCAAGACTGAGTTGGTACACAACGAAGATGCACTAGACTTTGCTGCACATGTGCAACCGCAATGAGAATCTGCTCCCTGCCGTTTTATGAACTCGGCATGTACGTGGTGCAAATGGTCGCATGTTTTTGAAAAAAATCCTACTAATAGCACAGAAATTCTGATCTGACACTTAAAAATGTGACATCTAAGTGTGTGGAAGTCGTTTTCTTTCCAATATTCTGCACGTTTGCAGCTCCAAACGGCGACGTGAGGCGAACTAAGCAAAAAAAAAAACAGTGCATCTTCTGACAGGGTGTTGACCGCTGCTCTTCTAAGCCATAAGCAGAATAAACGTGCACTTTTTACTCAAAGCCGACTTTAATTATGAAAAATTGGAAATCTGCAGGGGCGCGTCTCGAAAATGGAGTTCATTGTCTACCAAAGGCGGGAAAAACATGCACAATTGCACCTCATTTTCATTTTGATTGGAGGCGGGTTGGTGCAGATTGGCCTTTTCTAATATCCTCGGCTCCGACAGAATCAGCACGACGGCCAGCTTCCACTCAGTGCAGACAAACAGGAGCATTACACGTACAGAATCTTAAAAAAAAAAAGGGAGACACCGCATCTCACCCGAGCTGCATCCGAGGCTCTATTATGTTTATCTGACTGCTGCAACATGGGAAGAAAAAAATAAAAGTGAGAGCTTGGCTTTCTGCGGTCACGTTTGCTGGCAGCCGCTTCCGTTTTCCCCTGGATTCCTTTAAAATGCACCACCAGAGGCGAAGAAGAGGCGCAACTTCATCCAAGACAAGATACTGTACGCCGTTTAATCTGCGGCCGCGTTCACATCCCGGTCACACACCTCCCTTTATCTGGCAGGACGAGGGTGAAAAATACGACAACAAAACAGCCTGGAGCCTCGGTATTGTAATTCGCTGACCATAACAACAGGAGTCGTTTTTCTCCTGGCCTTTACTAATAGGATAAATGCCTCTGGGTAATTTCTAAATGAATTCCTCGGGCCAAAGCGGGTTCCCCTGGCCGACTTAAATCACATTTGATATAGAAGGATTATCCCTGATTGAGTTTATGGCAGAAGGAGCTTGTGACAAACTGCAAGGGAAAGCTCAGAAGTTGTCCAGACCTCTGTGACACCTACATCCACCTGTGCATTCCAGATATGCAGGGTGCAGATCTCGCCCCTGTTAGACAGCGTTGTCTCAACTCCACCGAGTGCAGGAGCTCCCCTATCCTGTCTGCTCGGAGACGACTAAAGCCCTTTAATCCCCGCCTTGATTCGCGATAGCCTGCTCGGTTTTGCAAATGTCACCCGAACGGGAGGAAGCGAGTCCTGCTCCTCTGGCCACACATGTTAATACAATAACTGGATCCATTTAGGAACAGAAGCAGCCCTTGGGTATCCGTTTATACGCACCAGGCATCCGTGTGGAGACCTGTGAGGGCTGACAAGTGTGTAAATATGGATGGGAGAGGGATACAATGTGAGAATACAACAACTGCCGGGTCTGAATTGTCAGTCAGGGTCATCAGCAGTAAAAAGAAAACCCACGTAAATACACGGATTCAATATTCAGTCAGTGACTTTTTGTTGCAAGGAGACGGCACAGTGTCCCTCACAACCGGTGCTCCACTTCACAGCCAAGGGTGCAGCACTTCACTGGAACAACACATGGGACTTGTGATGAGTAATGCTTTGCTGTCTGGAGGAGTGCAGGCTACAAGTTGCGCACATATACACACACACATCTGTAGGACACAATAATAGGATTTTTTTAAAAATACACTTTAAGCCACAGAAGAGGAGATGCAATGAGTGCACTTGGATGCGCACAGTGGAGGGTGTCAGCTGGATGGCTGCACCATTTAAGGAGTGTTTGCATGTTTTGTTTTGTTTTTTTAACAGATTATGTGTTTGTACATCCATGCCGGCCACTCCTTCACTATTTCTCCAAACCTGCTCTGTTTCTGTCCTCAGCTCTGACACATTGAAGTTTCCCCTTCTCGCAGGAGCGCTTGCGCACAACGTGAGCGCCGTACACACCATTCTGGAGCTAAAAGGGCTGCCAGCGAAACTGATGATCCCCCTCCTCATTCATTCATGATAGGACAAGTGGCCCCTGCGCCGTGTCAACTCCTGCCTACAACCGAGCATGTCACCAAATCACACAAAAAAAATAAATAAAAACCCAAGCGGACATGGGAGTCAGCGTGGCGGCTGCTTCCACCACCGCTGCCCGGGCTGCGCTTACCTCCCCCCGGCCGCTCGCAGCTCCTGTCCCCCCGGCGTTCGTCCTTGTGTCGCTTCGGCGCTGATTACGTATGAATGCTGTCTTTATCCCGCAAAGACTGCTGTTGCATTTTACAGCAGAAAAAAAAAACAACAAAAAAAAAAGAAAAGCACCGACAGTGTGCAGCGAGGAGCGGCTGCGCGCTGCTCGGTAACCGGCCTGTCCGTGCTCGGCTCCGCGCGTCACCAAGTGGAGTGGACAGGACTTGGCAGACGCGTCTTTCTATGCTCGCAGCGCGGCGGCGGATTCTGAGATGTAAGCGGCTGCCTGCACGGACTGGCACACCGTGTGGCCACTTTACTCCCGATGCTGCTCCTCCCCTTCCACTTTGTTTGGCTCACTCCGGCCCTGCAGCGCCTCCTAGCAGACGCTGTGTGGAGGCGCACCGGGCCGCAGGAGCTGCAGAGTCCTGGGATCATCAGGGGACATCAGGGGTGTGAATGAAGGCCCACATTTGGTCACTCCTTACTCCAGTATTCATATTTCTCTCTGGTGCAGCATCAACACATTCAAACCTGTGTGTTCTGAACACTTTTGAACATCTGAATCTGTGCAACATCAGTGTTTCTATTATCTGGTAGGAGAATATGTGCAACTTAGATACAATCTGTGCAATGTGGTGGGCGCAAATTATAATTTTTCCACTTCCAGATTAAACTGTGCAACATCTGCATCTCCACATATGGAAGAATCAGTCCAATATCAACAGCACTTGTGAATATATCCTGTCTATTCTTAATTCCTCCTCCTCCTCCACTGTTGGATTACTGGTTTCTACAGGTGGAGATTTGCACAAATGTTCATTGTGCATTTCTTTTCATTTACAAGAGCGCTAGATTTTCTCCTGCTGCAGCATCATGGCATTATTTATTACGCAATATATATTATTTACTCTGCAAAACTTTATTTTTTTAACTTGCATTTGTCGTGCTTGAATAAATGCCATGTTTTTGTGGATGAATTTCTTGAGAGGCGTTCACAGCTTCATGGGACATTTGTATTTGTAATGACAGTTTAGGCTTTCTATTCTAGCAGCAGGTGGTAGTTAATTAGACTCTATTATTCTTTTCTTTAACTCAAATTACTTTTAAAAATACATTTTGATTTTATTTGGCAGCGACTCTCTAACTCTCTTTAATGCACTCTGGTATTTTGGTGCTTTTATTATTTAATGTGTCCGTTTCCATCCATCCATCATCTAAACACCGCTTCATCCTCTGTAGGGTAGAGGGGGGGCTGGAGTCTGTTCAAGCCGACTTAGTTCAGCTGGACAGGTCACCAGTTTATCGCAGGGCCTCACAGAGAGACAGACAACCAAGCACACTCACATTCACACCTACGGACAATTTAGAATCACTAATTAAGGCAGGGTTAAGGCCGGGGTTCGGACTAAGGGCCTTCCAGCTGTGAGGCGACAGTGCTAACCGCTGCACTGCTCCAACCCGAGGAACTCGAGGAAGGCTGCTCCAGAAGCTTTGGAGCAAAGTCTCCACACATGTAAACAGATGAAAGAGCTTTAGAGTCAATCCTGTGTTTACCAGGTAGCCAGTGCAGGGATGTGAGTTACAGTTCATCATCTGTCTGGTTCCAGTTGGAGCTGCAGACAAGAGCTCCATTAATTTATACTAAGATACACTATATTTTGCCTTTTATCTTTTGATATGTCTCCATGTTTTACTTCTCTGACCCTCTTTTTTGGGTTTGTCTCTTTTCAAAGCACTTTGTAAAGTCGGTTTTTAAGGTGCTGTATAAATAAAGTTACTAATATAAGTATATGTTTTCCAGCACACAGCATCTCTACAACACAACTGACGTCCTGAAACAACCAAGCATACTGGAAATGAAAATGAGCAGAGACCAGAAATGACTAGTCAGGAACACACTGAGGCTCAGAGGGTTAATAAAGTTCTCGTTGTCCCTGTCTTCCTGAAGGACTCAGTGAAGTTGGAGGACAGAATCAGACACCCAGAGCTGTCTGGAAATGTTTCTTAGACGACAAAGGGTCAGTTGTGGACATTCAAGTTCCTGACTGCAGCTCTGACTGACATCCAGCAGCCAGCAGTCCATTTTCATATTTCTCTTGTCAGCTGTTACATTGTGTTATTTGAATAAAGCTGCATTTTAAAGTGACCTTTTATAGTCACCGGTCAAAGGAGAGTCTCTGTTCTGGTCACAGTATCTGATCAACGTCTGTTAAAGCCACAGCTGACGAGTGCATAGATTAACTCAGTGGTTGACAATTTGCCACCAGTCGAGCTTCATTTAATCCTTTTATAGACATAATATAATAAAAATAAGTCAGAAAACAAGACCGTTTTTATGCTGCGGTTAGAGCTCTGCACAGTTTATGATCACAATATGTCCAAGTGCAACATCCAGATCACAGGAGCTGCAACTTTTTGATGAAATAAACCAAAAATACCTTTGAAATCATATCAGTATCATTCACAATATTACATTTTTATCACCATGCCGGTGACACTATATTATTTTCTCCACTAGTTTCTGCAAAATCAGTTTCAGTATCATGTACAGTGTTTTATTTTCCTTCATATTCAGGTGCATATCACTTTATTACCTTAGTATCATTGCCAGTATTGCATCTTACTTTTTAATTCTAGTCTTATTTTAGCTTAAATATTATATTTCAGTAATGTGTTGTACTTTGCATTTCTACCGGTTACTGCCTTCCTAGTTTATGTAATTTTGTATTTGTCTAAGCAATCTCTGGAAAAATCATTTCCCTTGAGATCAATAAAGTTTTATCTCATCTTATAAATTAAGCATACAACTCATGTTATCCAGGTGTAAGAAAACACACATGTTTGGTACAGACATCATCATTTTTATATTTTTCTGAAGTGAACAAAGAAACTCTGCTCTACTACACTAAAATAAAGAGCCATATCAGACCCACAGTCTCCGCCAGAACAGAACAGTCATACCATGATTTTGTTCTCATATCCATCAGCCCTGTATGACGTATTCTTACAGAAGGTCTCCAGTCCCATCCAGAGGTGCTCTGACGCTGCTTGGTTTTCAGCCTCGGTCCTTCAGGGCCCAAAGCTCTGCTGCCTCTCCGTCCTACCTGGCGGTTAAATGCTGGTAATTACATTCACTTAGCGTCCTGGTTGTAAATCAGCTCCTGATTAGATGGCGAGAATGAAAATCAACACGGCTCTCTCGGGCTTCATCCAAATTGCCTAAAATCAATGTCTCCCCCCCTTTTTTTTTGCTCCTCCAACCGCTTCTCCATGAACACAGTGCAGCGGTGTGACGTGGTCAAGCTAAGAAACAATTACATGGAGTCAGGAGCAGACAGAGCACAGGCCTCCTTCACCAGGGACGTCTGTCACAGGGGGAATAACACAGACGGAAACAATAAGCGAACCAATTCTATTTCCAGGATGCTTTTTTAACATTTAGATAATTCGACTTTATCTTGGCTGCCTCTGAGACAGGAAACTTGTGGGGCAATTAACTCAGAGGGGAACCTTCTAATCCACAGTGTTCCATATCTGCACAACCTGCTAAAACTTTCAATTTACTGCCTAACAGGGTTCTTCTCACCTGACGGATTATCAGCCTGTCAGTGACACATTATAGAATGAACTAGCCTATTGGTTTCCTGCTGTAAAGCTCCTTTACAGCCTCTTTTTGTACTGTTTGCACCACTGATGGACAGATACAGATGCTTGCTTGATTAGTTCTCCTCTCAGGATGTTGTAGGCTTGTACAGTTTTCTCAATCAACAGCTCCATCAGCCAGTATAACATTTTCTATCCCCCAAAATGTTCTTTGTTTCCATAGATTTCACTAAAGTTTCAACAGTCAAGTGATTTGGAGGCAAAACATTTCAATTTTAAGGATGCTGAATTTGACAAAACTAATCAGAAGCTGATTCATATCGTTGATATAATTACTCGGCCCACTGAACACCAAATATAACATTAATCTGCACATTAGTACAAAGAAAGTAATCATTCAGTAATTATGGAGTTTTTTTCCCATCAAGTTTGTACTTCATAAGTAAGAATTAAAACAACAGCAATACATTTAAAGTCCCAGAAATAATGGGATTATTACTACTGAGTCACTACTCTGCAGTAATCGAACTATACAGGGTAAAAACAATTGTCTTTAAAGGTCTAGTATAAAACACTTCCACAGTAAAATGCAAAAACAACTAGATCAGTGTTGATTTAAAGAAAAATATCCTATGGAATATCCTTTAACATGAGATAAGACAAAACTTTATTAAACCTGAAGAAAATTTAATTTAATTTCATATTAAATAAATAAATATTCAAATGAAATGAGTAATCATGGTTATGAATTAAATCTTGAAATGAATAAATGAGGCAAGAAACTTATAAATAAATGTGACAGTTTACAAAATAAAAGTTTGTTTTTAAAAGGAAATATTCTATTTATTTCAGGGCACTTTTAGTTCTTAATGCCGCATTTATTTATTTTCTGGATTCATTTCATCACCATTTTTATTGTATAATTTCTGCTGCATTTTTTAAAATTTATTTCATAGCAATATTATGTAGTTCATTGGAGTATTTGTTTCTTTACTTATTTAATTAATTATTTATTTGTATGCTGGTTCGTTTGTCTGTTTGTTTTATTGTTTAATATGAAATTTAATTTGCTGTTGTTGTTGCTGTTATAATAATAATATTTATTTTTATTATTTTTATTATTTTTATTATATATATTGACACAATCTGAATACATGTGACTAAATAAAATGCAATTTAATGCATGAGCTTGTCTGTGAGTCTAATTTTCTGCCTGAGATTTCCATCAGTAACGGTAGTGAAGACGACAACCTCCTATTAAAGAAGCAAAGTAACTAAAAACAAAACAGGACATTTACAAGAACCTGTGAAAAGGTTCTTAATGATTGTGATGCTAATTTGATTTTAAAAGATACAACTTACAAGTGAACTTGAACCTTTTTGGATAATAAATGCAAACATATCCATGTTTTGGTATAAGTGTGTTGAAACTGAGGTTATCTAGCATCTCTTTACCTGGACTGCGGTGGATTCTGCAGGCTGGTGCGGTTCTTGTGCTCTTCTCTTCACTCTGTATGTGACAGAAAATGTGTGAACAGCAGTAATTGGGCTCCGGGGGGCAGCGAACACAAAAACAAATCACATCTATGAGTTTTCATCTCACCGTCTGTAGATTTCTTCACTGTATAATCCAGAATGAACCACAAACAAAAACCAGGACTAAGCTTACTGCATGCTGAAGTCGTGTGTTAAAACTTCTTTTTCACTTTACTGATGTTTTCATTCACTTCCACAGACTATCGGTCAGCTCCTGCAGATCTAATATTTACTGCAGGTGATACATCAGCCCAGTTGTACTCTAAACCTCGATGCCACTTCTTTTACCAGCTGTGCAGAACTGCAGCTTCAGTGCATTTATCTTTGTTGGTGCAGCATCTGACTCCATCGACCCCAATGCTGCCTTAAAATACAACTTCTGTTATTGTTTTGATCACAAGTGGCAGAAATGTAATTGTTTTAAGGCAGCAGACCAGAGCTCTGATGCTTTGCAGTTGTTTTCTACTGAGGCGGCCAGTGCCTCCATAGTTGGGCCTTTTTTCTGCAGCGGAGGGTGTAGACATGAACTCTTATAGTTCATCTTCAACCAGAGCAGGAGTCTAATCAGCCTGCAGTGAAGAGAATGTGTATAATACATGATTTAATAAGAACATAAAGTGAAAAATTAAACAAGAAATTCATTTGGCCATTTTAATGCCAGACAGTTAATATAATAAGAATAATAGTAGAGTTTGTCTGTATAGCACTTATCAAAACTAGCATTACAATGTGCTTTATAACACATAGGGAAAACTATATATGTGAAATGCACAGTTATGTGAAGCGGAATAAAAAGTAAAAACGTTGTATGATAAAAGAAATCATCATACAAAACATCAGTATTAAAATAAAAGGCTCATTTAAAGTTAAAACAGAGCAATGCCAGACTCACGTGCAAGAATTAAAAACAGTGTAACCTGACAGCTAAGAACAAACAACAATTTAAAGAAACTGTATAAAAAAAACCGTCTAGAATTGATTTATAAGAATAATGAATAATAATCAGAATAACAAACTTTATTTATGTAACACTTTTGTGAACATGTTCACACATGCTTTATGAAAACATGAAAATAAAACCAGACTAGGCAGATAAAATGAGAATAAGGTGAGGCATCAATAAGAATCAGTATAAGCTATCACTAATACATTCGAATGAATCATTGTAAAGGTCATGGAAGAGCAAAAGGTGCTTGTTACAGTGTTTGGTAGTTAAATCAATAACAATGCAATATATTTTAAGGGTGGACATGGTCATTATAGCACTGACGTTGGTGACATCGTGTTATTCCCAGAATAACTCTGTCTAATTTACACCTTAGTGGAGGTCTGAGCTGCCACAGGAAGTGAAACCACCTCTGTGGGCTTGCAGCAGTTTTTAATTTGGTGTTGAAAATGAAATTAAATAAGTTAATAAAGAAATTGAAAAAGACTGCCAAAAATGTTATTTATAAATTTTTTTTAGTATTTTTGAAAAAAATCTATAAAATTACACAAACAGACAAGTGTAATGTAAAATGACATTAAAAACATGCAGCTATGAACAACTATAAAAAAGTAATTGAAAATTTAATTTTTGTATCAAAAAGACATAAAATTCAAAATGTATTACAATTTCGCAAATATGAAGTATTTTATTTAATAGATGAAACTGTTAAGTTCAAGTTTATTGCTGTAAATACATCAATTAGTGATATGCTATTTATTATATATATATATTATAAATACAGAAGTTTCCAAACAAAAGTGTTGAATGAATGTGTTTTCATATATGTGTGCTGGTTTTTTTTGTGTGAACGTTTGTTTAATAATATCACAAGTGGTAATTATCAGTCAAAATTATATACATCTTTGGTCATTATATCTGTCTAAAGCAGTTAACTTAAATATAATATATACATACTTTATACCTCATGCAAAATAATTTGTAAACACAGAAATAGATGGTTGTTTTTCAGTTTTGGTTTTTTTGTGCGTCCAGCTGCAGGAAATATTACAGTTTAGTTTAGTTTTACAGTTCAGAAATTGAACTGTAAAACCACTGCACTGTATTTTTACAGTGCAATGGAGTAAAAAGTACACAGAGTACTTAATCACATTCCACCACTGCAGTACCAATCATGTTTTTATTTTATCAATAGTCAATCACAGTAGGTTCAAATTTGTATATATAGAGTGTAAAATGAGCGCCTCACTTTGGTGTAGCTGAGTAAAAATCTATTATGTTCCCTTGCACACAACTTAAGCGTATGCACTCCAGAACATACGCTGGGGTAAAATACTTGAGTGCTCTCCACGGCCGAGACATCCAGCGTTGCATCAAAATGTCACACTCGGCAGAAGAGATAGTGCTCCTTATCAAGGGTCAAATTCTATTTTGCAGTAATTTCAGGAGTCTTTCAGCTGTGCCTTTCAGCCATGGCAGCGTGTGAGATGGTGTGCAATGGTGTGTGCTAATTTGTTGTAGGACCCGGTGAGTCAAATCTGAGCCTGCAGGTACCCGGCTGGAATTAAAAAGGACTTTTACATTGTGCAAATAAAGCCGCCTATCTCAGATCTTGGTTTTACGCAACGACTCCCCCGCAGGAAAATGAGTATCATGTTCAGTGACGGAGCAGCTCTCTGGGGCTATTCAGCGGTGATAGGCTTATTTCTGGTGGAAAAGGGGGAGGACGCAGGGTGAGGAGGGTGATGAGGGTTTGTGCAGTGCAGCGCCACAGTTAATGGCAGCCTTGATAAAGACGCAAGATGTGGAAGAAGCAGGGAACAACAATGGGCCATTGTTGTGCGATAATTAACAAAATTGTAGCGTATCTGTATCTGCAGTGACAGCAAGAAGATTACCTAAGAGGGTTCTTCAGTAAGAGATGTTTGTTATTGGAGCTTATGTCCATTCTTCTGTTAGCTAAACCAGCTTTATCTTGCAGAGGGTTGCAGGATATGGAGCCTATTCAAGCTGACATTGGGGCGAGAGGTTGACAGGTCACCAGTTCATCACAAGAACCAACACAAAAAGGACAGAAACTCGCACTAACATCCAGTTTAGAATCACCAATTAACCTGCCATGCATGTTGTTGGACTGTGGGAGGAGAAAAAACCCACGCAGCTACATAGAAAACATGCAAATTCCACATAAAGACACCAGCTGAGCAGCAGGTTTGAACCTCCCTGCTGTGAATCTGGAATATATTACCAAGGCATGTTGAATTTAACAGGAAAAAATAGGAATCGAGGAATTTACAAGAACTAATGGGACTTGGCAAGACCTGTTTGACATGACTTCCTCTATTTTTCTTTTGTTTTTTAAGTATACATTTTCTCACAATGTCTCAGTTGCTATTGCACAGCCTTGAGGGACAGTCACTTTGCACATACTATATGAGGATGTGACAAATAAAAACTCTTGAATCTTGAGCTAACAATTGGACTCAAAGGGAACTAAAAAGGCTGCTAAGCTGAACACACACTGATCAGCCACAACATCATGACCACTGACAGGTGAAGTTGAATAACATTGATCATATTGGTAATATGTGGTGTTCTGATGGAAAACCTTGGATTTTAACATCCATGGTGATGAGACTTAGACACCCAAATAAACATTGTCCCACAACAAGAACACTCCCTCATACAAATGGAAATCCCAAATGTCACTGGCCTACCCCTGCAGGAAAATGCACCCCGCTACATGGAAACAACATCAAACAATCAGGAACATGTTGAGGAACATGACAATGACCCAACATGTTGATTTGACCTCCAAATTTCCTACACCCGGTTCAAGGTCACTCAGCTTTGTGCTGGATTTACACGTGCCATTTTCCTTCCTTTTCTTAATGATGGATTTAACTGGACTTCAAGAGATATTCAGTGACTTAAAAAGAATTTATGCTTTACAATAACCTTTTTACAGAGCTGCCTGGAACTTCTTTTGTCTTCATGGTGTAGTTATATCCAAGAGTGCTGATTCACCAGTGACTGGACCTTCCAGATACAGGTGTCTTAATACTAAACACAATCACTGCACTCAGCTGATCAACATTTCACAAATTTTATGACTTTTAACACCAGTTAGTGACAATTAGTCATGTAAAAGGCAGTCGATATGCAAACACTTTATATTTTTCATTAATTACCATGACTTTGTTGAAATCAGTTTTCACTTTGACATGAAAGAGTCTTTTTTTGTAAATCCTTGTCAGTAAGACAAGGCTGACCAAACTTCCTGTTTTCCCAGGACATGTCCTGTCTTCACATCCATCCTGGCCGTCCTGCTGGTTTTTTATAAAGTGATGAAAATGTCCTGCTTTTCATTGTTTTGAAGAACGATGAAGCATAAAACTAAAGATGTAGATATTTTTAGTTAGGTTTTGTAAGTTTGTGAGAGCTTTTTAGAGAGCCTATCTGAATTTGTGTCTTTGGTTATAGACAGTATTTGGTAATATAACAATTTTCTATCCATACAAAGGAGGCACACTTTGAATGTGTTGAAACTATGAGGCATTTTTGAGTAAACTTCTAGTATCATTTGAGTATCTCATTGCCGGACCGAGTGTCCTGGTTTTCGGTAATCAAAATATGGTCACACTAAGTAAGACCGAATCTAATTAAACTGACCATGATTTAGTGTTGGAATGTAATAAAATTAAATTAAATTGAATGAAATTAAATTACATTAAAGGGGTTGGTTCAGGTTATGTGTCATTGTTTAGTCAGCTTGACCAAAAATAGTGCAGGACATGCCAACCTAATTATAATGCAAGTTATTTACAATTAAAAAAAAAAAATCATGTGAATTGATAAAACTGATCCTGACTATAGTGTTATTATGTTGATAAAGAACAAATGGTGTTGAAATGTTTTTATTCCTGAAGATACTTGGTCAAATGCAATTCAGAAAAGCTTCAGACTCGTTAATATTCACTGCAAAAACCAGACACCATCATGCCGAGGTATGTAGCCGTACATTCTCCTGCAGGGCTTCACAGTCAGCTCATTTTACAGCTGAAGAAAGGTGAGCGGAGGGATGAGAGAGGATGAGAGAGATTCCTGCGAGCTCTTCAGAGTCCAGTGATGAAGACGAGGAAATCATTTTCAGATAGAAGGAGGACGGTTCTTCTTGGATCGGAAGTCCAAAAAAAGCCACGGGTTTGAAGTCGTGGTAGGTTTAGACAGAAACGGTCAAATCAGTTAAAAAGCTACTATACATGATGTGAGTGTCTCTTCATCAGATGGAATATTAACACCTCAACAGGGTGATGCATCCTGGGAGATCCAACTCATAAAATACGAAATATACTTGGAAAAAAAAGGAGTGGAAGTGTTTTTGCTTAAATGCAAACGAAGTAAATAGTAACTTTAAATTATTTTGACAACTTATTTACCATATCCGCCCGTTGAAGGGCCAATTTTTTGCGCATTTTTATCTGTGATTCTGAATCGATGCTCGACTGGGTGTGAAGTGGAGCAAAGTAGAGTTTAATGAATGAACCGAAGCAGAATCTCTGGATGTATTTTTAATCAGACTAGACGGTAAATAAACAGCCTGCAGGTTCTTCCACTGCACATATATGGCCACTGGGAAATTTTTATACACTTTGCATTTAAGCACAAATCTTAATAAACAAGTTGGACTCCTTTTGCAAAAGTTACTGCTCCATTAAAAACCGTGCAATAGAAGAAATAAGAGCTGCATAGTTCAGATGTGTCATTTATTGTGTGTATAATCATGCATGGGTGGATCTGATCTACTCTCAGTTTAATTAAAGCTCTACCTGTTGACCAAATTGGACTTGGGTGCCTGACACTGTTTTAAAAAGACATTGTTAACATGCCATTTTCTATAAGCTGGAAGATACATCAGGAGTAAAATAAGCATTAAACTTGAGACACTTGCAGGCTGTAGCTTTCATTATTCTTCTGCAGAAAGTCATTTTACAGTGTTTAACCAGAGTTGCAGGTGTGTTTTATAGCTGTTTTAGAGCAGGGAGGGATTAATTTCATGGGAAAAAAAGCTGCTAAATATGCAACTCTGATACACAGAGATGAGTTTTTGGTGGTTTAATCAAACACCAGAGAGGGACTTCAAAAGAAAAACCACACTAGAAGCTGAGATTTTAGAGATACAAGATGCTTTTTTCCAGATAACAGTTCAGAATGAACGGTGCTATTTTAAGCACCGAGACAGTAAATTACACGTTCAAACCAAGAAGTGATAATTATCTTTCCTGCAGTTTTTCTTGGTGAATTTTAGACTAATATATAATATCTCCAGTCTGCAGCAGCTACTTTGGGAGATTTGCAATGTAGTTTTAGACAGAACTAGAGAAAAGAGGAGAGTCGACACATTTATCCTATTAGGAGGCATCGAAGGCGACACCGAGTCTGTGTTTATCCATTATGAAATCCATATCTGGCCAGGAAACGAGACAGCAAAAGGTTCAGTCTCCGAACAAACTTCAAAATCACCGTCTGACCACCAAAGAAGTCGTTAAATGATTAATTAGCTGCCACGCGTCTCTGATCAGCGTAGGGAAGTGTGAATGAACGTTAGCATCCGCAGCAGGGCATACCCAGGGCATCTTTAACAAGGAACACACAACATCAAGCCGAGTGAAAAAATTCATATTCAGGACGATTCTCTCCCGCGAAGAGATTAGAGCAGCAATGCCAAGTTTTCAGAAATGCAAATGTTGCTAAAGGGAAGGGCCTTTGGGTGGAGGAGCTTGGCCTGCGTTAAATCATAATGACATTTATGCCGCTCACCCGCGGAAAATATCAAAGTATTTTCGGGCTTGTCTTTGTTTAAGACAGATTTTTTTGATGTGAAACAGTCCTCCTGTCTGCTCCTTACCTTCCTGTGCTCGTCAGGTTGAACAGCTGCCATTCTCATGGATGGCATTAAAGTGGCAGTTCTGACCAGAGCCGGCTCTACCCAAAGTGGGGCCCAAGGCGAGATGTTATATGGTGCCCCCCCCTCCATCTCAGTCATCCAGGTCATGGTTGTCCTCGTAGTTTCAATCGTAGCATCTGGATTGCTTGAGTTTCTCGAAGACGTTTCACCTGGTGAAACATCGATTGAAACTACGAGGATTTACATCTTACGAAAGAAATCGAATAGCATTGTTTTGCAGTAATATTAACCGGGCATTGCTTAACATTTGAATCAATGTGAGCTTTTCCATTTTAAGAGTTGATAGTAAAAACTACTTTTAAAATAATTACATTGAAGGTGAAATTTTTCCCAATTTTGTGGTGCCCCCTTGAGGCCTTGGCGCCCTTAGCATTTATTGCATTTATTAGCTTATATTGCCGGCTCTGCTAAAAATATCTAACTATTTCCAGGCTTGTCTTTGTTTAAGACAGATTTTTTTTGATGTGAAACAGTCCTCCTGCCTGTTCCTTATCCTCCTGTGCTCGTCAGGTTGAATAGCTGCCATTCTCAAGTGGCTTTTTTATATGGCTTTCATTAAAGTGCCAGTTCTGACAATAAACCCTGCAAAACGCCTCACAATGTCCCTTAATGTCTGCAGTTTGAGGTGCGACTCGAGAGAAAACAAGAAACTGTATTGTCACTTTCCTCCTCCACTGCGGTCGCCTGGAAACCAAAACAATTAGCAGGACTATTTCTGTCGAGATGACCACAAACTCACACTCCTCCTGCCGCAGGTGGCAAAAGGCTTGTTTCCAATTAACAAGTCTAATTACATCACAACTCCACAGACTTGTCTGATTGTGGGCTGGTGCTGTTTTAGTGTTTGTGTGCGTTTGAGTATTCATTCCAGACCGTGAGTGTTTTTTGGGGGTCAGGGGACAAAACGTAATGTCTTACTTGGCTTGATAATTGGCATGAAAAGTTAAATACAGAAACACTGAGTCTCTGATGTTTCAGAGACATAACTAATACACTATCTGCAGTTTGGTCACACAAAGATGCAGATTTATCTACTCAACCCGTAGATAATTAACCGTTATTATTTTTCCAAATGCTATCTTGTTTATTTTTTTAATCTGTTTATATCAAAGCTGACATTTCCAAATATGAATCGTGCGTAAACTGTTGCAATAGGAAAAGCAGAAGGTTGTTATAATCAAATAAATATGAAGCAGCAGCATTTTTGGAATAAAATGTTTTTATTTGTAATGTAAAAAAGGGGGTTGATCATAGAGTTGAACCCACAGATGGTTATCACCACAGAGCCCCCCCTTTTTTTTATTGTTGCTGCCTGTTCTGTTAGCTTTATTTGCAATGTAACGCCTTAACATGCACTGTAAAACAAATAAATACTGTGAAAATCTGGCAGCAAAGATGCCAGAAAATATGTTTAAAAAAAACTGTGTAACACTGTAATGTTCAAACACATTTTTTTATGTTCTGTTGTTTTATTACAGTCAAATGCAAACCACTATTTTTTTATGCATATATAATTTTTTTTTCTTTCAAATAGCGTATACTGTATATGTTGAATATTTATATTTTCTGCTGGTTTAAAAACAGTAAATAGAATGTAATATTGCAGTCAAACATTGTAAAAGAACAAATTACTTTTCTTTTTTTTAAAAAGGACAATATTTACATTTTTGGCCATTTTTTGTTTGTTGTTTTACATTTGTGCACAAATTAATTATTTTTTAAATGTAGTTTTACTGGTTATTATCTATGAAATAACAAGAGTGAACATCTGTAAAATAACAGTAAACTGTGAAATAAAAATTACAATAAAAACTAATTTAAAATATTACTTTACAGTGTGGCTTTGCTTCACTATAACAAATTTTCCTGTAAAATTACACTGAAATAGTGACAGCTGTATTTGAACTGTAATATCCCCCAACAGTTAATTAACCTCAACATGTTTTTGGATTGTGGGAGGAAGCTGGAGTACTGGTGAAAACCCTGCGCTGCACAGGGAGAACATGCAAACTCCATACAGAAAGATCCCAGGCGTCCGGACATGAACCAGGGATCTTGTAGCTGTGAGGCGACGCTGCTAACCCCCGAGCCACTGTGCAGCAAGTTTTTTTAAATTTTTTATTTATTTTGCTTTTGTTTTACTAGAGTTGCCATTAAAACACTGAAAATGTCCTGCTTTCTTTAACTGTGGACAAACTAATCATTTGTTAAACTGTGGGACAAAGTCTGTACTGAGCTGCCAGTGCTTTTTCAGCTATTTCACTGATTTACTTCAGTGTATAACATCCCGCTGACATACTGTCAGTTGATCTGTGTTAGCAAACAGCTTAACATCTCATCACACATCCAACATAAATAAACAGAGTAACATAAATTCTGCTCAGGACTTTTAAATGTCCGACTCAGTCTCCTCTTAATGCTTTTAGTCTCCACCCAGTTCTTAGTGAAATGTGTCTCTGCAGCTGCTGAGTGCTTCGCTGTAGCTGATGTAGTTCCACTGCTTCCTCACTATCATATCTGTCAGTGTTTAGTGCTTGACAGGCAGCGCAAAGTGGGTTTTTAGAGCTTTTGCGCGGAAAACAGTCAAAAATGACACTATGAGAGCAGCGAGAGTGAATTTAGGAATAAAGCTGGTGCAATACTTGATATGGATAAAGAGATCCTGGTGATAACTATCTGTGGTCCAAAATACTGCTTTATATTTATTTGATCATGGAGTCTGCTCATTTTTTTGCGCACATTTATATTTGGAAATGTCAATGTGAAATGTCATCCAGTGTGGTGACACAGGCCTGTCACTTTTTTGTGGTGATTACAAATTACATTCTGAAAATTTGCTGATTTAATGAGGTGATGTACATGTAAATTTTGAAGTCTAATATTATCCTCAGCGGTTATTTTTTTTGATTTATTGTAATTAATCAGGTGTGATAGAAGAAAAAGGTTGGACTGAGTCGTGCTTTTTTTCTTTCGCAAACATGAAGAAAAGAGTGTGGAGCGGGGCATCGACCTCATGTTGGAGTCAGAAATGTTTGTTTGAAGGGAGAATAAATCAGACAAGCACAAATAGTAATGCTGTGATTTAGACTGTTTCAAATGAATGAGTCAAGACAATTGTGATAAACTACTGCAGCAGTGTGTCTTATGAGCGAGAGCTATTTTCCTGTTTATCTGTCTGTAATTCACAATTTATACATCTTTAAAAAGGAGAATGTTGTAATTCCTTCCCAACTATGATTACAGTTAATATTAATAGGCAAAACCACAAAAATACAATATTATTATTAGAAAGTATTAGTATAGTATAAGTAAACCTCATATTCTAACTCAGAGAACTGTAATCACGTATACATTAAAGTATTGTTCACCTACTGTGATTGGAAAGACATACTTATCAATATTATGCTTACAACAACACAAAATTCACTTTTCTGTTTTCTGTTGTCTGTCTGTCATTTATGTTCCTACAGAGATAATATCTCTAGGTAAAAAAAGAATAAATCAAATGAATCTTTTTTAAACTCATACCTTTTAAATTTACGTGGCCATGCCGCAATAAAATACAAAGGGGAAAAAGGTTTAACTTAACATGGCTTGCATTTCTATTCCACGTTTTATTCATGTGCTGCCCTCACTATCTGCAGGATTTCAGAGTGTTACAGTGACCTGACTGCCTTATTGGAAAACCTAAAATTCCACCTGAACAAGAACTCGACACTGCACGCTTCAGAGGTTTTATCTAAAATGAGGAGTCCATGTTGTTTTCTCCTCTCTCCTGCTTCTCTTGTACCTCAGTAAGGCACAAAAACAACCTGTTTCACCCAATTATCTCTCCCACAGGGCACAGTCAGGCAATTTGGCTCAGTCGAGACTCTGATTCATTGAGCCAGATGATTTAAAGCTTTTGGGGGGCACAAGTCAGCCCACCAGGACTGAAACTGCTCCGTGATTCTCAGTTGATATTTAGCAGCGCGAGTTGCTCCGCGAAAGGTTGCAGAGACAAAAATAGCATGTTATTTCTAGTCTTCCTCATTTGTCACTCTGTGAAAACCATATTTCTGAAGGATAGCAAAAAGGCTGGAGAACATAAAATCACATAGCAACCCTGCACTGCACACAAAAGCTGCATGTTGGATACTGATGCCAGCATCCTGATGATATATATTCTATATCACAATATATATACCTAGAGAGAGAGAGAGAGAGAGATCAGCCAAAACATTAAAAACACCTGCCTCACATTATGTCAGTGCTTGTTGCTGCCAAAACAGCTCTGATCCGTCCTGGCATGGTCCTTGGCTGTCCGGCCCCAGGATGTTGGCAGTGGATTCTTGGATTCAATCCTGTGGGTTGCAGGGTGGGATCTTCCACGGATCAGGCTTGTACGGGCACACCATGTGAAAGCCTGGACGGACTGAGATGCAATGAGTTCTGAAGCTGCGTCAGCGCTTTGGGCTCTTTGTCGTGCTTCTTGAGTTGTTCCTGGGCAGTTTTTGCATTTCCTGCAACAACACCACTGCAAGGACTTTGATGCCAGGGCAATTTGGTGTAACTGTTTAGAGTAAGAGCCACTTAAACTTCAGTCTTTCTGTGTTCATTACAGCTTCGACCGCAAAGTTAACTTTAAGTACTAAACAATAACTATTCAGTGTGACTTCAGAACATTGGAGATGTCATGTACTGTGGTTTAAGTTAGTTTTATTTCCTGTTTTATTTTGACATTCTCTGTTCTTGTGTGCCTCTTGTTGTTGTACTTCCTCCCTTTGACTGCGTTTCCCTCCTCTTTTTGAAGGCTCTAATTAGTTACCCCATCAGTTCCCTACACATATACTAGTAAAGTCCAGCGTTTTCCTCTTGTTTTCGGTTGGTTCGTCCTGTTTTGTCTCCCTAATTGGCCCTTTCAGCCTTCATGTGTCCATTACTGCTTTGACCCTGACGTTAACTTTAAGTGAGCTAAACAGTACCTACTGGAGTGACTTCAAAACAATTGAGATGTCACAGCCTGTGGTTTTAGTTATTTTTGTCTAATTTTTTATTTTGACATATCCTGTTGCTGTGCGTCTATTGTTGTTCAACTCCCTCCCGTTGTCTGTGTTTCCCTCCTCTTTTTGAATGCTCTAATTAGTCTTCCAATTAGTTCCCTGTGTATATACACTAGTATAGTCCTGCGTTTTCCTTTTGTTTTCTGCCGGTTTGTTATGTTTTTTCTCCCTAATCAGTCCTTTCAGCCATGTCCATGTCCAATACAGCTTCGACCGCAAAATTAACTTTAAATGCATCAAACAGTATATACACTAATATAGTCCTGTGTCGATTTGTCCTGTTTTGTCTCCCTATTCAGCTCTTTCAGACTTTCTGTGTCCATTACTGCTTTGGCCACGTTATTACCTCTAAGTGCGTCAAATACTAGCTATTGGACGTAACTTCAGAACAGCTGAGGTGCCTCAGCCTGTGGTTTCAGTTAGTGTTATTTCCTGTTTTATTTTGACATTCCAGTCCTTGTGTGTCTCTTGTTCTACCTCCTTCCTTTGACTGCATTTCCCTCCTTGTTTTAACTCGACTAATGAGTCTATCCATTATTTCCCTGTGCATATACTAGCATAGTCTGACGTCTTCCTTTTGTTCTCTGTCAGTTTGTCCTCTTTTGTCTTCCTAATCGGCCCCTTGAGCCTTTCTGTGTCCACTACTGCTTCGACCACAACATTACCTCTAAATGCCTTTGACACAGTCGACCATTTAATTCTACTTGATCATCTTAAAACCTGGGTGGGTATCGAGGGCACTGCTTTTAGTTGGTTTTTTCCTACCTTTTAGACAGAACCCTTTTGGTCACCATAGGCAACCACTCCTCTAGCACCCATATCACCTATGGCGTACCGCAAGGGTCAATTTTAGGTCCGATTTTATTTTCTATTTATATGCTCCCACTTGGCCAGATTATCCAGCAGTATGATGTTTCCCTTTCATTTTTATGCCAGTGACACACAGATATACCTCCCGCTGAGACCATCTGATGGTAGAGGCCTAGCTGCTGTGTTAGACTAACAGCTGGATGGCACAGAATTTCCTTCAACTCAACAACTCAAAATCAGAAATCATCTTGTTTAACCCCTCTCATAGTGATACCAGCTTCATCCATAACTCCTTAGATGCACTTTCCACCAACTTAAAGCCCACTGCAAGAAATTTAGGTGTTTTAAAAAAAACGTCCAGTCCTGTTTCTTTCAGTTAAAGACAATTTCCAGAATCACACCAATGCTGTCACCTGCAGACCTGGTAAAACTCATCCATGCATTCATTTTCTCCAGACTTGATTATTGTAACTCTCCTGTCAGGTATTAACCAGAAATCACTCTCCGGCCTCCAGCTGGTCCAAAACACAGCAGCTAGGCTTCACACCGGTTTTAACAGACGACACCACATAACACCTGTCCTTGCATCACTCCACTGGCTCCCTGTACACTTGAGAATTGATTTTGAGATTTGACTGATAACTTTTAAAGCACGTCACGGTCTTGCTCCTAGTTACATCAGCAAATTGCTGACCCCTTACATCCCACCCCGCAGCCTTAGATCCTTGGGCAGGGACCTCCTGACTGTTCCAAGTCGAGGCTCAAAAGCAAGGGTGACCGGGCCTTCGCTGTGAGAGCTCCTTGGCTTTGGAACG
Source organism: Dascyllus trimaculatus (assembly GCA_024666655.1). Lineage (NCBI taxonomy): Eukaryota > Metazoa > Chordata > Actinopteri > Pomacentridae > Dascyllus > Dascyllus trimaculatus. The sequence goes on from CM045455.1 coordinate 27,944,736, forward strand.
CCCTGCCCAAGGAGATAAGAAGTGCAGATTCAGTGTCTACTTTTAAATCACTTCTCAAAACACACTTTTATAGGCTTGCTTTTCTGTGACGTCACCTTTCTATATGTCTGTTTTAGGTCTTTTCTATCATGTCTTTCTATATATTTTATTTGTTTTTATTTGTCTTTTACTGTTTGTTACTTTTTAAATGACATTTGCCTGCTGCCCTGCCTGTCAAAGCACCTTGTAAACTTTGTTTTTTAAAAATGCTATATAAATAAAGAATTATTATAATTATTATTATAAATGCACCAAATATTAGCTATTGGATGTGACTCCAGAACAACTGAGGTGTCTTAGCCTGCGGTTTTAGTTTTATTTCCTGTTTTATTTTGACATTCCCTGTCCTTGTGTGTCTCTTGTTCTGCTTCCTCCCTTTGTCTATGTTTCCCTCCTCTTTTTGAATCCTCCAATTAATCTCCCCATTAGATTCCTGTGTATATATAGTCTTGTCTTTACCTTTGTCTCTGCCAGTTCGTCCTGTTGCCTTTGTTCCTCATCTCATTTTGTTCTTGGTACCGTATTTGGTTGCCTTTTGTATTCCCTGTCACCCGCCTGATTTCTTCTTTTTGTAACTTTACGGATTTATGGTTGTTTGGATTAGTTCTTCTTGGACATTTACTTTGGATTTACCCTGGATCTTCAGCCATCATCTGTTTGCTCCCTTGTCTTTGTTAACACTGTTAAGGTTTTGATCAAAGCTTTATGTTGTTACCTGAACATTCTCTGACAGGATGTTTGTGAGTTTACCCTATATGGCCAGTTTTACCCTGTTGATGGTGATGGTATAGAAGAGGACTGCTACTGAATAAGGAAAAATGAAGCTTGTTCAATCAATCAGTGTCAAGACTTGCATTGTAGTTTCTCAGGGCCACTCAGAAGTACCTTCCCTGGAATAGTAACTTCTTTTCTTTCCTCAAAAACAGCCCCACAGGAGGTGGTACAGGGGCAGCTCCTGTGATTGGAACACACACAAGGGATGAAAACCACAAGTTCCTGCAGTGGAAAACAGTCTAATGTTTAAGTAGGTGGTGTACGTCAAACAAACATCCACATGAATGCAGGAACCCACGGTTTCCCAGCAGGACATTGCACTGTAATGAGATGATCAGTGTTTTAATGCCGTGGCTGGAGCCTGTAAATGGGGTCACATACATCCTTGCATCTAATAAAGATGATCAGCATTGAGACAGTGTCCTTGAAAACACGGAAGTAATTATCACGGACATCAGACCCTGAAAAACCGATTCATACACGCCTGACATACCCGCAGGATGCATTTCCAATAATTACTGTATGAGGTTTGGCACTCAGGCGCATAAAAAAGCCAATATTTCATCTGGAACCTGTAGTCAATAAAGCTGTCCATACCGGCCACAGATGTCAGAGCCAATGAAAGAGTCCACTGGCTTTACTGCCCTGTTAAACCATTTGTGAGAAAAATAACAAGTGAGCCAAAGTGATATGTTCTGTAGTGACCCTGCAAGGAAATGTGTGTGAGATCCCTGCTCCAGCCGGCCTCGTCTATACACTGTTTAAAGCCATTAATGGTTGATCAATGCGTCAAGTCGCTCTGGATTGTTGCAATTAGAAAACAATGCCCTCCCAAAAAAGCTATTTTAAATCATGCGCTATCAGTGGGGGAAAGCAACAGAGAGGATAATTGGGTATTGACGAAAGAGTGTGAAAAGCGAAGACAGCATGCAAGACCACTCTCCAATTTTCGGTGTCATCTTGAGGCTCTGATTATGCTGTTTACTGACCAGATAATTGGGGCGACGCTCGATAAAAACAAACATTTTAGGGGGGGAAGCGTCGAATACAAGCAACTTGCATAACAATATTGCAAAGGCTTAATTGGAAAGATGCTTTCGTGTTTCCTGCAAACACTTGCGAGGGCCTGATGCTGTCGTGACTTTGTGGCTCCCCAGTGTTTAATGCACCGTTATTCACTGGGCGGAGCCATTTTTAAAAGCATAAACAGGCTTGTGTGCTCCCTTGGGTGTTAACTGATACTAAATGGCTTGTTGAGAGTTAATTGCTAGAATGACACCATCATGGGGTCTATTTCTGCTGCACGAGCTTTCAGAGGGGAGTCATCAGTCCATGTTTTGCTGGTATGTTTTGTAGAAAGGAGGCCATGAAAACCCATTTCCTCAGCCAGTTTATTATTATAAGTGATGAGACTGTGCATTTAGCCAAAGTAATCAGCCATTATTGGAACAGATTTGCTTATTTCATATGAAAGATTATTATTTTCTGTGCTTTTTTCATTGATTTATAGAGGTCTAACTTAAAGCTGCATGCACAAATGAAAATGTAGCAACAATTGAATCAAACTCTCTTAAAATAACTAATATTTAATTTGAGTAACAGTGTTTGATTTGAGCTGAAATGAACAAAGAGGTTTGAAGTATGATTTAAATTTTGTATTACTTTTGTATTATTTTTGCATTATTTTAGCAATATTTTATTTTCCTCATCATCCATCCAAGGTTTTCCTTTGTATAAAATTAAATTAAATAGAATTAAATTGAATTAAATTTAAAAGAAATACTTAAAAATGTTTTTTTTTTAAAAAAAGGCTGAAATGGTAAAATATAAACAGAACAAAGTCAAATATACAAGAAGATTATTATTAATATTATTTATAATAAAATATGTAAATGTATATCTATATATTATTCATAATATTAATAACAATAATAATTTAAATATTAAAGTATCTGTAAAACTCTTTAAGAAACTACCTTTCAAGTTGAGAATAATATAAATAAAAAGAAAACAACACACTCTCGAATAAATAATTTGTTCACCTTAAGCCAAATACATGAATATGCCAGTTTCAAGGCAGAATAAAAACTTTGCTGTCAATTAAATTTAATGACAAAGAACTACTAATTAAAAAAGAAACACCAAAGCTTGGTTTACATTTTCTGTTTCCTATCTTGCAAATGTCTTCATCATGTCAAGCCCTAATTCTTATTAAATATGGGTTGAAAAAAAGAGATAAAAGGTGAAATTTCCTCTCCATCCTTCAGCTTTGTTAGTCTCCATCTAAGGAAGCTAATTTTTCAAAACTTCAGCACTCATTATTGTTTATTTAGTCATTATTATTTAATATTATGGAGAAAAACCCGACTTTCCAAGGCCTTTAAACATAATGATGATACACATAATGAAGAAAAGCTCGTTTTTTTTAGCAGGGAATCAGCATTTAAAGCAGTGAGTGTTGACCTTCATTGGAATGCACATAATCTCACTTGGACGTAAAGACACCTCTGGCGACGTTTACATTAAATATGGAAATGAATGCTGGAAGTACACTTTCAAAACTTCTAAGAACATATGCATTCATCACATACTGTGCATGTTAATCTGTCAGCTTCCTTTATAATTAAGCCTCCCTCTTTTAAGAGCAAGTGCAGAACATGACATGAAGGTAAAATTTGAGCACCATCTAGTGTTGAAAGCAATTATATTAAGTCTCCTCTTTCAACTCCAATAAAGAAAACAACTTTATTTTTTAGCTTTTTTGCACGTCCACTTCAGTATGGGGCAGTTGGACACCTTCACTTTATGTACGATTTGGAAAATGCTGGAATTATGCAAAGAACATGCATGATACATGACTGATGATGAGGCTGATGGGATGTAAAGTGCTATAAAATTGCAGTTTAATGCAAAACACAGCTATGCGTTGACTCACATGCACCTGACTGAGGCTCTGGCTTGCTCAGTGGGTTTTGTAACCTGGAGCCAGCAGAAGGCTCATGGCTGGATGAAAGACAACACAGGCCATCTGTTGTCTGTGTGTTTTCTTTGGTGCCCTGCCACAAAACTGTGCAGCCAGAACACCCAGGGGCACCCATGTGCACCGAGCAGCGCCTGGGGACCGGCTCGCTGAAGCACCTTTATAGCCCAGTGGCTCCGCCGGGGGAGGCCTGTGTTCTGCCAAAGAGCCGACACAATAGCGCCGGTGTCTGGAATGGGCCTTGTTGCAGCAGGATCGTTACACAACCACGCCATTAACCTTAATTGGAGCAGCTCGGTGGAACACAAAAAAACTTTCAGCGCTCTGAGACAGCACTGTTGTTCCCCTGAGTTACATAAAATTGAACCTGATCTCAGGCTGAGTTAATAGAATTGCAGAATACTTATCCTCCTGCTGAGGAGTAACTGAGGAGTAAGTGCTGTACAGTACATGCTCTGACGTAACTTTAATCCTCCTCCTCTTGTTTCTTGGTGATCATCTGTCGCTGTATTAATTCCCATATTGACTGACTGTATCCCAGGAAACACAAACAAAGAAGAACCACCTCCTCATAACTGCTGCTCCAATATCTCTGAAACCTTATCAGGAGAACTTCAGGTGCCCTTCGATCCAGCAGCTCTCGTCGGGGTAATACCGGATTTAAAGGTCCTGCCAGAATCAAAGCAGAGCTCTCGGCCTTTTTGGCCCCGTTGGCTCCATGATTGATATTACTTTATTGGAAATCATCCTGTACTTTATCTCATGAGGCTTAGATCAGAGATGATTCTAGTAAATTAGAAAAGACTAAACAGCAAACACTGCATCAGGGCACATATGAGAAACCAAAAGCAACATGTGAGAAACATGGAGGGAAAGAAGCAGGACTGATTGATACTGGTCGTGTATCTTTTTAATTTTTTAAATATGCTTTTTAAACTTTACATATAGTTAAGATTCATATAGGCTACATATATAACAATTCAATAACTATATATGAATATTCTGAATTTTGTGTTTCTTTATAGTGTTTTTGTTTAATCTGAAGACTAACTGTGTATCTTTTTATATATTCTAAAGACTAATTGCGTTGGTTTTTATTGTTTCTTTATTGTGTGAGGAGTAATCGTGCTTAGTTTTATTATTTTTTATTTTTGAATGTTCTGAGGACTAATAATGTTTATTTTTATTATTTTTGTATATTCTTAAGACTAATCATTTCTATTTTTTGTTTTGTATGTTATGAAGACTACTGTTTATTTTTCGAATTTAAATATTAACAATAGTAACTTTTTATTTATTTTATTTACACAGACATTAAAATACAGGAGGCAAAATTATAATAATTGTGCCCAGCTATAAAAAAAAATTTACGATTAGTAAATATTTATTTATAAAGAAACTTTAAAAATGCTCATGCATAAATCTAATTCAACCACAACGCAAAGCATAAATTAAAAACAAGTGGACCCACTCAGTAAAATACATGGAGAACAGAGTAAGAACAAAGAACAAACCCTTTGATATAGAGACAAACTCACATAATTAATTGAAATAATCTACTACTACTACTACTACTATTACTACCATGAAATAATTTGCTCACTTATAAATATGCCAGCTTCAAGGCAGAAGCATGGAATCAACATGATGTCCTCTATTAAACAGTATTTCAAGCTATATTAGAGAGCCAGCCTTATGGTCAACCACCTGTTTATCATTTATATACTGGATACACTCAAATATGCAGAAAATAAAAATATTATCCTAAAAGGTTCCAGCTTTCTCTTCCATATTTCAGCTTGGATACTCCGTCTATGTCCCAGAATTCGAGGTTGTAATATTAATATCACCCATTCATCAGAGAAAATAGCCCACAGTACTTCCTGCCTAAATCCGTTATCTGGTCCTGGTATTAAGCTCCATAGAGATTGGATTGTAAAAGATTACTGTGACAGCAGGATTTTCCAGGCCAGGGGGTCACTGCACATGCTTGGAACCAGCAGCTTTACCATAACTTACAGAGGTTGATAAATTTTTAGACCGAAATGTTAATCTTCCCCTCGCTGGAACATGGAGCTCCTGCAGATTGCATGTTGGTTTTTTTCGCAGAAAGCTGAGGACATTACACGAATAAATGGATTCCTCTCTTTATCTAAATAGCCGAGGCTTTGTCTTGATGTTACAGTAAGCTGCAAACACACATCAATTATTCAGCTCAAACAGAACCGGAGTCTGAGATGCGTTTTTTTTTTTTTTCTTTTTTTAAACTGTGTTTTCTGGTGAATGTCAGCAGCGTGACAGATTGTGGAAATGCAGGGAAGTGAATGAAAACTGTAAACATGAGATGAATCATTGCTGCTCAGCTCTCGGCCTCCACACGCCTTTAAATCTCCATCCTCACAAACCAGTAATGAGTTTTCTGAATTTACATTCCTGGTCAGATCGTGTAAAAATAGAAGCAGCAATATGGTTTCCATATGTTTTGCTGTTGACGCTGCCAGATCCAAAGAAAATCTCTAATTAGTCACATTGAAATGAATGCAGACCTCAGATTAACACTTGTCATTAATAAAGTGGGCATTTGATTGCACTGATAATTGGTGAGCAGCAATCTCTAGGTCCACAAGTTTACTTAGATTTTTCTGCATTTTTAAGCTAATATTATTGTTTTTTGACATTAGGATTCCCTTTATGCCTCTTTTCAATATTTAGAACAAGAAAAACACACTAGAACCTTACTAATAGACACAACAGTGCCTCCAACAGCGGCGGATCTTATTTTATATTCTCAAAATTTGAATTATAAGCTCAAAAAACAACTGAATCTATTGTAGGAAATGTAATCACATCCATATACGTTCTATTATATGTTGAAGTGTCACCTCAAGGCTAAATTTTGGGGTAAAAATGCTACAAATTGATGCAGAGAAGGCACAAACTGGTGGAGAAAAAGTGCAAACAAATCAAGTGTTTTATGCCCAAGTACCCCCTGCTCAGTGTGTCAGTGTACAAACAACAACATGCAAATGAAACCTAAGCAGGAACAAAGCCCACAGACTTGAATATTCCCAGCACCATGTCCCACTGTGGGTTTGATTCACTGCCGTTTCGTTCCGTCTCCTGTTGGTCTCCCTTCTGTTGCTGCCACTAATCTCTAACTGGGATTTACCAGTAAATACAACTTTCTTCCCCCCCCCATCATCCACAGTAAAACTCTGCTCCGTCTTACCCCACTCAGAGTGTCTGGCCTTGTTTTCCTCCTGAGAAGTGGTTCAGAGAATCTGCTCGGCTTCTTTTGACAGGACTTCTGCTGATTGGAGTCTCTTCCTCTTGACTTTCCCTCGTTTCCGACTGCCGCGGTGCTGCTTAATGTTCAACAGGTAAATTATAGCAGCAGGTTGATTGAGGTGAACAAGCCTCTGATGAGTCAATTAAACCCACCAGAGAGTCTCCTGAGAAAACTAATCATGGAAATCAGTCATTTTGGGGTTAACATGGTCAGTGTTGGTTTGATTGCTGACCTAAAAATAACACACAAGTATTCCTTCTTCATTCAGCAGTCAGAACCTCTGGTGTTTTAAGACGTTTCTAGATATCGAAAATTTCTGATTACTTCCTGGTTTTCATGGAAATATATGGAAGCCTGCAAGCGTCAAAATGATAACCTGTTGATTTGTGTTTTCCTGACAATAGTTCTGCACAAACTCACAGTAGCCCTTGAGTTCCCTTGCAATACTTTTGCGCTGAATCGCAGTACTTTTGCATTACTTCTCAATACTTTTACGTTTCCTCGCAATATTTTTGGTTTTAATCAGAAAACCTTTGCAGTCAGTTACAAAATGTTTGCGTTCTATCGCAATACTTTGGTTACCTCACAAAGTTTTTGTTTTTCCTCACAATACTTTTGCATTTAATCTCAGTACTTTTGTACTACTTCTTGGTACTTTTGCATTTCCTTGCAAAAGCTTTGTGTCCTGTTGCAATACTTCTGCATGAAATCACAATACTTTTGTATTACGTCTCCATATTTTCGTGTTCCCTCGCAATATTTTTGATTTTCCTCCAGATACTTTTATGTTCTGTTGCAATACTTTTGCTTTTCCTCACAATACTTTTGCATTACTTCTTTGTACTTTTGTGTTACCTCGCAATACTTTTGGTTTCAATCACAAAACCCTTGTATCCATTTCCAATACTTTCGCATCCTGTCATAATACTTCTGTCTTCCATCGTCATACTTTTGCTTTTTCTTGCAGTAATTTTGCATTCAATAGCAAAACGTTTATGTTACCTCGCAATGCTGTTGCATTACTGCACAATACTTTTTTAGTCAATAACAGTACCTTTATATTGCCTCACAAAATGTTTGCATTATCGAACACAATTTTGATGTCACCCTGCAACACTTCTTTTTTTACTTCACATTACTTTTTCGTTACTTTGCAATACTTTTTCACCCCCTTGCAATAACCTCTGCGTTCCCTTGCAGTACCTTTGCTTTACAATCCTTTTACATTAAATCACAGTAACTTTGTGTTCTCTCACAAAACTTTGGTGTCAACTTGTAGTACTTTTCCACGCATGAGAAGGATTGCATGGCACAGTTTGAAGGAATTCAAAAGTTTTTGCAAGGAAGCAAAAAACTGCAAGGGAACGGAGGAGTGGCGCTTAAACATTCTCACCGTGACCTTTAAGTGGCTCAGTCAGAATCTGACAGATCCTCTCAGACTTTATGTCATGTCTTCTGTGGTTCCAAAGTTTGCCTGAAGTTTAGCTTCACACTTAAAATTTTGAACAGAGAACCCAGAGGCATGAGGTCTGACAGAGGTGAACTTTTTATCAGCAGGTAGACGGAGTCTGAGCTAAATCAGTGTTCGGGTTGTGAGGAATCCATCCAGCTGTTGAGTAAGTAATAAAATCAAATGAGGGTCATTTCTTTCATGAGTCCAACTTTGAGATCCTTGTACTTCTATACTTCCACTTCACTACATTTAGAGTTGATTACTGTACTTTCTACTACATCATCTGACAGATTAAGGTTCGGTCAAGATGCAGATTTGACACAACAGATCACATGACAAGCTTTTAAGATACAACACATTGTTTTTCGCTGTTTTTGCACATTTTGCTACAATGTACTTTTACTTAAGTGGGATTTTTCATGCAGGACTTTTACTTGTAATGAAGTATTTTTACACTGCTGTATTAATACTTTTGATTCTGTAAAGAATCTTAATACTTTTCCAGAATTGGGTTACTGGTTAAAGATTTTACCCCTGTATAAGGACGCCTGATAAGAAAACAGTGCCCATGTTTAATTCATTAGTGAGCATAATCCAATAATACGTGAACACAGCATAGAATTTTGGAGACAAGACTGCATCTTTTCTTATTTTTCACAGCTAATAATCTGATCTCTTACACCAAACTGACAGTTACTTGCAGTTTCTCCTCTACCAGTGTCACCACTAGAGGTCAGGCTGGTATTCACTATCTTGCCCTGTCCACTGTGTTCTCAAAGCATCCTTCTTTGTGCATGCCTTTCTGGCATGGTAGCAAGTTTCCTCTTTAAGGTGTGCTCTCCCTACAATCTGTTGACAAACATCAGCGATCTTTCAATCTCACATGTGATCACGAAGAAACCTTTTGTCATGTAGCTGCCTCGGCCTAGAAAGCCTGCTGCAGTGCCTCGTTTGTGAAGTGATATCCAGGCCTCAGGTATCTTCCATCTCCGGTCAGCTCGCAGGAATCAGCTGAAAGACAGGGGGCAGTTTTGTGTTGCTGTGGAGGAAGAAATGCAAAGGATGTTAAAATATCACTGTAAGCCAAGGGAAATTTATTCATTCTTTAATTTAAAAAGAGAGACTTTGCATTATTACAGCAGCTGTCTGCTTTGTCGGATAGATCTAACCTTAATCAGGATTAGCCTGCGTGAATATAACCAGTGGAAGAAGACACACAGCTACATACAACCTTAAGCACACAAACACACATGTATGAACAAATGCAATCTGAAGTGGATTTCGTCGTCAGAGGGACTTAAACACAGGATGAGCTACAGGTCAGATGGATGGATTTGCACAACCACAGAGTTGTCATATAAGATGTAGTTAAAGGTTCCCCTCAAGAGAGCCACTGGGAACATTATTTGACTGAAGAGCTTCCTCCTGGAGTCTCATGTGTGCAATTGTTAAGGTGAAGTGGGGCTGACAGAGCAGTCCTCACTCATTTGGAATCCATTCAAGTTCTCCCAGCGATTGCAATCTCATTAGGAACTGGGAAGCACTTCTGTTGGGGCACAGTGGCCAAGAGAGTGCTGGGAGGGAGTTATTATTTTTATACACCAATCAGTCACAACAATGAAATCACCAACATCGATTGTCTCATTATAATGCAATGCTCTGCTGGGAAGTCCTGGGTCCTGGTGTTTGTGTGGATGCTATCTGGATAAAGATTTGTAAAAATAAAAACAGTCTTTTGTGTTAAAGTCAAAGCAGATTTCTACAAAGTAATGTCAATTAATTCAAAATATAAAATGTAAAATAAGCACCATTACCACAATGTAAATATGCACTTTACCCCATCCTTCCCATGATGCTTTTAGGTCATTGTCTTACTAGAAAACAAATCTTCTTCCAAGTTGCTGTTTCATTGCAGACTGCACCAGGTTGTCTTCTATTATTCCTCGATACTTTCATTTGACCCACTACTTTCACAAGCCTTCCAGGGCCTTCTGCAGAGAAGCATCCCCATGTCATGATGCTGCCACCACCATGCTTCATAGTGGGGATGGTGGGTTTGTGATGACGTGCAGTGTTTGATGTTTGAAAAACATAATGTGTAGTCTGATGGTCAAAAAGGTCCAGTTTGGTCTCATTAGTCCAAAGAACCTTCTTCCAGTAGAGACTCCTCCATGTCTTCTGGTGGCCTCTAGTCCAGAATTAATATGGCCTTTTTTCAACAGTGGCTTTCTTTTCGCCACTCTCCCATAAAGCTTTGACTGCTGAAGAACAACTAACAATTGTATGAAAAGCATCACAACCACTAAAGCTTGCAACTCCTTCCAAGGGAGTCATTGGTGTCTGGGTGACCTTCACTAATCTCTTTCTTGGACGGCCTGCTCCAGATAGATTTATCCATGTGTCATATTCCTTCCATTTCTTAAAGATGGATTTAACTGTATTCCAAGGACATTCAGTGACTTGGAAATGTTCTTGTATTGATGCCCTGACTTAAGTTTTTTTTTAACAACCTTTCCACAGAGTTGCTTGTAGCGTTCCTTTGTCTTTATGGTGAAGTTATATCCAAGAGTACTGACTCACCAGTGACTGAACCTTCCAGATACATACAGGTGTACATTCACTGCACTCAGATGATCTCTGCACCTGTGTTCAATTAGATAAGTCACTACAAAGTAGAAGTATGCTATGAAAGCACTATGTTACATATTATATTTATATTTAATTGACATCACTTTTTTAGAATTCTGGTTTCACTTTCACAGGAAAGGGACATACTTTAAGAATACTTTTTATACTAGTGAATGTCACAGAGATGGAATCGTTTGGTTTGGGAATAAAGATCCACCTCTTGGTTTCTTGTCAAATACCAAAGAAGCCTTTAAGACATGCTTTCTAAACTGATGTGTCACTGGCCATCTTTGACTACATTTGCATTTCATTATTTAGCAAATATAACAATTTTTAAGAGTGTAACAAGAAGAGAAGCACAGTTTCAAATTAACATTGTTATTCTGAAACTGGAATACACTCAAGTGAGATGCAGACCCACACCGGATGTCTTCCTAAACATGGCAGGTAGCCCTGTGACTTTGACCTTTTGACCTCAAAAATAATGGGGGACCAGGTTAGTTCAAGGTCAACATCTGTGCTGAGTTTGAATGTCCTATCTGTCTTTGTTATCGAGTTATGGTGCAGACATACACACCCACACACCCACATACATACATACATACATACATACATAGGTACAGACAGACAGACGGCAGTAAGTTCAAGGTCAAAGGTCAAGTTCAAGGCCAAGAAGTGCAATGTGGTAGTCCTACCCTTAGATATGCCAAAGTTCATCATTGCAAGTTTATATAGTAGATTATCAGGGGATTTTGCACTAATTAGCCCTGCGACCTTGACCTTTGACCTTTTGACCCAAAAATTAATGGGTGACCAGGGTAGGTCAAGATCAACATCTGTGCCGAGTTTGATTATCCTGTCTGTATTTATTATCAAGTTATGGTAAGTTATCATAGCCACCCACCCACACACCCACATATATACACACAGACGGACAGATGGCAGTGACCGCCCTGCCCACGGCTAACTCTGTCTGTGTGGGTAACAATGCAATAAGTAAACAACTAAGGCTGCAATTTAGGATCTATGTCAGCATGTTTGACCCTGGGTTTAAACTGTTGTGTTGGTGGTATCTCGTGTAGTAATGCTCTATCATGTTTGTTTTTGTATTATACAGTGAATAATGAACTGAAGCTTAACCTTAAAAAATAATACCACAGGTTAAACTGCAATATCTATCAGAAAAGTCACAATTAGCTAATTTCCCCAAATCATTCAGCCCTAACAAGTGGTGATGCTGCATGTTGTGTTGGCCGGTAGCGAATATGTTTGTATGGTAGGCAAAGAAAAACCAAAATCAAATAGCAGTTCACAATTTATTTACTGAATAAATTTGGACAAAACACCAGAATCTGTTACGATACAATCAGAACATCTGAGGCAGATATCCCACCATGCACCACCCCCCTCCATGAAACAAAAAGGACTAAACATTAGCACCAAATCAGCACCAACTTAAACAAAAAAAGGTAGCTCAGTCTACAAAAACAATGAAAGCAATAGTTGTTTTTTGTGTAATCGAAAAGCAACTCAGAAAAGTAGCAAATTGAGAATTTTCATGTTTTTTTTTCTTAAAAAACAAGCACCCTCCTACTCCCCCCAAACCCTCACCCCACCCACCCCCGCCTCCCTTCCCACCCACCCTTTGCTAGGCAGGCTATAGCATTCATGGAGCACATGCCATATGACTAGATTTAAAAACACAAATTCAAGTAACATTGAGATACGACGAAACGTGTCCACTGGTACCCATTCCGAGCATGATCGTTTCACAGAACCCTACGCAGGCAGTAGAAAAACTAACATGAGGTTCTGGAGTGAGCATGTCATAGCAATACTATCACTGAATAGCTCGTATCAAGTTTTTGAAAAAGAAACGAGGGAGACTGGGTGGCATGGGCTGTCGGGGCACAGGAATACTGGCACAGAAGATATTCTAAAACTTCAGACAGACATTTTTTTCCTCCTAGCGCCTGTCCTGTGTCAAGATATTGCCTACATCATACATGAAAAAGGAATCTCTGGATAAAGAAAAACCCTGCAATGTAGTTTTAAATATATATTTATATTTATTTATATATATTTATATATAGCTGTTACAATTTAAATAAATGTTATGTTCTCGTTCCTACAACTGAAGAATGAATTTAAATAAAAGGAAGCTAATTTTTCTTTTTTAAAGAGGTGGAATCGTCCATTCACCTCAACACATCAAGTGCATGTTGGGAAGAAAATGGTTTTAAGATTTGAGGTTTAGGGAGTGACATTAAAGCAGCAGTAACAACAGATTGGAATAGCTTAAAAACAAAAAGAGATGGTTTACAAAAGTGTGGTATCGACTTAAAGAGACGGAAACTGAAAACAAGGCCATCAAGGAGTTTAGTGGCAGAATTTTCAATGAAACTGAATGACAAAACCAAACAATGAAACAAAAAGCGACGTCAACGATGAGGAAAAAAAAGCCTAAGCTGCTCCGTTTCTTCAGCAATGGTCCCAGGTCAGGGATAATCACCTTGTATTAGTTTAGAACTTGGGGTTGTTATTTCTGACTCTGGGTCTGTGGTTTTAAATTATTACCACCTAAAGCTATGACAGAAAAAACCTAAACAAAAAATCCGTAAGAAAAGGTGTGGTGTCGCAGTTTGTCAGTTCATTTCTCCTTGGTTGCCTGCGATGTCCCTTCATGCTTTCCATAGTGTCAAAAAATGGTGAATGTGTTTATGAGCACCACATTAAACCAAACAGATCAAAAAAAAGAACATTTGCTACATTATTTGCAACTTGCATGTCTGGCGGCAACGTCCCCGATCGGGACGCGCGACGCCAGATGATGTATAGATGCCATTTGTCATGCCAGGCTCAAGGTTTTCCATGAAATGGTGGAAAAGGAAACAGGATGGAAACACCTTTATTATGAGTGACAAATTCACCTATTTAATTCTAAACTACTGTTTTTGGCTCTGCTGTGACCGTGGCGAGCCGACCGTGGCGGAGTCGTCCGTTTGTGCTTGGTGTTGTTGCTCAGCTGAAGAACTGCTCCAGCTCCTCCTCCATGTTCACCTCAGGCACCATCTGCTCCTGCTCTCGTTCCCCTCTGCCGTGCACGGCGGCGCCCCCTAGCGCCCCAGAGGAGGCGAACCAGGGGTGTTCCAGGATCTCCCGAGAGGTCAGGCGCTCTGCGGGCTCCCGGCGGAGGATGGAGCGGATCAGGCACTTGGCCTTGGGCGTCAGCGTCTCGGGGATGTTGAAGTGGCCCCGGCGGATTTTGCTGAACAGGGAGCCCGGCTCGACGTCGTGGAAAGGGTAGCGCCCCACGAGGATGGTGTACAGCATGACGCCCAGGCTCCAGACGTCAGCTGCCTTCCCCGAATAGCTGCCGCTGGCATTGAGGATCTCGGGACTGACGTAGGCCGGGCAGCCATGTTTGTCTGACAGGGAATCATCATGACCTTCCAGGATGTAAGTGTCCTCAAGGCTCTCCAGCTTCACAAGGCTTCTGCAGACACAAGGGAAACATTATTTGTTAATGTTGCTATCACAGTTCCAAACTACGTACCAACAAAACAAAAAAATGAAGCACAAAAGACAGATCAAGTGGGGTAATTTGCTCTGATGGACATCTTAAGTGCTTTAAATCCATCGCTTTTGGATATCAAAGGAAGTAGAGCGCATAATTCTCGAGGCTTAAGCCTGACATTTCTTTTCACTCCGATAAAAAAAGCATCATTGTACAGGCTTTCCAAAAAGTAGCATAATTATGGGTGGCTGATCGTCTTCAGTTTCATGCACTGAACTGTTTTGCTCAGAAAATCAGGCAGCACCCAGCAATGTGGATTCTTTTTTCCCCTCCTGCTCTTTTCTAAGCTATAATACCCCTGAGTCCTGATAATAATGACTAGTTGTTCAGAAACGTTGTCGCTAAAGAATCTGGAGAAGCTCAGGCGAGAAAATTTTCCATGTGCATGCTAAGAGACACTTGTGTGGTTGTGTAAATGCTGCCATCTGCATGTGAGGTCCATAAGACATTATGCATTACGCAAACTGTGTGTGATAATATCTACTGGGAGCCACAAGCAGAGAGGAAACCAAGAAGCTGAGACACAAACAAAATATGTATTTACTGCCATCTGTGCATAAACTTTCACATTTGCCCATTGGCTGGTTCATGATCAGTAATTTGCTTTCATTAATATGCTGCGGAACATTTTTTGCATTTTTTCATTGTTTCCTTGAACTAAATGCCCATTGTTCCTCTGTGAGATAAAGAGCCATGTGAATTTTAAATACAGCCTGGATAACGGCTCATTTGGAGGATGTGCAGACCTGCAATTACAGCTAAGAGGGCTGAGAAGGGCAAAAATAACAAAGAAGAGTCCAATTTAATTGTAACACATTCTGTATTTAAGCCGAGTGGCATACAATGTGTGCAACTGTTGTAGAAGGAAGACGTGAACAGTTTAAGTAGCTGGATTCCACTCAAGGCCAGACTGGCTCTTTAAACAGGCTGCTGTTTGGTTAAAGGCTAACAGCAGCATGACAAAATCAGGTCGGGAAGCCAAGTCATGCTGCGGAGGCCTGCTCAGGTATCATTTTATGCCTGCTCTTATTGGTTTTCTCCTCCATGCATTCAGCACAGCTTTGGGTTGCAGCCAGAGCAGGTCTCTAAAGCAGCTTTTTGTCTTCTTGTCCACTGATTCAGCAGGACTGAAAAGATGTAAGAGGAGGCCTGACAGTTCATATAGTAAATGTGACCCAATACCACCCCGCACCATCAGTCTTAAAATTCACCCGACATCAATCATTTAAATAGGAGCAGGGGGGCGACATGGCATCCCGGCGGTCTGATGTGACATTCAAGGTTACTGGACCCGGACTAAATATGTGAGGCAGCTCAACTTCTCTTTTCCACAGTTAGCGCCAAAGGATGACGTCACACTTCCAGACAGAGGGCACTGAAGTGCAGCGAGTGCCTCTGCCAAGGAGTTAGATAAGTTGCAAAGAGAAGCCTCCAGAAGAAACTTTTACTGGTAGAATTTGCATGCAGCCTGCAGTGACATGAGCTTTAAAAAAGGTAAAAAATAGCCTGAATCGACATCTACTCAAATTTAAAACACATCATGAATCATCTTCATTAATAAAAAGCAGCTCTAAGGTTGCTGTAGCAACCGATGCATGGGTTTTATTGGTGTAGTTCCAAAACGCTGCCACCAGGGGGTGGCAAAAGCATACAGTGAGAGTTTGATTCTACAGTTTTCTCTGGCTCATCATTACAGAAATGCAGATGCTCAGCTAAATTGATCATCTGCCATGCAAAAAGCCTGTTAACTTCTCTGCATGTCAACATCAGCTTTCACTAAGTCTTAAGCTTAAATCGACGCAAAATGTTTCCCCAAGTGTGACGTCTGTGTTCTTATATATATCCACTATAAACCCCGTGCACAAAAATAACCAGGGGAGACACAAAGGGCTTATGTTTCCTACGTTGTGCACAACATCTGGGAGAGGCATGTCACTCTCGTAATGTCTCAGCTTACACCATGTAAGCTGAGATATGACACATAACACTGACACGGCTGTAATGCCACATATACAACGTGTACAGATGAAAGGGAGAAGCTTGACACGGACTTTCTGCAGAACTCACCTGTCCTCGTTTTTGAAGACAAACTTCCTCAGTTTGAGGTCACGGAGGACCAGTCCGTTGTCGTGGCAATGTGCCACAGCCGAGGCTATCTGATAGAAAAGTCTGGCAGCTTCGTCCTCTCGCAACTTCTTGCAGGTGCGGACGAAAGAGTGCATGTCGCCATAGCTCCTCTCAAAGAACACGTACGCTCGCGTCTCCCCGAGCAAAATCTCCAGGATTTGGTTAATGTGCTGGTGCTGGCCCAGGGCAAAGTAGGCCGCCAGTGACTCCTGGTATCGGCCAATGTCAAAAACCTGCAAGCACAAGAAAGGAAAACATTTAGATTTGCAGTCCGGCCAGCTGGATGTGTTTCTTATCTGGAGTGATATACGAGCACAACTATCTCATTAGGTTGTTTTGGTGGTTGAACATCTTGGTGTGAAAACATCTTCCAAACAGTTGACTTCCACTTTCCCACAGTGGGGACACAATTACATCCAACTGAGAGAGCATCAAATTGCCCTCTAATTAAACTAAATGTCACCAAAATATGAGCAATCCACCGCATTCTTGTGACACCAAACTACACGTGAATGAAGTTAAACAGAGGCAAACTGAAAGCATCGTATTAGTGCATGGTATTATACTGCAGCCAGGGGTTGCAGTGTCTCTTTTGTTTCCATAGTAACCCCCAATTGACTTTCAGTACAACCAGTTCAGGTGAGAGGGCTCCTCTGCCTGCAGTCAATACAAATACACCCCACAGGTCTCCAGATCTTAAGTTGTGACCTGAGCCTCCAGCCTGACAGTAATGATCAATCCTGGAGGAAGGGATTGATTGCTGCTGTATTGAAAGCGGCACAAAGCAGATGAGGTCAAACAGCTCATAGACCATGCCAAAGGCCATTAATTTGTTATTGCCATGACAAAACATTATCTCAAGTCAAAAGGTACAGGTTATTGGATATGTCATGCCTTATGAGTCCAAGGGTGCATGTAACTCTCGTCTCAATTCATCAATTCACTTAAGCCAGCTTAAAGCTGTAATGTTCCTCAGGGACGACCCTGCTGCCCTTATAATCAGTAATAGGAAAGTCAATACGGGCTATAAATGTGGTGAGGAAAGGCCACGAGGTTGTCCTCAAGCTTTAGGGAGCAGTGCTTTATATTTTATGGTCAGGGAGGTCAATGCTGGAGCCAATGTCACAGCAGCTGGCTGAACTTGTGAAGTTCCCTTGTGCTGTTTTTTCCTCCCGATCCAACAAGTATTTGATGCAAAATGACTGCGTTTATGCATCGAACATAAATCCAAAAAGGGCGAAATAATACGATTACAGCATTGTACTATGAAAGGGAGAAGCCACGGGTAAGCGAGAATAGCTCTGAGAGGAGTGTGTGCGTGGTTACTCACTCCTTTGTCAACGTTACATCATGCAATCCAAACCACGCAGCTCACCCCATTCACTTTTTCCATTAGGCTGCTGTGCCAGCTCTCTATTTACAATGCAAGCAATTATTAAAAAGCTGAGTAGGAGGAGCAGCTCTGGCTGTATAGAATGTGCACCACATTTAGGACATTATGCACTGGAATAAACTCACACACTAGAAACGGGTTTTTGTGTTGTTTTATGCATAAAGTGACATTTGCACATGAGAGGAGAAGCTGCAGAGACACGATGAATACTAACCTTACATACGAGCTCGTCCCCGCTGTGCAGGTGGGCGGCTCTGAAAACGTGGTCTCCCTCCAGCGGCTCCAACAAAAGGTAGTCCCCGATGCGGGAGATACAGTGCGAGGAGTCCGGGGTCTCCGGCGGGCTGGGGGACCCGAGGTTGGGGCTGAAGCTCTGGTGCGACTCTGTAGTCCTTAAGCAGGATAGCTCCTCGAAATCGTGCGATTTGTGCCGCGATCTCCCATAACGTGAAATGTTAATTGGATTTGACCTCTGTATGTTCATGAGGAAGAAGTGCGATAACTCCACAAAACGGTGATGATGATGATGGTGGTGAGGTGGGGGAACCTTCCTCCTTCCTGCCGAGGGAAACACTAATAAAAACAACACAGCGAGGCTAAAGCTAAAAAAAAGAAGTAAAAATAAAACAGATGAGTTGCACCTTGCACTTGGAGAAACAACAGAAAAAATGGGGTCGCTGCTACAAAAACGGCTCTAATATTTCTTTACAGCTCATCTGACCTCCTTTTGTTTTCCATTCAGGAGGTAAAAATCAAACAAAGTCGGTTTCATTCACCTTTAAACGCAACAAAGGCTACCAAAAGTTAGCTTTCCCAATGAATGGAGCCCGTCTGCTAGCTTGTGTTGCCGGTTTTTACTCGATATAATGGCACGTTTAGTGAAATAATTCAGGCACAGGAATTAAAAATAAAACACAGATAATGGAAGTTTTCCCCCGAAAGCTAACGCAAGGAAATTAAAAATAATGCGAGCTAGCAGGTGCAGAGCTAACTAGTTAGCTTCGGCGGCTAACTAGTACCAGGTCAATCCGGCCTTGTTCCCGGGGATCACACATCCGTGCACCGGCGGCTGTCAGCGACCACAGGGGGAGAAAAAGCCCATCCAGAGAGGCTGCTGCTGCGGCTCTTTGTGTGCGGGGAGTCCCTCTCCTGGTTCCACACGGAGGAGGCAGAAAATATCAACCCAAAAAAAAAAAGATAGATAAGATGCAAGGTAGAAAGGAAAAAAGGAAGGAAGGAAAAGGGACGGCCGGCCGACTTTCCCAGGCCAATCCCTGGATTCAGCAGGACATCCTCTCTCCGGTGGGGCCGCCGCGGTGCTTCTTACGTGGCTGGGAAATCTAGTCCATTGAGCGGAGGGGGAGGCCGGCCGAGCTGCTCACACTGAACCACACTGCGCCTGTACAGAGGAGCTGCTGCCTGGGCTGCCTGGAGGAGGGAGGAGGGGTGAGGAAGGGGGGAGGGAGGGAGGCGGAGGTCTGCACGCACGCACGCACACACACACACACACACACACACAAACACACACACATTCATCACACACACACACACACACACACACACACACACACACACACACACACGTATAACCCGCCCCCTGACGTCACCCCCACCTCCATCTCCCATTGGCTCCTCGGCCCTGACTTGCATTATGCAGTGGAGTCATGTGAGCTGCGTGTAGTGTTGGACGGATCCACCCCCCAGGAATCTAAATGCATCTCATGCTGGTAAATTGGTTGGGTGAGGAGAGGGGGGAGAGGGAAGGAGGGAAGGTGGGTGAGAGTATAGCTACTGTACGTGCTGTGTTACAAATGTGTTTCCTCCTGAAATGTCATTCAGGGGAAAAGCGAAGGGGGGATCCCTGAATCACACACACTGCACACACACACACACACACACACACATATGGACTTCTGCACATTTGTACAGCAGAATATCTGCAACACCATTATGCAGAAATGAAAAACACAGTGTTCAGACACTATAATATGATGATTAAAATAAGATGGAATTCCTTTTTTCTCATTGCACAGTGCACAACTCAAACAAGCAGCATTCCTGTCAATGGATGCACTCAATCAGACAACGGTAATGTAAATTTTAGACATTAAACCTGACAAAAATGACATAAAATACAATCTAATGAGACTCTCCAGTGTTACTAATTGCAGGTAAATAACCTAACTGATGTAATATTGTAACTAAGACCTTATGGTATTATAAATTACTGAACCTAACCTGAACAACGGCAAAAATATACATGAAAATGTGCACTGTGACAGGATATAACGCATTAGAATTTCAATCCCAAAATGCACTTTATTTAGACATTATAATAGATTTATTTAAAGGTGAATTTGCAACCTAAAGATATGAATTGCATATTTTTTGGGAGTAAATTACACAGAAAACCACAGATGCACCGAGATACGACAAAATGCATTAAAAATTGAATGCAAATATGCAGTATAGAAACAGCAGTGGCCCAGGATGGATATTCTGCACAGCTGTACACCAGGAATATCTGCGACACCATTATGCAGAAATGAAAATCATTGTGTTCAGATGAGATGATATGATGAGTAAAATAAGATAGAAATCCTTTTTTGTCATTGCACAGTGCACAACTCAACCAAGCAGCAATCCTGTCAACAGGAATTTACATTTTAGGCATTAAAACCCAACAAAAATAACATAAAATATAACCTTGCGGGATGCTACAGTGTTAATAATTGCACACAAACAGCTGCTGTATAGCTCACTGGGTTCGGGTGTTACCATGTAGGTGCAGGTCGCCAGCAGCGGTCGTGAGTTCGAGTCCGGCTCATGACCCTTTGCTGCATGTCTATCTCTCATCTCTCTACCCCTTTTCACCCTGTCTCTCCCCCTCTCATTAAAATGGAAAAACTCCCCTCTCTCCCCTTAAAAAAATGTATACAAATAACCTAACGGATGTATAAAATGCAGAACTTAACCCAGTAAATACTGAGGGCGTAAGTGGTATTTATTTTGTAGTTGACTGACTAATTTAGAGCTAAAGTAGTGCAAGCATATAGGCTACATGGAAATCTGCACTGTGATAGCACACAATGCATTAAAAATACAATACCAAGCTGTCTAATGCACTGTATTCAGACATTCTGATAGATTTGATTTATTTAAAGATAAAACTGCAGCAGAAATAACACCACTGCTGTGACACACATATGAACTGCACATTTTTGGGATCAAATTTTCACAGAAAACCACCTATTACACATTTAAAATAAAAGCCAAATTACATTCCAGTATTCCACCTTACAGAATTACATAAAATAACTACTTTACATGAGTATAATGCATATTGAAGCTGAGGCCCTACAGTGTTATTAATTATGGAGAACAACCTAACTAATGTAAAAAGGTAGCTAAGACCCTACAGTATTATACATCACAGAACTTAACCTGATTATTATAAATATTAAAGGCGTTATTAATTATGTGGATTAGCTTGATTAATTGAGAGTTAAAGTTTTGTACCATGCAGTAATATACATGAAAATGTGCACTGTGAAAGGACATAAATACTGAAATGCACCGTTTTCAGACATTGTTACAGATTTGATTCATTTACAGATGGATTTTCAATTTGAAGATAAGACATGCATAATTTTTGGGAGCAAAATTACACAGAACACCAGAGATTTGAAAAGAACAACCACGAGACACGACAAAAGGCATTAAAAATTGAATATGCAGCATAGAAACACGAAACCTTAGCAGGGGTGGAGCTGGTGAGTGGCCCAGGATGGATATTCTGCAAAAAACGATAGGCAGATATCTTAATGAAAAACACTGCATTTAGACATTATGATATGACAGCATAAAATAGAATATAATCTGTTTATTGTCATTGTTTGTACATTCACTCAATTTGACATGAGTTCATAAAAAGTAGAATAAATCATCTTGAACTGCAGCAGCTCACCAGATCAATGTAAATCTGTACATGGCATGTAGGTGTAAGGACACACCCACACTCTCATGCATAACATAACAACACACACACGCACAGCTGCAACTCCTGCAACCAGCACTTCAGCTTCTTTATGACTAATTTATTATTTAGGGCATGTCTTTTTTTCTATCTTGGCTTATTGTTATTGCACATCCATTGGGGAACTTTTACTGAATCACTTGCTAAGATATAATATGTGCAAGTGCAGCCTATGAAAACAGTCATGTAGCTTGTTGTTGTAGAGACAGTTTATTTGGAGTATTAAGATCACTATAAAGACAGGACTGGAACTGATGTTGCATTTCTAGAGACTGCACATTTGCAAAAATATAGTAGCTTATAGTAGTACAAAAACTACATGCAATATGCAGCTGTATGTAAACATATGTGCAGGTTCAGTGTGTAAATAGAAGGTAGAATAAAATGTTCCTTATGTAAACTTTAAAATGAAGCATAAATAACACATGGCTGTTGTGGCACACGCGTTTGCAGCAGTTACAACAGATTTTATTTATTGAAGCCTAAAAATGCAGCAAAAACAACACTTCACTGCTGTGACACACATATGAATTGCATGTTTTGGGAGCAATATCACACAGAAAACCACAAATAAAGCACGACACAAAAAAGCACATTATAAATTAATAGTGGTGAGAGTAAATTATGACTGACTGATGCATGTAATATACACACATTCGTTAGTAATCCCGATATGGTTTGTATATCCCAGCCGTGTGTCTCCTGTTTTATAGGTGCAGAAAGCACGTTCCTAAAGGGGATACACCTGTGCATTCTCACTCATAACTCCTCCAGAAGCTTCTTCAACCCTCTGACCTCGAGGTGCATATTAGGAATTGACACATCCTTCATGGTGGTGTGGCAAGTTCTATTTTGGGGTCATGAGCAAGAGGACGGAGCTCAGAAGAGATGAGGAGGCTGAAATTAGTAAAATGAGATGAGTCTCGACTGACCGGATATAGTCTGCAGTTCTGAGTATTACTGTTTTCACAGTCCACTTCGCTGACGGCAACAACAACAACCTCTGAGGAGCAACCTACCTCAAATTTTGGATTTGGATCGTGCAGTAGATCAGTCCTGCTAGTTTTAATCAGTGAATTGTTCATTTTAATGGCAGTGCTCGCCTCCCTGCATGCAAAAAAAACCTGGTTCCGTCACTGTTTTGCAGGGAATGCTGAAGCCCCATCTTTCGCTTAGCTCCTGTGATCGGTTAAAATAACAACAAATCAAACCGGATTATTTTTCCCCCTATAGTGTAACGATATTAAGGTGTAGCCAGACCATTCTGTAATACAGAATGGTCTGGCTAAGTGAGACTATTGCAGACTACTATCTGGCTACCCAACATCACCAATAGTGAAACCTATTAGAGGCCTGTACTCCTACTACTATTTTTCTAGCACAACTTTTGCTGTGGAACCATTTTTCTGTAATCATTGTTCTGGGAGGACACATTAAGCAGAGGGTCTCAGGCTCTTCAGTAAATTTTGGACATCAAACACTTCATTTCTTGCATTTTGGTGAACTTTTATGCATCAATTTGTTCCTTTTCTGCATCAATTTTATGTTGGAAATGTAAAATTCAGACACCTGGTGATGATTTAAAATACAATAGTAAACAATGCAGCAAGGCTCCCACACATAATCTACTATTTTGAAATATTTATTCTTTATAGATCAACTTTTTTCAACACATATATAGCCATGATTTCCTTCTCTGTCATATTTTGTGTCTTTAGTTCCAGGAAGTAATCTCTTTAAATCCATGTGGCACCTTTTGATGTCAAGTATAAATGATTTCATTGTATTTAATTTGTAAATTGTCATATTTTAATATCTCATGTGTGTTTCAGCAAGATTTATTTCTCAAATCTTTTGAGAAGATATCACCATATCAAAATTCTACGCCTGTGGGAAGGTACTATTTTCGATGTGATATGAATCCAGATTTTTGTGCCAAATGTGGGGAAAAAAAGCTAGATTTTATTAAAAGCTGGCACAGGGCTGTGTGCTTATGAGACATCTCCCGCAACAGATTCCCGTCTTGCACAATTGTGTCCCCGTAATATATCACAAAGGATGGAAGAGGCTCATTATTCATTGTTCTTCCTAGATTACCGGGAGGTGTGACAGCAGGATTGTGCAATTCCATGTAGGAATCCGGGGCGGTGGTGAGGAATGTTTGCAGCTGGACGCAAGACACTGACAGAAGTGTTCGATTTAACCTTTCTTCTCCTGCTTGCAGGCAGTAGCAGCGCATACACAACCATGCGCTATTCTAAAAGTCTCTCGTCTCTCACTGTCTGCTTGAATAAGCCCCCGCAACATGGAAATGCATTTTTCACACAGAGGCCTCTCATCTCAGAAACGGTGGTTCACAGCTGCAGAATGTGGCTGCACCCACAAGCTCCTCCAGCGTATGTATGTTTCTGGGCTCTGCGATATAATCTCTGTGGGCCACCCACTTTGTTCTCTGTTAAAACGCTGGAACATTCTTCACTATACAATAGCTTCACTTTTGTTCTACCCATTCAGTCGAGAACAATAAGAACATGCTCCCGAACTGTGGAAATGTTACTACAACCTTCATGCACAGTCTGCCACAGAGCAATTTCCCTTTGATCCCACCGCATCTCTGCCCATCGCTCTAACCCCAAACGGGGATTCTGTTAAGCCTAAACCACAGCTGTGCATGAATCAGAATAATAATCCCCGAAGATTCCTTTTGCCCCCATTCCCTGACACGCTGTGTGACTCATTTGCAGTGGAGAGCAGCACTCGAGAAAATCCATGGAGGCTCATCAGCTCTCTAGACACGCCTACATGCCGAGGAGTAACGGCAGGCTGCCCCGACTCTGGCTCGCAGCGACAGACTCTGGATGTGTTCACCACTGAAACTAGATGTGTCCTGGAAGACCACGGAGGTCAATGAGGACGGGTGAGCATCTCCAAATCCCCGGAGCGAAGTTACTCACCAGCTTCTTAATAGGCTGTGTTGCCCTCTAGAAAATGATCTAAGGTCAGATTTCCTTGCAATGTCGAGGTTACAGGGGCTCAGATCCACCAGAAAAATACCATTTTCCTAGTGTTTTCCACTGTGGTTGCAATCAAATGACTTTTTTTCAAGTGACACACATTTTCCCTGCATTTCACATTCAGAAAGCGGCCAGTTCCCCCGCCGTCACATGGCAACGCAGCTAGCTAACTCATGTTGACACCAGCAAGAATCAGCGCTGTCACATCCACACCCTGTGGGCAACTTCCACTGAGAAATTCAATCATATGAGAGAAGATAGATGCAGAGGCATAGGAGAAATGAGATCATTGAGTGAGAGGAGATGAGCGAGGCAGGAGCACGGAGGATGGAGAGGCAGGCAGAATGGAGAACGTGATGAGAGGTGGACACAGAGACGCCAAGAAGAGATAGAAAGTTTGGTTAGAAAAACAGGGAACTTATTTATTACATTATTGAATGTACAGTTGTGCTTAAGGGCTAAAGGGAACCACATGAAACCAAGCAAGTCAAAGATGCCACACGATGCAAACATCAATCAAAACAATGGAAAAGAGTAGTTACTGGATGTATATCCAGTTCTATGTAGGAATTAGAACAGCAGGGGATTGTTATGTTAGACTAAGTGATTAATTTTACATTATTGATGGCAATTTTCTAGAATAGATGAATGCCACTTAAGAAGGACGTCAACAGGGCAAGAAAAATGATTGTCCTTTCTGAGTTTCACCAATCCGCACAGCAGTTTTCAGGGCCTCTGACAGGCCAGTAGATAATTTTAGGTCTAAAACCACCTTAAAAAGAGGTTCTACGGGGACAGTTCTTGAGGTTGAAACATGCTCAGAGGTTCAGGCCATCCAAAAAACCCCAAGTTTCTCAAAGGCTGACCTGAATTCTTCAAAACTTGGCACCATAATCCGTTTTTGAATGCTTCATTTTACTTTCATATATGCATCACCACATAAATTATAAACAGCTAATGAAAGAAGAAATGGAAATCTAACATTATCCATCATGCATCAGCAGAATTTACTATTAGTTATTCTTAGACAAGGACATATCATGTTAGTGTGTTACATCTTTCATCTAACGTTACCAGCATAAGTTGGAGATACAGGAGGATGTTGAGACATTCACTTGATTCGGACGTCATCGGCCAATAAAATGGACGTCCATGTGGGCATGTAGGACTTCCTCCATCTGCTAGTAGCTCGTTAGTCACATTATGATCCATTCTGATCACTGATAAGCAGAAAATAACCCCAATAATGTTGGCAACTTAGTGTGTAAAACTGCATGTAAAACCTTTGCTGGAGATGTTACAATGGAAACGTCCAAAATGGAGCTTTGCAATATGTTTCAAAGTAGCGTATGCTTGTCTAAACCTAAACTTAACCAAAAGCTTGGTTAAGTCAAAGTCGACTTAATGAAAGGTTCTACCAGCCACACCAACCTCTAAATGTGGACTTTTGTGCCTCATTGTAAGTGCTGAAAATCACAGCTCTACCACCATTAACTGACGTGAAAATGGAGTTACATTTCATGGGGCGTTAATGTTCCTATTGAGCTTACTAGCAGGTGTCGGAGGTATCTACCAGCCCGTATATATATATGAGAATGATCCACGATGGTAATGGACATTTGATGGACTAATAACATCTGTAACAGTGTCTGGAAAGCGTTAATGATCTGGAGTAACTTCAACATTTGCAGAGATGGACCCAAAAAGTAGAGCACTAGATATCTACAGCAAGCTTGGCAGGTGACCTTAAAACTGTAAGTAACAACTTAACCTTCATGCAGCCTTTTGAATAGAAACTTCAAAACCCCAAAAATGATATTCAAGAAAGCCTTTGGGTCATTCTGAAAGAAGTGACATCAGCCTATGAGACAGTTTTTACTGTGATAGTCACCGTTTTTATGAACCACAGTAGACATGTTGATACCAGTCAACCAAAAAAAAATCCACCCCAGTTTCTAGAAAGTGAAAAACTATAAAGTTATTTTGGGGGTTGGTGCATGAGCCACATTCTACCCGCTGTGGCTCTTTGGGAAATAAGGCTGTTTTGAATCAAGAGACTGAGGGATAAGAGCTGTGGATTTGAGGGTAGGAAAGACGAGCGGGGAAAAAGAGGGAAGAGAAGAAGGACCGATAATCATTTCCCTTTATGATGCTCACAGTCTTCCCATTCTCTCCAAATAATCCGCTTGATGCAGCAGCTTGTCACAAAACAATTGCAATCACACATAATGCAGCACAATTACATCTGCAGGCTTGTTTTAAATATCAATTTGTAATCAGATCTTCCAGTTAAAATGGCACGTTACACAATGGGAGCGCTCTCATTGGTAATTATGAAAATTCATCGTGCTATATGCTGAGAGGTTCAGAAGTGCCAATTTTCATTACGATGGATGCATTTTCTCAGACAATGAAGATGAAAAAAGACGAGGGTGCGGCTGTGTGAAGCAGGGCTGTCCATCTACTGAGAGACAATCTCATTTATCCTCGAATAAAGCTGAATGTCGAGGGAATCCGTAATACAGTTTTAAAGCCTCAATTTGCAGAGGAGAGAACAAATGATGCAAAAACAAAGTGGGTCAGGACAGAGCCTAAAAAATACTTGATGTGAGCCACGAAGCTTTTGCTACCTGCTTGCTAACTTCATGCACAGTTTTTGGCCTTGTTAAAGCAGCACAGGAAATGCATGAGTGCTTATTAATGAACACTTGAAAAAAAAGCGTCCAGTCAGCAGCGAGTAAAACCTCAAGGGGACGATTCAGCAGATCAAATAAACACCGGCACTTCCGTTGACCTTAATTCAAACTGCTGACTTCTGACCAGCAGTTTTTATTTGCAGCCACGTTGGACGGAATCAACATGAAAACGTCCGAGGAATCCGGCACCGAGGAGGAATTTTTTCGGTGAGATGTTTTTCCGTTTTCCTCTCCGAGACGGCAGGAAGTGTCAGCGGCTTTGAGTGGCAGGTCACGCAGGCAAAAAAAAAGAAAAAGCCTCCTCTGCTTGGAGAGGAAGGATTTTGGCTCGAGGGGGAGACAGGATTGGCGTCACTGGCTTGGATCTCTCCTTCATGAAGTCAGACAGCTGAGTGAGGACTCGTGGCAGCTCTGTCACTGGACAGGGTGACTCACTCACTCATAAGTGGGGAGGTTAATAATAGTCGTACATTAGAGCTCCTGAAGTGAAATCGCAACAGCTTTAGCAGCTCTAAGCCCCTCCGCACGAAAAAATGCATCTCACCGCCTTTTATGTGACACTTTATAGGCTTAAATGGAAAACTGAGGCTGCAAGACAGACATGAGGATATTATTATAACATGCATATTTGAAAATGACAGGCACATGAAAGCGTCTAACATGGCGTGTCAAAACTGCCAGGACAAAGGAGGAAAATCCCAGCAAACACAGCATCACCGGCATCTTGGTTTTTTTGTTTTCTCTCTGCTCCGTCTGACAGCAGATATTGTCCTCCTTCGTGTAGAATTGTTTTTATTTTCTGGCATCGCTACACCTGCATGAATGTGCCTACGCGTTGCAGGAAAAAACAGATTTATTAAAATTCCCAAACATTTGACACTTTGGTGATGCAAAGCAGAGACGCCAACATTATGCTGCGTTTGCTTTGGATGAGTCAGGCCCAAGTTTCCAATACTTGCAGGGGAGTCACACCAGTGCAGGCAGAATAGAGTATTACCGATTTTTGCAATGTCTTGTTCCAGCAAAGTTTGTTGGTTCGAAAATACCCGAGTCCTTCCATTCTTTCTGAGATAATATTCACTAACGTTCATATTGTTCTGTGATGTACGACAAAATGATCGTAGTTATATGATCCATCCCATAGGTAATTTAAACACAAAACACTTTTTAGCACAACTGTTTTGTGTTTAAATTACCTATAGGATGGATCATATAACAAGTGTGACTCAATGCAGCTTACATAGAAACAGAGTAAAGTATCATTAAAATAAAAATTATAGTGACAAAACATAGGACAGTAAAATACAGGAGTGCATAATTAAAGGGAAAAATAGGTGTGAAAGCAATTAATTAGTTAAAACTACAGAAAAACGACACAAATGGGACCCAACAAAACCATGACTAAGGATTTTCTTTTAAGCTATCTGCTGAATCAGATGCTCTGACCTCCTCGGGAAGGTCTTTCCAAATGGAAAATGTTTAAGAGACCAGGGTAGGAGCATACCTAACTGACAAATGAGATAAGTAGCGCGGAGCTAGTCCATTAGGGTTTAAAAAACTAAAAGAATTAACGAAACATAATTAGCAAGAATAGAGCCTTTAAAACTGCAGGACTCTGCTCTTTAGGTGTAGTTTTGGTGAGAAAACTTACTGCTGAACTTGAATCATCTAAAGTTTTCTTTGGAAGGCCCAAAAACAGCGCTGCAATAAATAATCAAGTCTGCTGTAAATAAAAGCCTGACCAAGTCTTTCATCCTTACAATGGAAAAGGAAATATTTCTGAGATTGAAACATGCATTCTGAGTGATGTTTCTGACTTGGGATTTAAAGGCCGCAATCAAAAATGACAGCAAAGGTTCTTTGCTTTGAGCTTGAGAACCTCAGTTTTGTCGATGTTCAGCAGCAGAAACCTTTGTGACGTCCACATTTCAATGTTACTGAGGCGACCTCACAGTTGAACTTCAGGTCAGGAGAAAATGTACAACTGTGTATCATCAGTATACATCTAAAAATCAGTTTCATGCTCTGTGATGATATTTCCCATCGGCAGCATGTACAGTTTAAAAAGTGTGGGCCTCAGAATGGAGCCCTGAGGGACGCCACATAGTCTCCTGTTCTTGTTGAAGTCTAGAGAACTAATATCTTCTAAACAAGGGCCTACAGCATGACCTCAGTTGGTGCTGAAGATAGCTATTACTTGGAAGTCAACAAATAAATGGCAGAAAAGTACAAATAAACATGTGGCGGCTCAGTGGTTATCACTGGCGCTTAGAGCAACAAGGTGGTTTCTGCGTCGAGTTTGATTCTGTGCTCTTAATGTGGGTTTCCTCACACCGTCTGAGAACCAACAGCTGAGGTGAACAGCAGAGTTTACAGAGATGTGACCTAAAAAACTGTAACAGGTTAAAATGCATACAGTAATAACAGATGTGCAGACTGAGCTAATCTGGAGCTGGGCTGGATTACCAGTGTGGTAAAGGGGTGATTACCCAGCAGTCAGAGCATCAGGGGGCCTGAAGGCTCCACACTGACTGTAGCTAATAGCTGGTGGTAATTTGATTAATTATATATGGAACAGTATATGCCCCATGATAAACTGAACAACATGATGTTTACTAAATCTGACAAGGGGAGTGATAGAACTTTAAATAGGGAAATATGTGTGATTAATCTGAATCAACATGTGTATCAAGAGAGTCGCATTCCAATGCAGCCAGTAGAAAATGTTCCCCTAACACTGGCACTGGCAAAAATTACCTACAACTTCTAATAATGCTCTCAAGAAAGTGTTGATTTCATGGAATTTTATCACTTTAATAATGCTCCAAGGATGTTTAAAGTTAAGAAAGACAAAAGGCTTTAACCACAACATTCAGAGGATGTTTTGAGGATGTTTTAAGGGCTACAGGATATGTTACAACCATCAGATGACAGAATTTTCTTTTTTTAATAAAATGTTATATTAACAAAGGTTGAACATTTTGACAGGATGACCACAATGTTACATGATACCAAAGAATGGGCATTCTATATGCAACATTCAGAAAATGTTCTAAGAATGTCTTGGCATAATGATGCAACCAAACTGTCTTCAGAGAATGAAGATCATTCTGGGAACTAAAGAAAACTTTCAACCCAAAACATTACAACTTTTTCTGAAGGTTTTTAGAACAAACAAATTCTGGCTTGGATCTTCCTAAAGCCAGTTTTGGCAGCTAAGGACTGGACTTCGTAGGTCTCCACCTTTGGCTGCCATTCAGTCCATACTGCATCGGACCCCTATGGCCCTCATGCAGGTGGTGGATCCAGTGCAAGGCGGCCCCAGGCAGCTGTTTGGGGTTGAGACCAGGTAACCCCCATGGACAAAGGCCACATGCTTGCCAATGAGCCCTTTACCTAGGCCTTACTCTAGGGTAGGACTCTTTGGAATGACACTTAAAGCCTGATTGCACTCCCTTGCAGACGCACAGATCAACATCTGCAGACAACACTGATTGTTGTTGTTGTACTACTTTCTAGTCCACTTGTAGTCCGCTTGGAAGATTCCTTCCATACATACACAGTAGACCACCATCTATGTATTCTATGCAACAACATTTCTGTCCTTGGAATGTAGTCCCTGGTTGGAAACCAAATTTGATGACGATGACCCTAGCGGACCAGCACATACTTGTGGATGTGAAAAGTTTAACACTACCCATGGTCATGCACCCCACTCAAGACCAATTAGCCTTTGGAGACCCAACAGCAAAGCTCATGGGATCACTTGGGCACTCAAAAGCCTCCACCTGGATACGATGGCGATTCATGGATGGATCAAAAAGAGTCAGTTGAATTGGTTTGGACACCTATGCCCAGAATCCTCCCACCTCAGGTATTATGGGCATGTCCAACCAGGAGGAGACACCTGGGAAGACACAGGCTAAGCTGGAGAGATTGAAACTAATTGACCAAGAGCCTGAAGAAGACTGTCTATTCATAATTACTTATTTATGTTAACTCATCAGAGAAGCAAAATGTGACTGTGATTCATTAGATGGATCCAAAAAACTGGGACCTCAGACGTAGTTTATTTCGATTCAAATTCACTTGACAAATACATGGAAACAAGGCTGCTCTTGTCCTTGTTTGAGACAGAGATGCTGGACAAATTCTCTTTCTTCCTACTGCAATAGATAAATTTGCCAAACAACCTGCCAGTGTTTCGAGTTTTATTTTTTAAGGACATAAGGGTCATAGTGGCTTTTTCGGAGGAGGTCTGGGCAGCTGTGTTTAGTCTGCTGTCCCTGCAAAGCAAAAAAGGATAAGCTGTGTAAAATGGATGGATGGATGGATAATCTGCATGAAACAAAATCGAATTCTGATGTGAAAATGCTATGCTGCTGTACTGTCAGACAAATTGCACTGGCAAATCGAGGGCACTGAAGGAAAGTGGTATTTGACACACATTAAAATATCATGCAACCCAATGCAATATAATAATAACTCTCTGTATAATATGTATGATAGCATCCGACATGGGTATGATATCAGTGACAGTACATGAGGTCCTCTGCAACATGCACATATTCTCTGTTCGGACTTAAACTGAGCCGAGCAGTGTTGTTTTCCACGCAGTCCCTTTCAGATGGCTTCTAGGAAGGCATGAATAGTAATGTAGCTGAAAAGCGTTTCATAAATGAAATGCAATATGTGTTACTATGCAGGCAGCAATTGTGTCTAATGTGACTGCGTTTTGGTCACAGAGGAGGGATACTCGCTTTGTGGAAGGTCACTTAAAACTAGTCTTTTTCAGTGATTCAGTCTCTATGATACGCTGTGAAATGACGAGAGCTCCGTGTCCTTGTCTGGCCTCTGAACACACACACACACACACACACACGTATCACTGCGATTCACGCAACATTCAAGCTGCTGCCATGGCAACCTGTCTCCATCCTCCAGGGAATATTGTACAGGACTGCAAACATAAACACAAACACACACACAGTGAAGCACACATCAGGGACCCCGTGCTCTAATCTCCAGGGAGAGAACACCCTGCTCAGTTTTACGAGCTGTTTTTTGTGCCAAAAGGTACATTTCATGCCTGCTTAGAAAGGAAAATTATGACGAGGAGTCATGATTCACTCTCCTTTCGCTATACCATGCATCACGATGTAGTCACACAACTCCATCATAGCATGATTAAGGTCGGCTTACTGCCACTTCCATCATCTAAAGTGAATTACAGCTTCATTATGCTGTATTCATTTTATATGCAACAGTGTTTCTTTGCTGTTTTTTTCGTGCAGCTTTCAGACCATGCAACATTAAAAATGAAATCCATACAAATGAAATCCATTTGGGGCGAGGCAGAAGCTTCTGCGCTTTTCAATTCGCCAGGAGTAATAACCACTCTGCGATTATTTTCACACACCAATCAGACAGGTTGAGTTCCCACACAACATGTGGGAGCCGCAGCAGACTTGAAGGTGGGGATACAGACGTTGATGAGGACGCCGGCGAGGACATCACTTGACGCCACACCTCATCACTTCAGTGCATCTTCCTGCCGGCAGCGCCTCGGCGTCTCATGTGACGAGCCAACAGTTTCTGTTTGTACCCAGGTGCAGGTACACACACTTTGAAATCCCTCTTCTGCGCAATCACTCATTATACTGTGGGTGTCAAACAGCAGCCATAACTGCTGCATGACAGTCAGTTCAAACAAACACGCTGCTCTCCCTGTTTACTCTAGACACTTGCCTTTAAGAAACTAGACAGAAGCTTCCAATTGTATTGTGAAGGGGGGGGAGTCATCGTTGTAAAATGAGAATCTAGGCCACGCCAGACTGAGGGCAGCAGATATCAGATAAGAACATGCATCATTTAGTTCAGAAAATATGAGCAGTTAAATGATGAGAACCACAAAGGGAAAGCCTGCCTTCTGTAGCAAAAAAAAAATGCTTGCGTGGGCCATTCGCCACGCTGCTTTCAGTATGACATGCATTCACATATTGGGGATGTGCAGCTATTTAGATAATAACTGACTGTTGTCTCAAAAGGCCTTTGCTTCGGGCGAAATAGCCTCAAGACTGACAAAGACAAACAAGCTGGGTAGAAACAGGGAGAATGAGAAGGAGAGGAGTGACGGACCTGCGATTACTGTCACAGTAAGCAAAATTAGCGGCATTAGCTGTGACAGTAATGATCTTTTTCTGCTGTATCTGGCTAACAGAGGCTGGCATGTCAAACACACCATGCCTGTGGCAGTCGGCGCTGGGCATGGGTCAATGTATTTAGCATACCATTACAGCTCCAATAACTGCAGCCGGCGACCACAGCATTTGGGATTACAGAGGAATGTCCCATTTTCCTCTTTTCTTGCATTATTTTTTGTCATACGGCTTACATAGAAATGGATAATGAGAAGGGCAGCCAGTGCTCAAAAGGCTGTGGAAAGCCCTCTGATGGAGGCTCAGATGGCCATAACCTTTTATATTGTCTGCCAGATCGGCAATGTAACTCATTTTAAGTCTGATTTTAGATAAGCCTCTAATGCGGTACATCATATAAAAGACAGGCTTGTAGAAGGGTGGAGCATTATGTGTATCAGACTTTTTGAGATACCATCTCGGTGATTGTATCTTTGATGGTTTTTCTTTCTCAGAGCAGGACAGCCCCTTCAGTAGCACACCTCTGCAAGTGGAGCACAGATGAGGCGATAAGGCTGAGGATGAGAACGGCTCATCAGCTACTTTCTCAGTGTAGCGCCTTAACTGTCCCTTTCTGCTGACTGAGCCGAGCTGTGCTTTAATGCTGACCTCACAGGTGTGTGTGTGTGTGTGTGTGTGTACAAATAAAAGCAAAAGAGTAAAGTTTTGCCCACTTGCATTCCCACCAGATTCCTTTGTGTTTGAAGGTCATCACCTAATGTTCCCATTAAGGGTCATTTGTATGTTTTTAAAAGGTTGCTTCCAGAGAAAATCTTTTTTTTACCTTGTTAACATAAAGAGTTGTATAGCAGTACTTTTGTTGACCTTTTTGGCAAGAATTTAGAAAGAAAAACTCTTTCATACCAAAGCGAAAACAGAATCTCCCTCTTTAAATGACTCACCTAATTCAATATAGATGCCGACACTTACTGCTAGAAGTTACACAATTAGTGAGATGGAGATCATGTGACTGCAGTGAACATGACTCTACTGATTTCAATATAAAGACACCTGTATCTGGAAGGTCCAGTCACTGATGAATCTGTATTCTTGGTTATAAATACACCCTGAAAACTAAAGAACACTCCAAGCAACTCTGTGAAAAGGTCATTGAAAAGCACAAGTCACAAGAAATTTTCCACATCACTGAATATCTCTTAGAGTACAGTTAAATCTATCATGAAGAAATAAAAGAAATGTGGCACATGCATAAATCTGCCAAGAGCAGGTCGTCCTCAAAAAGTAAGCGACTGAGCAAGAATGAGACTAGTGAGGGAGGTCACCAAGGAAGGAGTTACAAGCTTCAGCAGCAGTTCAGATTGGAGAGACTGTTCATATAACAACTGTTGTCTGTTCTTCACCAGTCAAAGCTTTATGGGAGAGTGACAAAGATGAAGACACTGTTGAAAAAAAGTTCACACAAAACCTCGACTGGAGTTCACCAGAAGGCATGTGGGAGGCTCTGAAGTCAACTGGAAGAAGGTTCTTTGGTCGAATAAGACCAAAATTGATCTTTTTGATCATCAGACTGTTTGGGTAAACACCAAACATTGCATCATCACAAACACACCATCCCAACCGTGAAGCATGGTGGTGGCAGCATCATGGCATGGGGATGCTTCTCAGCAGCAGACCGTGAAAGGTTTGTAAAGGTAGAGGGTAAAATGAATGCAGAAAAGTATAGGAAAATTCTGGAGGACAAACTGATGCATTCGGGCACAGCTAATATATGACTGGTTGGCTGAAAAAGCAACAGGAAAGCAATACATTAAATGACAATGGTGGGCCACGGCCGCTCATACATAACAAACTGAACAAACCAATCCTCTCAGCTTAGAGGATTGGTTTGTTCGGTCCTCTCAGCTGGCAGGGTGGAGCTTTTTGTATCACTATTCTTCTTCAGAATTGGTTTCCGGATCAAAAATATCCAGCTAAATTACTCAAATAGCCCATCATTGTGTAGCATAGAGTAGTTTAACAATGTTCAAGCAGAGCTGTAGGTAGTGGAGGCCTGGGTGAAGATAGAGATGTGCACATTATACACCTAAATATATAGCTTTGATACACAAAGATGAGTTTTTAGGGGTAAAGTCAATGACCGGAAAGGGACTTAATAACAAAAACAACATTCTTGCTCTAAGGAAAGCTCAGGAGAGGTGATAAAAAGCCCTCCCTCCTCAGTTATTTACCCACAGATTCATGCAGATGCATTTCCATTTTTCATTTGATTTCATTTTCTCTCAAATCTAATTACTCTCCCTCTCCTTCCTTTCACACACACATATGCTCAACACACAGACACAACACGCTCACACACACAGATGCAAATAACACAAGCATGATGTAATTATTGCAGCCTTGGAAAATTCTATCCATTTCCTGCTGAGAAATGACCTGCAAATGAGCACTGTTGTAACATAATTAAACACAATCACCAAAAATGCAGGATGCACATTTTTTATTTCATCGGCGCTGGAAAATAATAGAGCATGAAAAGAATAGTGGAAATTACAATCATGTGGTTGCTTTTCTACACTCCGGGAGAGAAGAGAATGCTATTTCCTTCACAGCGCTCCTAACAGATGTTGCAGCCACATCCCAACCTGACCGCTGATATCACCATTTACCGCGCTGATGGTCTGCTGTTGTCTCCGAATTAATTCATCTGCAATGAGTCACGCTTGGAAAATGTCCATTATTGTTAAAGAAAATGTGGTTTTTAAGACCATTTTGTGTTTGGCAGTGACTCCCGTCTTTGATCATTTACAGTGACAGCGAATGTTAATAAGGATCGTAATGACAGCAGGGACTCCAACAGCGACACTGCAACAGATTACAATTAGAATGATGGTGTTGCTAAGAAAGGTGATTAGAGGATCGCATTTTGCTTTAAAAGCCACACAAGCTTGCAGACACGAATCAACCTTTTAGGAGCTAAAATGATTCCCTGTCCTGCTGTGTGTATATCAGATATGGACGCCGCTGCAGCACATATTGTCCCGGCCGTCAGAGATGTTGCTCCGTAAATTACTTTGGGGATGTAGTTTGGATATGGTGTATTATTGCTCTGAAATGTGCCATGAGTGCCAGCGGGCCACTGCATTATATGAAACCTAACAGATGGCTTTCAACAACCTGTGCAATATGTTGAGGTGACCTCTCTGACTTCAGATGTAATAACTGCCAAAGAAATGACAGAGCGAACCAAAAAGCAATCTCCACAGACGGCGATAACATCACACTTTGGAGGCGCAGAAAACAAAGGCATCGGATTGGGAGAAAATATCAAATATTATACGGCAGTGGACGGCAGATGTTGGTGTAATGAGTCTTTCACTTTGTATTGATTTCGACTGATCAAAGTATAAGATACTGCACATGGGGGACTATGGATGGTGACATATTGGGGTCACCGAAATAACCCCAATGCTAACACACAACATACAAACAACATCAGCAAACTCTGTGGATGTGGATCCTCTACCAACTCTGCCAAAGCTAATAGTCGATCTCACAATTTTCAGAAAAGTCATCAGATCTGCACCCAAACTTATTGGGTTCTTCCTTTGCCCATGTTCCAACTCTACACCGAGTTTCATGAAATTTGACCAGGTAGTTTTTGCACACTGTTGCTGTTAACACAACAAACAAACAATACTAATTGCAAAAGAACACTAATTAATATGGGTCAGGGGTGATGTTTTATGGAAATCCAGTTTGGATAACACTTTACAATCAAGTGCCCAAAACACTGAATAGTTACTAAAAAACAAGCGAGGACTGACTTTGAATAATTCCTGAACTAATTAATGATAATTAAAGCCGGAGTGTGTGAGTTTTACAAATAAATAAACATCCAATATGCCATATAAATCCCAGAGTTTTAAATCTGGTGTTGACTTCAGAGATGGAGTAGTCTATGGTAGCTAGGGTATTGGTGGAGTCTACGAAGGGAAAACCCAGGAAGCATCCAAGAAAAGTTTCTGATGTTGCAGATAAAAAGGAACTTGGCATAAAAAAAAATCCAATCAACATACATCATAATGGTGTACGTGGAATACAAAAGTTCTGCAGATTTAGTGAACCGATAATACCTGAACAACTCTTCCCTGATTTAAGGACTATACTTGAGTTACTCTAGAGGACTTTGAAATACTAAGCAGCGCTTTGTGAGGAACCCAGTTTGCACATTATCAACACTTTAAATTGGCCCCAGTTGTCATCGTGGTTCATTCACATACATACGGGCCAGTTGGGACGTCCCCCATCTTCTACCAGCTCACTAGACCATTATGATCCATTCTGATCATTGTTAAACAGGAAGTGACCCAGGTAATGTCAGCTACCTCTTGCAGTCATGTGCCTAAACTTATCTAAGTAGTTTTGATGCTTAAACCTAACCAAGCACTGATGGAAAACTCAAGGAAAGACCTAATGAAAAACTAGCCAGCGAAAGCAAAAGTCAAAATGAGACTTGCGTGAAGACGAAGAACTATAATTAGGTTCAAGATAGGACTCGAACTCAAGTCTCCTTAGTGAAAGTTTGTTAAATTACACCTCCAGATGCACTGAGAACGGCTAATCATTTACAGCTTACCCGACTGAAACCAGTTCTTGAAGACTTTTCTCCATTTTTTTCTCGTGGATGGAAGAAGTTTTGTTCTTTGAGTTTGTGCTGGTTTTGTTTCCGACTTCTTCTACTCTGTTTATTACAGCAATGGACAACGGAATGTATAGTGTCACCCAACTGTCTGACCACAGACAGTTGGGTTTATTTGTTCTAAAACAGTTAATGAAAGTAAGCCTAATTTGCATTTTCTTTTGTTTTTTTGTTTTGTAACATTCTACTTCAAGTTTACTTCAAATTTGCATTACAAATACATGGAAACACGGGTAGGGAGGGCAAAAGACAGACCAGGGAGACAAAAGCAAAGCAAAAGGGCAGAAAAGTAAACTATGTAACACTATTAATCCACGCAATATGAAAGATTTAGTTTTGCGATTACATTATGCTTTGGTGAGTTTATCCTCTTGCGAATTAATTAGGACACAAATCTGGTTCCATAGTTTTGCCTTTTACTGACAGTACATCAGTGTCTGCAGTAAGGACATAGGCGGGAAATGTTGGACAGGAAGGGGATGAGATGCAAAAAAGTTCCTGGCAGATATAAATCAGGAAGGTTATAGTTTGCATCATGAGTGTCTTTGTTGCTTGGCCACTGTTGAACCACTGCAAAGGTTCATTTTATATATATACATGTGCAGAATGGCTACATGTGTTTTTGTAGAAGTGTGTGTAAATGTATGTGAATCTATCCAGTGGTTTATCTCTATTTCAATGTCTTTCAATAATGTTTCAAATGTCTGATGTGCATTTGGAATGTTTATGTGTTTAAATGAAGAGAGTTACTCTTTACATACGACAGAGATTAAACACTGAAATCTGTTGAAGCAGCAACAGATTTCACATCACAAGCCCGCCGGTAAATGTGCAATTTGTGCTGAGTTGCATTTTGACAGCAGTTTTCTTTTTTCTCCCTGTAATGAACTGTAATGGAACATTTCTGCAGAAGAAGAGCGGCTCAGCTCCATTGTGGAAAAACTAACAGGCCCATTCTGCTCCGGCCCCCAGCCCTGTCTCTGCCTCACAATGAATCTGACTCAGGCTTCCAGAGGAATGAATGGCTGCTGCCTGCTCCTCTCTCTCGCATGGCCCGCTGCCAGGGCTCTAATTTAAGCTCCAGGCCTTCTGCTGCGAGAGTGGGAGAAGAGAGGAAGCCTACCCCAGGCAGAAGTGCATCGGGTGGGGGGAGAGTGCTGGGCCCTGCTCCCTAGAGTGGAATTGATGGCTGTTAAGCTCATCAATGGGGATGAGTCATCTGAGGCAGCCAGCCGCTTCATTCCTCCTGGTCTGCCTGCCTCCAGTGCAGGAAAGTCAAAATGTTCTCTCACTACCTGCACTCTGTGGTGAGTCGTGCCTGTTGGAAAGCACATTTTTCCTGGCTAAACGTCCTCCACTGAGCTGGTATGCACCTCAGCATTGCAACACTTTTGCACACTGATATTTCACTGATAATTTCTTGAGTGTTTGCCGAGTCACCAGAGCAAAGGACCTGAGTGAGCGTTCATGTGCTCAAAAACCTGTTAAGCAACAATTTCCATATCCTTCTAATTGTCAAAGGTCAGAAGCTTCGAGGCAGCCGGCAGTAGGCTGATGGCGGTTGGCTGAACATGCATCTGATTCCATTTGGGCTGGTTTCAGTTTCAAAGCCTCCCACCTTCCTGTCTCGTAATCACTCCTACAGATTTTTCGAATCAATTCAGGCCCCGGCTCAGTCTGAGATGACTTCTGATCAACAACTGGCTTCAGAACGTCTCTCTGTGGTCTCAGACGGATGTTTGTCGTCCACATAATCTCCTATGATTGTTTAAAATTGCCGACGGTGGCCGCGACCTGAACTCCAAAAACATTGTTTTGGTCCAGATTTTCCGTTCGCTCTGCAGAACCCGACGGCTCCTCTCTCTCATCTCCGCAAACTGCAATATATCTGGGTGGTGACGGCTCCATAAATGCTATCTTTAAATTCTGTGGCGAGCGCGTTACCATGACTGCTAGCCGGGCTGCCAAGTACGTGTTGTGTGATAGCATCGAACTGAAGCAGCACAATGCGTTCAGCTTCATGTAGGCATCCTGCTTATCAAAAGCACCACTGCAGCCACATCTCAGAGCTGCTGCAGGTCAGTTTTGCCCTCCATGCATCCTCTTAACGGTTTGTTGGTGCAACAGGAATGTTAAAAGCCTTCATTATCTGCATGGAAAATGTCTGATTGCCGAGCAGAGTTGTGCTGACATGTCACCTATTATCAGGACAGGGTGAAACTGTGGAAGAGGATTACGTTTAGGATGCAGGAAAGCGGGTTTTCAGAGGTGAAAAGTGGGACAAAAAATAACCAATAAACTCCCAGAATGTCTCCAGAACCAAAAGAGAAACAGTAAATAAAGTCCACATCAATCCACTGTTTTATAATTACATTATTTTACAGATATTTGCCATTATTAGAAGAAAGAAATCTGTATATTAAGAATTGATGAATGACTTTAAAACAGATTTTCCCTGTTTTGTTAAATTACAGAAAATATCTAGTAAAAACACATAAAAA
Organism: Dascyllus trimaculatus; assembly: GCA_024666655.1. Classification (NCBI taxonomy): domain Eukaryota; kingdom Metazoa; phylum Chordata; class Actinopteri; family Pomacentridae; genus Dascyllus; species Dascyllus trimaculatus. The sequence goes on from CM045455.1 coordinate 27,986,100, forward strand.
AGTACATAAAAGACACAAAACAGGTCAAAACTATAAAGTCCACATCAAAAATCAGTTTTTCCTTGAAATAATAAATAAATAATTTGTTCTTTATTAATGTTTGACTTAAAATTACACATTTTTCTACTGTATTTAAATCAGCAAAAATATGATTATTTTACAGATATTTTATTGTAAATTTTATATATGTATATATAAAAATTTGTATATATACATTTATATATATATACATAAATTACAGATAATAACTACTAAAAAAAGTAATAATTTACAAAAATATTAATTTACAAATTGACAAAAAAAAAACCCACACAAAACAGGCCACAACTACAAATGAAGTCAAAAATCTGAATTTTTTTAAAATGACAATTTATTCTTTATTAATGTTTGATGATAAAATTACACAATTTTTTAACTGTATTTAAATCAGCAAAAAATATGATTATTTTACAGATATTTGCCATTATTGTAAATTTAAAAAATAAATATCTTGGATTTTAAAAAATGGTGAATCATTACTTTTAACCGCTATCTTACAGATTTTCCCTGTTTTGTTACATCACAGATAATAACTAGTAAAAACACTGGAAAAAAAAGTACCAAGGTGAGAAAAAGAAGGATGTGTAAGTCGGGTAATAAAGATAGAAATAAAAATTCCCCCTCTGGGTTGCTATTTGCAGCATCCTTGACTGCCTACACCCTTGATCTGAAAGACAAGCTGCCCACCAGACACGTGTTGGGCCTGAAGTCTACACTTAAGACTACAGGTTAGCTTCTTTTCTCTCCTCTCAGCACAGGATACAGTTCAGTTTCCACTGCCTCTCATAAAAGGGGTTTCCTCTTGCGGTTGTGCGCTCACACACTGGGAACACATCTACCATATGTACTGCATGTGCCACTGCAATTATACACGAAGTGAAAAGGCTGCAAATAAGACGAAACCGTGCGTGCAAACAAAATCAAACCACATGCAGCTTTAAATATACATAGGTTGTGCTGCTCGGCGCTTCAGACGTACAAATGAACACACAGGAAGCCCTGCAGTGACTCAATGCCACAATGATTTAGGTTCAGAATGGCAAAGGCCTGCGCATGACTCAGAGTTTCCATTGTGGCTCCCACTCTCGCTTCGCAACTTGTGTGTGTGTGTGTGCAGGTGTGTGTTTGTATGCATTGTATAGCATGTCTGCGAGCTCCGGGGGCTTCGACCGGCGAATCACAACGCAATCTGTCCCCCTTTCTAGCTCTGTTTGTGCCCCATGTATGTAAAGAGAGAGCAGGCGGCGGGATAAAGCATCAGAAAGCATACGGTGGCGCGCGGAGCAGAGAGCCGGGGGTTTAAAAGAGAAATCTCTATTCCCCACCCCGACAGATCTTCCCTGCTTTTTTTCATGCATCGTGTGACGCGCTGCAACCATCAGAACATTAAATGAATTCTCAACTGTGCCTGCACAACAAGCAACTTCAAAGCAGCAGCCAGAGTTCTGCGCTCAGACATCAAACGTGGCATCGCTGTAACTTCGCCGTCGATGAAAAGGACAGGATTTTTGCTTTCTGCTTAATACCTGGAGAAAGCAACCCAAAAAAATCCGGCTTTGATTTGGGCCAAATGAGGACAGGCGTTGCAGTCACTCAGAAACAGGAGATTCGTGTTGACTGTTAACACGTAATATGAAAATTTCATGCAGGGCCGATGGATTATTAGGCTGCACATAATGCCCAGCTGCTCTTCTTCTTCTCACAGTCCAAACAAAGCAGCTTCCAGCCCCAGCTTTGAAGTGAGTCTTTGGTCTGGTGGTCTGGACTGCTGTGTCACATGGTTTCCTGCCGGCCAGGTCACATGGTCTCGGCCTCTCCTTACTGGAAGACAGGAAGCTTCGGTCTGTGGTGTCTCACGCGCCTCACATGTCTCTCGGAAGATGCGAGTGGGCTCATCTATAATGCATTAATGGACAGGGCCACAGGAAAGCCTGTCTCCTGATGGGGGAGTACCAGAGCACTTCCATTCATCACGGCTGGATACCAACTCATAGCAGACACGACTGTGATGTAGCTGCTCGGCTCGACTCGGCCGAACGCCGGCGATCGATAGCTTTGTAAGGCCATTAGGAAGAAATACAGATGTGGAGACAGAGGAAATCACAAAACACTGCACTGTTCATTTTTTAAACAGTTGTTGTTATTTACAGATAAATTACAGATAATAGCTTGTAAAGTCACAGAAAAAGTATTAATATACACATTAACCATCGAAAAACAGGCCAAGGATGTAAATACCATCCACATCAAGCAGTCCACGTTAAAAATCAGTATTTTTAAAAAATAATTTCTTCTTTAATAACGTTTGACCATAAAATCAAACTTTTTTTATGTATTTAAATCGGAAAAGAAAATCGTACTTTACAGAGATTTGTATTTTAATTTTTTTTTAAAAACTGGTTTCAATCATCCAAATATCATTATTTCACACAAATTTGTTGTTACTGTAAAAAAAAAAAAAAAATAAAGTGATATACTGGTAAAAAAAAAAAAAAAAGTTATTTTACAGATTTTCTTCATTTACTTGTTCACTGTAAAAAAAAAAAGTCCACATTTTAAAAAATCTGCATTATTAAAAATAATTTCTTCTTTAGTAACTTTTGACCATAAACTACACAATTTTCACCGTATTTAATTCAGGATTTTTTAAAATAGATTTTTGTCCTGTACTTTAAATGAAAAATATGTCTATTAAGGACTGAAAAAAAATCCACTGTTATCTTCCATGCATATTTATATAATGGTAAATAGTTCTTTTGCATTTGACCAGGAAATTACACTTTTCCTTTTATTTTACTGTATTTAAATGATCCAAAATGTCATTATTTTACGGATATTTGCTGTTATTGTAAAGAAAACTATGTATATTAAGGGTTAAAAAAGGGTAGAATATTTTTAACTGTTCATTTTTTAAAACAGATTTTTCCTGATTTGTTAAATTACAGATGTTTTTTTTTTTTGTAAACTCGTGGATTTTTTCGAATTAATTGACATATTAAACATAAAAAGGCCAAAACTGTAAAAAAAAAACGTTGACATCAATAATAGATGTATATCACAAAAAATATATTTATAAATGGCAATCTGATCTTTTACAATATATGACTGTAAAATTAACTCTTTAAATCAGGAAAAATATAATTATTTTACAGATATTTGCCATTATTGTACAAAAAAGAGACATATTATAAGAAATGGTAAATAATTTTTTTAACTCCATTTTTGTCACAGATTTTCTTGTTACATTATAGAAAATATATAGCAAAATCACAGGATATTAATTGTATTAAAATATTATATTTCACAATATATTCGACCATACAGTTACTGTGTTTTTGTACTGTATTTACATCAGCAAAAATACAAATATTTTACAGATATTTGTCGCTATTTGAAGGAAACAGCGTTCATACTGAGGATTAAAAATGTGTAAATAATTTTTTAAAATTCTACTTTGTTAATAATGTCTCGTAAAATCACAGATTTAAAAAAAAAATTAATTTACATGTTGACTGTAAAACATAATTATAATAATTATAATAATAATAAACTGTACTCATTGTCCACATTTAAAATCGGTATGTTTACGAATAATATATAAATAGTCTATTTTAATATTAATACATTTTCAGATTCGTGACCGTAAAAATACAGCAGAACTGTATAAAATGTCACTGCTTTACACACATTTGCCCTCATCGTACTGTTTTACACTTACAGTATGTCCCCCTGCTCTTCGTGGCGCCCTTTCTGCCACATTTTCACCCTTCTCTCTGATAGAATTTCTCTTTTACAGTCTTCTGTACATGTTAATTTCAATTTTCCTCCTGGAGCTTTTCCACTACAACTTCGGACACACCCAGCCTTTCAAATAAAGTCCTGATGCAAAGTTCTGTAGCCTTTGCCTCAGCTCGGAGGCCTGCAGCCCGCTGTCTCTCCAACGCTGCGCCTTTTGTCTCTTGTTGTGGCGATCATCCGAACATGATGCAAGGCAGGGCGCCGAGCGAGAAACATATGGCTGGTGGCTCGGCTTTGCCCGGGGAGAGGGACCTCACCTTGATTGTAGCTGATGAAGCCTGACTTCACTCAGAAGACACACCAAGTCAGTGTTTTCTTGAAGAGGCGAGGCGGCGGAGGCGTCCCGTGATTCCTGTATGTGCAACCTTCAGCAACAAATTGCAGCCACACAAAGCCCGGTGTTTTGAAGATCACACCGAGGCTCCGTGCCGAGCTTCACGATGTCACAGTAGTTAAACTCGTGTTAACAGACGCGCTAATTATCACATTCTTTCTCATTACGCACATCTGTCTGAGTACACCGCTGGAATCCAACCTTTTCGAATCAGGCCTGGCTTTAATGCCTGGATGGTAATTGATTCTGTTCTTGGAAGCCGGATTCATTCCTGCAACTCAGACAGGCAGAGGCAGGATGTGAGGTGCAGCTCGGTGATTCTTCTTCGCTAATTCAATCCCGTGAACGCTGAGGATACGTTATATAAATAGTTTTTCATCAATTTTGCATCACTGTTTGGGCTTGAAACGCTGATGAATTATGCAACCTTTGTTTGATCCCTTTACTTATTGATATTTATGGCCTCTGCCCAATGTGTTTTTATGTTTATGTGCAAATTGAATTAAAAAAAAAAAACTACGAGCATGCATGAGCTGCAGTGGGCGTTCATGTCTGTAAGTGGTGTGGGCGTGCGAGTGGGTGTGGACTGCGGGTTACCGGGTGCAAAATTAACATGTCGGCCTCCGGTTTTGTTTTGTATAACACTCTAGAAATGAAGGGCATCTTTTGTTTTTTTCCACAAGGGTAATTATCACCATAACCACAGTGTTTCCTGCCACGCTGTTTTGCAAAGGTCACGCTCCGGGGCAGGCTAAGATAAGAAAGTGGTGAAGAAACAGCGGCTGCATTGTAAATACACTGTAAAAAAAAAAAAAAAAAGGTCCAGTAAAGAAACAATAAAGCTGACAGCAAGGACGCCAGAAAAATGACGTTAAAAACTATATAATAGTGCAACAGTAAAAAATAGTGAAAACAAAACTTTTAATACAGTAAAATGGAGTCATTTTAAGTTACAGATTACAAAAAAACATATTTATAGAAATACAGATTATTGATGTGGACATTATGTACAGTTTTGACCTGTTTTTTTAACATCTACATGTAAATTTATATTTTTTATGATTTCACTAGATATTATCTGTAATTTTAAAAAGCAGAAAAATTTATAAAATAACAGATACAAATATTTTGCATTTTCCAATCCTTAATGTGTATATTTTTTCTTATTTAAATATTTTCTTATTTATTTTCTTATTTAAATAGTTCCTGATTTTACAGTTATAAAAAAGAGAGTATAATTTTATGGTCAAATGTGGTCAAAGAACAAATTACCTTTAGTAAAAACACAGATTTTTGTTGTGGACATTACTTACAGTTTTAGCCTGTTGTTTTTTTGTTTGTTTGTTTATTCTTACAGTCAACATTTAAAATAACTATTTTAATGTGATTTTTATTGATTATTATGTGAAATTTATCTGTAAAATAATCAAATAGTAAAATAGTAATTTAAAATAATTTAAATTAAAATGTAAGACAAAAAACAGGGGAAAGCATGGCAACTTTTGTTATGATATACATACATACATAGATACATATGTATATATATATATACATATGTAAAGTAACCTTAAACTGCAATTAAAATGTAATTTAACAAAAAAGGGTAACATTCAGAAACTGTAAAAAAATATATTTCCCATCTTTCAGTCCCTAATATTCATAATTCTTTCACATGATGGCAAATATCTTTAAAATAATTCAATTTTTGATTTAATGCTGTAAACATAGTGTATTTAATAGCCAAACATTGTGAGCAAAACAAATTAATACTTTTTTTCAATAATTTTTAATATTATTTTAGGTAATTTAGATCATTTAGATATTATTTGTAATTTAACGAAACACGTACAGTTAGAAACTTTAATTTTCACACTTGACTTCTCTTTCTCTCTATCATTGTGTTCCAGCTGTTTCTCTCAGGAGGAACGTTAGCATCACCGCTAAGCCATTAGCGATACAGTTCATGAGTTAAAGCTAATGCGTCTCCTCTGAGGGCTCCTGCTCGGCAACAGCAAATGACCCCAGGAGAACATCATGTGAGCTTCATAATGACACCATCACTGAACAGTCTGAATACATGCATGCACATGTGGATGGAGACAGTTACACACTCACGCAGCTCATAAACATACAAACTGAGCAGCCTGAGGCGTCCAGTGTGACTCAGCAGACCAGTTAATAAAAACATGTGGTTTCAGACTGACACATGAAAGAATGACTCCGACATTCGACCTCTGGTGTCGCATAAATCAAAGGTTCAAAGAGCCCAAGCGTCATCACCAGTGTGAGGCTCGTGTTTGACCTCTTCTTTAAGTTTTACCACCAAGTATTCCACTGAAAAAGAGTAATCATATTAAACATTATATAGATTCACTGTTTCAAGGTCAGCTTTGAGGATCAGCAACCAAACACGAGCACAAATGTGTTGGTGCTGCTGCGGGGGGAGGAGACTCCTCAATAAAAAGCTAATTTGTTGTGAATATGAAACTTATTAAATTCCAACTTCTGATCTGCTTTGCATATTCTGTGCTAATTACAGCGCGGCGAGGAAATGCCTCCTTTGCATATTCAAAGAAAAAAGTGAAACAGGGAGACAAAGAGGAGGGAAGAGAAGAGGGAGATTACATGCTGCTGGCCTCTATAATGAGATCATATATTCCAGCAAACCTTAAAACCTCTCTGCTCTGTTTGAAGCTTGTGTTTCCATTCGGCCGGCCTGGATCGACTGATTAATCACTTTTTAATCAGGATGCCTCAGTGAATAATTCACCCTGCTAACGTCTTCTGCAGCTCTGAGGCGACACAGTTCTACATTTCCTTCTGCCTCCAGTGTTTATCTCAGACATGGACAAACCAAATGTTTGATTCTTTCACAGTTGCAGTGGTGATTTACTGCATTGCAGTAAAAGATGGCCAATAGCCAACAAGTGACAACACAAACTGCTCATCCTTTAAACAAATACAGTTAACGTGAGTATCTGTACGACTATATGCACGACAAACCCCTGATACGCTCTGATTTTTATCATTAACTCTCACAAAGCAGAGTGACAGGTGACAGGTGGCTCTGGTGCTTTAGTCCCGGATGGTTTGCGTTCGCTTTACATAGATTTACATCATTTGACATTGAGAAATTATCCACCGGCAGAGAAGCAGGAAGTCAGACAGCGACGCACACAACAGAGTCTGGAACCAGATTAAAACTGAGCTTCACGCCTCGTTTTAGTTGCCCGTGTGCTCGCTGTTATCCAGCACAAAGAGCCACAGACCAGTTTATTAGGGACAGCTACTAAATCTAATGCAAACCAACGCAAACTCTGCCTGAAACTCTAGTTCTGGGAAGTTTTTTGTTCTTTTTTGTTCAGTAATTTTTGTCATTTTGTTGCTAACTTGTAATTCTACATGCTCAGACTGACGGTGACATTTGGGTTTCTAAATATTTCATATAATGCTATACTGGTATTTCTCTACTCATGTACAATCTGTGCAATATTAACACTTCTATGTACATTTCGGTTTATTTTTGGTCTTGTACTACATTCTTTAAACGTTTGCACTATCTTTGCTGCTGTAACTCTGTAAATTCCCCTCCTGTGGGATTAATAAAGGCTTGATGAATGTTGAATGAATGTTAACCACCGTCTACCATGACCTCACAGCCACATATAAAGCATAGACATCATCTTTCTGACATCAGCAAAACTGAAAATGTAAGAGCTTCGGAAAAGTAGAATTCATGTCAGAGCTGTTATGTTGGATAACATTAGATTCACAGGTGTTTAGCAGCGGAATCTGATAATCCTACTAGTTATTTGACAGACTAGTGGCTAAAAATGATGAAGCTTCTGCTCAGCTACGGAGGGCTTCTCATGGTAGTTTATCATTTATGGGACAAATTAAACTTGTGTGGTTCTTAGCTTTCAAGACTGAAATATTGGATGTTGAAATAAACAATTGCAGCTCAAATAATTTTAAAAAATGCACATTTTTTTGTTCAATGAATGCATTTCTTAAAAGCTATAACATGGACAAAACACAAAAAAGCTTCAAACAAACTACTAAAGAAAATCTAATTGGAGCAACCTAATTTTTAAAAAATTTTATCAACTTAAAAACTTGTGTTCATGAAGACACCTAATTAAGTCAGTAACACTCAAAATCCTTTTAAATAATATGGGGAAAATAGTTGGATCAGCTTATTTTTTATCACTAATCAAGTTAAAAACTTCAGTTCATGCAACCAATCATTAAAAATACCTTTGACTGAAGAGGAGAAGCTGATACTCCCAACTCAGTTTAGATTGTTGGTTGAACATTCAATTATTGGAAGTTGTCTTAATTCAAACAGATCAATGCAAACTGTTGCTTTATTGCAAAAAACAAAGAAAAACCCCCCAGGTGTCCATTCCTGCTGTAAACTGCTTTTAAATGAATGTTTTCTTGTCTTGTTATCACCGTCCAGATGTCCCAGAGCCACCTATAGATTATATGAATATTAGCTTGACTCTGTTGCCTGGCTGAAAACCGTCTTCTAGTTGCTAAGAGAGCTGCTTGCTGCCATCGACTCGCCTCGGGTCACTCGCCTCATCGCAGAGCTCCTAGAGGAGAAGAAGCTTTTTATTTTTTTGTTCTTCACCCTTTAGTCTCCTCTCCTGTCTGCCTTGCTCTCGTCTCCGATTATTCACAGAAGAGCTAAAAGTCAGAGTTTATCTCCGTCTTCCTCTCTGGCTGTGTCAATCTCTCCTCCATTATTCTGCTCTCTTATCATCTCCCTTCTCGCTCCTCAACCTGACTCGGAAAATTCATGATACTCGTGATATTTCAGGGTAAAAAAAGAGAGGAGCAGATTGTCATTCTCAGGTCACTGTAAATTATGTACATAATTATTCTCTCAAAGAATGTCAGATATTTGTAAAAAAAAACAAAAACAAACAAAAAAAAAGAAACGATAATAATGATAATGATATTATTTTACATTGAATATGTAAATTAATATTGTTTTTCTGTGATTTTACTAGATATTATTTGTATTTTTTGGAAAAAAAAAACACATGGAAAATCTGTAAAACAACAGTTAATTTATCATTGTTCCATCTTTAATAAACATTATTTTACTTTTAAAGAACAGCAAATATTTGTAAAATAACTGTATCTTTACTGATTTGAATACAGCAAAAAACTAGAATACATTCAAGTGAGATGCAGACCCACGCCGGATGCCTTCCTAAACATAGCAGGTAGCCTGCGACCTTGATCTTTGACCTTTTGACCCCAAAATTAATGGGTGACCAGGGTAGGTCAAGATCAACATCTGTGCTGAGTTTGATTGATTTGATCTGTCTTTTTTATCGAGTTATGGTGCGGACATACACACTCACACACACCCACACACACGAACATACATACATACAGACAGACAGACAGACAGACGGACAGACAGACGGCTGTGACCACCCTAACCACGGCCGACTCCGTTGGCATGGGTAATGATACAATTTTATTGTCAAAGAGATTATTTTGAATGCTTTTTACAGTTTTGGCCTGTTTTTTAATTTTTAATGAAGGGTGGTCACGGCCGTCTGTCTGTCTGTCCGTCTGTCTGTGTGCTATGTCCGCACCATAACTCGATAACAAATACAGACAGGATAATCAAACTCAGCACAGATGTTGATCTTGACCTACCCTGGTCACCCATTCATTTTGGGGTCAGAAGGTCAAAGGTCAAGGTCACAGGCCTACCTGCCATGTTTAGAAAGGCGTCCAGTGTGGGTCTGCATCTCACTTGAGTGCATTCTATAATTTGGTGTGGACACTATTTACAGTTTTGGCCTTATTTTAGATTCAACATGTGAATAAATACTCTTGTGTGATTTTCCAAGGTACTATTTGGATTTTTTTTAAAGGAAAAATCTGTAAATTAAGTTAAGTTCAATTAGGTTTTAAATTTAATTAAATTTAAATTTTTAAGTTTTATATTTACCATTTTGCAATCTTTAATAAACATCATTTTGATGACAAATATTTTAAAAATAATGATTGCTTTCTGAATTAAAAACAGTAAGAAACAGTGTAATTTTAAACAGATTATTGTGGATTTTTTTTATTTATTAGTTTTTTTGTTTTTGCTTGTTTATTTATTTTTTACTTTTTCTGTGTCTTTTATTGGTTACTGTTTGTAATTTACATGTAAAATAACAAAAAAACAACTTTTAAAAAATTAAAATTAAAATGTACTTTTACAAAATATTGTAAAATTATGAAATAATAATAATAACCATTGCTAAATGACTTATTGACCATTTTTCATTCCTTAATATCCTTTTTCTTTCAAATAATGACATTTTGTGCTGATTTAACACAAAGAATGTATAATTTTACAGTCAAACATTGATTTTTGATGTGGACATTATTTACAGTTTTGGCCTGTTTACTTTAAGGTCAGCATGTGAATTAATACTTTCTTCTGTGACTTTACCAAATATTATCTGTAATTTGACAAACTCGTAATATTTTGGGGGAAAAATAAAGGAGCAGAGTGGGTTGGTGTTATGTATTGATCACGCTGCTGCAACAGTTAAACAATTAAACATAATTTTAGACACTGAGAAGTGTGACGAGTCTGCAGCAGCTCATCTTCTGGAAAACGACAGTGATTAATATTGCTAAATTAAAATGAGAAGCCTCCCTATCGACTCCTTCATCCCTTCAATCTCATCAGCTCTGTCTTCCCCTGATGTGTTTTTTTGCATATGACCAGCAGGTTTTCACTGTGAGCCACATTATTGTCACCTTGCTGAATTGTATTAGAGGAAAGTGAGTAAAGGAGACAAAAAAAAAAAGGAAGAAAAGAAAAGAGGGAGAGTATCTTCACCAGGCAGGGGTGAATTCAATCTGCTCTCTCTGAGGGGGAGTTTCTGTCCTGCCCTCCGGTGAATTAGCCTTCAGACTCCAGCGAGCGTCTGTCTCGGAGCACAATTCTCCTTGTGAAGCACGCTTTGCCCTTTTGCTTCAATTTTTTAACCACGCCGCAGATTAATCACGGCTCAGTCTGATTTCTCCGCTAATAAAAGCCTCGGGGCGGAATTGCACTATTTCTTGAACTAATTAAGAGCAGAACTTGCTGCTGTAGTCAAATTTTTTAAAAGATTGTAATGCACTTTGAATACTCGCTGAATAAAAACTACAATATGTGTGTGTGTGCGTGTGGATTTTCTTCTCCTCTCTCTCCGAGCCTCTGAAGTCATGTGGGATGTTGGCCTAGTTTGGGCAAAATCGAGTCAGCATATCAATGTGTGAATGCAAGAAGAGACTTTTATTAGGACACAGCCTCAGTTTTGGGATGTGTGAACTGAGGGATCTGCTCGTGTGGAGGGTCTGGCTTCTGTTTGACCCCGTTTTAAGATTGAGGTTGATAAGGTGAATTTAGTCTGTAGTGTTCACAGCATCATCATACTGTCCCCTGTTTATTACATATCTGTGGCTGCATTTTATGAACTAGTCTCAAAGCTTGTGTACATAAAAACAAGCCACGTGCATAGAATACAATATCTGCAAGTGGGAAAAACATCCGAGCAAAGGACAGAATCAGAAGGTCAGAGGATCAAATCCCCCCTGTGGCCACTGTTGGGCCCCTGAGCAAGGCCCTTAACCACTGACTGCTCCCTGGGTGTTGCACCGCGGCAGCCCACTGCTCCTAGTATGTATAGTTAAGGTTAACTGTGAATAGGATGGGTCAGATGCAGAGAAGGAATTTCCCCAAGGGGATCAATAAAGTATAGATTATTATTATTTCTAGTTATTTTGCATATTCAGATAATAATACAAAATGTAATTACCACATAAATAATGATGTATTATCATTGAAAAATCCTGCAACAACATATTAGATTAAGGTTCAAATGTATTCAATAATAATATTAATAATAATGATAATATGATCTATTGTAATCATTATTTATTTATAATTTATTAATATATTTTTATATATAATATACCCAATATAAATGGGTTATTCCATCTCAAATCATCCTATTTTTTTTACACAATTTCTGCTCAATTCTAATTTATAGCATAAAATATGGATATTTATGATATTTACGATATTTAATATATCAGAGGAATTTTAGCTTGTTTTATCAAATACTACAAAAAAAACCCAGTTGAGCAGATTTTTTCACACATTGGAATTTGAGGCTACATGTATTTGAATAACAATATCTCAGTAACTATTAAAGATAAAAGCCTGAACATTTCACTGTTATTTGTCATCGTGTCATTAATTTGGAATCTGCTAGACTGAACAAGTATCTCACATTATCCCTGTAAATCAGACAGACTTTGGTCTTGTCGGCCAAGTTTGCTCGCAGTGGCACTGGCAATTCATATCAAGCAGTTTCCACAATGATCATGAGAAGAAAGTCTTGCTCGTATAAGTGCATCAGATTACCATTAAATAATCTGATATGTGAAGGTCTGAACACTTCCTACTAGATAAATCCCACTGTACCAGCAGATCTGTGTATTTGGTTATATTATGTCAATGCCATCCTGAGAATTTAATACAGGAATAATTGACAAAGAAATTAAGCAAAACTACATGATAAGTCTCTTCCAAACCCAGTTTAATGTCTACAAAGTGGGGTCTGAAAATGAAAAAATGGAAAATATATACATATATTTTCTAAAGTATATTTGGACAACTATTTTGAAACTCCAGAGCACTGTTCTACCTGGATCAGACTAACAACTTGTCAAATGTGCTCAATCAGTCATAACAGTTCAACAAATTACAATTTTTTTCATTTACATAAGCAAGTATTTCATATTAAACCGTATTCTATATGTTTTGTTTTGTCTTATTGTGACATGCAGCAACATATGGTTCAGAAAATATCACTAGTTGACTTCTGCATTATCATCTTCTAAAAATGATGTGCTCAAAAGTGAGACTTTTCACGATCGCTTCTTTTTTTCACCCATTACTGGAGATTATTTGATTTACCTGTCCAGTATTACAGATTCTGAATGAATGACATGAAGAGAAACAACAGTGAAAAGTTCATGTTTTTACCTTTAAGAGTTCCTGAGATATTGTTGTTCACACAGCTTCAAATTTCAACATGCAGAAAAATAAGCGAAAAGTGGGTCAACGGGCAACTTTTTAAAAAAAAGTACTAAATATTTTGAGCTAAAATTCCACAGATGACATTTTAAATCTTTATAGTTTATGATAACAAAAGGTTTCAAGCGAATCAGAGAAGGAATCTGGTTATTTGAGATACTGATCAACTTGTTCCTCAGTCATAAAGCATGACCTGTATCTGAAAACCTGAACTAATCTGGAGACTGCTGGGGGTTAAGAATAAAAAACATGTCTGCACAGCTTTACATTAGCTAGATCTGGTTGTTTATAGCTGTATATGCATGTAGTCACAGTGCAGCAGCGTCCATCTGTTAATGCTACGTACTGAGAGTGGTGCTTTGGTGGCACGGCAACACGCATAATCAATAGGAGCAACTCAAATCACTGTGATCAGAGCTGTGAAGCCGTGAGTGGCAGGAAGCAGGGAGCAGCAGATGTATATATGACAAGCAGCAGCTCCAGAGATGCTGCGAGAGAAACGGCAGAATCAGCAGCAGCATACAGAAAGAAATGCAGCGAAGCCATCCATCCTCAAAAAAATGTAAAAAAAAGGAAAAAAGCAGCTTCAAACAGACTGTGAAATTCATCTCGTCTGAAAAGCACAAGGAGTTTGACGCATATACAAAGAGGCAGACAGACGGGAGAGATGGTCGCCGGCCTCAGCTGCTGTTATTGATGTTCAATTGACTTTGGAACATCTGCAGGCCCATTTGGTCTTGTTAATTAAACAGCACTAATTTAACTGGCAGAGACAGGAGAGGAGACGCTCTGTGAACTGTGGAGCTCCGAGTCTCGACTTCTACTATATCTCAACCTGCCCGATGACGACAACGCTTCTCAGCTCTACTGTACGTCGCCATGGTAATTACGCAGCCATGTTTGTGTGGTTAAACGCTCCAGTGCCTGCAAGTCATCTACCTGCTGAGGGAAAAATCTGCTGCTAATATGTTGTCTTTGAGCAAAGATTATGCAGAGGATTTTGAGATAAGGTGCATGGACCTCAGTGACCTCCTTTTTTAAAATTTAGGCCCCAGAATGCACTAACTTATTCCACTCTGCACCCATGTATCTGCTGCAACATGTAAATTTTAGGGTTAAAATCACCAAAAAATGCACTTTTATGCTGCTTTTGTATTTTTTAATTAAGTGAAAGTGTTCTGCTCAGGGGTGACATACACATCACCCTGATCTCAACTACACAAACAGCCACTAAAACTGCATAAATTCACACATTCCACTCTGCACCCATGCATCTGCTGCAATATGTGAAACTTTAAGGTTAAAATCACCATTAAAATGCCCTTTTATGCTGCTTTTGCACATTTTAATGAGGGTAAAAGTGTATTGTTTGCAAGACAAACAGCCCCTAAAACTGCACCAACTCACTCTTTCCACCCTGCGCCCATGCATCTATTGCGATATGTGAAATTAGACTTTTAAAATCACCAAAAATTCACTTTTCGGCTGCTATTGCATATTTTAATGAATGTGAAAATGTATCACTCATGGCACAAAAAGACCCTAAACCTGCACCAACTCACTCATTCCAGTCTATACCCATGCACCTGCTGCAATATGTGCTTAAACACACCAAGAGTTTAAAATCACCAAAAAATGCTCTTTGATGCTGCTTTTGCATGTTTTAATTAAATGGTAAATGGTAAATGGTCTGCTTAGTGGTATCCAAAGCGCTTTACAATGTGTTTCTCATTCACACATTCACACACCAATGGTGACTGAGCTGCCATGCAAGGTGCCTGCCTGCCATTGGGAGCAACTATGGGTTCAGTGTCTTGCCCAAAGACACTTTGGCATGCAGAGGGGCCAGGGATCAAACCGTCAACCTTGCGATCAGTGGACAACCCGCTCTACCACGTGAGCCACAGCTGCCCCAATTACCTGAAAGTGTATCGCTCAGGGGGGATCTCAACTATACCAACAGCCTCTAAAACTTCTCCAACTCACTCTGCACCCATGCATCTCCTGCGATATGTGAAATCTGACTTTTAAAATCACCAAAAATGCACTTTTATGCTGTAAGTGTATCGCTTGCCCATATGTCAAGTACAACAACAGCCCCTCAAAATGCACCAACTCATTCCACGCTCACATTGCAATCACGTATCTACTGCGATATGCATAATTCTGCATATAAAATGATCAAAAATGCACTTTTATGCTGTTTTTGCATGTTTTAACAAATGTGAAATGTATCGCGTCACCCAGATCTCAACTATGCAAACGGCCCCGCACAAACTCATTCCACTCTGCACCCATGCATCTGTTGCAATAGACAAAATTTTACGTTCAAAATCACCAAAAATGCACTTTTATGCTGCTTTTGCATATTATAATGAATGTTAAAGTGTATCACTTGTGGGACAAATGCATCACCCAGACCTCAACAAACATCCCTAAACCTGCACCAACTCCTTTACTCCACTCTCATATTGCACCCATGCATCTGCTGCAATATGTGAAACTTTAAGGTTAAAATCACCAAAAGATGCAGTTTTATGCTGCTTTTGCATATTATAATGAATGTAAAAGTGTATAATTTGTAGGACAAACAGCCCCTAAAACCGTACCGACTCACTCATTCCACCATGCATCCACGCATCTATTGCGATATGTAAAATCTGACTTTTAAAATCACCAAAAAAATGCACTTTTCGGCTGCTTTTGCATATTTTAATTGAGTGAAAGTGTATCGCTCAAGGGGGATCTCAACTATACAAATAGGCCCTAAAATTGCATCAACTCACTCATTCCAGTCTGCACCCATGCATCTGCTGCAACATGTGAAATTTTAAGCTCAAAATCACCCAAAAATGCACTTTTATGCTGCTTTTGCATGTTTTAATTAAGTGAAAGTGTATCGCTCGCGGGACAAACGCATCACCCAGATCTCAACTATACAAACAGCCCCTAAAACTGTGTGTCGAACTGAATGATGAAATCTGAACCCAAATCGCATCCATCTAAAGCAACGTGTCGGGCATTCTGATTGGTTATATAAGAAGACATACACACACACACACACACATAGACAGACACACACTCATGCAGACCCCAGAGGCCTGTGTTTGCCTTTCCTGTAATCTGAGCTTCCGTTCTCTGAAGAATGATGTAACTGAATGCCAGCCCTGAACCACGTATTAGAGGCAGCCGGTGCAGCCAGACAGACTTGCTGTAATGTGTGTACAGTCTTTATATCTCTTTACATCACTTGTATCACTATTTACTACTAATTGCAGAAGGTTGCCGGACTGAGAAGTCAGCTTCTGCTGCTTGTTTTTGCCTGCCGCTGATTTTTAGCTGCAGTAAACATGATCTTTTATTGCATCACGTTGCCCTGCAGATACTTTTACAAGGTCACCAAGATGTGGCAGTGGACCAAGACACACATAACGCCTGTAACACTAAATCTTCCACTGGTTTGTGGACTATAAATGCGAGTGTTTTGCAGCCAAGTACACACTGTCTTCGATTGTAAATTGGTCAGGAGGGCATCTGGTGAGGGATCTGATTGAATGTCAAGCAGCGTAACTTCTTTTATCTCCTCTCTCCTCCCTGACCTCCTGTCTCTTTCTCCTCCTGCTTCCTTGGTTTCGGCTGCAGTGAATTTTCCCTGTTAACCAGGAATGAGTCACCGTGCAGGGCTCACAGCGAGGTCGGAGCCCAACTAACCCTCTTTCTGCCTCACGCCTTTGCAGCACCGACACTTTGCTTTGCATCTGCCTTCCAAAAGATTTTCCTACACAAACTGGCGCAAAGGATCAATGTAAATGGCTTGAAAGGAGTGTTTATCCCTCTGAACTCCACAAGCCGTGTTATCTTTAAAAAGATTGCCAAATTTACATCATCTGTCGAGTGCAGTTCCATTGGAAAACACTGACCAAATCTAAGCTTAAAATCGTGATATTTCATTGAAATCACTGCCAAAAATAAGTGGTTTGTACTAATCAGATTCAGTTCAATACAAATAATTGTGAGCTGTTTGGTGTAGCTATAAAGCCATTAATCATCAAGCATGAGACAAAAATTCGGGGACTTTTCGGCTGAACTGCAGGCAGTGTTTAACCGGAGTAGATAAGAAATTAATATAGAGACAAATTAGAAATGTAAGAAGCATCATATCTGGAGTCAACCTTTTTTCCAGTATTGACAACACCTGCGGGCACCTGAACACCTCAAACTACTAGTTTATGATATGCTGTTCCAACAGTGAAAACATAAAATTGTCATATTTCATAAAAAACACTTTATTCTATGTGTCTCATTTATTAAAATTGTCCAAAATAAATGGTTTGTACAGATCAGATTCAGTAAAAAAAAAAAAAATCTGTGCTCTTTGGTGCATCTGTAAAGCTATTAGTGACTTAGCTGTAACCAAGAGTCATATTACATATATTCTGATTAACAACAGGCAGTATGGATTCAAAACAGAAATGTAAGTATTAAAATATCGAAAGACACATTTGGTTTTTCCAGTGTTGACAAGACCTGGGGACACTTGAACATCTTGAACTGTGATGTGCTGTTCCATTGACAAACTTAATCAAATCTAAGCTTAAAATCATGATACTTAATCAAATTCACTTCATTCTACATGTCTCATTTAGAAAACTGCCAAAAATTTGGGGACTTTTCAGCTGAACTGCAGGCTGTGTTTCCATAGAGCAGATATGTATAAAACATCTAAAGTCACCATTTTCCCCAGTATTGAAAACATGCTTGAACACCTTGAACTACTTCTGTTGGTAAGTTTGACCAGGTCTCTTTAAAAATTTGTCAAAAATAAATCGTTGGCTGTAACAAGATTCTGTAACACACAAAAAATTCTGCACTTCTTGCCACAGCTGTGAAATCACAAGTGACTCAGCTGCAACCAACATTCATGCAACAAAAATTAATGAACTCCTCATGTGTGACTTTCAGTTTCATGGGGGAAAAACAACCTAATCTCAGCTAAAGTTCTGCATATTTGATCAAAATCCCTTTATTCTACATGTCTCCTTTAAAATTTTGCTAAAAAATAACCCCTTTGCAGCAGCCAGATTCTGTGAAAAACAAAAAGTTCTGCCCTCCTTGGCACAATTGAGAAACTATGACTGACTCAGCTGCAATCAACAGTCATATAACAGAAATTCAGGGACTTTTTGGCTCAACTAGAGGCTGTGTTTACACAGTGTAGATAAGACACAAGTATGAAACCACATGTGGGCACTTGGGAAAATGTTGTACATGTTGATTCATGGATTTTTCAGTTTTTGGAAACTGAAGTGTTTTAATTGATTCAGGTACTATAACTGTGTCAACCTGCACAAAATACATTTTTATGTTCTGCCTACTTCCAGGAACAGTTTCCATAGAGGTGCAGGACTTCATATTTCAGCGCACAGTGAAGAAAAAATGTCCCAGAAGCACAAAAAAATGCCCCGAAACTGCTTGAAATTCAGAGGGACAACTAAAAGAGGTTTCACAGAGAACAGTTGCGCAAAAAACCAATGCCTTTTTATGCAGTTTTAAGGAACGTTATCCAGATCTGCACCAGAATTTAACAGGTTCTTTTTTTGCTCATACTGCACCTTTCAAACAGGTGCCCTGTAATTCGGCCTAGTAATTTCTCTGTAATCTTGCAGACAGACACACAGACAAAAGTCCACCTTGTCGGGAGGTAAAAAAGGTCTACATGGCTCACGGCTTTGACTTTAACTGTATGTTGCAACATAAGCGTGTTGTGCAAAAGAAAGGGGCTCATTCTTTCTGCCAGTGGTGAAATAGGTCAGGGGTTTCTTTACTTTGTAACACTGCACTTGATGCTAAGGGGGTTGCCACACAACTATGTGTATATGTGTGTGTGCACTTGTTTTCCTCTCCATGTGACCCATTTGCCGATCGACCACAGTGTTCCCCACTCTGCTGGGGTTTCCATGCCAACGCAGCCAGTGGCAAGACAAAAGATGAGGACTCACTTGGTCTTGATCAAAGAGAGCACTGTTTCACTCTGTTGCTCCTGCTATCTAGTATATTCTGAAACTGTATCTGCATGCATGGAGATATAAGAAGAGGAAGTATTGCAGAGCAGCGGTTTCCTACCTTTTTCATCAGATTTACCCCTGCAGCCTCCACCGGCACCTGTCACGTTTGAAATACCGCATTGTATTTACACAGAAGTGGGATTAAAGTGTAGTTTTAACGTACAAAACTGTCTTTTGAACTAAAATCTGAGGTTTGAGGTGGGTTTAGTCAAGTTTGCACAGGGACATTCACCCAGTTCACTCAATGCACCTGCTCTGAATGTTATCAGCCCATTAAGCAGGCGTTATCAGCTGTTTTCACTCTCACAGATATGGCTGCAGGGCCCCTCCTCCCCCTCGTAGTTGGCTCAGTAATCGCTGCATTAAACAATAAAAAAGTCGAAATATCTGAGTCTGTGCAGAGATGGTGATAGTAGGTCACATTTAAAGGTCGCAGGTTGGTGGCGGCGCAAGTCAAGGTCAGACCTCCCTTTGGCTTTTAAGCTTCTGTTTTAGGCTTTTTGGGGTTTAGCACTTGGTTAGGTTGAAGAAAATGTCATGGGTTGGGTGAAATTTGTCAGACAGCACCAGTTTAGTCACACCAGGGAAAAACATGACACGGATGTGGTTTGCTGTAGTAGATAAGGGGCCTATTATACGATTTAACATGGACTTAACAACAAAACATCAAATGACTTACAAGAACTGTTTATCCCTGTAAACCCCGAAACTTGCTGCCATGTTTGAAAGTTGTGTTATGCTTAAAAAAACCTGCCACAATGACACCATCTGTGACTTGTCGTTCTACAATTAAACATAACCAAATCTTAAAATCACCAAAAATCAACTACTTGTACTAATTAGATTATGAAAAATATTTAAAAAATTTTAGCTCCACCTTACTGACCGACTGTCACATGACAAAAATTCAGAAACTCAGAGTGAACTAGATTGAACTGCAGGCTGTGTTTATATAGAGTCAATAGGAGACAGGTATGGAAACAAATTAAAACCGTAAGTAGTAAAATCTCTGTGGTATGTAGAACCTAAATGTTTTTCTCAAGTATTGGTAGCACCTGTGTAAACTTGGAAACAATGCTGCACATGTTGTACACAGTTTTTGGAAAATAAATAAATTCAACTTTCATTTTTTTTCTTTTCTTTACAAAGTATATTTTATGACTAATCAGGTGTAACATTATGACCACCTGTCTAAAATTGTTTTGGTCCACCTTATGTGGTCAAAAATGCTGTGAAACATTGGGCATGGACAAGAGGACCTCTCAGGGTGTCCTATGGGGTCTGGAACCAGGACGTTGGCACTGGATCCTTTGGGTGCTCTGGCTTGTGCAGTGGGGCCTCTGTCAATCAGACTTGTTCCACTGCATCCTGTTGATGCTTGATCACAATGGGGTGTCGGAAGTTTGGAGGTCAAATCAACATGTTGGGCCATTGTCATGTTCCTCAACATGTTCCTGATTGGTTGGTGGTTTTTCCATGTGGTGGGGTGTATTTTCCTGCAGGGGTAGGCCAGTGACATTTGGGATTTCCATTTGCATGAGGGAGTGTTCTTGTTGTGGGACAATGTTTATTTGAGTGTCTAAGTCTGATCAACATGGATGTTAAAATCCAAGGTTTACCATCAGAACACCACATAGTACCAATATGATCAATGTTATTCACTTCACCTGTCAGTTATCAGAATGTTGTGGCTGATCGGTGTATATGTCATATTGCATAAAACACATTTTTTAGCATAGTTGTGCTGTTTCCATGGAGATGCAGGACTTTATATTGCAGTAACATGACAAAGATTCAGGCTGAACTAGATTGAACTGCAGGCTGTGTTTACACAGAGTCAATAGGAGACACATATATGAACAAATTAAAATGTAAATAGTAAAATCTTTATGGTATGTAGAACCCCAATATTTATGTCTTGTATTGGTAACACTTGTGGGACCTTGAAAAAAATTTGTACATGCTGATTTCAGGTTTCTTCAGCCAGAGTTCTGAGGGTTAAATGAAACACTTGCAATCCTTGTTAGCTGTTTATTTTCCTTCACAACACCAATATGTTGATGTAGATGTGTTTATCACATCACAAACCATCATTTTTGAGTTTGATGAAGATTTCCAAGTACACCTGCAGAGTCAAGTACTGTTTGCACACTATGATGTATTCAGGCGTAGCTAAAATAGGCTCCAGACAGCTTTAATTGCAGATTTCAGATGCTCAGACAGATTAATTAGAAATTAAATGCAAAAATATATATTTATTCTGATTAAAATGTACTAGCTCAATATTAAAATGTGCAAATGTAGAGAACAGAGGACAAGCTCTTATCACCAGTGGAAGATAATCAATAGTCCACATCTCATGCAGAATACAAAACGCAGTATTGACAGGACCAGGATGTAAACATGGGCTGCTAATCAAAATGCCAAAATCAACATACATAAGCTGTGTTTTCATGCTAATTTCTAATTAACACTCATTGTCATTCATGGAGGCGCCACTTTATTGATGCACTTTTTATTTGCTCGGCCTGATTGGGGATATTTTCCATTTTTCATATGGATGATGTCAGATAGAGAATGGGTGCTTGTTTCCACTGACAGTGTAGCTTCGCTGGGAATTAATCTGGTGACACAGCAGTATCGTTCTCCCCGAAATGAAAGCACTCTCCCAAGTTTTCCTGCAGAGCAAACAAGCTTGACGATAAGCAGAATAACAGTCGGAGGGTGGAACTGTATTTAACAGCCGGCTGAATGATCGAGCAAAGAAACGCCACGGCGGCTGCGTTCGGTGATACTGTGGGAGAACTTTCCTCTCCAATCATCAGGAAGAGGAGACAAAGATAAAGTGAGAATGAGGGACACTGATTTGATGAATGAGGGGGGGAAAGCAAAGGGGGATTAGTGAGAAAAAGAGAAACACGACACGAGTGCTGCAAAAAAATATGAGGAGAAAGGGGAGGCAGTCGGAGAACAAAAGAGGGAAAGTGTGATGTTTGCAGAGACAGTTGGGAGAGTCGAGTTCAGACTTTCAAAGAGATGCAGCGCCTGACTAATTTGCCAGACCTCAACCAACCAAAGCCAATTTGTGCAGCTCAAGGTGACCCCTGGGAGAGCAAATCAGCGAGTGTGAGAGAGAGAGACGGAGTGTTCCCTTCGTTTTTTTTTCCTTTTTTTTTTGATAAATCCTCATCAGTGAGCAAACAAGTGCTGCCTTCACCTATCAAAAAGCCACACACACCCCTGCATCGTCATCACGAGGGGGGGGGGGAAGATTAATGATCTCCCCGTTGTCTCCCAGAGATAACTGCCTCATCATCAGCCGAGCGTCCCGCCTAGCTGATCAATCATCTTAATGTAAAGAGATAGACTCTGCCTGCTTTAACCGCAGCAGCCGCGTTTGTGAGGATGATGCCTCATTATGGCTCTTGTAAACTCCTCCTGAGAATGCGTCGACATAGGCAAGTATATCCACAACAGTAGGTTTTATGTGGCACTTAAATGACACTTGAATGAGGGGTGAGTGTTTAAAAAGCTGTTTCTCTTGATGCTTTACAAAAACCACCATCTAAATGAATTTCTATTTCTGGGATGTTCCTCTTTTTGAATAACAAAAATGATCAGTTTGATACCTCTAATGAAGTCCTCTCCTGTTTTGAAGCTACACACGTGACATGAAAATAATGGGATCATTTAATCTGCATATACGTGCAGATGTTTGCATTCACGTTGCCATTTTCATGTTGATAAGAGTGTGTGTGCGTGTGGTGTGGAACAAGGAATACTTCCCTGCATTTTGAATTAATGGAGTCAACAATTCCCCGTGGCATTCCTCTGATAAATGCATATACCGGCTCTCCCCACTCTGTAAGACGGTAAACAAAAATAGCTCAAAGCGAGTCGTCTACCCACAGGACACATATATATGCACGGATGTAAAGATGGCTCATTAGTATACACACATGCATATGGAGACAGATGCATGAATATTGGATGCATATTACTGGAGAGGACGTGCACGCTTCTGCTTTTTTTTCCCTCTTGCAGGGTGATTCACCAACCTGCCAGTGCTTCCTCGGGGTCTCCGTCCGGATGACTCATCCCTCATCAAATGGTGGCCTGCAGGAAAAATCGACACACATTCAAACTGCCATTAATACAAACACTTCGAAACATGCAAGAAGAAACACACACACGCCAACGCAGACTTAAAGCACAAAGGGCTTCCCTTTGTTTTTTCTGTATTCTGTATTCAGGGATGTCTGCTGCACTGCTGGGGAGGGAAGCCCCTGGCAGATGAATGTGACTCTAATGTGTGTGCGTTAAGAGAGTGATCCCATGCTCCATGTGATGAGTCATACACAGGCTGGTGTAGCAGGGAGCGGCAGGCTGGCTGGTTGGAAGCAGGAAACTCATCAGCTATGCACCGCTGAGCTCGAGACTCCGGTGAGATTCTTGACTTTCTTGTTAACTGATGTTTGATTTTTGCAGCCGCCTGGCAAAATAGCCTGCCTTCACATGTTACATGCTGCTTCTGGTATGGGAGCAGCCCCACACTTTGCAATCAAGTGACTTTAACAGCCAGTTTCACACCTCATTAGTTCATTTAATGCACTGGAAGATGGATACAGATGGTTTTTGAAGGAGGCAGTTGCTGGAGAGCGAAACCCCAACGCTCTAACACTCCACTAGGTCAAGGTCACGGCCAGTTTCTATTCCAGAAGTCTGTTATTTATTTAATAAGCTGGTGATTTTAATAGTTACAAACATGCCCAGGCTGGAAGATTGATCGCAATGAACACCGATCTTATTTTCAATTTATATTTTAATAACTAATTAATTTATTGAAAAACTAAGGCAAAAAAAGAGCCTGTAGTGAAAACTACCTAGTATAAACTACTGAAGAATGTAGTACAGTACATTTGTGTTCCATAGTAGTATCTAGTACAAAACAGTACTAAATTAATTTTCTGTATGCTAAAGCAACCTTAGCCAGTTTCGGCTTTAAAAAGTGGATGTAAACAATAGAATAGTTAACATGTAGCATTCTGTTATGGTCTGAAAATCCCAGAGAAGCTAAAAATGTGCACGTTGACGATTTTCCTCAAACAAGGAGCCTGATTCACCAGCGTTTTGGTGCATAACTTCAGTGCAAAGTTAACCTATGTTTGACATAACTTTCCTAGTATTTCTGTTGCTTTAGAAGCTAGCATTCCTTCAACCAAACTGGTTGCCTTTTCATGTTAACTGAGAGTATTCTGAGTTTTATTTTAATGCACATGCTGGTTTGCTCAAATTGTGAACATTTTCATTATTCAATAGATCCATCCATCCATCCATCCATCCATCCATCCATCCATCCATCCATCATCTTCTGCTTATCCGGGACCGGGTTGCGGGGGCAGAAGTCTAAGCAGAGAGGCCCAGACTTTCCTCGCCCCAGACACCTCCTCCAGCTCTTCCCGTGGGACCCCGAGGCGTTCAATAGATAAATACATAAATACATCCAAAAATGATCTCATGTCTCCTGTGTCATTTCATTCATACAGCAGCATAAGTCACAATGATGAGCTTAGCCTGAAAATTTAAATGTGATGTAACTTAACGTAGCAAAAAAAAATAAGCAAAGCAATTCCTTAGCCTATAATAATACAGCATCCTACTCAAGCCAAGCAAGAATTCCTCTGGTGGCAAAGGTCTTGTATAGTGGTGTAACGTAAGGTTTTAAGAAGTCCTGGAAGTTGATATTGTGAACGTTCAACTGCGTTGGCATTGCGAGACACAGTAAGGTAGGTAGTCTGTTCCGATCTGGAGCTATTTTCTGAATTGGTATGACGTTCGGGTGCTTCTGGTTTATATGCAAATTCTGCTTTTTTAATGCATGGTGTATTATATGTCCTGCTAGTATAGTACGCGGTTGGAAACACAACTTTCTACTACTACTGCTACTGCTACTTTCCTAGACTGCAGAAGTCAGCTTGGAAGCCTCCCTTGCATACATGCACTGTTGGTTGTATCTTTGTATTCTGCACATGCACATGACTCTTGGCCTTGTAGGGTAGTTTAGGCTGCAAACCCTTGCATACTAGCCTTAAGCAACATCCAGTTTTATGTAGGAGGCCAGAAGAACCAACGAATCACATAAAATATCCAGATCTTGCATGTCAGCAAGTACATTGGTGTGTTTGGGATGCCTTTAGACCAGTGAAATAAAGCCCACTTCCTTTCAAACCTTCAGTGCCTTAACCTGTTTTGGGTTTTTCTGCCTTTTTTTTTTGTTGTTGTTGTTGTACTTCTACCGCTCTACTCATTATTCTCTTCCACGAGCATCGTTGGTTTGAGGAACACTGGCAGCGCTCCTGTCACTTTGCTCAAATTTGATAAGTCAGAATGACAGGTACATGCCGAACATACTCACAAATAATGGTCCTGCACAGGTGGTGCTGAAGCTTCACAATGGAAGGTGTTATGTTGGAATATTCACATAATACAAATCTTACTGAACTGTGCAAGCTGTTCTGATTTCCAGGCGTCAAATATTGGATTTTGTCAAAGCCACTGGTGTCTAAGAGATATGCTCGAAATGTCCTTTTGCATCAGATCCATCCATGTCAATGTTCAGCAGGGATAAACGTATAGGAGCTTTTCTATTTTAAAATATCCTTTTAGGGAGATTAGAGGTGTGGATGTGGGATAATGCTTGGTTACGTCCAGGAAAAGACCTTGGTTTGGGTTAAAATACACCCTTTCTCTACATTAATCACGTGTTACAGTGCAAACTTTGTATTACCTGCAAAAAGAGACAATGACCTAACCACAGCTGAACTTTTGGCTAAGGTCTCATGGCATCCTTTCGTCGATTTTTGTAGCTCTATCTGACTACACTGTGCATTACAATACGACACCAAAGAGTCCTGAAAAACCAGCTGTACATGATGAGTTACAAGTGAGACCAAGCTTAAATTTGAGACATTATACATTATATTTACCCTGGATGGAAAAAAAATAGCTGAAGAAGAACTGTGACGGATGTTGCAATTAAACTGTTGCATGTTTTACCTCACAGAACAAATGAGGGATTGGTTTCTCTCTGTTCCTCTCGGACAAACACAGCCAAGGCTTTAGAATTTCTTGAAAAAAGGAAGATAGCAGACCAACATATGAGGCACCATGAAAAATCACAGCTAACGTGTTTATCCTTCAGTATGAAACCATGAAGAAAAAAGCCACGGAGGCAAAGCGAGACCCAGGCAGGAGCGTAAAACATAAAAAACAGGATTTAATTCTGAGGAAAATTTGGATGTTTACACGGCCGCTGGTGTGAGACCGAGGCTACCAGCAAAGGTTTCATTTAAAAACAACACTATATGCTTTAAATCTGTTGCTGGTTGTTGATTAAACCCCTGAAAACTCATCTCTTTGTGTCAAAATCACAGATTTAGAAGATTTATTGAATAAAAATAATCCCTTATTGTGTTAAAATGGTTTTGATGTGACTCTACACCATCCTAGAATATGCAGATCTATGAAGTCTGTTTGCTGCAACTAGTAATATAGACCAATCAGCCATAACATTAAAACCACTGACAGGTAAAGTGAATAACATTGATCATATTGGTACTATGTGGTGTTCTGCTGGAAAACCTTGGATGGCAAATGGAAATCCCAAAAGTCACTGGCCTACCCCTGCAGGAAAATGCACCGCACCACATGGAAACAACATCAAACAATCAGGGACATCTTGAGGAACATGACAATGCCCCAACATGTTGATTTGACCTCCAAACTTTCTACACCCCATTATGATCAAACATCAACAGGATGCAGTGGAACAAGTTGGATTGACAGAGGCTCCACTGCATGAGCCAGAGCACCCAAAGGATCCAGTGCCAACGTCCTGGTTCCAGACCCCATAGGACACCCTGAGAGGTCCTCTTGTCCATGTCCAATGGTTCAGAGCATTTTTGACCACATACTGGGGACCAACACAATATTAGGCAGGAGCTCATGATGTTATGCCTGATTGGTGTACAGTCATATAGTATATTTAAACCAGAAACTGGTTCTGAAGAAGAAAAATTATACAGAAAATCCCGCTCTAAGTTAGCAGGATTGGTGATATGTCTTCCTGCTTATATACACAGGTTTTTTTAATACTTTACACAACATTATACTGGTATATGTGCAGAAAATGTACATTTCTGCATATATTTGAAGTCTTTGAGGATCATTAACATTGAAAGCTCTCAATCTTTGAGCGAGGAAGTGGAGTAACTGAGTAAAGATGCAGCAGCAGCAGAGGGGATTGTAATGATTAAAGACCCCACATCAAATGTCTCGAACATGTTTTCATGCCTCCGTCCATAGATCCATATGTGGAATGTAGAACACACTGAGCCTTGTGTGGTTGATGCCAGCTTTAAAAAAGAGAGAGATAGGGGCGAGTGGAGAGTGGTGTGTGTGTCCGTCCAAGTTAGGAAAAGATTGAAGAGATAAGCAGCCAGATCAAGCTGGCAGCAGAGATAAATGGCTATGAGACAAGTGTGTATGTGTGTGTGTGTGTGTGTGTGCACATGAAGAGTTGCCAGAAGAGAGACTTTGATGAAACAGCTGTAGGCGACGGCAGGAGAACGATGACACAGAGGGTCACTCATCACTTTGTTCTACCTTCCACCTCGGGGGTGTGCATGTATGTGTGTGCACCGGCCTCCCTATCGTAATAAAAATCACCTGGTGCACTTGAAAAAAAAAGGCAAACACATGCATCCTCCTCATGTTCTCCTCACAAAGTCTCTCCTTCAACATCCATCTATTCTGAGCTGAGGATGCTGCTGCTGCTGCTGCTGCTGCTGCTGCTCTGGCTTTTCCACAAGGCCCCAGATTTTGACATCTGGTGGCCTAGATAAGCAGGAAACACACTGAGCACATCAGCTGATCAGTCAGACTAAAGGGCGATTAAAGCACATAATCTACCTGATATAAAATGAGGGGGGGGGGGAAACGGTCCAAATCACAAAGAGCTGACAGACACAAGCAGAACCGAGTGAGCTGCACATCTGCTGAAAAAGGCAGCCTTAAAAATCTGTCTAAATGATTCAAAAAAAGCAGTTTTATGTACATGTAAATATATGTTTCCATGGGTTCACATGTGTGTATTAAGGTGTTTTCAAGCCTATCTATCTCGTGTCTGTCTGCATTGTTTCCTCCCCTCCCCACCCCGTCTCCGTTCCAGATGCAAAAAGATGATGTGTATGAGTCATAGCCTCGTGGTGTAGAATATCAGTGATCTGAGTGTCCCTGATGAAGAGCAAATGTGCAGAGAGACAGACGAGACGAGAAACCCCACGGAAAAAGAGTCCGTGACAAAGCCGCCCGGTTTCCATGACGACCGCGGCTCGGCGAGTGTCACTGGGAACACAACGTTTCTCCTCTAATGAGGCAAACCGGATCATTTTGTCCATTTACCTGTGTACCTAGTAGTCCTTTTTTTTCCTTTCCTCCCCTGTCCTTGTGCCTTTTATCACTCGTGCACACAGAAGAGGGAAAGGGGGAGGCAAGGGGGAGGGAGGTGTGAGGGAGGGAGGCAAGGTTATGACTGCAGCTTGTGTATTTACTTTGTGCAATGCTGAGAAGGTAAATTGCTTCTTTGTGCTCTGATGTGAGACTCGCTAGACAAATGTGAAAAAGATTGCCTCCTCTAACTTACTGATTCGACTGCAGCGGCAAAGTCAAGGTGACCCCGGCGCTACTTCTGCCTCACAAACACACACACAAATGTATGCACGATGTTCCGATAGCACCAGCTAATGAACAAAAACCGCCACCAGTCTCCAACCATAATGATCTTTTTGTTTGCTGTCAAGTGATAAAGTGAGGCAGACGTGAAGCAAATCTCTCGTGATTCATAAAACTTGTGCGGCAGTGGAGCAGTTATCATCTGCTAATCTGTGAAGCTCACAGGGTATCTGTGTTGTTAACATTCAGGACGGCCTGTTCTGTTCCGTACACAGATGGCTTCTTCAGGCAGGTCAAGCACCCTCTCGTACCTTCTATCGCTCACAAATAACCTTCCCGGATCATCCTCTTTGGATTTGCAAAAAAACAAAATGATCTCAGGTTTTAACTGTTTAATCTTTGATCAAAACGGAAGTAGAAGAATGAAATTCTTCATGCAAACTCCTGCTATTACTCACTTCAAATGACTGACAGTTGACTTTAGGCAAGCAGACTAAACCTACACTACATATTAATCAAATGTCAGTGATCTCTTCTGTCACTGTTAAAGGTTGTTTACATCAGTAATGTAAACTGCAGACTTGTCTGTATGGATTTTGTTCACTTACGTATTGTTTGTCTGTTTTCCACCTGCTATCCTGCTATCTTCCACGCGTCTCATTCCCACTCTCACCCCAACTGGTCGAGGCAGATGGCCGCCTTCTCTGCGCCTGGCTCTGTCTGAGGTTTTTTTCTTCCCTTTTATTTATTTGGTTCTTTCCCACTATCGCCAACTGCTTGCTTACAGGGAATCCAAGGAAACTTTGGATTGTTGGGTTCTCTGTTTAAAATTTGTAAAGTCTTCACTTTACTATATGAAGTGCTATGTTATGAACTGGCGCTATATAAATAAAATTGAATTTAATTTAGTTTCAAATGTTCTGCCTATCCAAACCAATCTCAAACCCAATTGCGATTGTTTTTTTTAAACCAATCGCAATTGGGTGGAGTTAAGTTGAGGATGCTGCGACTGTGTCTCTGCAAGAACTTGACAGAGGGAAACTTTATCATTACAATAGCTAATTCCTCTCGAAATATAACACCACAAAAACTGACAAAAGACACCTGCTGACTTTGCAACGTTTACTGGTAAAAGTGACAAACATAATTTGAGAATAGGTTCGTAACAGGTGAAGTCTTTAACTCTGCAGGAGCTTACTAAAAACAAGCAATTTGATGGCAGTTTGTGGTTCTTGCAGAACCTTGGTCTACACTGGTCAAGTCAATGTCAATGGCACAAGCCACTTCTGAACTAAACTCCGACGGATGATGGCGGCGTCAGAAAACGGATCAACTTCGGGTCTCAGATACCTTTTAGAAGATTTTCTGAGGTGCGTACACAGGTTATTTTGGTCCGGATTTTAAAACCAGATTTGATACACAGATGAGCTAAATGGAAAACTCTTATAGTCCTGTCACTGATGATAAAACTAAAGTTTATAAAGAACTTTTGTTCTACGATTCTTATACAAATTCCGATTCATGTTTATGCCTGGGAATCCAAGCTGTCTGGAGATGTATTAATGTGGTTCTCACAATTTAAGGAAGCTGATCCTTGTTCTCAAACACCATTTTCAGTGTGTAGGTTGCTGTTAGAAGGTTGCTGTTTAATTTTTTAAAAAAACAGGCAGAAAATGGAAAGAGAGGAGAAAGCTGTCTAAAATAAGTGGCCAATGGCGGGCCTATAGCTACAGCCTACATCCAGTGTGTCACACTAGTGTGAATCTAGTCTTTTTAGGCCTTAATTCTCCAAAAAAAAGCAGCAACCAACCAATATGCAAGTTTTGTTTTGCCTGTGTTATTTTAGTTGACTTCTGAAGGTGTCCTGTGATATCTGGGGGGGCTTTAAAGTGACAGGAGCTAAAGTGAGAGGTGGTGCTGCAGTGATGTGGAGTATGAAAAAACATTGTACTTTTTTGAAAATTAAGCATGTAAGCATATTCTAGTGGACCCCAAAACATAATTAATAACCTGTAGATATGATTAAAATGAGCTCTTTAAAATGATGTAACATTCAAATGATATTATTCATTTAGTTGTTGCAAACTGCCTTTGATTTGTGTTCTAATAAACTTAATAAAGTTTGACTATTGCAATGCAGGCGTGGTATAGTGAAAACTTTTACAAAAGCAGTGCCACATATTTTACATTTTTGACATCCAAGATTTGAGAGTTGGCTCCTGCAAAGCTTGAGAGATGCAAAAATTAAGCTTTTTGTAAATCAAACTAAGCTGGCGCACACAAGTAAATATGAATCTTGCAAAAAGGTGTATGCCAGATCGTGTGTGTGTCCCTGAAGGCAACAAAAATTGATTGACAACCTGTTTTGGGGAAGTTTTGCAAGTTGCTGGTTAATGATTTTTACACTGTAGTGAAATAAATGTGAAGCAGTTGCTGCCTTTAAGGTGGAATAACACTTTAAAGAGTTAAGAACATACAATTTGTAATTAACAAGCTAAAACCACCATCGCGGTCCTCTCCGTGCACGACGCCGCCGTCCTGCAGCTCAGCTCCAAAAGCCCACAGGTCTAATGGTGGGGGATGATCTCACCATCATGCCCACGATGAATGCTTGGATCATTCAATTATAGAGCAACACAATGAATCATTCTCCTCTCCTCTGACAATCTCCTCCACACTCAACTCATCTGACACCGCCAAACCACAGAAGATGGCCCTGTTATCTTCATAATACGGATAAACAGTGACAGTTGTCTCAGACGGGAGGCCATTTTGATGGCAGCGGATCAAATGAGAGCTCATTACGGAAAAAGTGACAAATCAGTGTCTGTATCGAGGCTCGCAGCCGAAGTGTAAAAAAAACAAAAAAGGAGTGCAACCGAGCAAGATTCCTCCCCGGCCTGGACTGAATGAAATTAGTGAAGTGGAGCTTTGGTCTCGTGACCTCTCTCCGTTGACAAAAAGAGATACTATCTGCAAACATTTCAGCTTCTATGTGTGTGTGAGGCCTCATTTTTTTTTCTATCGTGTCCTTTCACTCTCTATCTCCCTCACACATTCACATACTTGTCTTGTTCCACAGTAAATGTGTCAGTCATGGGTCTCATCGCCGGAACAGCCTGTCAAATCCCTTCTTCCCTCCCTGCCTCCCCGCCTCGAAACCCCTCCGCACTCTTTTTCCCCTCTCTCCTCTCCATTTTTGGACATTTTCAAAAAAGGATGTCGGAGGGTAGGAAGAAAATGGTGGCTCTTAAAGCAAAGCTGTGTTTCTTGGGATTACCGGGATCTTGCGCTGATCCACAAAGGGAACGGGTCAGCATTCGAGATCTTGCAGACTTTTTCGGTAAATAGCGTCATTCTCCAACCAGTTTTTCCGACAGAAATCGCACAACTAATTGTGCATTCAAAACAAGACGTTACATAAAATTAATAAGCTATGAAGGGAGTAATTTTAAAATCACTCTCTCAGACTGTGAGTTGAGCCAGCTGGCCGTGCGGTTGGGCTTCACTTCACATAGGTATTTTCATGTCTGTGGTCTCCTTCACATCTGGGACACAACCCAAAGAAAATGAACAAATGCAACACAGTGAACACAGACCTTTTGGGAGGCAACCCCGAAGTTAATTTGACACTGTATATTTGACAACCGGTTGCATATTTGAAAAACAATCTGTCTCGAGCAGTTGTGTCAACAAGCTGAGAGCGAGCAGCAGGGTGCAGCGTTTCTCGAGGAACTATTTGTGGTTTATTTTACTGGGAGAGTCTCTCTTCTTTACCCCCCCCGTAAAAGCATCAATCTGAACCAGCGCCGCGGCAGCAATCCCTTTCAAAAGCTCCCTGTCACTACAAGTACTGTAATTGACTCAGCTCAAGTCCAGATATACCAGCAGGGCGTCCGGCATGCTGAGGGGAGGCCCTTGTATGTGCAAAGTGGTCATAAAGATTAATTAGGAAAGCCCCCAGATGGTTTCAAAAAGCGTTCTAGCTGCTTAGATGGCCCACCACATGTTCCCCTTTTTCCAGCTATATTGAGCCCATGTTTTATAAAAGGAAACTCTTCTTCGAGCTGCTTTATGGAGTCAATATAGGTCCTGATGGGGTCATTTTACACAGATTATATCCAGTTCTTCATGTCAGTATCACAAAGGGGAGAAGTTACAAGTGAATAAAAATGGTAACTTTCACATGTGAAATGCATGCAACAAACTTTTTGGGTCCAAATCACACAGTTTTGCTTTTTACTTCTAGTTCATACTACAGCTGTCTTTTAAAAATATGTACTGTTGCATGCAACATGTGCACAGAATACTACTTCATCCTAATATTGCACCTTAAACTTTCACCGTCCTGCTCATATATCTGTCGCAGCCTTTACTATGAAATGAACTCTTGTCTGTCTGTGTTTTCTCAGCAGTGCAAGCTTGTTCTTACTCTTGCAAGACATATGTGAAGAGGTTTGTGGGTCAAAATGGCTAGAAAAGCATGCTGGCGTACATACTGCAAAAAAATGCAGTCCAATATAGTCGGACATCTTGGTATTTTTGGCCTACTGCATTTGACATACTATGTATTTAGTAAATCTTTTCCTGGCATACTGTATAGCATGATAATCACAGACTGTATATAAAAGATGGACGTAGCCAGCATGACGTTACCCGCTGGTTTGAGCATGGCCGTCTTAAAGCCTCAAGTCTGGCATCGGGCAGTCGGCATTGTGGTTTTCTGACCGAGAACTCGAGGACATGAATCACGTCCATATGGTGGTGAACTGTCAATCACAAGGTAGCTATGCTCTAAAGCATACCGTCCTTTATAGTCCATTTTATTCTAAATGGAACCATAATTTACAAAATAAACATCATGGTGTATTGAGGGAAACTTGAAACTAGCAGTTGAAACCATAAGCACATTAGGCAAATATTCATCCAGGTAATAAATCAAGTGAGAAGGTGGGTAGTTTTCTCAAAGACGTCTATACAATCTGGCTCCTTTCACAACTGGAGGGGTCGCCTCTGCTGGCTGGTAGAAATAAGGCACTTCCACTTTGGCTTTCCTCTTCAGACCCTGAGGCTACATCTGTGTTTTATGTACAGTCTGTGACTATTCCAGCGACCCACAAGGTGCAGTAACATCAGTGTGTTAGCAATGTGTCAACAAAGGCAACAAAGTGTAAGACTGCAAGCTTGTAAACATGAGAGTATAGAATCCAGGTGTCAGATTTTTTAAAAAGCCTATTTTTCTATTTTTGTTAGACCTTGAGGACACAACCTTTCTACTTCAGGATAAATTAAAACTTTATTTACAAGAAAAGTGAACCTACATCACTGTCCTCTGAAAACTCTTTATTTCCCAGAATGTTACCCCTTAGCTCTATTTATTGAAATTTATACTTAAGATAACATCCTCAGATTCGGTCAATAACAACTCCACAGCCTTAAGGCCGAAATGAGATTTGAAAAGCTCCATCTAAAACAGACATTTTTACATCTAGTCAACAAAACTTACATTTAGATTTTACATCATCTCGTCAAAACTGTAGAGAGTAAATACCAACTTCACATTGTTGGAGACACTGATGCTAATGAAGCTGTTCTAGAAATTGTCATCTGCAACTCTATTAAATTTGATGCAGCAGAAACAAAGCACTACAAATGCTGCATCCTTTCAGTCTTAGTAATACCAGTACACTCTTCACTGAAGGTGCTAAGCTTGACAATGTTAGAAAAATGGTGGTTGGAGTATTTAAACAGACTCGTCTTGTTCCTGGTATAAGAACCTCCAGCGTGGAAGGAGTTTAACAAAGTGGACAGTTGGATATCAAGTGAAGATGGGTTTTAGAGTGGCAAATCACACATTTGCTTCAAAGGAATTTTGTGCAATTTGTAAAAAAAAAAAAGAAAGAAAGAAGCAAAGTCCAGCAATCCTTAAACTCTCAGTTTGGATTCAGATAAAACATTTTGTCTTTAATGGTCGAGATCCGAACTATTTTCCAGTAGAAAACCTTAAGCGAACATCCATGTGACTATGACTGATGCACACACTCCAGAGACTCGGGATTAGGCTTTAATTGGGCAAGACTTTGTTTTCCTCCATTAACCCGCGGATATGAAAGGATGACTGGCTGAACTGGCGCTCTTTCAGTCAGCCAGGGCCCCTGTTATTACACAAGCACTGGACCTCTGCCACGTTGCACAACTCGGAGAATAGGTGAACCCAGAGGAGCAGGGTTAACCTGGCAGGGGCTGGCGTTGTCCCACCGACTAGAGGAAGCTGAGGGTTATTTACTGTCACTGAACCACCAGATTTCAGATAATCTTCGGTGATGACGACTTCGGCTATGAAAACTATGAATATTTTTTCCCTTCCCTTGAACGTTACATCCCGGATAGTCTGCTGACCCCTGATGAGAGGAGCTCTTGCAAAGCACATGGAGCCGCCTATGCTGATCCCACCATGTATTTCCTGTATGCTTAGTGTAGTGTAGTACGCTTACAGTAAGTGTGTGTGCAAGCTCAAGCAAGACAGAAAGGAAGGGAGAGGCAGAGAGAGAAGGGAGAGAGAGCATATCCAAGGGGATCAAACCTAAACCACAGGATATTTCTGACCTTGAGGGCGAGTGGGTGAAGCGGGGAGGGAGGGAGGAAAAAGAGAGGAAAGCTGGAGGGAAGGAACAAAGAGATGGAAGGGAGAGAACGAAGGGGGGGAAGCCGAGTCTTTGGAGGGCAGCTGGAAAACCTCCAGAATCCTCCGCTCAAACCAACCATAAAATTCCAACTGAAGCCACAAAAACCAGTGCGAGGACTGACGAGGGTGCCTTCTGCCCACAGTGGGTGTGTGTGTGTCTGCGCCTTGTGTGCCATATGTGATTAAAGGGTCCGAGCAGAGGAGGCCAGGAGGCAGACGAGTGATGCAATCCGCGGAAGCAAAGGAGAAGACACGAGGGCGGCAGGAAGGAAAGGGAGGAGGAGGGAAGAGAGGAAGGAGGAATTGTTGCTTCTGGGGATCCAGCTCTCCAGGAATGTGCTGACGGTCATGTCCCACTCGGTCGGGGGGAGCGTTGCATTCTGGGAAACTCTGCGGAGGTGACACCACCTGTTTTGGCGTGCTGCAGATTGCAAACGGATGATAACATCGCACGTTATAAAAGGGATAGACTTTGTGAGTCACTGCTGCTAATTTTCAACAATCAACAGTTTTTTTTTCTTCCTGTGTAAACTGGTCTCTTCTCACTGCAGGCTGGAGGCCCGAATCCACCCTCACACGGCAGCAGTAGAGATCTATTTCGGTACGAGCTACACAATGTCCACAAGCACCCACACAGGCTCGGTGGGTAAGGTGATTGGTAAACCTGGACAAATAGTCTATTTATGAGCATCGCAAGAGTGGGCAGTTGTCCTTGAGCTGGTTTGTCTGCCGTCTGAAGTGCTAAGTGCTGTATACAGTTACAATAGGGTAGAACATTCACAAGGACAAGTGAAGGTGGAGAGAGGGGTGGGGGAGGGAGGGTGAGAGCGAGTGAGTACTGGGAATAGAGATGGTGAGTCAGAGGCCATTTGGAAAGTAATTTCATCTCTGAATGCCGTATATCTTTTCATCAATGAAAGGAAAGTATTTTCCAAACCAGGCGAGTGCAAGAAAGAAAAACATCTCTGTTTGGTGAAATGGAGCCTATTCAAGGCGGAGAGGACAGATACCATTCATAGCTATTTTCTGTACTATATTTATTTCATGTAGGTGAGTTTGTTTGTTACAGTACACTGCAGGGAGAAGTTTGGAACAACACCACAACAGTCTGCAGTCATTCTAGTGGCTCTGGGAGGATGTGGAGCTAAGTACTGTTTTCACTGCAGGAACATAAGGGTCAAACCTTTGTGCCTGTTCAAGCTGCAAGAACCGCCCCTGTAGAACCTCTTTCAGGGCTGTTTTTAGGGGAGAAAAAAGTACCTACTCCAGGGTAGGTTCTTATGAGCAGCCCTGAAAAACTTGTGTGGGCCTCAACACTGATTAGTTTCACTCAGGGAAGACAAATACCGGTTGGTTAAACTTTTGGAAGGAAAATGAACAATACGTTAAAATGAATATATCACATTTTACACAATTTGAACATTAGAAGTTGTCATTTGTCAAAAAGTAAGACCATTTCTATCAGCTACATCTGCTTGTGGGTTGAAAATCACAACCACAATGAAGCATGTTCATAGGACTGTTGGTTACTGCAGGAACTTGCAGGCTCTTTTGGGGTAACCCAAATCTTGTTCCTATTGCAAGAACCGTCCCTGTAGAACCTCTTTCAAGGCCATTTTTTGTTGCCTACTCCAGGATAAGTTCTTCTTAACAGCTCTGAAAAGCTCCTGTACAGGTTTCAGCACTGATTTTTGGACAACAAGAGCTAATTTCCTGCCTTCTCAATGTCTTCTCAAAGTCTTCTTCTCTCTTATGTCTGTTCCGAGTTCTTGTAGTGGAAATCTGCCTATGCTAACTTACCCAGCATAAATGGTGTACACCATGTCAGGTCCATCATTTGTACTGGATTATATAAAAGCAAAGACACCTTCTCACAATCTTGGGACATTCGCTGCAAGTAACCCACGTTCACTACTACTGGGAAGAACTGAGGAAAACTGATTTCAAAACAGAGTTATATAAAAATTCTCACCCAGTACAGTTGTCATGAACAGGGAAGGAAGCCATAGAGACCAAAACTGTTGCTTGTACCAGGCAGTAAACATGTTTATTTCTGCTGTAAAGTTGGACCTTTTAACATGGGGGTCTATAGGGATGGACTCACTTTTGGCAGCAGACTCAAGTGGCCATTCAAGGAACTGCAGTTTTTGACGCTTGAATACTTGTTTCACAGACAGACAGACAGACGCCATCCCTGGAGTCACATTTTGAGTATGATTAAAAAGTAATTTGCCTGTTTTTGCTCATCTTTGGTGTGAGACCGTGTCCTTCTGCACAAACTTCTCATCATTCCTGGCCAAGGAATGATTTCCACATTATGGCACGGAGACTCTTCTGCAATTTCTGTGCATCACAGGCTGCTTATGTCCTGATGTCTCATTGAGGTTTTAGAGGTTCCTGCAATATTCTGGCCTGGCTAAATGCGGTGTGGCCTCCAGCCAGTTAGAAAAGGAAAAGAGAGGGGAAAAGGGGAAGGGTGTTAGGTTGAAGTGTTACGCGAGCACCGTAGACAGGCCTGGTGTGCTGTGTGTATCCTGGCAAAGCAGCCTTGGCCTTGACAGGGCTGCACAAACATGTACAATATTTGACTCCTGACCAACTTCATCCTTACATAAACATGGGTGGGGAATCATTTTCATTTACTAAAACAACTGAAACCGCTCTGCAAATTTGCATAGAATCAATAAAAAGAAGTAGAAACATGCCATTGACAAAACAGTGTCTGTTGAAACACAAGTCGTGAAATATGTTTTCTGTTAACCGAGTTCACTGACTGGAGGGGAAGAGAGAGACGCCGCAGAATCCTGACTGGTTTGTGATGGGTCTGGCAGCAGCTGTGTGGTGATATGGGCGAGCACAAAGAGAATGCTGCGGTTATTCTTGGACCACCAGTGTCCACACTTCCATGTACTCTGCTAGTGTTTACCATCACTAGTTCAGTTCATCTGCTCTGATTATGAGTCAGCCCTGTAACGGAGCTGCAGAGAGGTCCTGCAAGGACACCGACTGACTGACTTACCCTCGCTGCATCCAAATTAAAGTGTTTGTGCGATCCAGCACACAGACTGAGCCCAGACACAACCATCTCCATCAAACTACTGAATTCTGCTGCGTGTTCTTTTTCTTTTACAGTGTGTGTGCTCTGTAGCCTCAAATTAAAATCGCCCTTGGCTTTGCTTTTCCTCTCACACAGTGCACATTTTGTCGTGTTGTTTGTGCGCTGTGGAATGTGAGCACTGATATTTTCGGTTGTGTGGAGGAGTCTACCCAGAGCAGAGCAAACATGGCCCAGAGTCGGCAGAATGTTTTGCTTGCTGAGCCCATCACCTTTCAGCAAGCATTTGAGTTTCGTCTTCGTCACTGACAACCCGATGATGTATCTGTGGGAATTTAATTTGTTACTGGAAGGCCTGGTGATACAGCTGGCTATTAGGCACGCTAGGGACTGGCAACATCTGAAATACCTGACTTTTGTTACCTGACATCCTGTGCACCTTTCAATAACACTAAATGCCCTGAAGCGAAGACGTGCACAAGGCTGGCTGAAGTTGCCCGAACAACAGCCCATTTACCCTCTTTGGCTGAGCTGCCTCTCTGGAGCAAAATAATAATAATAATTGTGGTAGTTTTGCTGTTATGGCTACAAAATTGCATCCGTTATTATGTCCTCCACATCCCAAGCAGTTTCTGGGAATTTTGTGCTCTTGCCGTATTTTTCCTCGCTGTGGGCCCACTATATTTCAAATATTTTTAATAATAATAATAATACAGTCCTGCGCCTCTATGCAAACAGCACAACCATGACTACAAGCAGACAGAAGTCAGTATGTGTTATCAGTATATCAATACTGGAATAAATCATATTTGCAGATATTTTACTGCTTATGTCTGTAATTCCTCTCAATTACTCTGTGTAAACACTGCCTGCAGTTCAGTCGACAAGTCAGAATTTTTCTACATGACTGATGATTGCAGCCGTGTCCTTAATGGCTTCAAGGCTGCACCAAAGAGCATAGATTTTTATTGTTTTTTTTACAGCATCCAGTTATACCAAATGATGTATTTTAGGAGAGATTGTAAATGGAAAATGTCAATTGTGTTTTAG
Source organism: Dascyllus trimaculatus (assembly GCA_024666655.1). Lineage (NCBI taxonomy): Eukaryota > Metazoa > Chordata > Actinopteri > Pomacentridae > Dascyllus > Dascyllus trimaculatus. Next base: position 28,025,979 of record CM045455.1, read on the forward strand.
TTATAGTTAAATAAATCATACACAATACTTGGCTATGCTTGGATACATGGAAATCTTCACAAATTTAACTCAATTAGATTAAAACATGTTAATTGTGATGCCATAAACATGTTTAGATCCACATATTTGTGTTATGACAGAAAACAAACAGCTTTTTTTAGGGGTACTGGAGTTTAAAAAACTTGTTGCAACTCAATTACTCCAAATCAGGGGTAATTTTAACTAGTAACTATCGCCACAGCATTAGCAGCATTAATAATCTCTACTCTAGTCTTGGTGCTTTATCTAGTAGTATTTTTTTTTTTATCTTTGACTCTGATTTGTCCTTTGATTCTCAGTTGACTAAGTGTTTGCAGTCCTGCTTTGCCCAACTGAGACGACTAACCGAGATCAGATCGTTCTTTTCTTCTGCAGGCTTAGAAAAGGTCATCCGTGCTTTTATCTCCTCTATTGCAGTGCACTTTACTGGCACCAGCAGGCGAAGCACCCAGAGACTGCAGCTGATACAAAAGGCTGCTGCAAGGCTTTTAACAAGTACTAAGAGAAGCAACCGCTATAAACCAATCCTCGCTACCCTTCAAGATTTTAACATCTTGTTGCTTTGAATGATCCATCTCCTGTCTGTATCTGTAATCTGCTAACTTCCCCTGAGCCTGACTGTTGTTGGAGATCTTCTCACAAAGACTTTCTGCTGGTTCCTCATTCTTGATTAGTCACTAAAGGTGTCTGGATCCTTCAGCTGCTCAGTATCATCTTTTAAATTTCCTCTCAAAACTCACTTTTATTGTTCAGTTTTTCCAAACGGATGGCAATTGTTCTGTTTATTTAAATTCTTTTATACCGTTTATATCTTAATTTCTGTTTCTTTATTGTATGTTTTTTATTGTAAAGCACTTTTTAACTATGGTTTTCAAAGGTGCTATAAAGATAAAGGCTATTATGATCAAAACAGAAGCCCAGAATTGCTAAATTTAAATCAAATGCACTGTTATATGACACTATAGCATCCATACGTGGTATGGTGGATGTCATATGAGGGTTTTGGGTAAGTCTCTTGTAGAAATGACCTTACTAATAAAAATCATCATAGTATTTTCCAGTGCAGGAACATCGGTTCTTTCAGCCTGTCTGGCCCCATTGCGGTGTACGATCCAACAGCAACAAGGACATGTAGACGTTTCTGGATGTAAACTCCAGTTCTATGTAGGAAGTAGAACAATGGAGGTTTATTATGTTAGCCTTTATGACGCATTTTAAGTAGTCGATCATGATATTAAAGAGGAAAAGGCTGCTACTAGACAGCTGGAGGGTAGAAAAATGGCGCCTGCTGTCTTGTCTGAGTTTAACCAATCTGTGTCAAGCTAGTTTTTCAGAAGAACCCACCCTGAAGTTAGACGTTTTCAACCCGGAAACTGCCCTGAAAAAGGTTCTAAAGGGGCTTTTTTGCATTCGAAAGATGCTTAAAGGTTCAGTTCGCCCTAAAGCGGTTTGCAAGTTCAAGCAGTGGAAAACTGCCATTAGTTCTTGAACGTGAACTTCATTCTGGTTGTGATGGATTTTCAACCAACAAGCAGATGTAGCTGATAGAAATCTCCCTACATTTCTTTAAGATATGACAACTTATGGTGTTCAGATTGGTAAAAATGCCTGTTTTTTTTAATGTAATGTTACAACAAGGAGACTTCAACAGAGGGAGAGTAACTTTGCAGAGCTGAACAACAAGCAGGTCAAGCATTATGATAGAAATGTCAAGCAGCTATTTCCTACATATTTAATAATGTAAGGCAGGCCTATTTTCTCAGAAGCAGTTTCAAAAGTTGAAAGTATGCTAATAATGAACGAAAACAAATATCTCAATCACTGATAAACACACTGAATATTATATCCTTCAGTGCCTTGAAGTTATGAAATTTCCTTGACAGAAATGTTTGTTGCTGTAATCCAGGCTCGGTTCATCCACTGAGATACGGGAGTAAAATCCAACACTTGGCTGGAGCAGCAACCCCTCAATTTGCCCGTGCACGTCCCTGCCCCGGAGTCATGTGAAAAGTCAACCGATATCACTGCTGAAAGTAGATTAAAATGGCATGTTTCTGAAACGACTGTTTGACCTTTTGTTCTTTCAGCAGCACAGCATGTGTTCATCCCCTTTGATTACACATGTCAGCCGGCGATGACATGTAGAAACACCGAATCTGTTTCTATCTTCATCCTGTGACAACAACCCAAACCACAAACACTGATCTGACACGGCTTTAATATTTACCGTCGACACGAACCAGGGCTACTTTTTCTGCTGCACAACAAAAACTGTGACCCAGCTAATCGCTAACCACAATGATTGCCTAACATGTAGCTGAAGCATTTTAACAAACAAGAGTCAAACAAAGAGTAAAATGTTGTAATTTGCACAAAGTAATCAAGTATTCCACTTCATTATTTCCATGGTAATTCTTTCCACCATATTAATATCTATGCAAGTACTTTTAATTCCCACAAGTGCACAGTTACAGATCATTACATGTGCAGATGTTGTGCATCATATGAAGACAAATCAATGTAAAGCTGTATAAAAACTGCAATCTACCTATAGAAAATGGCACCAGTGTACAGAGTAAAGTAATAAAATCCAGGTGAACACAGTGTTCCAGGTCAGAGCTGGAGTCTGCACAGCGCTGGTCCAGGAGCAGCATGAGTCACCGGAACAGAGCGGATTGCTAGCTTTGCAGAATTCATTAAGACAAATGTAAGGTATATGGATTTCCTCTGGAAGAAGAAGAAAAAAAAAAGAAAGCAAGAAAACTCTGGCAGCTGCAGAACAGCACCCCAGTGAATCCTCAAGTAGCTTTCCATACACCTTTGGAATGACCGCATTTTGCAAGTCTGTCGATGATATATGCAGGTCTGAATGTAAATAAATCAGCTTAAATCCTCCAGCATGTTGGCCTGTTTCGCACTGTACTCCCACATTACCACACACTGCTATTATACGGAAGGAAATTGCTGTTTTTTTACATTTATTTTCATATAACATCTATCTAACCAAGAAAAGCCTCATTCAGTTTAAGAATCCATCCTGGCCAGAACAGTTTAACAGATTACAGACATAAAAAGCAATTTAAATTAGGTTTACATCAAGATTAAGCATGTATTACGGTATCATAGCATTTAAGTGCCAAGTTTATTATCTACATAGTAGGTCAGAAAGGAAGCTATGCTAGACATTAGGAATGAAAGGCAGTGGGAAATGCAAATTTGGCTTTTAAACTCCTTTTAATCCAACACCAGAAGCTTAAAATAAGCAAAAATCTGTGCAATGCTGCCGCCATGTGGGCATTTGGGGGTGATGCACTAATAAACATTCTGTTCATGCTACTGGTGTTACGGTAACATCATTAGATAATGGCTGTTTTAAATTCAGCAGGAATGTTGCAGCTGCCATTATACAGTATATTTTACATCTTTTCTTGTTCCAAATTATGGGGGCTTACACTTAGCCTACTTCATAAAAATGACAGTATTGTAAAAAAAATGCTAATACCATGGGTGTAGGTTTCTTTTAAGTATTTGGGGACTTACTTTCCTGCATTCTGGTAATTTTTTGTGCATCAATTTATGATGGAAATGACACGTGTCATGTAAAGGAAAACACATTAAAAAATCTAATTATAGTGGAGTAAATGTGGATCTAGTTACATTTTCCACAATAGATCCAGTGGTTGTATAAGCTATTAATTCATATTATGAGAGTAAATAAACACCCAATGCTGAAGGGGAAAAAAGAGATCTACTCTTGTCATGGTGGTGTCTGCCAGCAGCGAATTTTCAAAATAAGAGTCCAAAGCAAAGTCTACCTCTTTCATGTTTTTGTTAATTAATTAACATATAAAGTTAATTATGATAGAATGGACTGTGTTTTGGATGAATGCAGGAATGTATGCAAACAAACAAACAAATATCAGTAGTATTATAGCACAGACTGCTAGTCTGTGCTATAATACAGACCAATTATTAATTTAGCAAACAGTTGTTCCTGTTTGCTTAATTAGCTTCCCAGCCAACAGGAACAACTGGGAACATTCCTTGAGAGTTCCTGTTTGTTTTTACAACAAACTGCGACTTTCTTATACAATTTTTCATAAAACTATCCTTCAGGGAACCTATTAGTAGCATTTTTTTCAAAATAAAGGTCATAGTAGAACTCTTCTGCTTCTTTAATGTTTGTATTACTGAACTAATGATAATATTAAGTTAAGTTAAGATAGACTGTACATAATGGCAAAAGCCAAAAAATTAAAAACGAAAAAAGTAATTTTATATCACCCAGTGACAGTTAGCTAAATCAGATTTTACAACAACAGGATTCTTAGTGAAACCTTCAGAGAGCATTTGTAGTTTGTTGTGAACACAGACCTTCAGGTAACGTTCCCTGAAGGTTCCTGTTTGCTGGGTTTGTTAACAACAAACTGTAACTTCCTTGTAAAACTTGTACAAAACTAACCTTCAATAAACGTTCTCTAAAAGTTCCTTGAACGTTTCCCCAATGTTCCCTGGAAGTTCCTGTTTGCTAGGCTGTGTTTACAACAAACTATGACTTTATTGTGTAATTCTTACAAAAACTAACCTTTATTTAACGTTTTCTGAAGGTTCCCTGAGCGTTCCCCCAAGGTTCCCGTTTGCTAGGCTGTATTTACAGCAAACTGCGTCTTTCTTGACAACTCTACCAAACCCACCTGGAGGTTCCCTGAAGCTTCCTCGGGATTGGCTGTTAGCTTCGGGCTACCTGAGAAATACAACACGAACCGGTTTCGAGACACCACTTTGGGCAACAGCCAAACGACCCAGAAACAGCAGCTGTTCGTCGGCTGGCCACATTTCAAACGCGGCGGTAAACGGAGCACTGATCCCAGATCCGTCACCTCGGCGCCGGATGCTGGTTGAAGCCGTTACTGCGGGACGGACCTTCTTCCGTGCGGAACATTTGTGCGGGGCTGCCATTCTACCGAGCTTACGGTAAGAAAACTTGCTCCGTGTGGTGTTGCCGTTGTGGTGCCTGACAGGCGGTCTCTACTCGGTGTGTTCAGCCGAGGATTCAAGTTGTATTGCCGCTTTTATTTCGCGTTAGCCGGTTAACTTTGCCTAAGCTAGCTTGTTTAGCATTGTGTCTGTGATGCTACTGTTAGCATTTACTGACTCCGACAGTGAAAGATAACAAGACAAAACCACAAACATATTATATTTATCCTTCTATTACGGCAGTTTTAATACTTAAAGCGAATTCTCTTCAACATACACATTATTTCAGATCCACTATTAGTAGTTATTTAAACGAACTCGCCAAGCTTTAGGTAAATATTAGCCATCGTGTCCCAGCAATGAAAGGTTGAACTGGGATAAATGAGGAGGTGGAGACCTTGAACAGGAAGGTTTGGGGTCACAGTCCAAACTGTACACACAAGAAATAAAGATTAATCCTGTAGAAGTTAATTACAAGAAACTGAACTGTGCACATTGTGTTCTGTGTGTTGTACAGCTGTGTTTCTGAAAAGACAAGATGCAGTTCCATTCACCTCCATAGTTTTAGTGTAATTTCAAAGATGTCTCAAATTAAATACATCATTTTTATTCATTTATCCTTTATTTAATCTCAGAGTACAATGAAGAATGGAAGCCTCATTTACAGTGTAGCTCAGTAAGACAAAAAAAAAGTAAACACACAGATAAGACACTTGTATAACAATCACACTAAAAATATTAAAAGGTAAAGTTAGTAAATTAATAAATAGGTTGTAGGTGAGATTTGGAGTCACACACCAGACTTTAGTCTGCAGAAAGAAGGATGATTTCTTCAGTAGAAAGCAGAAATAAACAATTAATCAAAATGTTATCGAAATTGGCATTTGGAAAAGCGCAATATCCAAACTGCAAGAGCTGCAACTTTGGACAGAGGTGACATATGTCACAATGTACAAGGCCTGAAAAATTTGTGGAAAAATATCAGATTGTGAGTTTTCAGACAGATGTTGCAATTATGATTTGTTTATAATGTTTCAAAGTCAAACTTCAATTCAGTATGTCTTGTGTCATAGATTTAAAAGACCTGATTGTGTATTTCAACTTGAGACATCATCAAAAGTGTGACTGTCACACGTGAATTTGTAAAACCATTGACAGAACCGTTTAAACCCTGGATCAGTTGCACTGCAAAATGAATATCCTCAACTGCAACCTTTTCAGTTTGCTAACTGTATTGTTTCAAATTGCGGATTGAGATCAAGTTATTGTTAAGCTATATGGATGAGTGCAATATCCAGATTGCAGGAAGTGTACTTTTTTGATAAAGATAAAATGTCTCACAGAATGAAGTATTGTAGTTCTGCAGAGATGCTCCAGATGTAAGAAAACTTGCATGTTTAATGAACAAATTCCTATATTTTCCTTTTTTTGGTGGGAAAGAAATGCAAAAATGGCAGTTTTCCTCTAAAAACACAACTCAGATTCCACTATCTGCCAAATTATTTGCAATATGGTCTTTTTTGCAAATTATACTGACCTATACACCAATATAGTACAATAGCAGACAACTATTTTTAATTTATTTTGTCTTTAATAGATTGTATTAATATTCAAAACACTGACATTTCTGCCACACATGAAAAGAAACATCTTTGCACTGGGTACTAAATTATAGGATCAGTATGACTGGTTTTGCATTATTAGATTGACCATGTGTTGCCTTAATATTAATATTATTTTACTTGTTTATTTTTACTGGTGTATTTTACTAGTAAAAAATAATGTAGTTCTTCAGAGAAATCAGTGTTTGGATGCTGGATTCATCCTGAACACAGCTGCTTCATTTTCAGTTATTTTTACTGCTTAACAGTTCAGCTGTTAGCTTCCTAGAAAAGGGTATTTGTAATATCACAATGACACATCAGAAGATGTAAGTAGTTGAATGAAGTTCCTGCTGCTGTGCCACCTCATTCTCAGTTTGGACAGATCCTGCTGCTGTGTGATTCTACAGCTGTAATAATGACATACATAGATTTAGCCCAAAATATAGTCTTATTTAAGCTCCAAGGTCCCACCTTTGAGAATGCATATGAATCTTCACACCTAGTTTAAGTGTTACAAGTCACTGTTTTTGTTTTTCTCTGCAGCACTTATGAACTATGGGGGTCAAAGTGGTCGAGCTCACCTCAAATTCCCATCATGAAAACATTCTGGCTTCTCTGCATCAGCTGAGGCTCCAGGGACAGCTGAGCGACGTTACAGTGCAGGTGGACTACCAGGGAGATGTGCAGGAGTTTCAGGCCCACCAGGTGATGCTCGCTGCATCCAGCGGCTACTTCAAGAAGATTCTTTTGTCTCAAGATGCCGCCCGAGATAAGCTCTTACTCTCCAATATGCACTCCAGGGATTTCTCAAAGTTTCTGGAATTCGTGTACACGGGTAAAGTGCAAGTTGCCAGAGACAAAATTGGTGATGTTCAAGCCGTGGCGAAGCTTCTGGACTGTGAGGATCTGTCAGAGGTTTGTGTCGAGGCCATGAGCGCTGGAATTCTGCAGCAACCTGGAAAAAAAACACCTGTGTCAAAAGTTGTAGCTACAGACGACTTACACGATGCCAAAAAAGAGAAACAGACCAAAGGGAAGAAGCAGCCTAAAAGCTCACCTCTTAAGCGGCAGCTCTCGCCTCAGAGCTCTGGGAAAGAAGTGGCTTCAAAAAGGATTAAGGCAAAGGACACGGTGACTGATGAAAAAAGACCAGGAAGACAGCTAAAACCGAGGTCAGCTGGTAATAAACTGCTTCAGAGGCGTTATTATACTAAAAAACAGGCTTCTAGCAATAAAGTAACAAATGAAAGCACAGAGGAGGATGAGGACAAGACTGAGGCCGAGGCTCAGCCAGAGAATAAGGAGGACGGAGGGGAAGAGTCTTCAGCGGAAAAACCTGCCTCAGATGTGGATGATATGGAATATGAGGATGATGAGCAGCGTCCAGATCCTGATGAACCTTCACCAGAGGGAGAGGAGGAAGAAGAGGAGGAGGAGGAAGACAAGGAAGAAGAGGAAGGACAGTCCAATGAGATGGTGAAAAGAACATCCAAGGCCCAGTTCCAGTGTAACAAGTGCCAACGGACTTTCCACTATGAGAGAAGCTACTTGAAGCACATCAGGTAACAAAATGACACCCCTGGTTTTGATTGATTGACACCATAGTTCCCATAAGTGAACACACTGTGTCGTAGGATTTATATTCTATATGACAAGACTAGTTTCAGGACAACTGCAAGCAAATTCTCAGCTTTGAGTTTAGCACCTAACTTTTTGTAAGTAGCAACAATCCTGATGTTTTCCTTGTTGTTCTTACTGCATGTAGATGTGTTCCAGCTTGACACTAGTAATTATAGTTTGGTAGGAAAAGTGAGTCATCTAGTTGGCCTCTGGTCTTACTGTCACTCTTTCTGGCTGTACAGGCTTAAATAGGTGCCAGGAAGGAGAATCTATGCTGATTTCAGCCGTGTCTGGAGAAATAGTTGATTTAAAATTGGGATATGAAGCAATGCAATTCGCAAAAGCTGCAGTTTAGGATTTTTATTATGCAATACATCTAACAGCGGGCTTTAACTGTTGTGTCAATCGTTCTACAAACCTCTTTGTTTGACAGTTGTGCTGCTGATGGTGTCTCATGTGGCAATGCACCATCACATGCTATAAATCTATTACACAGTAAATGTGGAACTGAAATGTGTCTCGCAGTATCTGTCAGAGAAATTGCGGTTGGATGTTTTCCCCAAGATGTTCAGCTGGACTTGTCAAACACAATTTTTGATCTGTTGTGATTGTTGTGTCATTTAAATAGATGTAAAACATACATGAGCAAAGACAATTCATAAAAGATTTGTGGTGAAGTTCGTGTTATTTTAAACTTCTTATTTTGACTGCAAATGTAAAGAAACAGGAAAGGATGCAGGTGATTTTGTAACTGTGGTTGGAAATAATGCCTATATTATTATAGTCACAACAGTCTTATCTGCTGCAGGTCTACTGTGTCAACCGCAGTAAATCTTCTAAGACACGTCGACCTCTAAAGCAGCAGTTACTTAAGATAATCATCAAGCTACCTTCACATAACATTTGTCTTCTGATATCGCTGCAATCTGCTGTCGCTCTCTTTGGCAGCACGTATCACGGCGTGAAAGCAGACGTCATCTTTCGCTGTGAAACCTGCCAGCAGACCTTCGCAAACCGACGCAACCTGAAGATCCATGAACAGCACGTTCACAGCAATGAGAGGCTCTTTGCATGTGACTCCTGCGCAAAGACCTTTAAGCGGAAGAAGGATGTCGTCCGCCACCAGAGACAGGTGAGGATTAATGACAGTCCACACCCTTGCTGTTCGTAAAAGTCATATAGGGTGTTATTGTCATGTTAAAATACATGTAGTATATCAAAATATAGAGTAATAACTTCTGTAAGAGTCACATTTATGTCGTTTTTCAAGCTTTTTTCTCCTATTTTGATCATTCCCACTCGCTGTTTCTCAGGTACATGAACGAAATCTGCAACACGCCTGTGCTGAATGTGGAAAGGCCCTCAGCTCCAAAACCGCCTTGTTGTTGCACGAGAGGACACACACGGGCACCAAACCCTTCGAATGCACCGACTGTGGGGCCAGATTCACCCAGAACGCTGCGCTCAAGATGCATCGCAGGTACACAACTCACCACTGGTGAATGCCGTCCAACTGTAACTTTAGCTGGGCTTTGCGTACACACCAAAGCAAGACTGTGGCAGCACGTTTTAAATCTTGCTGCAGGAAGTAAAATGTTATTTGAGTTTACGGAGAACCACATACTAAATCAAAGAGTAATTCTAGTCATAATTATGTGAGTTGAGTCCTTAATTGTGAACATGGTCAGTTCTAGCAAGAAAAAGCTGGAAGGCAAGAGGTGTTAATCTGAGCCTCCCATGTGGCCTTATACAGCAGGGTTACTTATTGGTACAGTACTCTTACAAATACAACTGTATTTCTTTGCTTAAATATCTTTTGTTTTTCAACTGATCTGAATAACTGGATATTTTTATTAATGGGTGCTCTGATTTAGATGTCTAGCCATCACAATTTAGTCCCTGACACTTCACCTCTCAGTGCTTTTAATGTTGTAATGTTGTGTCATGTTCATATGTTACTTAATGAGGGCTAAATCTGTGTGTTTACACGTGTGCAGGACTCACACTGGAGAGAAGCCATTTGCATGTGATGAGTGTGATGCCCGGTTCACTCAGAAGCACATGTTGGTCTATCATAAGAGATCACACTCAGGTAATTTAGCAGCATTTAACAGCTATTTGTATTTCAGCATTTTAAGTTTGACGGGAGATTTGTCTCGGCTAGGAATGATTTGTAAAGTAGGTCTTGAAGCTTGTGGAAAACAAGCCTGTCTACTCGAACTAAAGCTGGTTCTTTTGCTGTTTTTCCCTCATGTTAGGAGAAAAGCCCTTCATGTGTGAGGCCTGCGGGAAAAGCTTTGCATCTAAAGAATACCTAAGACACCACTCAAACATCCACACTGGGTCGAAACCCTATAAGTGTGAACGGTGTGGAAGAGGCTTCACTCAGAGGAACTCCCTCAACCAGCATTTAAAAATACATACAGGTACTTCATGTGTCCTCCTCATTGTTCTTTACTTTTTGCACTGTGGCAATGATGTGACTTTTTAATTTCTATTTTATGTGTCAGGAGAACGTCCGTACAGCTGTAAAGACTGTGATAAACAGTTCACTCAGCTCAACGCCCTTCAGAGGCACCAGCGTATTCACACAGGAGAGAAGCCCTACATGTGTGGCCTCTGTAAACGCACTTTTACCGACAAGTCCACACTTCGCAGGCACACAATGGTGAGCAAAGTCTCTTACTGAAGCATCACAGAAATTTAGCAGAAAGAGTATTTTCCACTGTATGGATATGATATTGGTTAAACCTGGCAGAAACTGAAGAATCCATGTTGAAAAAGAAAAATATTGTTGATGGTCTAAGAGTTTTTTTACACTGATCACAAAAGAATGTAAAGCATTTGATAAACTGTGTTTTAAAGTAGAATTCCAGTTTATTTCAGCCTTCTGTATTCCCCAATAATCCTGCTAGTTGGGCTGAGCTCCACCTCCTGATATCCAAATTCTGCTCTGCTGGAGCTCAGTTCTGTTCCCTTCAGTATCACAACATCACCAGCTCACATACAAATCTCAAAGTCTACTTTCAGACTCTGTCTTGTGCTGAATGTGGAATCCTTTTTGTAAAGTTGGGATCACACAGCAGCAGGATTTGCATTATTTCCAAACTGAGAGTGGAGCTGAGCACAGTGTGTGCAGGTGGCACAGCAGCACTAACTTTATTAATTATTTACATCTTCTGACATGTCATTGTGATCATACACAACCTAAAAGCTTTTCTACAAGCAAACAGCTGAGCTGCTGTGCACAGATTCACAGTTTCTACAGTTTCCTCTAGAGAATCACATATTTTTACTGGTGTATCAAGTAGATTATTGCAGAGATTCTTCAGTCTTGCTGCCTAAATGCAATAATGTTTGCAGTTCTGGCATTACTGCAAGCATGAACTGATTTAATCACTGAAGTAAATCAAAAATAAGCCAACAGGCAGTCAGCCAGATAATGAAAATACAGTTTATTATACTGAGCCTTGAAGCTACAGCAGATACTTTAGTTGGATCAGTGCAAAGAAATGTCTGTTTTTATGTCTGGCAGGACAGTGTTTCCCAAACCAACAGTTAAATGCAGACATCTATTAAAAACAATATGAAATAACATAATGGTCTGCCACTGTAGTGTATTTGGGTGCAAGCTTGTATATTTAGGGTGTTATATTACTGCCTTGGGATGTTATTTCCTTCAAATTACTTTCAGATGTTGCTTCATCCAAATTACCTAAATATACAGAAAGTATATCATTAAAATGTATTAAAAGAGAGAGAATCTTAGTTGTATATAGATTTTTAGATTGATATAATTTAAGAAACCTGATGCTAACATCTTCATTAACGCAATGGAGATGTATGAAATTCAGGTTTTAGATTAAGAAATTATGTTTAGATAATTTAGCTGCAACATTGATGTTCAGGAACTCCAGATTCCAAACTCTAGAAGATATCATTGCTATTTCTACTATCTGCAGTATGAAGTGTGAACTGTGACCTTACTGGATGTCAAAAGGGCTCACCTTCCTCACAAGTTCCAGTTTAACCCCTGGTTGTTGGATTTCAGGGAAATCAGGAGTTGCACAAAATAAAGGAGTTGATTTTTACGTGAATCATTTTAAACTTTTGTAAACAGAAATTAGCAGAACAAATGCTGTTTCCTGAACCTTTACAACACCGACAAAGAGTGCAGTTAGCATGTTAGCACAGTAGCCACATAAATGTGAAATCCTCCAGGAATATGCTGAAGTTCTTCATTAATGGTGCATCTGACTGCCGTGAAAATAACATCCGCTTGTTTACATTTTAGGTCCACGACTCGGATGCTCCCTGGAAGACCTACCTGGTGGTTCTGGAGGGAAATGTGGAGGAGAAGAAACCCAAGTCTCCCACTAAGGGAAAGACAGAAAAGGCAGGAACAGTGGAGAAACAGAGTACAGCTAGAAAAAGCTCTGCTGCTGCTGCTGCTGGTAAAACCCAAACCGACTCCATCATGGTTCCGGCCGAACCCGTCACTCTGCCTCCTGATTGGACCAGCCACGGAGCCATCGCTCTGGTGAGCCACGGCGCCCTGGGTGGCATCACCGTCATCCACACCGAGGTTCCACCGGGGACGCAGATCCAGCCGATCGTAACCACCGACGTCACCGGGGCCAGCGTCATCTCCTTGGACGGTTCAACCCTCCCCGTCCCGTTTTCTATACCGGTGTCCATGGCTCACGCCGTCCCCCTGTCCGACGCCGCCTCCACCTCTTTGTCTGTTTCCACTCTCTCAGTTCCAGTTTCTGATAGCTTGTTAGCATCGGTGTCGCAGATCCCAACTGTTTCTACGTCGTCCGTGCTGGAAGCTGCTGCCTCACAGACTATTCTGGCTCCAGTTTCAGACATTAAAGCCATCTCTGAGACTGAAACTCTGTCGCCAAACATTCAGACTGTGATTGTCACTGATAAGATGCTGGAAGCTGCTGCCTCACAGACTATTCTGGCTCCAGTTTCAGACATTAAAACCATCTCTGAGACTGAAACTTTGTCGCCAGACATTCAGAGTGTGATTGTCACTGATGAGGGCTGTGGACCAGAGCAAACAGCTGCTGACCAAAGCGACGGACAGCAAAAGTTAGCAGATAACCCCTTAGCCGAACATAAAACTGCCTCAGCTGAAAATGCTGTGTAGAATCTAAATATGTATTGTATTTTTGTCTTGTTGTAAAGAATTGACATCATCCTTGGATTAAGCAGTGTTTGACAAGGTGGCAAAGTTTCAGTTATCCAGTGTTTTCATTCATAGTGAGTAGAGGTGTGAGTGGTGTTAAGTTTTTCTCTTTTTTGGAATGTTGTATTATTTCTTTCAAAATCTGAGTGATAAACTAAGGGGTAATTTCACAGTAGACATAATAAATTAACAATATTTATAATAATATTGTAAATATTTGATAATACATAAGGAAAATATAGCACAAATTGTATCAAATACAAATACAATGGAGCAAACTGTTAATTCCTGACATAAAATGCACATCCAGTCAAAATCATTCTACCATTGCTATTAAAATGAGACTTTATCCACTTTCGGAATGAGTGCAGAGTGTTTGCACCTTTTGTTGATAATTTATTTTGTTGTAAATGTGAATGAAGTTGTTTAAGTCCTTCAAAATTCTGGCACTTGTCTCTTTTGTTGGTAACCAGTTTCTCATGTACACCATTGTGAGCAACTAAGGTTATAAGTAATGCAAGTTTAGAAAACACCTACATAAAACCTTTCAACTTGCAGTGTGGAACTTCTGTCCGCCTCTTTCGAGTTTACTTATTTGTTTTTGGGGACCCAAAACTAAGATCTGTAAAATACTTTGGCTGAAGTTTGAGAATTTCATGTTTTCAGACCTCCCAATTTTTGTATTTTAACCCCCAAAAAACACGTCTTACCTGGAAAGCATTTTAAGGATTCAGTATCTCCAGAAAGAAATAAGAGCTCTAACAGACATGAAATCTGGTGAGGATGCGAGATCATTTGTTTCCAGCAGATCCAAATAATTGAATGACTTCAGAAAAGGCCACCCTTTGACACACTGCCCTTGAAAATGAAAAAAGAAAAACAAAACATTTTCAAACAAAGTTGGTATTGGGGTGCCAGAAACTTCAATATTCAATTATAGATTAATTTAATTGAATTTTTACATTTACCACCCCAACAAATTCCACCAGTCCATTTATCATTTTAAAGTATCAGACTCCAGCTGATCTGCAATACCGGTAACACAAACACACGTTGTATTTTGTAGCTTTATAAATGCAGCTCACAAATGCTACCTTTAATACATTTAAAAGTATTTTACATAGAACGGGGGTTTCAAAGTCTCAGACTGGTCCTCCTCTGAGGTTACCCATGTAGTTTTGCTCGGTTCTCGGACCCTATGAGATCATCAGTATGTGACTTGATCCCATAGACACTCAACAACTGAGCCAACACTGGCTAGTATTGCTGTTTGATATAACTTTAGGCTGCACAAAATGCATTAAAAAAGTTCATCCTAAGGCATTTACCAGTAAACTTCCCAAAAACTACTGTCTTTGAACTAGCTCTTCAACCAAATGACATCCACCATTCATCTTTGTAAAACCACTTAGGGACGGAACATGAGTAAACAGTCCTTTTCAAGTCCAGCCACAAATTCTCATAAAGCATCCCCACATCATGATGTTGCCACCACCATGTTTCACCTCATGATGCTGCCACCACCATGCCTCACATTATGATACTGCCACCACCGTGCTTCACATCATGATACTGCCACCACTGTGCTTCGCGTCATGATACTGCCACCACCATGCTTCGCGTCATGATACTGCCACCACCATGCTTCACATCATGATTCTGTCACCACCGTGCTTCACATCATGATACTGCCACCACCGTGCTTCACATCATGATACTGCCACCACCATGCTTCACGTCATGATACTGCCACCACCATGCTTCACATCATGATTCTGCCACCACTGTGCTTTATCGTGTTTTACGTCCACCACACATAGTATCTTGTCTGATGGCCTAAAAGCTCAGTTTTGGTCTCATCAGACCAAAGAAGCTTCTTCCAATTGACTTCAGAGTCTCCCACATGACTTTTGGTGAGCTCTGGTCAAGATGGCATTACGTTGTAGAAATTTGTTCACATTTTGACATCTTTTTTTAAAAAATTCCTCTCAGAAACAAAATTGACCATGAGTCAGTGTTGAAAAGCATTAAAAAAGAGTTAAGTGCTGTATGTGGTAATGTTTTTTCACTTCCATTCACTGAACTTCCTCTGACACCGTTTGGAGCCCCACTGGGAAGGAAAACCTCGGAGTTCGAGTAATAAACTCCTGACTCGTACAAAAGTGCAGTTGGCCCTGTTATCGATTGGTTTAAAGTCAGATACAAGCTTTAACACAACATTGCTGTTTGACAGATGAGGTCAAAGGCACTGCATTATGGGATATAATACCTTTATTAATGTCAATTTGCACAAGCATACAGATCATATCCACAGCCCACTGTTATTCCACCTGGAAGAAGCTGGGCACACTGGGCCACCGACCCTCCTGTAAAAACTTTGGTCTGGCAAACACTAGTGAATATACACAACACTGAACTATACACAATGACATGCTTAGCAACTGGCCATTAGGAAGGTCTACTGCCGTAGTAAAACCTTCGAGGAGGAGTTCACGACACAACACAAGATGAGTGACTAATGAAGACCCCCAGATTACTGCCCTGGGAATAAGGAGTCAGTGCTCTTCATTTAAATGTACAATCTTTACAGGCAAACTATAAATTGTAGCTTCAAACATTCAAACATCAAAGAACCCTAAAGGAATTATAAATTTAAAGTAATAAAACCATGAAGTGGTTTAGGTACAAATGTTTAACAGTCTACACTTAGTGCATATCGTTGCCCTTTTTCAAGAAGAGTCACCTCCTGTAGTGATACAATGGAAACCCTAAATAATTCCGCTTTTAGAACTTCTATTCCAACAAATACAAATTAAGAGAATATTTAAAATCCATACACGCCATGAATCATTTAAATAATCAGTTTAAATATATAATAAACTAGATAAAAAAACAAGCTGCTAGGAAACAATAATTGTACAAAACATGCAGTGCTTCTTGTCAATACTAACATCAAAACAAAAATACCGCTGTGAAATCCCCCCAGGATGGATTTCAGCAGATAAAGGTATGCAGCAATCCTCTAGACAGAGGTGAGGGCGAGAGGATTTACATTCTGACTAGACTCAGTAAGGAAAGCAAAGATCTGACAGTATAGCAGTGTGCAGTGGGATATTCAGAATCGTCACTCCTCTGCCGATGCTGAACGCAGCGAGGCGAGTGTGGAAGTGTGTACTGTTTGGTGTGTTTGTGTGTCTGTGAAAAGCATGCGTGATGGATTTGTCCCTCCGTGCTGCAGCTCTACGCCGACGGTTCTTTCATTTCAGGTCGCCTTCGTCGCCCTGGATGGTCTTTTTGATGCGCAGCAGGAGGGTTGTGTGCCACTGGTCCAGACGTGAGATCGAGTCGAACTCCTTCACCTGCAGGCAAAAACACGGTGAGGAAACTAGGAGTAGAATTAGAAGGTAAATTTACAAAATATACAATTAGGTTAAGTTGAGTTTCTACCACCAGTATTTGGATGATGTATTTTTAAAGAGCCCATGTTATTAGCTTCAACCTTATTATAATTGCATGGAGTACTAAGACAACCAAATGCAGCTTAGCATCTGACCAGAAGTGCATCATATTCAGTATGGTGTATAAACACTGTACCGTACTGTATAAACAGAAGGAAAAGTATGAACCCACCAAGTATATAAAGTTATATAAATATTAATTTAGTTAAGTATATACAAGTCTGGCCTGGCTGATTATCATGGTCGATATATGGCATTTCTCAGATTATCAGTAAATTATTGACCGATTAAATGCGTCACTTCAGGTCTCATGCAGCCTTCACTCTCTGTCTGTGGTCTCAGAAATGTCTCTCAAGCAAAAACCTACCATGAAGCTCAAGCCGTTGTCACAAATCAGGTAATTAGCTTCTTTCACAGTGGCTGGCTAAGGCTATGCTAATGGCTAGCGGCTAAGTTAGAAGGCAGCCATAGGTATCCTGAAACAGAGTCTGGAAAACAATAATTCATAATGCTTCAAGATCTGGACCTTAGTGGGCAATAAAAGTGATAGAACAGTGACAGATTAACAGCAGACACAACTGCAGGAGACAATCAGTCGAGAGCGTCCTAATTTAATCACTCCTATTTCTGTTTTACATATTCATTTACAGTCACCCTTATTAATAAAGAAACCAAGTTATGAATGACAGGTTCCTGCAATCACATACTGTTAAAACATTACACGCAATGTAAATCCATTCAAAATATCAGTTATCTGCCTTTCTTGATTAACAATAATCGGCCCTGAAAAACCCACATCGGTCGATCCCTAATAGTGACGTAGATAAGTAACGGAAGAAAAACCTGAACCAGGCAGGTAAGGATGAGTGTTTTCTGTTGGAATAAATAACTACCTTTGGCACAAACTTTTTAGAATGCACAAAAAATTATAACACTACAGGTAAAGGAAAAATCCAAAAAGCAGAATAGGGGCTCTTAAAAAACTTCTGGTATGAGAATCATATTGTATGTAACACAGATGATGCCTCTTCTCTCTCTGACTTTGAGTTAACTTTGAAAAACTTCAACGAGCTCCGTTGTATGGTGACTACATGAGTCTGTACTGAAATCACATAAACACACGGTCCTGGGAGACTGAATGGTTACCTGAGATCCAGCTCTTCAACTTTTTTTGAACACACAAGGGATCCAACAAAACTACAAGCTGAAGCCGTGATGAGCCGACTCCTGCGCTCACCAAAAGCCTTATTTTAAAACTTGAGAACTTTCACAGCGTATACAAGACTTACTGCCTCTGTGAAAGCCTCGCTGTTCTGTTCCTCATGAGCCTCCAGAAGTTTCTGTTAAAACAACAAAAAAATATATAAAAGTTACTCCCAGAAACTTGATAGATTAAGGTGGGAAAAAAGTAAGTCATCAAACTCCTCCGTTCTACCTTCAACAACTTGCATTCTCTGGAGTCTGAAAAAGCCGGGAACATCTCCTCGTATTTTTCAACAGCAATCTGTGGAGACACGGCGCGTTAGAAATTCCACCACAACTCCTCATACCAAATCCTGGGAGTGAACCATGAAGGTAAAAACTCACCTTAGCGTTGAGCTCGTCAACGATGAAATGACAGAGGGAGGCTTTGAAGAAGTACTCCTTGGCGCTGTACTTCAGCAGCGGGTTGTCCATCGTGTTTGCTCCAACCTGGATACGTTAAAATCATGCAAAATGTATCAGAGAAGTTGGTGGAGAAACTGAAAACATGAAGCAAAAACACTCACCTGCTCGTAGATCTCAATAGCTTTCTGGTACTGCTCCAACTGAGCGCAGTAAGCTCCAACCTTCAGCAGACACTTGTTGGCAGAACTAAGGAGAAGTCGGTAAAACACAAACTGTAAAACCTGTATATGTATAAGGAGGCCGTGAAATCAAAACAGCAACATGTAGATCTGCATAAGCTGCTTAGCTGAAGCAGCTTTAACAGCAGAAGGCAGACAAATGCGTTGAAATAAATGCATATATCAGTGCTTTTCTTGTGTTTGTAAAACAGAAAATGCTGCAAATTCACAATTACTGGAATACACACAAAAATGTTTTACCATATCTGCAATCCTATTTAACACACTTTACTCTGGTATCAGTACATGGAACATTCATAGGCTTCCATTAATCCAAAATGCATTGTTTCCACTGGTTATTGGATAGCTTTAGAATTTATTTTAAGATTTTACTGCTTGTTTTTAAAGTCTTACAAGGCTAGATGCCAATTAACATTAATGATCTTCTAACTCCTTCATGAGGTTTGAGATCCTAGTGCTGAAACCTTAAGTTCTGAAAATGGATTTGCTGTTCATGCCCCTACTGATAATGCCTTTTCATCATATTTTATGGAGGTTGGCACAGAAGCTATCCATCAAGTGGAAAAATTCAAATTTGTAATCAAAGTTCTAAGGTGAGACACAAAAGGCATTTTTAGATTAGGGGCTATTTTGTTTTCACAACATACACATTTAGGTGTTTATTTTACACTTTGTCTACTGGACAAGAAGAAATCCCACTTACATATTTAAATATAACATTTTTGAAAAGATGCAATACAAAAATTATTTGTCTTAATGCAAGTAATGGCATGGCGATACATTAGTTTAAACTTTTTACCCATAAAACATAGTTTCTAATAAAAATAGAAAATGACAATGCAATAGAATATATCATAAATGACTTGGAATTTTACAATACAAATCTCCACAGGCTGTTTTCAAAGCTCCATTTCACTTAACTTCTATCTGTATAGTGAAGGTTTTTACTGAGGGGTATATTCATGTAGCCTGAGTTATAGAACATTTTTTTCCTAAAAAACCTGGACATAATTGATTTTTTAATGGTTGTTGACATTATTGTCTGATTTATGGAGTGATATAAAGAGATGTCCAAAATCTCCTCTGTAAAAACATTTGACTTTAATATGTCAACAAAATGGAACAATAATTTTGAAGCTGGCTTTATCCAATATTCAGGTTTGTGTTATAAAAATTAATGCAAATTCGACCTTATTTAGACAGATAATTCCTCAATTGCATATTTAAACATAAAATTCCAGAAAAAATGTAACAAAAAAATTAATTGTCTTATTGTAAGTAATCAACTGGAGAAGTTTCACTGTGATATCAATCATTAATAACTGTAATAAAAACAAAATAATAATAATAATTAAAATAATATAAAATCCATCCTATTCACCTGTAGCATCTCTTTTAAATGTTCTCATTCTATCAAGTTTATAATAATAAAAATCAGTGTACTACACCTAGAAAATGCAATACACTGCAAAAGCTTTCCCCTTACCACTAACAAACTGTTTAAGGGTATAGACACTATTATAAATTGCAACTTTAATTACCTTTACTTTGGTTTCTCACATGTAAACAGGATAGTATCTGATTTCAGAGGGACAGTAAAGTGATAAACTGTACCTGTTTGATTCTTCTCCTTTGTAGTAGTCTGCTGCCTGTTCGTAATGTGCAATAGCCTTTACAAAAGACAACAACAAATATAGTAAGTGTTCCTCAAGACAAATGTGCCCTAAAGCTGTAGCATTACTAACAGTGGGTAGTATTATCTGACTGCGTGACCTCTAGTAGTATTACCTTTTCGATATCCACCAGATCAGACTCGTAGATCTCTGCGATACTGATGTGGTGTTTGGCTGCGATGGTGAATCTTCCCTGGAGGGGCAAGAGAGCAGAAATCATTACTAAGTGGATCTATGCACAGACGCCTCTCGAGTCAATGAAAGTGTTGTGTTCCAGTCTCAGTGCAGAGAGGCGAGGTCAAACAGTAGCCTGTGGCTTCACATCTACAAGGTTTTAGCATCTAATATTAATCCTCTCTTAAGGAAACAACAAGAAGGTAATCTGATGAACGCATCAACAGCGAATAAACAAAACTGTGAGTTATGAATGTGTTGATATGAGCCCAGAGACAGAGACAGCCTGCTACAGTACATCAATATGTATGAAGATGACTTCTAGCAGCCCACATGATGTGATATTCAGTCCTATGTAGTCAAAAGAAAGCACAAAAATAAAACTGACATGTCTAGATTTACTGTAGTGGATCAGAACACGGATGAACACTCTCTATGTGCATCTTACCATGTCTGTGTATATATCGATGGCAGCATTTAAACACTTGATTGCCTCTTTTGGCAGCATTAAGGGAAGAGGAGGGAACAGTTAGACATCATGTTAGCTTTGTGAAAATCTAACAGACTCTTGCACAGCACCTTGTCCTACGTAATCCTGCCCAGGATGCTACTTCAGCAGGGTGAAATGAGGTGAATGATATGATTAAAGCTGAGGTAGGCAGAAATCTTTTGGCATCATTGAGGAAAAATTCCACAATAAGTGTTCAGCAGTTTCTAAATCAAGTGGTATGAGAGGAAAGGAGGCTTCTGTACCTGCTGTTGAGTCTGTTTTCAAGCTTTGGAAAATCTAGCTTGTGACGTGAGACTTTGGCGAATCAAAGGTCTATTCAGACTAAGGAAGCTCTACAAATGCAGATTCACATGTACATCTCTTCAAGGGGTGGAAAACATAATTCGATGGTGAAAAATCATGCAGGAAAAGTTGCTATTCCAGCATCTGCAAGAACTACCTGCACTGCAAAGCAACCAAAGAAACATTAAGACGGACTTTCATTGTAAAATGAGTATCAATATCGCGCAACTTTCTACTGCAGGAAGGTTTACAGGAACAGACCTCTAATCGACCTTTTTAGCCTTTTTGTTTAATTGAGGTGTAGGATCCAAAAGATGCAACCTTAACTTAGAGTGCATTAAAACAACGACAAATACTTGTTACTGGATGTAACTTCAGTTCTATAAGCCCGTAGGAAAACAACAATGGAGGTTTGTTACGTTTGCCCGTATAATGAATTTTCCACTGTTGATGGAGATGTTAGAGAAGACGTCGACAACGAGGGTGCGGAAAAATGGTGCTTGTTGTCTTTGAGTTTCACCAATTAGCGCCAAGCAGTTTTTACCGGTGGTCAGGAATACCAACTCGAGAATCTGCACTATTTTCTCCCCTGAAAGAGGTTCTACGGGGACGGTTTCTGCAGTCGAAGGTTCAACCCACTCTAAAATGACCCTGCAGTTGAAAACAGCTCATAATAATCAGTATATTCATATGATACCTTTTAAAAACAGAGTCTACAAAGTGCTTTACAGACAGGCCCCCAAAAAGGAGGCTACTCAGAAAGACCACTGAACAACAGAAGGCCAGTCAGGCCAAACAGAAAAGGAAAAAAAAGCCCAGAGAGGCAAAAGTGGAGAAAAAGGTAAACATGGTAAAAAATTTACCAAAAAAATCAATACAACAAACACCAGTGGATACAAATAAAATATTAAAAGCGGAAAAAATGTCATATCAAATTAAATAAAAAGAATGAGCAGAACGAAAGAAAACAGAGGGTAAAAGCACAGAAACAAAGACATAAACAACATCAGTAATAATAATAATGATAATATTAAATAAATACATTTTAAAAAATACAATTTAGAAAAAAAATTAAAAAGGAAATAACTATAGGAATAAAATAGTGGCTGATTTGGTTGTGTAGGTAAATTTGCCATTGAAGCTGGCAGTGAAAGGTTATATATTAAATGCTGCTAATAGTTTAGCCTTCTGCTAACTATGTTTACAACTGAACTTGCGTTGCACGTGTGAACAAAACCTGTACATATGCCAGTTTGCTATATTCAAATTTGGCTGTTATATGTCTTTTTCTAGATTTCTGCATACCCCAGCTTGAGTTTCTCATAAATGAGAAATATCTTATATGTTGCATCCTGTCAAATGTTGCATACAAACAGTGAAATCCTACTTTGTGAATACCTCAGCCAGCCAGCCGCCCTCCCCCAGACCAAAAGCCACAAGTATGCTTAGGAGAACATTCAATGAGATCACAGTGAGTACAAAGAGACCTATAAATCAACCACTGGTAAAGACCAAGTAGTTCAAGGACAGATCCTACACAATGTAGAGGATCAGCTGTTGAAATATAAACATTAAAGCAACAGAAGACTGTTAAAAAGTGGACGCCTCATTCCAGAAGGCTCAGACTTTTAACTGGCTTGATTTGATGTGTTTAAGTAACAGAGGGAAATCTGTGGTAAATCATCTCAGGAGACTTGACTCATTCCCTGACATTTATATATCCTCATTTCCACACAGATGGATGTAAGACTTGTCCAGCTGCCAAACAGTATTCATGAAAATCTAAATGATGGCAGGTGTTTTAATCAGAGCTAACAGACATTGGCGCTGCAGAGTCAACACTTCTTTCTCTTAGACAGTTCAAGACAAAAGAAGTTAAATTAGAGTTATTATGGCGTTAAAAGGGTGAGACAATTTTACGGTGATCTGAGGTTAAGTTTGAACTTAATTAGCAGCCACAAGGTCTTACCGTTAGGGTCGGACTTCTTGTACGCATTTCCTGCGTCGATGAAACTGGTGGCACAGTCGTGTTTGTTCTGCAGTTGCATGTGCAGACGTGCAGCCTTGCAGAATGCACTTCCAGCAGCTGTATACAAGGGAAAGGCAAAAAGGACAGGAAAAAGAGTTTATACTCAAATGTATGCACATAATTCCAGCTTTTTTTTACTTGTGGCACCTTCACAAGTGCTGTGCTTTGCAGGTATAGAGCCAAAAAACAAAGCACATAATCTTACAGCCTCTCAAGTGTGTTCAAACTGTTAAGTTGGATATCTGAAGTAATAAAAAGCCCATCGCACCACTCCAGTTCTTGGCCATCTTGAACATGTTGGCCGCTCTGCAGTACATCTCACATGCCTCCTCTACTTTGTGATGTCCTCTAGAAAAACACAGGAGAAAAAAAAAAGAAATGGTTTTGAATAAAGAACCAGTTTTCATGATATATTAGTTAATCAGTCTGTCTTACATGTTACATCTATTAACTGTGCAGCAAACCAAGCTGTTGCATTTGTCAGTGAGATGCAATGCGTGAATTGGTCGATTGGTTTATCTAAATCTCTCTACAAAGGCTCTATAGATCTCCATCCCACCATGAGCAGAAGTGGACCCCTGGGAGCTCCCTGTAGTCGTAATAATACTGTGGCCACTCAATCATAGCAGAGGATTACTTCACTGCATGGTCGGCCACAGAATTACCAGTATAAAGCCTGCCAACAAATGAGAACTGCAGCGTAGTAACATCTGGGGGTCATATCGGGCACAGCTTTAGAAAAACACGGAGTCACACAGGACAATAACTGCTGGTTTTTTATAATTTGCACCTCTACAAGCTAAGTTTTTCTTTCAGTCTCCATCATATATATATAATTTGTATGCTGACTCATCGCTGTAGCATCACAATGCTTAATATATATAATGGTATGTTGTGACACATTTGACCTGTGTCAAATAATTCCAGCTCCTACAATTTGGATTTTGGACTCAGACACATTACAATGTCAACAATATCTTGATTAACAGTTCAGCCCTGTGTGAAATATACAAAAATAAGATGATAGCTAAATCACATCATATTAATGGTTTCCTTTGGGATTACTCACAACTGTAAAGATTAGAGAGAGTGTCTGTTATGGCAGACTGCTTTAACATGTAATAACTGAGTTTGTCTATCCAGTATTACAGATGTTAGTTTGACTTCGCATAGTTACACTGTGTCTAGTCAGAATTATCATTATACAGATATCTGCAACTTCATTTCGCCAAGTCAAAAGTGTAATCTGACTAGTTCATAATTAAAGATAACAAAAAAAGAATGTTGTAGGCATCTTAAATTGAGGGGAAATAAATATATACTGAAATACAATTATGACTAGTCTGAAATAAACTGTAGCTACGTGAAACTGGAATTACACTGAGTCATAATTCAGCTGCAGTAAACTGCGGTTTACATTGCAAATATCTGCAACTGAACTGGAAATATCTGTGACGACAGATCCCCATTCGCGCAAATGGTAAAAGTGACGCCCTTTGTCCTAGGAAGAATGACATTGTGGATATCTGAAATGCTCTTTTTGACTTGTAGGATCTGAATTATACCTCTATATTTGAAACATGTATGCAGTGTGGGTATTAAATGCTAGAATGCCCTTGCCATTGTCTGCAATCTTTGTAATGACAACCATGGGAGAAAGATTTTCATTAAGTATAGATGTAGGTACAATAAATGATGGAGAAAATCATGTCCCATCAGTTAATTTGTAATTAAGTCCATTTTGTGTTGTTACCAGTAGGATAAAACAAAGTTTGTAAATTAGGTACCTCCCAGAAGAATGTTTAGTCTCAGTTTACACTATTCCATTGCCACTGTCATCATTCTAATGTTTGTTGTTGTTTGCCCTCCATACCAAGCATCTAATGGCATAATGCAGGTTCACCTTATTACCTAAGAAACCTTTAGATATTTGGGGGATTAAGGACGATGTTAACTACTACTAAAGGCAGCTGCTAATGTTTACCTGTGTTGTTTAAAGCTTTCAATTAACACTTACTGCATTGCTTTGGGGATTAAGACAGGATTAGATCATGTGTTTGGGTTTTCACTGATGTGGGTGTTTTCCACAGAAACTGGGGTGATTTCACAAAGATCCTTGAGTTGACATTAACCAAAGGAATGACCTGTTCAGACAGCAGAGCAGCTTATAGCATATTAAGTCATACTGAAAATGTCAGCTGGGTGTAACTATAGAAAAAGGCTCCAACAAAGTAGATATTTTAACCTTCAAAGTTTGCTGCTGCGTAGCTTCCAGGCCATCGCCAGGTCCTGGAGAGAGTCGTGATCTGCTGGCTTGTTTACAATCAGGATAACGGCTAACTTAGCTAACTGACTTGCGGGAATTACAACACTGTATGTCGTGTGTCATTTCCCTCCTGTTTCTTATTTAACTAAACTTCTAAAACATTCTAACATGTCGAAAACTAACCTAGCTACCTGTGTGTAAGTCTGTGTAGAAACAGGCTCCATGCCAACTTTGCTGCGGACACTTAACGGCTGCTAGCTGTTGTTCTTTGGTGCAGTGCTGTCTTACCCTCCGAACATCCCTCCCAAGAAAGAGCCGGAGGACTTGACTTTTTTGTCGGCGTCGGCCATGAGCTGAATCGCCTCCTTCTCTTTCCCAGAGTTGTCCATTTCTCTTTTATTCTCTGTCCAGAACAAACTTAAAAGTGAGGCGGAAAATACCCGCAGAGGATTCAGCCGTGTACAGTGAGGATTACAGTCGACAGGTTTACTTAGCGTAGGCGTGCACTAGCTAGTGGCTTAAGCGAGCAGCGAGGAATCATGGGAGTTTGAGTGCCGTACGAGGTAAACGCGGCTGAAAGCATACCAACAAATAACTACAATTCCCAGTGAAACGTCTCGCTATTTTTACAGTTCGTTACGTAATACCAGTTGGTAAAAAATACATTTTAAATTCGGTTTAATTCATTCTTATTTTATATTGTATTAAAACAGTACATCTTATTGTAATCTCTTTCTAAAATAAAATATCAAAAATATATTTTTTGAATCATTCAGAAGCAGCGCAGTCGTTGTACGTTACGTGTTCGTACAGCAGAGGGCGCGAAAACATTACAACTGAAACCAGGCTTCACTTTGGTAAGTATTGTTTATTTTTATTTCACTTGTAAGTACTTTCACACATTGTTCAAAAGTTCAGTAAAAAGGTCAGAAAATATAAAAAGCCTCACAGATTTTTATATTACTACTAAGACCGTTTTAAATCGGCCTTCTCACAGTTTAGACGAGTTTTAGTAGGGAAAGCTATGTGTTGCTAGGTGTTGGAAGTCCATTTTTCAAGCACTTGTACTTTGAGTATTGGAGTTTTCGACATTTTAAAGGATATTATTCACCCTTTTCGAAAGTTCTAATTAATTTTTGTAATTTCAGCCACTTTCATATTACTAATTCGTGTAAAATAGTAAAATAGAAAAATCGAGTAAAATAAGCTGCATCACTTCTAATGCAGTGTGTTGCAATCTGAAGGAGGTCATTTTGAAAAAATATTTTGTTAAATATGCTGCTTTTAAGCACAGTGTAATGATGAGTAAAATTCTGCATTTTACTACTGATACTGACATTTACTACTTTTATAATGCACAAGAGAACAGAATACACCCTGTGCGAAATTACCTCTCAATAATTGCATTATTTATAAGCTGTAGAGTAAAGCATTTTCTCCTATAAACACTGAAAAACAAATACTTTAGAAACACTATATTGAAGTAAATACATCTGTCATCAGTGACACACAAATGACAAAACGTATGGTCTATAACATTGTGTTCAGCTGTGGTATCCATCAGCCTAACTGCATGAAAGTAGATATAAAATGAGCTGTGAACACCAGAACTTTCTTAGTTAGAGTTACCACATGGGCTGTGTCTATCTGCATGTCTGCATCATGGCTTCACATGGAAAACCATTGCCAGAGGAATTTAAAAATCTAGTTGTGAGGCTTCAAAAAGATGGAAAAGGACACAGACAGAGCAGTGGCCAACTAAAAATCAGTTGAAACACAGTTGCAATAGTAATTAGGAGGTATAGAGTGAGCCATAGTGCCACTAATCAAAGCTGCTGTAGTCGTCCTCTTAAAATGGCATCCTAGAAGTGTATTATATGTACAAGCTCTGAACAACAGATGGGAAATCACTGTTTCTGAGAGCTCAATGTGAGGCACAGTTCATAATGTCAACCTCTACTCATGCTTACTGTTTGGCACAAAACTGCAAGATTCAACTTTGCTAAAGAACATGAAAAGAAGCCTGACAAATGCTGGGAGCACATTCTTTGTTCAGATGAGACCGTCATAAACTTCAGATGTTTGGTGTGAAACTGACCAGGACTACCACAGTGAATGCATAGTCCTGACAGTGAAACATGAATGTGGGATTGTGATAATATGGAGCTGCATGACTGCAGAAGGTGTTGATGTCACTATGAATGCCCTCCATCATAGACCCGCTGATAAAAATAGTGTGTGAACAATGGCAGAATATCGCTTTAGAAATTTGGTGTCCTCCATACTGGGGAGGACTAATTCTGTTATTAGGTAAAAGTTCCTGCTGTACGGCTATAATTGTCAGTTTTTAATTTTACATAGGAGCAACTTATGTTGTGAAGTGTATTACTCCTTTCAGCATTTCCCATATTAACTATGTGCTATTTTATGTGAAAGTTTGTGGCTCCGCCGGTCTTGGTTTGTGCTGCCAGGAGACCAGCTTTACCTTGCTGTACAGAGAAGGCTTTATGTCATCTCACGCATATGCAAATCAAGGAAACTGATTTGTGAGTTTACATAGATAATTCTGTGAAGTGACAGTTTGCCTCAGTAGTGGCCAAAGCTCTACTAACTCAGAAAGACTCTCCCTAAGTCTTTTTCTTTAATGCTGGTAGGAGTATGAGTGATAAACTTAACAAGATGTAGTGTGACTATATACCGCTTACCCTTCTCTTAGAAAGGCATGCGTCTGTATGCATGGTTTATTGCAATAAATAATTCTGATAAGACACTTGTTCTTTGAGAATAACATTTTTGTAGAATTACCACACAAATTATTTTTTAAAAGCCCAATACGTCTCTCGAACAAAATGTCCTAGTGACTAAAAATTTTTCAAGCCAGGTTAGGGTGTAACCAAAGCACCTGTGTAATCAGTATCCATCTGAATATGAAATATGTTCTTAAATCAAGACTAAGCACACAACAGCTGAGGCTGCTGCGAATGAAATTGATCTGTGATAAATCAGTTTCAAGGTTCATGTTGATACTCTCCCAGACAATCGCCATAAGATAAGACACTTGATGTAATCAGTCGTCTCTCCTACTATTGAGCATGCTCTTGCTAATCATTAACTAGCTGCAGCACTAGCAGTATTACGTTGATGTGAGCAAAGCTGCTACTGCTACGGTTAGCACTGGTGTAAGAAATATTCAGATCCTTTACCTCATTACAAGTAAAAGTCTTACATGAAAAATCTTACTTAAGTAAAAGCACATTAATATCTGTAGCAAACTATTGAAGTGTTGAAGTAAAAGTCTTGGTTTGGTCCCTCTGACTGATATATTATTATATGTTCCATTATTTGTTCATTTAAACACAAGACACTTGTGCTAAAAAAAAGGATTCATACTAGTCTGTCTCTATACCTACCAGTGAGCAGTGATTCCTAACACGTCTCTGGGGCTCATCAGGTGGAAACCTCCCTTCAATGCTGTTTCTCCTACTTAGTCCCAGAGTTATCTTTAAGATAAGTGTAGCGGACAAGAAAGTACATTAAATACCTCTGAAATGTAGTGGAGGTAAAGTATAAAGTTCATAAAATGGAAATACTCAAGTGCAAGTACCCTAAAAATTGCAGTTAAGTACAATACTTGAGTGAATGCACCGCCCAGTTTCACTTCGGAATGAGAATACATTCAGTACTTCCAACTACTGAACAACAAAATATGTGAAACACGTAACCTGCCTAACCTGACCTTTACTGGAGTACGGTGTCAATGTTGTTGTCACATGCTGTTAGTTTTCTTACACTATTGTTTTTGCTTTTATTTCCCAGTATACTGCTTATGACCTGCAGCTTAAAATGATGAAACACAAAAACGTATCTATTATTTATAAGGAGGTTATTACCTGTAAATATTAGATATGTTAACGGTATCATTCAGGAATGCATTATTGATCAGTGATGAGCAACAAATAAGAATAACCTTTAGGTGGCGAGCTTTTGGAAAATACTCAAGCACAACACTTTGCTTGTCTGCAGACAACATGACAACAGCCATTTTATTACCAAAAGTTAATCTAATCAGGGAACACTGATGCAAGCAAGTTTCTGTTTAGAATTCTTAAATGTGATAAAAAAAAGAGCTCTTATCATCATCATGTCACATTTGGCACACTGTGTTATGTTTTGCATGCAATGACAGCTAATTAAACTCTAAATATAAATCAATACATGTCATAACGTTGCAGCTGTAAATGTCAGTATGTGGATTTGACCTAGATGTTATGCACCCAATACTCTTCTGAAAGGGTCTTCAAAATGATTTAAAGAGCTGCACTGGAAGACAAGCAAAGCATTGTGATGGAAGCAGAGCATTTTTTTTTACAACCTGACAACTGAAACTCTTAAATCTATAAAGGATTACTAACAAAATCCTTTAATACAGCTCATAAACTCTTACGACACTTTCCTATGATAAATCAGCCGTTCAGATAGTCTAATTATTACCAACTCAAAGTATAAATCAAAGTTTCCTTGTATGTAGGATGGCTAAATTTATTAGTGCATTTACAGCCCTCTGTAAATTAAATACACAGCTAATTGAATATATGCATGCTTCACATAAGCAAGAACACTGTCATCAGCTTGTAGACAGAAAGTATTAGGTGACATCTAGTAGAATTGTACAAATAACCCCTCCCTAATTTAGAACTCTGGCTTGTAGTTGAGATTTTAAGCATTTTTATGCAATGAATGGTGCATGACAAACTTTCAACAGAAAGCTTTGGTTATAATTTAGATGTTCTGGAACTGAATGTTAGAGCTAGTCAAACATTTCAATTTAAAACTGCCTACTATATCTCAGTAATGATTCAACAGTATTGCTGTGCTACCTTCTAGTGTTTCAAAACAGTCACTGCCTACAGCAAAACAACATGTATTGAGAAACGGTCAAACACAAAATAACAAACATGAGTTTTAATTTTATTTACATTACAAGTTGGTATTACACACCAAGTTCATTCATTCTTCCTGGTTGTTCCATCATACAGATATACAGACCATGCATGCATTAATCATTTGAGTTTGCAGTTGAGAGATTGTGCGATAAAACAGCTATTTACAGTCGGCGTCCTGTAAATGGATTCAAGGATGACTTGGGACAGAAAATAATCTGTCGCGCAATAAAGATTATTGTGAAGGTAGTATAGAAAGTACACACATCTCAGCTCGACTCTACTGTGACAGATGATGAGTGAGGTATCGGTGATGCTGAATCTGAAAGGCCAGAAACAAAGATGTGATTTTATTCCCCCTTAAGGCTGTGGCAAGTGTTTGCGTTGTCGCAAATAAAACATTCTGCTTTCTTGAACTTAAGGCTACAGTACATACAGTATGCATAGCGCAATTTACAATAACAGCAGCAAGGAGCGATCAAAAAGTTAGAAGACTGATTGGTCATGCATGGGTAACAAGTGCTAATAGAAACTTTTGTGAGTCCGGGTCACGCACGACGTTGCATTACAACATCGGGATCTGTGTTACAGGAGCTTTTGTGACCGAAAAGTTTGTTTTCAATCATCAACTAGAGATCAAACACTAATCTTTGCAGTGGAGAATGCGAATTGTATTTTTTCTTTTATATGTTCAAGTGTTTGTGCATCATGAATTCATCCACCAAGATACAACTGTCAACGACAAGTTTTACTTTAAAATCCTAAGGTATCTGAGGAAAATCATTCAGGAATAACAACCTGGAATGTAGCATGATGGGATGTGGGTGCTCCAGTATTGCTGTAACTCCAGTCAGAGTGTGGTTAGTTTTTGGTTTTTATTACACAGCCCCTGAACCTTTTGATTGCACCTTATATTAATCGCTAAGTCAAAAAACAGGAGTTTAAAGGCGTGAAAAAGGGGAGCATGTGCTTTCAACTAAATCCTTCATACAGGTGTAAAATCCCCCAAGAAACGAGTTCTCATTAGTGGCAACCTGCACCCTCATCCAAATGCAGCCCAACAGCTAATTGTGATTGGTAGGAAACTCTGCCAAATTATCACCCATTGCTATTTGAGACAATGAAAATAACACTTCAGGTAATGGCTGCATGCACTGAATCAAACATAACAGCAGAAACAGAAAAGAATAACAACAGCATAGCCCTGCGTCATCATAAACATCATCACCCGTAAAATATCATATGCATGAAATTTTAGCACTTAGACTATGAGGAGATGCAACGTATTGGCTTAATAAATATTAACTGTGAAGTTTAACTTCCTAATGTAAAATTGATCCCCGATAATGAAGACTGCAGCTCAGACTGCTCTGTTTCCTAAACAATCTGTTGTCAGGTTTTGGCTGAACATCCGCAAGTTTCAAAAGAAAGCATAAATAATAAAACTGCTGATGATACAAGACAATAGACAAAATCTGTAGCTGAGTGGAGTGGAGATGGTTTGAAGTGGTTTTAACTCCTGCGACTATTTGTGAAGGAGGAAAGACATGATAAATGTTTTTGAGTTTGAACCTGCGTTCCCACCGCGGTCCTCTTGAGTGAGAGTGTACAATGAGGTGTATAGAAAGGTAGATGCTCAGGGATGTTTAGGAGGAGCTGAGGCCAGAGTCGGACTCTACGCTTCCAACACTGGGTTTGGAGGCATTGCAGGGCGCCATGGAGCAGGGAATGGAGTAGCAGGAACAAGTGGAGCTCTTGAGGGTCTCCTCTGTAATGACCTCCTGCAGGGAGTGTTGCTCCTCTATCTGGAAGATGTTTTGCTGCTCCCCTTGTTCATCACAGATACTAGAGAAAGAGGAGGAGACATGTTTGTGGTTAGATACTGATGCAAATTGTCTTCACATATGACAAAATCTTCAGAAATTCATCGTCTAACATTAAATCATTTACTTGGAGGAAATCATTAAAGGAACATAATTTTATCGGATATAAGTTGCACAAAACTTCCACTGGGCAAGATGCACAAATATGAAGACTAGTCCAGTTCAGCTATTTAGCAAGGAGTTAATCTTCCCAAACAGTAACACTCATATTTTCATGCAACCATGTCAATATAAGCAGCAGTATCTGCTGCATTCACTTTGAGAGAATGATTGCACTGGTTGCCATTTTGGCAGTAAGAAGGAGCCATTTCTGAATGTCTTTAACTTTCTGAAACCAAAAACTCACACGTGAGGTACCTTTAAAAAAAACAATGAATTATCAGCTGTAACCAACATGGGACAATTTGGTTGAACTGCAGGCTGTGTTTACACAGAGTGGATAAGAGACAAGTTCAAAACGTAAATAGCAAAATAGCTATAGGATGTAGAGCCACCATTTTTTTTCCAGTATTGGTCACACTTGTTGAACAATGTTGTACAAGCTGAAACAAGTTTTTTTCAGTTTTTGTAAAATAATTTCCTGTTTCCTTTTCTTTTTAATGATTTTTGCCATTATAACTGTGTCGCACAGCACAGTTTTGAGTTTGAGTTCTTCCTCCTTCTAGCCATGGTTGGGTTGGACTTTATATTGCAGTGCAAAATTAGCCCACAGTGAGGAAAATTGTGACATGAGCAAATAAGAAACACCAGAAACTGCTTGGGTTTCAGAGGGTTAAAGGGTTTTTGGATGCCATTTGTTCCTTGAACTCACCACTTGACCTTTTACCTGCCTGGCATGTTCCACACTTTGTGAAGCAACACCCAAAGGCTTGACACAAAACTTCACATTACTTTATTACCGAGTTTACTTTGGGTTGACCACTGATTGGATTATCAGCTACATTTGGGTGGCTCAATTTTACAACCTGTATGAAAGCAGATTAGGTCTAGCATAAAAAATGAAAGCATCACACCATCTGTCTGGGAGGGTAAACAAGTTTTCAACCCCATCTCTTAAAGTAAAGACACTCATAGGAAGCCTGTTACCAGTTTTTGGAACTCAGTTATCAGAAGTGGCAAAAGCAGGATATCTGACAGACAAAATAACTGTTACATTCTGGTTTGTGAAATTTATTTCATTAAACAGGCTGTTAAAGGATTTGTCAAATGGAAGAGGGTCCAGTGCGATCACCCCATTTGTAAAGAAATCAAACTATAATACAAGCAGATTATCCACAAGCTTGACAGGTGCAAATGATAGAAAATATATAGGTGAAAAATAAGCTGTGATACCAGAAAGGTTCTGAGAAGTAGGCTCTACTTGTTGGACTTCTGGGACTACATATAGTGAGTATGCATGGTTGTCAAGGTGGCTTTGTGATATGAAAATTGCATACATCAACTTAAGGAAATTAGATTAAAACCAGCGGTTCAAAGTAGTTCATACAGAAGCCAGTGTGTCGCGTGTCATGCACTGAACAAGCCATTCACTTTTGGTGCCTCTTTTGCTTCAAAAATATCACCGAATATGACTTCAAGCATGCTTAGAATGCCAAAAGGAGGCCTTTTGACAGCATATCCAAAACAATACACAGGCATTTAGAAAAAAAGTGACCTCACTATCAGCTGTAGAAACTAATCTTAAAATGATAAACATGGCAGTTGACCAATCAAACAACTGTGTTTAGTACCATTCCAGTTTTTTAAAGATTCAAAAAAAGCTAAAACAACTAATACTATACTATTAGGGTGTAGGAAATGTGATAAGTCAACCGTCTTGCATCATTGTCAAGAACATTATTTTGTTCCTGTAGCATTTAATGAGTAATATATATTTAGGTAGTATTTCAGGAGCGGGGGGGGACCAAAAACAAGCAAAGGGGTGTAGAGTGAGTACATCAACAAGACAGCCAGGAACCAGAGAGACATTACGGGAATCTGGAGAACTTGAGTCAAAATGTGGAACCAAGCTTTCACAAATTCTGCAAGAAAGAGGCACAGTTATAACAACAACCTGGAGATGTCAGTTTTTTTTTTTTAGATTTGAGATGAAGTGGAATCTGCAGGGACTGCTGGGTACTAATTAGGGGTTCGTAATCTACGTGCTGCTTTCTGCAGGCATCTGCAAAAAATCTGGGCCAAAGTGCAAACGTAAATGTAGAACAAATGTCATTTTATAGTAAAACACAGAAGTGAAACGGCTGAACAAACACACCCTGCTGATCACGCAGCTTTGTTGAGACCAGACAGACAAAACTCCTGCACTCTGCCACTAACGACAGCTTTACGTAACATGCTGTAAATTAATTTCCCACTCACAGATTACTGGATGAATAATCAAACCTTTTTGTCTGAAGCCATGACAGATGCCAAATAATTACCACGCCTGCCAGTGCTTGATTATATAACACAGTGAACCCTGAAAAACATGCTGACAAACAGCCGAGTGTTCATGTGAAAAGGAGCGATGAATGCAGTAATCTGTTGATGAAAATGAAATGCCTGCGTAAGAACTCAGCCAGTACAGAAACAAAACTGTGTGCAGGACAAGGTCCAAGGTGTTACTTAACAGGCTTCAGCACAAAAAGCTGAATTCAGAGAATGTTTATCAAGGTGTTCTATCTGTGTTTGATTAGAATAGTCCAGGTTTCTGGACTGGAGTAGTTTGTAGCTCACAGTGTGACCTTATCCACCTGACCTAAGAGTTTAAAGAGCACTAAAATTTTTCACGTAAGAGCACTACAAATAAAATCACCTGCTTGACAAAGCAGCCAATTTAGAATCCGCTCTGACTTAAATTTACTGCATTACTTCCAATTGCAATCTATATTTTTCATTACATGACTTCAAGATAAAGAATTCTATCAAAAGTTTTTAAAAGAACATGCATTATAAAAGTCAAACACGTCATTACATTTGCAAAATATATGCGTGATGCTGTAAAAACACAGAAAATGCACACATTTTCCAGTATATAACATGCGTCACATTACAATATGTAATGGAAATAAGGGATCCAAGTACTGCCCGGTGGAGTAGCATCAAGATACATATTCATACAGTCTAAATCTGAATTCCCAATAAGGCTGAAGAAGTAATGAATCGTAAAACGAAATTGTGATTTGAAAGATTTCAATTAGCAGACTGCAAAAGGCTATAATGTACGATAGATGTTATGCAGTGTGTCTAAACCAGGGTTTTAACTGTGGCGTAAGTAGTTTCACAAATTTGTTCCATCCTCCTTGTGTGAGTGTGACAGTCATGTTTTTGACAGTAGCTCATGTGATAATGCTCCATAACAAGTTACACAGAGAATACTGAACTGAAGCGTGGCTGAAAATCAATTTGCAACATCTGTCAGAAAAGTGAGAAAATATAGATGAAGTATTTTCTCCATATCATTCAGCTCTAAAGCCCGGTCTTGATTAAACATTGTTTAAACTTGTCTGTATCTCCATGTGTAAACAGTAGGTTTTCCTCAGCCTGTATCAAAACAACAGCACTGTGACACAACCTGTAGTTGTAAATCACGTGTTTATCGTCACAGTTCATTGGAAACGTATGTCGGCAACGTATGTTCCTGGTAATCATTTACCTGCTGGGAGTAGTGAAAGTGTGTTTATGCAACAGCAACAACTCAGCAGCCACAGTCACAGCTCAGACTTAATAGAACCCAAAGCACAATACTATTAAGGAAACTATTCTCCTTCTTGGTGGACAATCAAACACTGAAGTGAATACAGGGGGAAACTGTAACTGGGTTCAAACATAAAACATCCATCCATTATCTGTACACTGCTTTATCCTCTTTGGAATCACAGACAGGCGTAAAACGTGTCTGATAAAATGTTATCGGACTTCCGCGTTACATAAACACAAGCTGTTAGAGAACTATGAGTCAGCAAGCTAAGAAAGACACACTACAACCACTAAGTGAGCTTATATCTAATCTTTGCCCAGTTTCCAAAAACCTGCTTGGAAAGCTCAGAAAAAACCCCCACAAAACATTGGATTTTAAATGCGACTGCCAGTAAGTTTACTGTTTGGTAGCATCTCCTTTAGTGCCAGTTGATGAACATGTAGTAATGAACAACTGAATGAGAAGAAATGTAATGAAAAAAGTGCAAAGTAAGCAGAGACAAGAAGCAGCAGTTCTTTACTCCTGCTTACACTGAATCATAAAACTTGTGGTCTTACAATAATTCACGTGGCAGCAACAGACATGCACGCTGGATCATCACCTACCTATCATAGATGAGGCCGTCGATTCCCTGCTCCCTCAGCTTCCTCCTGGTCTCGTGATCGTTGTTGTCGTCTCCCCAGCAGAACACCACCAGACCTTTAGCCTGGGCATCCCCGATGTAGTTAAGGTGCTTTAACAGCTCCTCAGTATGGGCACTGATTCCCTGAAAGAGCAGCAGATTAGGTTCAGTGAATGAAAAGAGGACAGTGTGTTCACACAGGGAATGGTACAAGCTGTCAACGTCTTATAGATAAATAAAAAACGCAACTTTATTTTTTAATTTAGCCCCTAGAAGGGGAGAGGATGTATCACTAAAACCTTGACATTCATTCACCAATTTGCAACATTGGAAGTGTTGATTGTCCATTATATATTCAGTAGTACTCTCAAAAAGGAGATTACACACATAACTCCATTACCATTATTACACTGTATACTCACATTTTTATTTTTCTTAGAACAATACACATTTTACATTTTATGCTTATACTTTTCCTACTTATGTTTATATTTTTTGGACATATTTTTCTACTTATGTTTATCTATGTATTTTTTCGTACTGCTAATATATCTAAGACTTTGAATGGGAGCAACTGTAACATAAGCAATTTCCCCTCAGGGATCAAGAAAGTGTTTCTGATTCTGAAGTGGATATGTGTAGAATTTTTCCAAATTTGCAGTGCCGCAACATTTTTTATTACACGTCCTTTTTCAAAACGTAGTCGAAATTATAGTAGAAAATTGGTCAATATACTCTAATTTGGCCAAATTCTTATTGGTCAGACAACCTTTAGTGTTAATTTAAATGAGAAGAAAGTGCGACATCCAGGACTCAACAAATTCACACAATTTCATGATTTTGCTATGCTGCAAACACTAGTTTATTTATGATTTATTTAGGTTGATAAGGCTAGCAGGTCAAATCCTAGCAGGATAACATGCAAATTTTCTTTTTCCCCTCGACCAAGCGATTGATTTAAGAGTAGACATGATTCCATTCCAGTTGACCAAGATCTAGCCCTACTATGCAAATACTACTCACCAGAATATTTTCACTCTGAGCGAAACTTATGGCGATCTGAGTTGTCTGGCAGCGGATGTCCATCAGCTCAGGATACTTGTCTGAAATTCCCTGAGTCAGGAAGAGGATGGGGTACTTGTTCTGCTTATGACGCACCCTGAAGGACAAATAGAAACAGATCTCATGAATATAACCAAATCCTGAGGCAGCATTAAGCGGTTCCACATTCTAAGTAGTGATTTCTTTCAAAAGCTAGAAGCTGAACTACCAAAGGACAGCTTGGTAGTCTTTTAACACAATGAAAAATATTATGTAATTTTGATTTTTATATACAGCTTATTCAGAGAAACAGGGAATATATGTCTGCTTTGTGCGAAAGTCCAGAAAAAACTTTGCTAGGTTCTTTTCCTACTTGAATGCACGTGCTTGCGAATGGCATGCAGTTTTCTACAGCTCATTAGATCACAATGTGTGCCTTCTTAATCCAATTGCACTTACATGGTGCAGATATCTGGGTCAAAACAGGAGAACACAATGCGTCTTTTTCCACCTTTCTGCAGAACGCAGGACAGAACAATGTCGAGGAAGGTATTCATGTTGTAGTAGCTTGACAAGTTTCCGTCCCATGACCCGTCCTGTCAGCACAAAGTGGTTAAAAACATCAGCTTATTTTCTCAATTAATGAGTTCCTTTTTGACATTCTGTTTAAGAATACTCACCCTCATCTGGCAGATCCATTTGAGCTCAATGTTAAAGCCAACATGTTCAGGAATAGTTTGAAAGATCTACAAAGAAGTATGGAGACAGATAAATATTTTACTGCCATATAAAACTAGGCCCAGAGGAGAAGAGGTCAGTGATATTTGGTCTGAAATAATGCATGCAGCTTAACATAGTTTGAGCACAGAACATGAAACTGATAGGCAGTTTACAGCTATTGCTAATCATAAGCTCTTTACCCTAGCCGGGCTTTTACATCCACATTACAATTAAAATATACAGCTTTAATTCTCACAAGACCACAAAACACCATAGACAATAAAATATTCATAGCGAAGCACATCATCATAAAGTCATCTACCTGTGAGAGTGAGGGGAACGGCTGGTGCTCATCAATTTCATCTTCATCATCCAGCAGATCTGAGCAACAAACAAAACAAATAACTGTTAGAGCTCATAATAAAAATGATCTGCTGACTTAATTATATATTTATCACCACTTTTATGTGATGTACAATGAGGAATATAAAGGAATCTTTGATCAAAATTGAATTTGTGCTTCTCTTTTCATCTAACCTTATGCAATAAAACTACATTGCCTACTAACATCAATAACACTTTACAGCTAAGCTACTTAAATCTTTCATTCAAGCTCTCAGCAAGCAGGGTGAGTTATAGGAAACACAAAGAACAGATGCATACCTTTCTGATCGCTTCCTATCATGGCAGTAGCATGAGCCAGCTGTGCAACAAAACAAATCATACATCATGAACTTAACTGTCAGGAAAAAATGTCATTTTACTTGTTTGGTCAATGAAATGATCAACAAAATGAATACTGTTTTCAGTAAATAGGTGGAGTACCGGTAAGTGTAGTTTTAGTTGCTGGATTTTGGCTTCTTACAATGACTGACTGTGATATTTTAAAATGCTCTGCTCACAAAAAACAACCTAAAGTAAGTAAATTTGATCACACTAAGTCTGAATTTACTGAATTCAATTAAGGGTTAGTAAATCTTATTTTCATGTAAAGATTTGCACATTAGCAGCAATGTAGCATAACATGAAGTGAAAGCAGTGCTCTGTTTATTCAAATATTGTATCCTATCCCTAAAACTCATGAGCAACCATGATCTCAGTAATGATCAAAATAATCTCAGTGTCATTTTGGCCGTAATAGTGCAGATATTTTTTGGCATTTAACTGTGAAAACAATCTTGACTGCCGCATAAACAAGACATTAATAATGGCTGATGTTCTCTGTTAGGTGATGTAGACACAGATACACAAGAACTACTTGGCATCAGCAGCCAAGTGATGCTAAAAATACAAATAATTGCTAAAAAAAAAAGGAATCTTTCACTTTTGTTATACTAATTTCAAGCCCTATTTACACCTGGCATCATCTGGATAATGACATTCGACCCCCTGCACTTTGGATTTAAACTTAGTGCTGATCGAAACCAATGTCATGGACATACATCAGTCTTTTTTAAGAGACCTATGCTATTCATAGCTTTTACTGTACAGTTTGAGCAGTCGGGAGGAGGTGGAGTTTGGCAACTTTTCAACTTGCAGGGTGGATATATTTCTGAAAAATGAGGTCAAGCAGCACAGACTGCATAAACACCTGGCTGTGATCCGATTACAGTGCAAACTACACCACCTCCTCATGTGACCCAGCTATTCTGATCGCGTTCCCATCATTATTCATGCATAAACATACATTTTTCCACATCCTGATATGATGTTTTATGTTATGGCAGGTGTAAATGAGATCTGGAACCAACTAGAACAGGGTTTACCTTCAAAAGCTGCAGCTGGTCAAATGTCAGGTCTTTCACTGGCACCTCAATAAGCTCCAGGTTCTTGTCATTTTTCTGTCAAGTCAGAGAAAAAATATTTGTACAACAATGGATCGATGTCCAGTGCAGCCTGTATACTGTGACACACTGTTTCCCAGTCAAGCAAAATATCAACAGAGACAGAGGAGTTTCAGAGCAAAGTACAATTTACCTTCTTGGTGGATATGCAGCAGGTGAGATCATGGTAAACAATGGGAACAGCGTCCTTGGAGAGGTGGACGTCAAACTCCACAAAAGCTGCACCCTACAAGTACACAAATAGAACACAAGTATTTAAATAGGGGTCATGTCAAAGGTAGTATTCTCTCTCGCATTAGTCATCTCGGAGACTTACATGTTTAGCAGCGCTTTTGAAGGAGGCGATTGTGTTCTCTCTGACTCTGTGATGCCTGCAAAATACCAGTAAGAAATACATTTTGACAGGAATTCATGTTGAATACGTGCATTTTTTTAATGTTGACAGTAACGTGTGGAAGCATGTACTTGTAGTGACATTTTGCACCCTTTTCCTGCCATGACAATTAAAGCTTTAATGCTTAATCAATTTGTTGTCAACTGATACATAAATTACCAACTATTTAAATAGACAATTAATTAATTTGATTGATTTTTAAGGGGAAAATAGTCAAAATGATCTGCTTCAGCTTCTTAAATTTGAATATTTTCTGGTTTCTTTCTTTCTCTGTGACAAGGAATCAAATAATTTGGGATTGTGGACAAAACAATATATTTGAGGATGTCATTTTGAGCTTTGGGAAAGACTGAAGAAGATTTTTCACAACTTTTTTGACCTTTTCTAGCTCACATAAAGAATTGATTAATTCAGAAAATCACAAACAGTAAAAGACAATTAAAATCCAAACTTTACACTCTACCCAAGTGAGAAAACATTCACAAGACTTGATGTGAAAGCCTACATTAACAGCAGAATGAAATCTTGACGAGTATTTAGTATGTAATAATAAATCCCATAGATGCATCTGTTATTTCCATGTTAAGCCCAGGTGTGTTTCAGTGGTCATATTAACTCCTCGGGTCCAAATGCATGACCAACAAAATATTTGTTTAGTTAAAGGTTTGGCTGACATTGAACACACAGTAGCAAATTTCCAGCTTTTTATCAACTGATTCATTTTATACACACATGTTTTATTTATGTTAACTCATTATTTCCTCTTTCTTGTTAACCTAATATGCAGGTACAGATTTCCCTGTATGACTCACTTGGCTGCATGTGTGCTGCCAGCTCCTCGGTGACCCACATCCAGAGTGCTTCTTTTCTTCCAGTATTTGGTGAAAGACGAGCTCATGTCACACTGCAGCCCCTGGATGGGTCGAATTACCAGGTAATCCACTGAAAACAGAAAAACAAAGTGGGACGGTTAGTACATTTACAGTACACACAAACATTAGCCAACAGCAGTGTATACAGTAACTCAGATTGCTCAGCAAGTAGAGCAGATTGCGAGAACTCTTTTTCTTTACTTTGCAGTGTAAATACCTACAATATCTTACCTTTTACTTTCCCGATGGTCTGTCTGGAGTTTCGTCCCATTATGGGAAGTGTAACTACTCCGATGTCTTTGCCACTCTCCAGAAATGAGGAAGAGAGGAGGCAGGCTGTTCCCACATATCCTGGATGGATGTCACCCTGTACTACATGCTCACTCATATCCTCCTGTAAACAAAAAGGCAGAATTAATGCAATGCTAATTACACATAACCACATAAAATCATCAAAAATCTCCATTTCTAACTTGGGTACAGCTGTACAGAATGATTAGAGGCAGTTTCAACATGAGTATTACCTCAAAGAACTCAAAGGTGAGCTCCAGGTTGTCGGGGTCCATGGTGTGGATGCTGTACTCGGTCCACTGGGACGGCTCCAGAGCGTAGCCACACTCGGGCTGTGAGTGACGCGACTTATAGCCGTTAGCATTGATTAGACTGATCTCCAGAGTGGGGGTCATCTTGTGCGAAGTTGATGGACTGGGCTCCTCATTATCATCATCATCATCCTCTTCCTCAATGCCCTCTAATGTCAGCTTGATCCTGTATGGGCAAGTAAATTACAGACTTAATCACATATAGTCATACTGAAGGCCATATAGATAGAAAATAAAGTTTAAAATTATACTCTTATGAAAGGCTCAGAGTACGTGAGTTTTAAAATTCTGGCAGATTTTGAAGTCGCATTAAAGGAGAAACTTTACAAATATTCTTGTCTCCAATTTCAAGCATGCACAAAATACTGGAAACACACTACAGAATAGTATCAAGATTATTTTCATTATTATTAAGATTACTGTGCTAGAGAGAGCGGTCAGGGAACAGAGCACCACCTCATGTGATCTCATGAGGAATCAGATGTAAACAAAATGGAAACTAAGGTGCAACAACTTGCTGTGGCATTAATAATACTTTGCAGTGGGGAAAAACAAAAACAGAAAGTTAAAGGAGTCTAGATGAGGAAATAGTTGGGAAGATGTAGTCAACATGGTGGGTCAGTTTTAATATCTGTGGCTAAAAAATAACCTAAAGGGCTAGAATGCTAATCTTTGCTTGGCAGCTGCATCCACTTGTGTGATAATCCTAACCATCCTTATTTTAACTAGTAAATATTAAACTGACAAATAATCTGGGCCCAGACCAAGATCCCAGAGCAGGTTTCTACTTCAATTTTGGGATGGGGTAAACAGGGGAGAATCAGTAGCGTGAGCCAGGTTTAAGCCACTCTTATATAATTATGTGTGCAGGACTTCAGTTACACTCAGGTAACAGTAGCACCGCAATGATCCGTCTTGTGTCACTTTCTCACTGGACTTTCTCTGGGCGCCTGGTGTTAAATTTGGTCTTTCGCGTCATCCTTACCTGAAGCGAGACTTCTTGAATTTCTTCTTCGTGATGGACACCGGAGGCATCTTAGAATAGTGCAGACGTAAGCGAATTTCTGTCTGGCATGTGAGCCACCCAGAGTCAACACAATTCACCCCATCTATAGAAAAAGAGGACACGGACAGGAAACACGCGATGAGCCTGTACATCCACTCTGTCATTCATGAATGCTGACGGCAGAACTGGTCTCAGCTACAATAGCAGCGCAGAGGCTAGTCTTTGTTCGGTTATAATGAGCAACCTCAAAACCTGTGCTATTCAAAAGAAAGGAAGCATGAAGAGACTTCCTGTAATTTACTTCTACAGTGGTTTTGGCTCAGGGCCTTTCATATAAACCCTGATGTAAATAGGGCTGCAACTAACTATTACTTTCAATGTCTGCTATTTTCTTGAATATTCGATCAGTCGTTTGGTCTATAAATGGTAAGAAAATGGTGAAAAATGTCCATCAGTGCTTCCTCAAATCTTGATTAATTGTTGCAGCTCTCGTAAGTAAACATACTAATTGTGTCGGAGATTTAGTCGAGGCTTTGCGTGTTTTCACTGAACTTACTGTGAACGCCAAATTGTCCATCATCAATATTCTGGTGTGTTGCTGCAATAAAAGAAAAAAGCATTAAAAGTGGGATAAAAGGATGCTTACAAAACATCTGTAACCAGAACACTTTGTATGGCATTAGGGTTAACTTAGCAGGTCGTTTATGAAACTACTAAGAACGTAAACAAAGCACTGCTGCATCTAACAT
This sequence comes from Dascyllus trimaculatus, assembly GCA_024666655.1. Classification (NCBI taxonomy): domain Eukaryota; kingdom Metazoa; phylum Chordata; class Actinopteri; family Pomacentridae; genus Dascyllus; species Dascyllus trimaculatus. The sequence goes on from CM045455.1 coordinate 28,070,008, forward strand.
AGATGTGAACTTCATGTATTTATGGCAAATTCTTATTTTAGTAGGAAAAGCGTGTTAGTAGGACTCACTAAACAAAAAAAGGGGATAGGGTAAAAGGAGGTGGGAAAAAAGAGACACCAGGCAGTTGCATCTGTTCTCCCTATCAAGTTCACACTGAATGAGCTTTGTTTGCAGTATGTCAGCACAATGGCATGTTCACTAGAGTGATCTACCATGACAGGTCATGACATGTGCTGCATTGCGGTGTTTTCTCTGTGGCTATCGATTATTCCAACATGTGCTCTACCCTAATCTTTTTTTAAAAGCATACACACAGTGCCAAATAAGCAGGACGCTCCAGAGGCTGCCAGTAAATTAGTGTTGTGGGAGGAAACGCTGCAGTCCTGCAAACATTAGATTATTCATAAACCCAAAATAGGGCTGCACGATATTGGACAAAATCGAACATTGGGATATTTAGTTTTTTCTGCAATACAGCTATATACTGTGAAATGGAAAAATACTAAAATGTTTATATGACTTGAATAACTATTTGGAAGGAAGTAATCTTTCTGGCATGATTTGGGTTTTTTAAAGTCGTTCATTCAGATCATATATGGTTGAACACTTGCAAAGGCATCTAAAATAGCATTTTGCATTGGTTGGCATGCAGATATGGCTTTGCAGGCGTCATGCAGAGCTTTGTAGTGCTGATTTAAATGGTCATACGCCTTTCTTCTTGCAACCAAATCTTCTTTTTCACTGTCTCTCGCTTATTTTGCTGTGCACACGTGGAGCCTGCATGTCAACAAACTGTGTCTTGTAAATAAAGTTTTTAAAAAAGACACTTCAAGAAGCCTTAAATTGGAGTAAATGATCTTCTATCAGACATCTCTTATAGATTTGTCATGGAGCATGTCAACAGTGCAAGCCATCTTTCTATACAAAGCAATGCAACCATCACAGTGCTAAGCAGCTCCAACCCAAAACAAACTTTTTTAAAGCAGGATAAGCTAGAACGGCCTCTACATTACAGTTGTAGGTCAGCAGGGGATGGGAGGTCTATAGAGGGTTTGAGTATTACACACTTTACCAACCCAACCAAACCGTGCACCTTTATTCTGTTGTTCTATACCTGTGGGGCTCATCGTGCGAGGCTGATGATGGGTCTCCCACATATTGACTATCACTTGACAGGGACCACCTGCACTCTGCAATTTCAATGTTGGGTACAGTGTTAGGGTTTTCAGATCAGATACAGTGAACTACTTCTCAGCGTGGTCTCAAAGCCTGTCTCAGGACCAGAGTGTGAGAAATGAATTAGATCTGGTATAGTCACCAATCCCCCAGCTAGGGCAGTCAGCCACCATGGGTTGAAATCTGAAAAGTGGATTTGTTAGTGAAGAAAAAAGAACTTGGAAACATTCTGTAGTTACATATTAAGCTGCTCTTTTTACATGTGTGCAATATTAATGTAATTAACCATAGCAACAATTTGTATATAGCAGCATATTTTAGATATTTATTTTTAAATCACATCATAGCAGCCAGCTTGAGCCAAGTCTGCAGATATTAAAGTCAGTGAGTTCAAACCCTGTTTATGTTGCTGCTACAGTTCCTAGTAACTTCCCAGTATGGTTCAGAAAATGCACATATCATCAAAAACAAAGCTTTTTTTTCCTGTCTTGCCACAGCTGCTAAAAGTAAGACTTTGATAAGTTTCACTTTGCAGAGATTTTAGATCAAACCACACAATAAGGCATCTCACAGCAACGGTACAAACACATGAGGAAACCAAGTGAAAACATGCAGAGTCTCACACAAAGTGAGCTCCACCCACCAAAACAAATCAAGAACACACCCAAACTCAGGCTGCACAAAGTCACCAGAAACGTTTGCACTTTGACACCTAAAACTTGATTGTAGGAAAATATCTCCCACGTTTTCTGTCTTTTTCAAGGAAATCTGGTTCCTGGCACGTTGGCTTGTGTGTATGTTTGCATACAGACAGGAGGCTCGTCGAAGGCCCAGTAAAGCCTCACGTGCCAGATAAGAGCGAGGCAGCTGAGCAGTTTTCCTGGACTTAAATATATCCCACAGCACCGACCTCAAGCTGTTTCTGAGGGCGTGAATACAGATGTAGAGACAGTAATCCACGGATTTTAAGAATGATCCAAGCTTAAACTGTGACACACGATCAGAGAAAGTCATAGTTCAAGTTCATGGTGACTTTGAGATTTAAAATAAACTAACAAAACTTGTTTGTCCTCTTTCTGCTGAAGAGCTGCAAAACGACATGCATCAGTCCATCAGATCACATGGCATGCAACAATATGAAGGTCAAACAAAGGCAAACGGAGATTACAATCTGATTAAACAAAAATATTTATCTGTTTAACAACTAGTAACTAGACTGTAGATCTTTGACAAGTACAAGCAAATTAATCTATGGCTTGGCTCCACTACTATAATGAAAAGAGACTCACCTTTGACTCCAGAAAGAAGCCTCTGAAGTAGCGATACTTGGTAACAACACCTTTAGGAACGGTGACTGTTGTAGTCCATGTCCATCTGTCAGTAAAACAAAATACAGCTTTTGGTAATGACAGAATAATTTGGGAACACACCAACCATCAGCAGTAACAACAGCAGTATCAGCAGTTAGAGAGTACACATGCTGACATTATTTAACCTGGACATAAGTGAGGTAGAGTTTAACCTACCCATCATCACCAACTGGCTGTAAAGTCACAGCTTTCTGATGGCTCCAGTTTCCCAGGGCGTCACAGCTCCCAACAACAGCAATCATCTCCCCTACGAATAGTCAAAGAAGCATTTAAAGTGAAGAAAAGTCAGCAATAATTGTCATCTGTTTACATAATTAATTAATCGCTGTATTAATTGGTATATGAGTATTTTTAGAAGGAAAAAACAGATTCCAACTGGGTCAATTTGAATATTTTCTGTTTTCTTTACTCTTCTGTGACAGTACGCTGAATATTTTTGGGTTGTGGGTAAAACAAGACATTTGAGGACGTCGTCTTGGGCTTTGAAAAAGACTACTTGATATTTTTCGCCATTTTCTGACATTTTACATTTCAAACAACAAACTGGTTATTTAAGAAAATAATCAACAGCATAATCAACAATGAAAACAACTCTTAGTTGCAGCCCCAATTAAAAGTACAGATGCAGTTTGGCTGAAACTAAATCAATGGCGGCTGTTTTTAATTAAAATATTTTTATTTGAATATGTTTTTGAAATCCCTTAAGAAACGTGGAGTAAGCAAACTGATTTTCACAACAATAACCTCCTCAATTCCTCCAGAACCTTCAATTACAAATATTAAAATATGACATTAATAGTTATTTATTAAAAATAATTACTGACATGATAACAAAAACACGTACCCTTTTATTTCGATCATGAATATTTTACCATGTATAAGTGAATTTTAATCACTCCAGGTTATAGGAGAGAAGTATGAGCTCTGAAACTGTTTCCATTACGATGATAATTATCACTCCAGTTGTGTAAAATCTACCAGATGAAAAATCTGCAGTGTAAATAAATAACATTAATCTGATAGAAGTACCATCAGACCAGCGTTAGCTCCATGTGTCGTTGTTTGGGGCTTTGCTGCTTTACTTCGTTGTTCCACACAATCTTGAAATACTTCCAAGTGGAAGCTACAAAATAATTTGGGCCAAATGTTTTAATTAGTTCCTGTAGATCAAATACAACTAAAGCTGCAAATAGATTTTGATAGATTTTTTGCCTACAGTTTGTTTAAAAACAGAGTCTGGTGGACTGCGAAAGCCAACTAAGTGAAAGTTTATGATGCCTACTTCACACTACAAAAGACTACTCATCCTGCTCAAGCCCAAGTGGTGAGAGGCTCCAGGAGAGAAGCCTGCAGTTGGACACTTCTCCAAAAACACTTTTACTTTCTGCCACAACCAGATGATGTATTCTGAATCATATCTCCTCAGTCAAACATGGTAACACATAACAGGTGATGTCTACCCCTGTGTGATTCAGTGAGAAGGATTACAATGAAATCTCACAAGAAAATCTTCCATTTTTGTTTTGGCACACTTCGGTCATACGTGGCATACGAGGACAGCTTGATAAAACTTGTCTCCCCATGCACCACACAAATTATGCAGACTGTTGATGTTTGTTCTTGTTACAGACATGGCAGGTCTTTACAGAACCAGTCTGGGTGTGGCAAGGGAAATTAACAGTTACATAAATAGTACATGATCTGCACTTTTATAGTGTTTTCTACCTTGGCAGTACTTAAAGCACTTTATAATGTTTCCGTTTTGCACACAGCTGCCATACTAGTGCAACAGCTACAGGTAAAATACACAGGCAAAACAACTCTACAGTGTAGAAAGACAGAGCTGCAGGTGGGCTGATGCAAAACCAAGATTCGTTCTGTCACCACTGAATCAGAAGTGTCTCCTATGATTGATGAGTCTGATAATGTCAAAGAGTTCAACTGTAAGCAGCCGCGACTTCATTTCTGAGAGGATTAAGGGACTCAAACTGTACAACACCATCAAGTTTCATTCTTTTATTAAAAAAAGTGATCAATTTTACATATATCACCTGGACTATAGGTATTATACCATGGCAATATTATGTTGCAGAAATAACTTAGATCATCTATGAAAAGGGCAAATAATATTTTTAGTTGTACTTGTAAATATAGGTTTAATATCGTGTTGCAGCAAGAACCAGTCTCTACCTATTTTTACTTCATTTACAAACAAGTTGAATTTTACCTGGAGATGTTTCTCCTCTGACAGCCAGAGTCACCTGAGTGGTCTCCATAGTTGACACAGGCACAAAGATTGGCAGCGGAAACAAGCTGAAAGACATCAGCAGGGGTTAAAAAATAGTCTGACTTCAAACACACATAATATAGGCTACATAAACACAGAGAGCATAACCATCCGTGGCTACAGCCTGTGAGTCATTCCCATCACCACTGATTTAAAGATGTTAGGAGTCTACGTTTTCCGTCCTCTGTTTGTCAGTGAACCAGCAGATCTGCCTCACTCTGCTTGTGCATTTTGTATGAGCATGTGCGAGACAGACAGAGAGCACAGTGGCTACAGGGCTTGTCATTGTTGGTATCTGGTGGTGGCCAGTTAACTCGCTCACTCAGGCAGGAGCTGGAGGCTTCAGGTATTAGAGGCTTTTTAAAAAGAACAACTATGTAGGCAATGAGAGGAGGTGGTCAAAGTTGGTATAATATATTCAGTATTTTTTTATCAGCAAGATAGACAGCAGATTTGGTCTGACTACTATTTGTTATGTATTTTTGTTTTATTGTGTTGTGTGTGACCTTTTCCCCCTTACCAGTACCTGCATCTCTTGTCCTGGAGTATTTCAAGAATCGGTCACCTAGTTTACAGAGTATAAATAACCTAGAACCAAACTCTCTCCAGCTGGTAGCTAAAACTGGTAACTCTGGTCGGGTTCGGTGGCTCGCAAACATTTTTTCAACTTAGGTTGCAGGTTTGCACTGATTATTATTATTAGGTATTTATTCTGGGTATGTGTTATAGGATTTGATGAGTGAACTTTATACTCTCACCATCACCTGCATCTATTTAAATGCTGTTTAAAGGGTTCTTCATCCAACAATTAAATGGAATATATGACAACAACTACTTCCATGGCACACCTTTACATATGATTATAGCTCTGCAAATCATCAGAATTACGACTATTTCCAAGACTTATGCCTCCAAACATAGGCAGCTTATTTGCTTTGATAAATATTGAGTATTTATTTGTGGTACTGTCTTAAAGGATTGTATGGGAGAATTTTACATCCTCACCAGCACCTACATCTCATCTTCATGTTAATATTACACTGAAATATCGTGAAAAGAATGCAGTTATCAGGTTAAAATATGAAGATTTCTGTACAAAGCTAATCCCACTGGTTGCTGAATTATTATTAAAATAGCATCACTGGAGAAGCAGCATCCGTGTTAGCTAACTCCCTGACAGTGGCAGTTAGCTTCTGGCAGGATGCACATGTAGCCTCCGCGGTGTAAATAGCAACAGCTACAGCTAAAAGACACCTTCAAAAGAAAAGAAGCAGAAAATATGTGGTGTTAGTAGCTACCTTCGTAATTTTGGCAGCTCTGTGTCGGCTCTTGGCACCGTCGATGAGGGGGAATTTAGAGGAAACCCGGCTCGTGTATCCCGCTGAGAGGCATCTGTCTGGGGGGAAAGCAAATCTGACGAGCCGCTCCAGCAACAGCCATATCAGCTCAGTTTATCCTGATGCGAATCGATAGTAAACCCACTGGAAATCATTACGAGAATAAACACAACCCGTGTACCGCGATAATAAAAAAAAAAGACAAGAAGCAAAAGCTCCCTGCCGATAAACTCCCGTTAAGACGTTAAACCACCACACGGTGACAAACAAACTTGAACAAAGATTCTCCGCTATGTGGCGGAATTAACATCTTGCGCATGCGTCAAGCGACCAAAACAGAAACATAATTTCCGGAATAGACCGTCGGAATAAAAGAAACAGTGACACAATAATCTGGGAAAATGTCCATATAAACTATATTACATATTATAATATCAATGCAAAATGCTAAAATATGATTATATATGCATTTATTTTCAAATACTAAAATTACTGTGGCATACACAAAGAAGCTGTCATTCCTTCACCATGAGGACATTTGTGCCTCTAAAATTGTTTATTACTTGAAAAAGTCACAGTTTATATCTAATTTAAGGCAAACAGTGGATTTTTGATCAATTTTAGCACCCTAATGCATTAACAAATAGTACAAAATCATAATTAAATTTCTACATTTTAACTTTTATTTATGTAGGTAGTATGTAAATAACATCAGATTGTAATCAGATAATTAAGTATAGAGTTCTGTCTTTTTAGTCCCTGTAAAACATGACTTCACATCCTATGAAACTTAAATGATTTTTAAATGAGTTTTAGAATAGAACTGATCTCAAAAATACACATACAAAGGGTAACAGTATATATAGGCCCATATCCAAATACATTGCAGTGGCAGACCATTTATTTTCCTTAATTTCTAATAATTGTTTTTGTTGTTGGCATAGAGCAAGTTTACCAAGTAAGTCAGGCTTTCTTCAGTTAGTCTGACTTTCTTTGGGTTTATCGTCCACCTCAGTTACTTTGGCAGCTCTTTCTAGAAAACTAACGTGATTAGTTAGTTAGTTAGTTAGTTGCTAACTGTCAGGTTAAGTCTGAGTCGTTCCTTCACCTGAGTTCCTACACTGACCTGGAAGAAAAACCAAGATTTTACAACTGTCATTTTCCCGTATTACATGACTTTATCACCCAGTATTAGTCCAGAATTTAAAGTTTACAGAAAATCAACTAATGAATAGTTCTTATTGTGGAACCACTTTGGCCTCAACTGATTTGTTAGGTCCATTTAAATCAATTATTGGACTTTAATTCTCACTTTACCTAGCATGCTTGATGGAGGATGTTCCAAAAAAATACATTGTTATTCATATCACGCATAAAAACCTACGTCTTTACACTGATCCAACTACAGATACAGTAATTATAGAGTAAGTGTAATAAACTGTCAGTGGTCTGTTGCCCTGTTTTTATATTATCCTAAGTGATCAGTTCAATGCCACCAAAAAAGGTCTTGGATTTAATCAAAAAATAAAAGTTACAAATCACAATAGGCTACACAAATTCAGAAAAAAATCAGATTTTTAAAAATTATTTAATTTTATTTAGTCCAAAATATCTTGTGTAGGTGAAAGTTAATTTGCACTGTGATGATTTTAACATTGTGAAAACTTTCATTTTGAAGCTTGATGTCGTGTTGCGTTTTTTTCCGGTAACTTGACGGAGCCGGTTCAGACCGCCCTGTTCTGGATCTGCGGTTTACCACATATGCTGCATTCAAGGACCTCGACAACATTACGTTACCCGCTAAAAAGGCTGTGTCCATACCCACAGAACAACAACACACATATAAACAATGGCAAACAAAGATAAAGTAGCATTATTCTATGGCATCTTAGCGTTGTGCAGCAGTTAAAGACATTGAGCTAACTTGTTAGCAACTGACACCAAAGATTTTGCGTTTTTTTGCAGTGCATTTATTCTGTATGAATTATGAATCTCTGAAGCAAGTTATACGCTCGAAATCTAAATGCTTTCATTACTAGGCGCGTTTTGTTATTATTTACTAGCACACACACAAAAAACAAAAGAATGGCTTTGCTAATAAAGTTTAAATCGTGATGTCAACAGTTTAGGAGTTTACGAGCTGCAGCGAACGCCACATCAGCAGGCTTGTTTACGTTTGCGGCAGACAGCGACATGAAGTTAGCGCAGAAAAATGCATATTGAAGACAGTGACACGGCATGGAAACAAGATGACAGTAAACATGGACGTACCGTCAGCAGAAATCGATGAAGTTGCTCATTTTCGATGATGGTTTGGCTGATTTTCAGGTGAAGGCAGCAGTTCGCTGTCAAACAGGAGGAGATGTTGTGGGACATGACGTCAGCAGCGCTGCTTCCCTGACTGTTGATCGTAAACACGCAAACATGCTGGTCATGATTTAACGAGCACGCAGTAAACAGACTCACTGTAATAAAATAAAATAAAATAAAAATAAAAACGGTGAAAAATGTGGTAAAACAGAGGAATACTGTAACTTTCAGAAACTATAAAAATATTTTCAGTGGATTTCAATTCAGTGAAACAGTGTAACATTATGATCACTCTTTAAAGAGCAAATTACTATATGTAAAAATAGGGACTTTTGATGTGGACATTGTTTTTTACAGTCAATATGTAAAATAGTTTTTTTCTGTGATTTTACTGTATAATAATTGTGATTTACAAAACAAGAACAATCTTTAATGTAAAATTTTTCGCCACTTCTGATGTGTGTGCAACTTTTTGGGTATGTTTAGGCCCTCAAAATTATGATTCTTCCGTGAAGAGAAAAATAATAATAAAAACGAATACAGTTCCAATGGGGTCCTACACACTGTTGGTGCTTGGGCCCTAAAAATAACAGTTAAATCACAAACAGTATAATATACACAAATTTGGTAACGTAATTATCTGTTTTTAAAATCTGTTTAAAAAAGTGTTTTTTTTTACTGATTTATATGCCATAAAAATATGTAATTTTGCAGTCAAACATTGTAAAAAAAAAAAAAAAAAAATTGCCATTTTTAAAAAAAAATACTGATTTTGGATGTGGACATTATTTAACATTTTGGCTTGTTCCCTAAGGTTAAAATGTAAATTAACACTCATGTGGTTTTACTATATATTTTTGGTGATTTAACAAAACAGGAAAAATCTGTAAAATAACAGTTTAATCCTTAATATACATAATTTTCTTCCAAATAGCGACAAATATTTGTTAAATAATAAGTTTGTTTATTTAAATACAGTAAAACATATAACTTTTTGGCCACACATTGTAAAAGAACAAATTACAATTTCTCAGACCTTTGATGTGACGTGATTCAGAGTTTTTTCCTTACTAGTAGCATGTAAATTATTACTTTTTTCTGTGATTTTACTGGATATTATCTGTGATTTAACAAAAATAGGAAAAATCTGTGAAATAACATTTTTAAAAAATTGCTCACCTTTTTTCAGTGGTTAATATGCACCGTTTTTCTTTTAGATAGTGGCAGATATCTGTAAAATAATGGTTTTTGTTTAACTTTTTTTGCTCTTCTACAGTAAAATATTGTAGAAGTACAGATAACTATATGTAAAAGTACAGATTTTTGATGTGGACATTATTTGCAGTTGGGCCTTTTTTGATGCTTAACATGTAAATTACTACTTTATCATATGTTGTTGTTATTGACAGCCTTGTGGAACAGTCACTTTGCATTTTGCTGCTCATACTGCAGCATGTGACAAATAAACCCTCTTGCTTGTTTCCACGAAAGCGTGCTCTTGCGTAAGTAAAATGTAAATATTGGATGAGGTGACCCAGCTGTTAGACGCTCGTGAGTCAAGAGCAGATGATCATTTTTCACTATTTGGCTGTCTGGGACTGAGAGGGATCAGGTTAAGAGGCCCTTAGCTCAAATATCCTCTCAGGTAGAGGCGTAGATTTCAGGAGCACAGGTGATGTATATATTATCTCCCCTTTAAGTCAAGTTAAGTCACCATTATTTATGTAGAACACGCTTATAAAAATGTATGTTTCTGAACAGTTTATAACTAATCTTTTGAACAAACTGCTTTTCCTGTTTTGGTAAATTAAACATTATAATTCGTCAAACCACAGAAAGAGTATTATTTTACACATTTACTCAAGAAAAAAACAAACAGGTCATGACTGTGATAATGTCCACACTGGTAATCTTAATTTTTATAAATGATAATTATTTCTTTTAAGTTTGATGGTAAAATTTCACATTTTGAACTGTATTTAAATTAGAAAAAATATTATTATTATATTATTTTACTGATGTTTGCCATTATTTGAAAGAAAAAAAGGGGGAATCATTTTTTACTTGTTATTTTGCAGATTTTCCATTTTGTTTAAGTGCATGTTTTGTAGTAAAATCTCAAAAAAAATATTAATTTCTATGATTTACATGTTGACTGGTCAATGTCCACAAAAAGGTTGCATTTTACTAATAGTAGCTTGTTCTTTTACAGCATGTGGCATAAAACTGATTTGCTGTGTTTAAATCAGCTGAAAATATCTCTATTTTGCAGGTATTTTCTAGTTTTTCAGTGTTACAGTATTCCACCGTGTTTTTATGTTGTTGTTTTTCTGGAATGGGCAGAAAGTTTTGACCATAAATCTTCCTGTGGCGGGATTTATAAATGAATTAAAATTGATTAATTATCATTGATGTGAAAAGACATGCATGTTTAAAGACGTTACATCCCCAAAGAAAGGACGCAAAAGAGGACAGAAGAGTGCATCATGTCTTTATGTGTGATGACTCAGCAGGCATAATGTTAAATAAGAAAAGCAGACCTACAGGAGGATCAATGTTTAGAAACAGCACAGAATCCACAAGATCCTTAATGCATTATATGTTATGAATCACATGAATAAAGACCTTTTTCCTATAAACCGATGCAGAAAAAGCACAAGGCCCCATGTTAAAAAGAAACTTCCGCCATGCTCTCAGATTTACATCCACCGAAGAGTTTAGCTGCCATCTAGCATCACTATTTACACTTTCATCATTTATCCTCAGTACTAAAATGAAACATGAGAAATTTTAAGCAAAAGTTCAAGTTTTATCTCCAGAATCGACAGAAAAGTAGCTCTGGTTTTCCATATTTCACTCCATTTTGGCAATATAACTACCATGACTTATTTAAACAGTTAATTACTGTAAAATGTAATACTGCATTCCACTGTAAAATGTGACGTTTGCAGTATTTTTACAGTGATAGTATCATCATTAGTTAAACATTTAATGTGTGATAGTGGAGTTGAAAGTGTTGTGAAAAGAAAAAACTCAAGTAAAGTACAAATACCTCAAATATGTACTTAACTATTTGAGTAATACAGTAAATGTCCTTGGTTTATTCCAGCACTGGTTAGTGGTTGGTTTATAGTTATAATAGTGCCCTTGTTAAGATACACTGGGTTGTTTAGGTCTCTGATAGTAAACCCAAACTCATTTTTTCTTTTTGAATTATTTTATGCAGACAAACAAAACTTTATAGTGAACAAACAACTAAAACTCACAAGAATATTTTTGTAGCAGATTCATAATAAAAACATAACAATGCATTTGTGTACATTACATTTTTATGCTCTGAAGACAATAGTCTAGTTTCACTTTCAGCTCCCCTTTAAATAGGTTGGTCTTTAAACAGAGTCGTGACAATTTAATTAAGGAGGTTTTAGAAATTAGGTCATATTAGATAGATTCTAATTACATGTGGATTGTGCCATGAAAGAATCCTGGTGTCACAGAGATGAACCAACCTTAAAATTACAATCTAGCCTGTAGCCCCCTCTAGTGGTCACATGCGAGTAGCACACCATGCTGTAGTAGAAAAGGCGGCAGTCTAAATTACGTCACTGCTCTGGAAATTAAGTTGTCAGGATTCAATATTTCTCACAAACCTCAATCACTCTGTGCCCAATAGCTTAAATACTACATGTACATGGAAACAAAATGGAGTCTTTATGATGAATCAGGCATTGCAGAGTTCTTCCTGTTTTCAGTTTAGAATAAACTGCTCCTTGCCCTTCTCCTCTGGTTGCGTTAATGAACACCAATGGGACTCTGCTGAGGCTAAAACAGGTCTTTGTGTGTGAGACAATTATCAGTCTGACCTGAGAAAATGCTGAGAATCTGCTCTGGATGTGTTGGCCGTGAAAGGTTCGGGGAGCTGACTCGCTGCCAGAGGTCGTGTTTGAGCTCTGATGCTCATTCAGTGGGAAAAAGTGGGTTTGAGTTGGTGAGGAGAGAGAGGGGGGTTTGATGAAAGCATCAAGGAGACAGAGAGAAATCGTAATGAGTGAAGAGAGGCTGCAGCATGATGAATATTTCAGGCTATTTCTCGGCATCCAGCAGGGCTCTCATGATAAATCACATTCAGCAGTTACTTCTGGCTGTGCTTATTCACTCACGTGTGTTTTTCGGTAAACACTCTCTGTCATCGGTTAATTGCGAAACAAACATCCTGATAGCCACATGGTTGGGATTAGTGCAATTACCTTCAAGCGGTGACTCACCACTTCCCAGCTGGTCTTCACTGCATGTCATTCCTCTGCTCTCTCTCCACATTAATTAAAATATTATCAAAATCACACAAGTGGCAGGAGCTGCAATTCTTTGATAAAGGTCACACATAACATTGTAAATGCAGCATTGTGGTGCCACAGAGATGCCCCCAAACTACAAACCATGTTGTCTGGACATAATGGAACGTGTATGTTTGGTTAAGACTGCAACCAAAAATCACATCATTATTATTTTTTTGATATTTTTCCTTCATTGAAAAGATGCATGAAATGTCAAACTGCCATTCCCACCAAAATTGAAACTCATATTAAAAATCACCACAATTATAGTTGATTGTTGGGAAAAGCATTCACTATCAATGATGCAACTGGAATAAAACAAAAACTACAAATCAAAAAGTAGCTTTAGGTTTGTAGCAACCAATAACATAATACCTGCCAATAACCTAATAACATTTTGCCAATAATGTAAAAAGGTATTACAGTAATGAGCTAGCATTAAAAAGGTCACTTGAAAATGTAATAACTGTAGCCGATAATGTAAGAATACATCAATAGGACTGCATTTCTAGGAAATAATAAAAGTAGGTCTAGTGAATGGCATCGTCGTCATATTCATTCATTAAGGATACGCCCCATGTAGCTCTCACTCTCCTTCGTTGTGTTTGTCAGAGCCACTATGAGAATTATTTATTGTACAGACTCTTCATATAGAATATTGTCTGTTTGCTTAGATATGTAAATTCATCATTCCATGTCAGTGTCTCTGTTGGATGTTGCATTGTCAAATAAATTCACCACAAATTTTTTCTTAGAAAACATTTCATTAAAGCTTTGTTCAAACATTTCTGAAGGAGAAACGATTCAGTCCTCACTTCAAACTGGATTTAAATAACTGGGCTGGCTCTGTAATGGCACTTAACTCCAGTATACAACATAGAACATGAACACTCATTTACAAATGTAAAAAAACTGATAAGTATTATATACATTATCGGCTCCAAAACTATATTAGATTACTGGCAATTTATGACGTTATTGGCTTTATTACATTTAAAATGACCGAGATTATTACGTTATTGGTTGCTACAAAGTTTAAAGTTTTGAAGAGTATGAATATTATAGTATTTCTTAATTAATAATATTTTTTTACAGTGTAAAAAAAATCCTGTAAAAAAACAGTGAATATGTGGCAGCAAGGGTGAAAAAAAGATTTGCTCCACTGGACTTTAGTTCGGGCAATACAGCAATGTAAAAATACTCCATTACCTCAGTAGTACAAGTAGAAGATACTTAAGTAACTTTACATAGCAGCAAAATGTAGTGAAAGTCTTAAAGTAAGTCTTAGTTTGGTCCCTCAGACTGATATATTGTTGTATCTGACATTATTTGGTATTGACAGTGAGGCATCAGTGTCTCAGCAGCATGTTTCTGTTGGAGCTGCTAATAATGGAGCTTGTTTACACTGCATCCATTATTATGTAATAGTCTGCTGAGATATCGGAACATTTATTAAAATCTGAGAGGTCAGGAGGGAAAAATCACTATTTAGTGAAGCTGCTAACAACTGAAATGTTACTTTGATAACACACTTCTGTTTGTAAGAAGCCAGAAAGGCTGAAAACCACCAGTTGAATAGGTCTTTAACACTGTTTTGTATTTTAAAAGCTCGTTATGTTTTCCACCGTGTCAAATCTCTGTCTTGAAAAAGCCGTCAGCTAAATGTGGTGGAGTAGAAAGTGCGATATGTCTCTCCGAAATGTAGTGAAGCGAAAACCTAAAGTGATGTAACATGGAAAGTTTAGTGCAATACTTGAGTGAATGTATACTTTCTAGCACTGCCTGAAAGCTAGTTTCACCTCAGTGTGAGAATGTATTCAGTACTTCTGACCACTGAAGAACAAGATTTATCAGCCCCTGAGCTCAGCAGAACATGTTGTCTCTTATGTCCCGGTAAAAGAGCTGCAGGCTAAACCTGACCTTTATTGTAGTAATGGACCAATGTTGCTGTCACATGTTGTTACAGTCTCCTCACACTGAACACATCAGCACTCCAAGAACATGTGCAAAAACGCGTAAAAATCAACTCTTCAATCAAACAAGAGAGACTGGATACGTCCTCCTTATTAATGTATGTGTGCTTGTTTCTTGGCGGGGTGAAATGTTTCCTTCTCCCTGAGTAAACAGGAAGCAATCGCCTTCAGGGCATCCTTAAACTTCGGTTAAAGTCTACTGAACATTCCTTCCCCCGTGGTGCATAAATAAATCTGCTACATAATGAAAATTAACGGTCATAGTGGAAGTCGAAGCCGCTGCTGTACACAAACATGCAGATTACAGTTTTCAAATATGAAATCTGTCACAGGAGTAAACGCGAGTACCATAAATGAGATCAGCTTATTTACTCTTGTGAGCCTTCAGTGCATGTTTCTTATTTACCCTGAATGAATAAATAAATAAGCAGTGCGTTTGTTTGCCTGCAGTGTGCTTCCATCTGCTGGTGGTCTTATGTTCTCATTTTTCCTCCTCATATCTGCTCTCTTAACTCCATCTGCGGTGATATTCGCGTCAGAAAAGATAAACTTGGCATCTGAGATTTGATCTTTACAATATATCTCACAAAGTGGTTCGAAGCTGGGAGATAACAGGATGCTTATTTCAGAGAGGCGGAATAAAAGCAATTCCTCAAGGCAGAAGAGTCAGACAAGAAAAGGAGATGGCCAACTTTGAAGCCTTCCCTTGATGAGCAGGAGCTGCTGAGTTATCGTTATCATTTGAAATGTAGATCTCTGCCACAGCGTTACATAAACCTCTACTGTGAATTACTGCGCAAAACCACTTTTCCAGAACGCCGCCTCCCCAAATGTAATATCCTGTAATGTCCTCTCATCCAGACAATCAAGGAAAATGTGGTATTTTTAAAGTGCAAATTACGCTCAGTGGCTGTGATCCTGAAATATCTTTAGAGCGGCCAGTCGGCTATTGTCCGGGAGCTCAGAATGGGCCTCGGGGAATAAAGCTGATGGCTCCACAGATCAAAGCATTGCACCGTGTAACACCTGCCTGTCAAAGGTGGTTAGACAGAGGAAATGAATACGGGGGGGAGAAAGAGATGACAGCAGCGGCAGGCAAAGAAGAAAGATGGAGAAGATGTGTTATCTGTTTGTTTTTGCAAAAGGGAACACAATAAGAGCTGGAGGGCTGCTGCCGCCGGTTTTTAAGCAGCTGCCTGGATCAGTGTGGAGATAGGGCTGTGTGATAATAAATTTATCCACGGGCTAAATTTAATTTCCTTTGAAAGAGGAGAAGGAAGAGCACATTACTCTAGTTTTCTGTCTGCGTGCGCCACTGCCTGTGAGTTATTGGAAGAATTCTGAGTGACGATTGAACACTTCGATCGTTCAGTACTTCTCTTTTAATTGGTGTTGACAGACTGGGAAAGTTCACCTTCAGACATTTCTACTTCTCTTTGTGCAGACGGCCTCAAGTAGTGGAAATCTGCTTTACACATCAAGATTAAGCTGAAGTGGGTAGTTTAGCCACATGTAGGACGATAACATAGATCATCTTATTGTATTTACATTGTATTTAAATTAGAAATAAAACCAAAGTAGCATGGCCTGATTTGCAGTGTGTGATTATGTACTTTTTAGGTGCTCTGTCTCTCTGGTTGTTAATTTTCCCCCTTAAACTCATTTCCGTGTATCAAAATTACATATTTAGAGGTTTTTCCAATAAAATAATGCTTTAAAAAGGCTCTGATGTAATATTACACAGTTGCCTCCTCGGCTTTTCTTTGAGTGTGAACCTTTTTCAGGAGTTTTGGTTCATTTTAATCTAAAGATGTACTGTTGCATCTGTTAAATATGATCTTGATTAAAGCTGGAGTTCTTATGTAGGAGAAGAACTTGGATTTTCTGGTAAACAACTTGTTTTTTAATGGGTGAAATGTGAAGCCATGCAAGAGTGAATAGAAGAATGAACTCAAGTTTCTGAAAGCTTTTCTCTTTATTGTGCTTGTTTTGCTGCTTCAGTAAGACTTCTTACACTTTGTATTCTTATTATTTATTAGTTAGTTACTTTGTTTATACAGCATCAACACCATTTTAAGTTTCAGATTATTGAATTACACCTTTGAGGTTTGTATTTGTACCTCTCCAAACACTGTAAAACTGCTCTGTATAACACAATTTCTATTTCAACGATAAAGGTCTGATCTAGCAGCTGGTAGAAAACTGAACACTCCCCGTCGGGGAATCGAACCCCGGTCTTCCGCGTGACAGGCGGAGATACTGTCCACTATACTAACGAGGACTACATGAGCCCCTCTTTTCTGTCATCAGAAACCACAGTATTTGCTTTGACAAGGAATATTTCAATGTTACTTGTTGAAAAAACCCACTATTGAATGGAACATCACAGTGAACACAGAGACTCTGCAGGTGCCACTTGGACTATGTCTGTGCAGGTTGTAAGTTATCTAGGTAATACTAAATCCATTAGCAGACAGTAGCTGAGCACGTCTTTTTGGTTCTTGCGTGAAAGCTCACTGTGCAAGCTGACAGGATTGGTTCCTAAGGTTTGTTATGTATAAAACCCTGCAGGTCTAGAGGTCATTGGTAGACTGAAAACTTGGATTGTCTGGTAAACAACTGGATTTTATTGAGTAAACACTTTATAAATAGATACAAACATCTAAAAGTTACGCCCCAAATCAGTGAAGAATGAACTCAAGTTTCTGAAAGGTTTTCTCTTTATCAAACTTGTTTATGCTGCTTCAGTAAGACTTCTCACAAATCACACTTTATTCTTGTTACTTTATTTAGTAGTATCAACCCCATTTTATGTTTTGGATTATTGAATGGTATGTTGAATATTTGTGTGAGTACATCAGCTCATCTACATTTTTACATCCTGTAAAACTGCTCTACATCACAAAGTGTATTTTTTTGTAGTAATTCAAACACAGTTGTTTGAACCAGACACGCAGCTGGTAGAAAACACTCCCCGTCGGGGAATCGAACCCCGGTCTTCCGCGTGACAGGCGGAGATACTGTCCACTATACTAACGAGGACTGCATAAACAGCTGTCTCTCGTCTCAACCGAGTGTAATGGTGTGGACTGCTTATTTCACTCATATTCTGTCATCTAGCATTAAAACACACATCACATGAATATATTAACACTGTAAAACAATTATAATTTATAATTGGGTCTTTCACAGCTACTCAAAAGAAGTTGAATGTTCTTTACTTCAGAAAATAACAAGCGACTCGGGATGGATGTTGTAAAGTTTAGAGTCAGAGGGTTCTTTCTATGACACTGTTTGATAAGAAACAGCAGTGTGACCATAGACTGACTAAATAATGGACGAAGTCACCATGATGTCACCTGTTGGTTTGTGGATACTCATTTTTAAGCCTTGAGTTTGGAATTTTGGAATCTCTGGGTTTTTTGAAACCGGATGTAATAATCAAGGACACTGCATACGGTGGCGACCTATCAATCACAAGGTAGCACTGCCCTAAACATACAGTGCTTTGTTGTCTAAATGGGACCATCAGTTGCAAAATTAACACTATTCTGTACTCAAAAAGTCTTAAAACCATCAACCGAGAGAGTAAACTTATTATTTACTGAGGTAAAAACTAGGATCATTGTCTCATTGACTTCTATACAATCTGACTTCTTTTTGCAGCCAGAGGAGTTGCCTCCTGCTGGCTGTTAGAAAGAATGCAGCTTTAGGCACTTCTTTGTATTTGCTTCACTTTTTTAAACCTTGAGACTGAATCCACCTTATACATACAGTCTATGTGTGTGACCTAAAATGTAAATGTGATAATTCATTTTACCACACCACTTCTAGTTCAGACCTCATAGAACAGTTTCATTCACGACACATGAGGGGCTGTCCTCACTTCCATGGCTCCCTGGATTGATGTTGTCCTCAGACAGACTTTTCTGACCCTCCCATGGGCAGAAAGGGATGTAACGAACCCAAGACCGGGACTGAAGGCAAGAAGTTATGCCAAAGGGGAGGTTATACACCTCCGCAGTTCCCAAGTTGCTGCTCGAGTCTTCAAGGTGCAGTTTCTCCAAGGCTAAGAGGCCACGTTCACGTTTAGTCCCTGAATGGTAATGGAAAGCTAATTACCGTACATTCACAGATTAGAAAAGGCACCAGACCATCATTCACAGTTCAGACTAGTGTCTCGAAAAACCATGTCGATGAGACAGCTTGCGTAACACCACATGCCTGTAACTTAGTTTTTTTTTAATTAACTTTTTTCAGTTTATGACTGTGGTTCACTTTAGATGAATAATGTGACTAATTACACCTGTGCCTTTTGTTATGACAAGTCAGAATGGGATTCAGATTCAGTAACAGTCTTCCATGTCAGCTTACCAGGAACTGTGTTATCGAGGAAGAAGCCAAAAAACCCTCCTACAAACATGTTGGTGGTCAACAATGTCGTCAACACTTGGTCCACCTCTTTGATTCCTGACACCAGGGACACAGGAGAAAAACATCAATACCAGATAATGAAACCATAAGATTAGTGACTCTCTGTTCTAATCAAGGTCAATTTTAGTTGTATAAAAGAAAGTAATTTCGGTTAAAGCCATAAAGATATTTCCTGTCTTTTGTGTTAATTATACCTGTGTGGAGATAACCAGGATTTTTTGTGATCCAGTTCGGAATGACGAGTGCAGAAAACATGGAGAAACCAAAAATGAAGACATTCCGAGAAGAATTCATGTCCAAGTACTGTCAAATGAGAACAAAAACACCACTATTAGCAAAGCAACATCTGTAAACAACGAAGGAAAGATTAGGTAATGCATCAATCTGCTTACCTGCAGATTAGAAATTCCAGCTGCAGATATGACTCCAAACATGATTAGGAACATCCCTCCGAGCACAGGGGTGGGGATGGTTGTGAAGATGGCCCCTATTTTGCCCAGCATACCCATCAAAATCATTATCAATCCAGTTAGGAGAATCACTGTCCGACTACCCACCTGTCGCCACACAAACACCATGTAATATATGCATGTGTACTGTTCAGGACATTTGAAATGGTAACTTGTGCATAGTCTATAAATGGCATCAACACTATTACTTTAGTTATATCGAGTGCTGCTATGTTCTCGCAAAAAGAAGTAGTGCCATTTCCTGTTCCGAAGGCCCCCGCCAGCAAGGAGCCGATCCCTTCCACACCGATGCCCCGGTTGATGGCGTGCTTCGGGGGACGAGGCGCCCCCGACAGCCGGGCACATGTGTGGTAGTCGCCCACAGACTCTATCATAGAGCATAGTATTCCAGCCATAATGCCAAGCACACCTGCCAGGCTGACAGTCGGCATCCCCCACTGACCTGAAAGAGGGAGAGTTCAGAAAAGGACCTTTCAGCAGTTGTGGAATATAAGAAAAGTAGATTTATTCAGGTAACAAATTCAAGATACTTGCATTTTTCCATTTATTACAACTCCACATTTTTACTCCTCTACATCTCAGAGGCAAATATTTCACTTTTTACTCCACTGTGGAAACCACATTTTTAAACTAGATGCAACAAGCGAGGACACTACATCAACTACACTAGTAACCGATGACCACAAAGTTGCTCCTCTTTCATTGTCTATCTTCCTCTAAATGGGACCATAATTTACAAAAATAACACCATAGTGTACTTCAAAAGTCTTGAAAGCAGCGAATGAGACTGTAAAGTTATTAGGAAAATATTTTCTGAGGTAATAAATCCCAGAAGAACTAGGATCATTTTCTCATAGACTTCTATATAATCTGACTTGACTTTACAGCTAGAAAGTCGCCCCCTGCTGGCTGTTAGAGTAAATGCAGGTTGAAGTCACTTGTGCGTTGGCTGCACTTATTTAGACTTGGAGGCTTTATCTATTTTTTACACAGTCTGTAAGCGTGATCTAAAATAAGAAACAAATGTGATACAAATTCAAGGTACTTGCACTTAACTTGAGTTTCTCCATTTAACTTAACTCCGTACTTTTACTTCAATACATCTCAGAGGCAAATATTACACTATTTACTCTGCTGCATTTGTCTATCAGCATTAGTTACTTGTCAGATTAGAATTTTTCATATACGTGAAAATCAAATATTTCCAACATGGCGATACTAAATTAGATTTTTTTTTAAATAAACTAAAGGATTAAGTGCTCAAGAATGTCCTTGTAATTCTTTAAAAAAAACTGACTGGTCAAGTGAATGACATGGGACACGTTGTGTACCTACCTACAGCTGTACTCCTGCAACCCTGGGCTTACATCTGGAATAATGTGGCAATGTGACTAATACACATAATACTTATGTGTAGTCATAAATACTTTCCATGCGCATGTGTAGTTATGTGTATGTAGAGTCAGTAAAGTTTTGAATAGGGGACCTTTATTTGTACTGGAGTATTTTTATAGTGTGGTATTGCTACTTAACCGCAGCCCAACTTCGGATAAACAGGAGAACATTAATGAATGGATGGTATTGCTACTTTTACTTAAATAAAAGATCTAAATGCGTCTTCCACCAGTACCTTTCAGCAGTGTGTAGCAGTTTTGGGAACTTACCAGGATAAGGAAACATGAACCATGAAGCCTCGCTCAGAGCATTTCCCTTCACATCAGTACGGGCCAGGTAGCCATATTGGGCTGAATCAGATGGTAGGACATCATAGATGGTGAGGAGGTAGCAGATTAACCACGGGAATGTAATGCCAAGCAGGATCTAATAGTGTGAGTGTCAGCATTTATGGGTCAGATCATATTGAAAGTTGAGCTTCTCAAAACATATTGGCATAACAGTATTTTAGGTGAGTGATGCATTGCCAGAGAACATACAGGCACTGTTTGAAAGAGGTAGAACTTCTTAGTGTGCAGTTTCTTGGTTTTGCTGTATGCAGGAATAGGGATTGGCACACGCCGAAGGTACTGAGAGAACAGGATGATCAGCGCTGTGGTCCTGTGTGTATGACAAGAATAGCATAATGACATGCAAATTGGAGAGTCCTTTCATACTTGAAGCATACTGCTGATGAAACCATAATCAGTGAAGTTACAGCTGTATTGTCATATTATATCTAAATTCCAAACCTTGGCTACAGACGACAGCTTTGCTTGCCAGAATTCATTGTAAATGTAGACTGTGACCTCTTCCAATGAAAGGTCAGTTCTGAATCTACAGCCCAGTGCTGCTGCTTCACTTCAGAGTGGTTACTACTTACAAAGCAGAGATGCCCCAGTGGCTGCCGACCTTCTCTCCAGCTGAGTCGTACAGTGACAGGCCTATGAGAGAGACAGTAGGGGCAATCGTTAAGGGGCCAATGAAGCGCATGAGGAAGCCGATGAGGCCGGAGAAACCAACCAGGATCTGCAGGACAGAGGCCACCATTATGGAGCCCTGCAGCTGTGGACATGAACACAGTAACATCAGCATCGCCACTCTTTCTTTGTCTGAGTGACAGACTAACAATGAATATGACTGGTTGCTCCCCAGAGCGGAAGCCACATGCGCTCACTGAATTAATCATGAGCTCTACAGAAGTGCTGTTTTTGTTGGCTTGCTTATACTGGATGCACAATGTTGGCTCACTGTTCTCAAGCGGGTCTGCCACACTTCTATGAAGACAGGGGATGAGGTGTTGACCAAACTGGCATTCTGAGTCCAAGCTGGGCACTGGAACTCTGGCATGGACAGCATGGCTGTGGCAGGGGTCAACAAGGCAAATGTTCCTCCTTGTAGAATGGGAAGCCTATGTGTAGGAAGATAAGGCAGAACTTTATTAAGCTTGTCGCTGATATTGCTCAGAAAACAAAATTACACAGCATTACAGTAAATTCAGTGTCTAATAAAAAGCAGTAAGATATATAAGTCTGATACATTACTGAAAATGAACATAAGTAAGCAAAAGTAAGATCTGAAAAAAAAGTAAGAGTTAATGCTGACAATGTTTCTGTAGTAATGTGAAGGTGCTACTGCTGCATACGGACAGTGTTGAGGCCAATTCATGTTTTCAGCATCCACATGTCTGCAAGGGCACACATGACATAAACTTTACTAACCACCCAAGACTTTGAGGCTCTGTGATATCTACCAAAATTTTTGATCAATGCGTATTTATTTTAGATTAGAAGAGAACTGCATTCTGGCCCACTGTCTGCTTTTAAACAGGCAAAAACAATAAATGGGCTACTATGTTTTTTGAGTATACGAGTGTGAGTGTGTGCTACAGTCCACGTTAAGTAAATTTTGTCCACACAGCGACTTCACTACAATGGCAAAAGCAGACATGCCTAGCAATAGTGTGTATTCATGGAATGCGTAGGTACGATGTAAGGTAGCCTACATCTGTCGATTGGAGTGTTCCAAGTGGGCTGGAAAAGTAGTATAAAGCCTTGATTATACTCCCGTGTGGACATGCACATGGACAAGTGCAGACATCTTTGGACGCATAGTTGTTATTGTACTATTTTGCTAGTCTGTGGAAATCCGAAGTTTGGAAGTTCTATAAATGCGCAGTATACTGTATTTATGTATTTTACGTATGCACATTACCGCCAAGCACACACACACACTACTGCCCTTGTAACATAGTTGTTGTTGTAGAGTTTTGCCTTTCATGACTATGCAAAGCTCTGTGTGACATAAATATTGTAATCTCCCAAGTCCGTGAGAGTCCACACAGACTGCAGCACAAGATTTGTGTCCATGTGGACTCTCACAGACTTAGGGAGGAGACAGCATGCAGAAAACCCAACACCAGTCTCACAACTACCCTTCTGTAGTGTCCAGTGGAGTGAAATCGAAGCTTAAAACTACAAAAGACTACATTATACAACAGCTAGCTTGCATGTGGTGCCTGTTTATGGTATTCTTTTTGGCAGATTTCTTCTTCTGTACCTTTAAGATTGTGGTAACGAGTGCAACACTTCAATTTGTCAAGGTTCTGTCTAAGTCCAACTTTGTGTGTGAACAGAATTTATCTCAACTGTCTCGCCAATCTTTCATTAAAGGTTGCCGAGGAGTGAAGTGAACTTGCAGCGGCATTCTCACCGGACACCGAAGGTGACCTGCAGGGTTGTGCACAGGCCGGAAACGAAGAAAATGGTGTTAATGAGGCGACTCTGAGTCAGGCTGTCGTGCTGCAGGCACAACCCCTCGGAAAGAATTAGAGGGATGGAGATGATTCCACCAAACGCTGTCAGGTAATGCTGTGGTGGAGAGAGACAGCAATGACAATGACAGAATAGTGGTGTTAACTGTACTGCTGCCCATATGACACACAATTACAATGTAGAAGGCCTGTAATTCCTGTAATGCATCCAAAAGAGATTGTACTTTGAATCACTGACACTTTTATTGGCCCAATCAAAATGCAGTTACACAAGCGATGGTAATATTGCCAAGCATGTAAACAGACACAGCTCAGATTGGAGTACACCCACCTGAAGGGCCAGGAAAATACAAAAGTACCATGGGGGGATATCAGTCACGCAATAGGTTGGCTTATTTCTGTTGTCCTCTGCTGCTACACAACTGCTCCCGCAAGTCTTACCTGCCTCTCCTTTGATTTGCTTATCCATCTGCAGCGCCACATAAAAAACGCATGGATTCACAACCACAGACAAACAAACAGGCAGAACAAATGTGAAAGAGTTAGAAGAGGAGAAGGAGTCATCGTCAATTCAATGTAAAATTACTCACCTATCACA
This sequence comes from Dascyllus trimaculatus, assembly GCA_024666655.1. Taxonomy (NCBI): domain Eukaryota; kingdom Metazoa; phylum Chordata; class Actinopteri; family Pomacentridae; genus Dascyllus; species Dascyllus trimaculatus. The sequence continues at coordinate 28,094,504 of CM045455.1, forward strand.
GAGTTCACCTCGCTAACAGTTTCTTTACAAATAGGCAACAAAAGCTCACCTGAGGACATTCTTAAGTAATAAATTTTATGACTAGTACACATTCAAAGTTCATGTTTATTTAATACTGGGCTATTGAAAAGAAATTTGATTTTAAGTGCCCTGTCAGGTGTTTTGACATCTGTGTCGTGTTTGGTTGCAAATGCGGGACGCTATAAAATAAATGCATAGGAAATATCAATCAATCAACTTACAAGTCGCTTAAAACAATATTTTGTGCAGTGTATTTTGTGCCCTGTGTGAGAGCGTGTGAGCTTGGATGAAAATTCTCTAAAAGTTGCACAACTTTTGAAAACTTTCACCCTAAATTAATCCACTGGTCCAAGTGATTAACCTCTGCATATTTACAGGATTAATCAGGACAAAGTAAAGTGCAGTTCTTACTATTGAACGCAATATAAAGTCAAAGCAAGTGAGTTTTCTGAATGCTCACAGGCTCCCTGTTGATGTTAGCTGCGATTAGAAAGGTCTCTTAAAGATGCCAGCATTGTATGAGTAGGTCCTTGTACTTACATCACATGCAAGATTGTCAGGCCACTGCTTTCCTTCTCTGCAACCATGAAAACTCAAGTTTGGGTTCTTCTAAAGGGAGTAGATTTGAAATCTCAAGACAGCCAGACAAACAGGCAGCTTAAACAGGAAAGAATCAAAGGAGGGGTCATCATCACTGGGAATGCAACGTGATGTCATTTTTGTGGGACCTGAACTTCAGACTCATCACATTATCACACACTTTGTGTTTACTATTTTATGATCACTGATAAGATACAACAAAGGAAGGAGTTTCTTTAACAACTTCAGATGACTGGATGGATACGGGATACGTAAATAAAAAGGTGGGCGGTTGAGTGTTTAGTTTTTTTCATGTGTTGTTAGGGTAAATTACATAAAATCTTTCACTTTTAACTTTTAACTTTTAACACATACTCTCAGGGGACACTGACACTGAGAAGAACACCAAGCAGCCTCCGCATTCACATATGCTTTGAGTACTGAATGTCTGTTTGCTCCTAGTTTGGATAACAACCTGCTCGTGCCCAAAACATGAGCACCAAATCTGTGGGGACTCATTCTCCTACGTCACGGTGTACCTGATAGCTCTGGAACAGATAACTACAACTAGGACTTAAGGTGCCAGAGCTGTCTTCTAAAAGTCATCCTTACATGACATCACAGAGATTAAGAAACACACAGGGTGGGGGGACAGCTTCCATCCACAGGTGCGTCATTTGGTGATTCATCGGTAGAAGACTCCGAAGATGCGGACAAATCGGATGGGCTGTTTCCATCTTTACTATAAAAATTGTAATCACATTTCTATCATTGTCTTTACTGCGTGGGTCGTGCCATACAGTAAAGAAAACCTTGTACAAGCTTTTGAGACTCCGATATTTATATTAAACCAACTAAAAAAGAGAAGCTGTTTGTCTTCTAACCCAAATAAACCAACACGCATCTCAACAGTGTCGAGTGTTGAAAACACACATCAGCCTCTACAACAATAAAATCACCTGCCTACTATTGTGTAGACCCTGTTTGTGCTGCTAAAACAGCTCTGACCTGTCGAGGCCTGGACTCCACAGACCTCTGAAGGTGTCCTGTAGTTTCAGGCACTAAGTCGTTAGCAGCAGATCCTTTAAGTCCTGAAAGTTGCAAGGTTGGGCCGTCGTGGGTTGGTCTTTTTGTTCCAGAACAACCAACAGAGGCTCAATCAGACTGAGAGCTATGAAATTTGGAAGATGAGTCGACACCTTGAACTCTTTGTCAAGTTCCTCAAACCATTCCTGAACAATGTTTACAGTGTAGCAGGGAGCTTTATCCTGCTGAAAGAGATCATAGGGGAATATTGCTGCCATGAAGGGGTGTAGGTGGTCTGTAACAACATTTGTGTCAAAGTAACATCCACATGAACGCAGGTCCCAAGGTTTGCCACCAGAACATTGTCCAGAGCATCACAGTGCCTCCAATACCGAACCCTCTTCCCAGAGTGCAGGTAAACAACACATACACACCCAGCCATCCACATGATGTAAAAGAAAATGTGATTCAACAGCCCCGACTACCTTGCTCCATTGCTTCATGGTTTAGTTCTGATGCTCATATGCTGATTGTAGGAGCTTTTAGTAGTGGACAGGAGTCAGCATGGACACTCTGTCTTGTCTGCAACCGCACAACTCCATGCACAGCCAGCTACAATGCACTGTGTGTTTTGACACTTGTCTATCACAGCTGCAGTAAGGTTTTCTGCAGTTTGTGCTACAGCAGCTCTTCTGTTGATCAGAGCATTTGGGTCGACCTTACCTCCCCATGAGCATCGATAAGTACTGGGCACCCATGACCTTGGACCACTTTTGGAAGGCACTAACCACCACAGGCAACACCCTTAACAACAAGACTGTTTTGGAGATGCACTGACCCAGTCATCTAGCCATCACAGCTTGTTTCGTGTCCCTCATATTCTGCCCATTGTTCCTGCTTCCCACAACATCACCTTCAAGAATTGACGATCTATCTGCTGCCTAATATAACCCACTACTTCACATCAATTTAACAAGATATTCAATGTAATTTACTTCACCTGTCAGTGGTTGTGACGTTGTGGCTGACTAGTGTACATCCATTCATCCATTAGCCAAACCTACTTTACCCCGTAGAGGTAAATGTAGGAAAACTGAATCTATCCCAGCAGACATTGACAGTTATCATGGTTATCAGTTTGGTTCAGTTATTTCCTGTTTTATTTCATAATGATCCCTGTCCATGTGTGTCTCTTGCAGTTTTACTTCCTTTGTCTCTGTTTCCCTCCTCTTGGTTTGCCCTCTCCCCTGTTAGTTATTTTTGTAAAGATAGTCCTGCATCTTCCTCTGTTTTTTTTTGTCAGTTTTTCCTGTTCATTTTCCTTCCCTTTACCTACCTCATAGTGTCCTGCCAGATTCTCTTTGACAGTTCCTGGCTTGTACATGTGGCTTTTTAAAATTCTGTTGTTTCTCAAGCCCTTGTTTGTGTTTTTTGTTCTTTTGCATTCTGTTTCCTTGGGATTAGTTTCTTTTGATATTCTCTTTGGACTTAATCTTTATTACACCTGGATTCTGCAGCCACTTTTTGTGTTTGCTCCTCAACCCCCCTCAGCAATTTATGTTAAAGTTTGTCTTTTGTTACCGCACCCTGCCTGCCCTTTGTAAGTGTCTGCAGTTAGGTCCTTGGATTTTAACATCCGTGCTGATGAGACTTAGATACCCAAATAGACATTGTCCCACAACAAACACACTCCCTCATGCAAATAGAAATCCCAAATGTCACTGGCCTACCCCCGCAGGAAAATGCACCCCACCACATGGAAACAACATCAACCAATCAGGAACATGTTGAGGAACATGACAATGGTCCAACATGTTGATTTGACCTCCAAACTTCCTACACCCCATTGTGATCAAGCATCAACAGGATGCAGTGGAACAAGTTTGATTGCCAGAGGCCCCACTGCACAAGCCAGAGCACCCAAAAGATCCAGTGCCAGCGTTCTGGTTCCAGACCCCATAGGACACCCTGAGAGGTCCTCTTGTCCATGCCCAATGGTTCAGAGCATTTTGGACCACATAGCATTATGTGCACCTGCCACCTGCCATGTCAGGTGCATATAATGTGATGCCTGATCAGAATATATGTTACATGCAAAAACTGGTTGCAACTCCTTTAATTTACTCTAGAAAATGAAAAACTTTGAAGTAAACGCTTAGAGATAATGCTGACAGCTTCATTTGGTCATGGTTTGCATGCTGCACTTCCTAGACTCTAACAATCAGTTGATGGGACAAAACTGGGGAGATTGTTAGATAAAGAGAATTAAGCCTTCAAAGGAAGAGAATGTAAGGACTGATTAACGTGTTAAGACAGCTGCAGCACCATGTCCTGGGAAATTATGACAAGAAAACACACTCCAGTCTCCAGTTTTATAATTATATAATTATCAGAGAGGGTTCTAATAACTGCAGTGCAGCAACCGGGTCAATTGTAGTGCTTCCACTTGTGGCTTGTATGTGTGCACCTGAGTGGTATTTGATGTCAGGTCACAGTAACCCAGCCTCACTTGCTCTCCAGAGTTAATGTCAATACAACCCATCGAGAGGCACCTATTCCCACTGAGATGAATTAACGAGACTGATAGAAACAGAATGAAACCAGGTCAAAGTGACACACCACGTCTCTGCCACAAAGCGAAAAGGAACAAATCGAATACTGGGCCCACAAGTAAGCACTAATATCCCTAATATGTACCGGTTTGCTTGCAAAGTCCATTTGGGCACAGCACTTAAGAGTCATTCATACTCTAAATGACACTACTTACAGGACACCAAACTTTAATGTCATCAGCTGCGATGTTGTACATCACTAACTCCCTGCGACGTTCCTGTAAATATTGCCTCTTTATCATTTTGTGTTATTACCAGGCAGGTTAATTTTACATGTTCTCAGTTTTGAACAACATTTAAACCCATTTGTGGGAAGAGAGAGGGAAAAAAGTGACTTTTTATCAGCTCTTTGTTCATTAAAACACACAACAGAACTCCTTTTTTATTTTTGTGCATATTTAGTGTTAGAATAATCTGCCTGACAATTATTCCTGCTTGTACACGAGAAAATCTGTGGCACAGAATTGATGAAACACATTGTGTCCCTATTTTTTTTAATCCATCCTAACAGACACACATCATACTGCGCTTCGCGACGTTCCATTATTTACAGTGTGACAGCTGTGTGACAGTGATGCAGCCACTTTTCCGTGCACACTCCAGTTAGCAGTGCTGTGACTAAGACTCGTGTTCAGACTCATTCGTGCTAATCTGCACATGCATTTACGCAGCAATGCGGAGTCATTTTGACACATTCTGACAGGGAAAAGGTAGGATGCAGAGATGAAAAGCAGCAAAGAACATCCTGTGAGCAGACTTCACAGCGCATTGATGTGGCAACAAGCTGTAGCCTCTTAAGGAAGCCTGAGGGAGCACGTAAAGTCTGCATGTCCTCTTGGAGGCTCTTTGTAGCAACATGTCACTGTGGCTGCAGCATAGCCATTATGTCATTCTTGTGTCAAATATTTAGATCATACTTAGCTTCATAATTTGCTGAAAGTGCATTTAAACGACATGCAAGCTCCTCCTACTTACTGGATTCTGATCCTGTATGGCTGTAAACAGGTTTTCAAAAGGGCATTTCCATTTTATGTAATCAGCATGGACTCTACAGCGCTCTTATCATAGACATCATGTTGTTTTATCGTCACGTTATCACCTCTCATGTCTCTCTATGGGAGTGATAGGGAGCACTGAGACATACATGTCGTCCTCAGGCAGACCAGTAGGTGCTGCATCTGCATATTTTCCACCGAACACATGCGTTTTCTCGCTGCTCCGGCTGAGACAAATCAGATTAATGGCTGAATTACTTTTCAAAGCAAACAAACGCCAGCACCAATCCGCTCAAAAGTGTCGTCAGGGTGAGAGAAAAACAAAACTTGTCCCCAAACTGCCACTGATCTTGAAGGCAGCATGAGTGTCCTTTTACAGAGGCAGTGATATTGATTTAACTCCTTCCACCATGGAGGACGCTGTGCTGAGATCAGGTCATATCTGTTATATAAAACTCAACTGGCGCCATTTTTGCGAAGAGGCCGTCTGGGATTACTGTGACTAAAACTGTTGCAGCATTATTGTGCCTCATTTCTGTTGTCATTTCTGTAATGCTGAAGCTGAGAATCTTTAGAACCGCTTCAATAACATCAGTGTCACAGCTTCGTTGTTGTAAGGCTGTTATTTACGCTAATTTCCAGATTTGGCAGAAGTAAAAAATCACAGTTTTTGCAGGAATTTTTCAGATTTCTTTCTGACTTGAGTGGCAGAGTGTTGTTGTGTTTCACAACTCTCCCCAGCATCTCTAAGGCGTGATCCATGGAGCCCAGTTTGGTTTATTTTGGTCTTAACATGCTGCATTCTTTTCAGGTGCAAGTTTCAAAAACATAGCCTTGGGCTTCAAATCCCTCTCAGGTGATTGATTAAACCCTTAAAACCTCATCTCTGTGTATCAGAGTTACATATTTAGATGTTTGTTTGTCCATGAAAACAATCCCTTCCTGTCTTAAAATGGCTCTACTCATACCCTGTAAAGCTACTCTATGCTGCACAATGACAAGCTGTAATATTGGACAAATTTAGCCATACATGTTTAAACCAAACACCCATTCTGAAGAAGAAATAATGGCACAAAAGGCTCAACTCTGAAAGTAGACGGCATTGGTTCTTGAGGCTGGGTATTCATGTAGCCCTGGAGGTCTGAATCTGTGTTTTTGCAGCAGTCATTGGTACACTGTAGGGGGAAGTTCTCAGCCAGGACATTTGACTGCTGGTTTTTCTTATGCTTTGTCTTCTAGAAAATAAACAACATCATATGGGCATGACAACAAAGCAAGAAAACTGATTTAAAAAATTAAACAAGAAATGTTTTCCCTGAGTTTCCATCACAAGGAGCAACATAATCATTGTAAGAACTCTAAAAAACATGGCATGGCAACAATACCTCCAGTAGCTCAGCATCTATAGCCTATGTCTACACCGAATCTGTCCAGTAAAAGCAAAAGATGACAAAGGAACCTTTAAAGGAAAGAAAACATGTAGAGGTCCAATTAATTATAAGGCATCTTTGAAAACAAGTCAAACCAAAGTGTTGTACAGTTGAAATAGCAAAGCATAAAAACACAAGACAGAAGAGAATAAAAGAAGGCAATAAAGTCCAAGGTATAGTACGAGTGAAGAGTTAGAGCACAATAAAAGGTGAAGTCAGGGTGTCAAGCTTCACTTGAATCAAACGTCAGTGGGAAGCAGTGGATTTTGAGTAGCGACACAAAACTTTCTAAAGTCTGTGCAGTTCTTAGATTAAAAATAATGTGTTCCTGAGATTAGGAGCAGCCACTGTGAAGGATTGATCACTTTTACTTTTGTTCCCAGTACTCAGAACATCCAAGAGCATTTGGTTGCTCGACCTCAGTGCTCCAACCAGTTTAACCTGTTCAGACCTTAAGAAGTTCAATTCAATCCTGTCATACACAGGAAGCCTCTTTTATCTGTTCGAAGATGATGCCAGCATGTACAAAACATACTCAAATTCTGATTTAATTTGTGTATTCTCTACTTGTCTCTGTTTAGTAGAAGTTTAGCTATAATACTGCAAACTTAGGCAGTGTCACTTGTGTCTCTTGAATTTATTGCAATGAGTTTGCATAACAAAAAACACTACATGCATGTTTTCTCCCTTATTGAATAAACAGAACAAGCGCGACAGATGTTCACCTGCAACTGATCCAATCTTGGTGGTCGGCCTCAGAATGTAATATAATCATGCAGATACATCTGAACAGTAAGTATTGAAGACGCTGGAAGAGCACATTAATGTGAGGTAAAACCAGTGAAGCATGAAGGTTACCTTTCAAACCGAAAGGCCTCATCGAATGTCTCCAAGAAGTCACCCAGAGGCTCCATCTGTGGTCTGTGTAACTTCTTAAAGCTTTACACTCATTGACAGCCTTTAGGTGTTTGAACCTGAGGGAGAATTCAGACAAAATAATCCAATTTCTGTCCCTCTGCTGTCTGAGTTCTGACCCCAAACCACCTGATGTTATCAGCCCTGTGAAGAATGATTAACATCAGTGTCAATTTAAGCTAAGTGCTGAAGGTCACAGCAGTAAAGCAGCTTAAGGGCGGCATCAGTCATCTTTAATATCACTTCCACATCGAGACTTTTAAGATACTTTAACAAATTGTTTTATGAAAGGGAGAGGCATAAAGCTGTACATAATTCCTTATTTAACAACCAGTGCGGGTCATTTTTTTGTGTATTTTATTCACCACTGCTTTACTGCAGAGAAGAAAAGATGGCTCCACTTAAATTTACCCGTTTTACAACCTCACTAGCGAGGCAAAGGAGATAAAGTCGTTCCTGCAGGTGTTTTTCTTGCATGCTAGAAAGTCTTGATAAAGTTTTACATCATTCCTTCCTTAACAACCAGTGCATGTCATTTTTTTTCACATTTCACTCACCACTACTTTATTGCACAGAAAAAAAAGATGGCAACGCATACATGTTTACTTTACAACCTTACTAGTGAGCCGAAGCAGATAAAGTTGCTCCTGCAGGTATTTTGTAAGTGGTTTTCGAGTGCTTAATCCATACTCGCTGTCCTAATTATGCAAAGCACCATATTCCCCAGTGTGGAAACAGAGGCCGAAAACAAAGCAGGACCACTGGAATGATTGCCTGTAAATTGCAGTTCTGCTCCACCCCGAGTCTCAGCCGCCTTTTGCTCAGCGGCAATTAGTGGAGGAAAATCAATGACGTGGAAAAGCTGTGCTAATTTCTGATTTAAGGCGGCTTTTTTACAAAAACGAGCATCTCAAACTTAAACAGACACAGGCCCGTCTGTGCAGTCGTGAAAATGTGTATTTGGATTCGCAGCCAAGCCAATAAGCCCGTGTTTTTTTGTAAAATGTAATTTCTGCTTGTGTTTGCTGTGTCCAACAGAAGAACAAACCCGAAGCAGTCGTCTCTCCAGAGAGCGCTTTCATGTGACATATTGAAGTGAGATTGTCAGACAACAGCAGCAGCAACAAAAGGTAGGAAATAAAAGCAGAGGAGCCGGATTAAATGTTTAAATGCCTTTTAGCAAATAAAGGCTTCAATCAGTGGATGCATCCTTGGCTTTGGAGGTTGTGAATATTTATCTGCAAGCAAACCGCAAGAACACACAGACAGTAATTATATTTTCCTCATCAGCGTGACCTCACACTTTAATAAATGGCCCCTATGGAAAGTCTATATCATCTCTTCGTCACAATAGCGCATCCAAGTTGTGTAATAGTTTGCATTAACATATCAAAATCAATACTTGTGATGAAAACCCGGGAGAGGAGAGCGTATGCACCCACATTAAATTTTCATCCGCTGCAGAGGTTCGGCACAAAAGCTTTGTAAACATCCTCAGCTGTGCAGCGGCCGATCTTTTGTTATGTTTATGCTGATGAAAAATGTATGACGAGCAGCCGCGGACATAACTCGGGTAGGGGGATTTTAAAAAAATTAAAAAATGACTGATACTTCACTGCTGCACCAGCTTACCTTTTATAGTAATTAAAGCTACATATCTTTCCTTCAGATTAACATTAACCCTGTGGACCCTTGGCTATTTTTATGGTAATTTTACCACAACAGAGATGGTTAAAGCCTCCTAAAAACATGTTCGTGTTCTACGAAATTAGATACGCAACTTACAGCATGTACAGTTAATAAAAAATGTGCAATTTACTTACATTTAAGCTGTTATCTTGGTCATGTTAAGGGCTACCTACACATGCTGCATCTTTCTGTTTTTGGAACAGTTCAGGCTATACAGATCTTCCATCATTTAATAAGATTATACTTGCAGATTGGTTATTTTAGACTTTATAGAAATCATCTGTGGCTCTACAAGGGGTAGGGATAGGAATCGAAAACCCGTTCTTGTTGAGAACTGGTTCCCAGTGTTTCAATTTCTTAGAATCATTTGCCAATTTTGCAAATGATTCCCTTATTGATTCCAGTGGGCCCAACGTCATTCACCAGTGCAGCCAGCAGGAAACATGGCGCCCAATCGGCACAAACGCTCGAAAGTTTGGTTATATTTCACGAGAAAGGATGACAGCAGGGCAACTTGCAATACTTGAAAAGTGGATATTTCATCAAAGGAGGAAATACGACCAATATACAGAAACATTTGCACACACAGCATGAGATAACTTTGAATGAATGTCACGTTTTCTGCTCCGGAGTGAATCTCAGCCCAGCAGCAGCAGCAACGTTAGCACGTCCTCTGCTGTTACTACTGCAGGTAGCTAACTAGCTAACACTGCCTGTCATGTTAGCGCCAATTGCCTCATTGTAAAACCTGCTATTTCTGTCAACGTTAAATGAACGTCTTCTCATGCATTACATTTAGATGACCATGACGAGAGACGGAGTCTGACGAGAGACGGAGTCTGACGAGAGACGGAGTCTGACTGGCTCAGAGGCTGGCAACACTCGCTCCATTTCACGTCCACCTCTAGCTTCTCCTTTCACTGAGGCAGGGAAATGAGAATCGATAAGAGAGTCGATAAAGAACTGAATCGTTAAGCAGAATCAAAAATGGAATCAGAATCGTAAAAATCTTATCAGCTAAAGCATGCTAACTTTAGCTTTGACTGCTTATTTATCTATACACCGCCTAATCCTCTGTAGGGTCATGGGGGGGCTGGAGTCTATCCCAGCCGACTCAGGTGAAGGCAGGAGACACCCTGGACAGGTCGCCAGTCTATCACAGGGTCACACATAGAAAGTGTAGAGACAGACAACCAAGCACACTCACGTTAACACCTACGGACAATTTAGAATAATTAATTAACCTCAGCATGTGGTTAAAACCCACGCTGCACAGGGAGAACATGCAAACTCTACACAAAAAGATCCCAGGCGTCCTAACCGGGACGCAAACCAGAGATCCTCTAGCTGTGAGGCGACGCTGCTAACCACTGAGCCACCATGCAGGCCCTGCTGCTTATTTAGTCACAAATATTTTTTAATAAAGGACAGCATACAGAATTGTAATGCAGAAAAATGTGTCTTTGCTCTGCGCCACTGAAAGTGCTTTAAAAATGTACAGTGATAGGGAGAAGAATAACCTATTCTTCAGGTTTAGAATTATTGAAAATATTGTCGAGCCTCATGAGTCTATATAAGTCACCTTTAGCTACATTTTAAGTTTTAATTGCTTATTTTAATATTTTACACTTGCAGCCTCTATATAAATCCAGAGTACAAACTACAGGGAGCTGAACATGCGCTCATTTTTAAAGTATGATCTTCAACTTTCTTTCTTCACCTGAAAATGTTCCCTTTTCATCTTTTGTCCTTGGCTTTTTTTTTCCTACTGTCGCAGTCATTTGTGTGGCTTGTTATTGATAGTTTCATATTGAATGTCTCTGATTTTCAGGGTCTCGGCCTTTTCATATACAGCACAATTATTTTAACTTGACTTTTCCAGTTTCTTTTTCCCTCCCCCTGTTCTTTGTGTTCGTATATCAATTAAAGAAATGTTTTGCACTGGGAATGGGCATGGACAACCAGCAAGCTTGCACAATCATAACAATGGTTGGTTATACTTAATTATTGCATCTTAAGAAGCTTTTCATAAGTTTATAAAAGTTCTTGGGGGACTCTCAGATACTGAGATTGCTTTTTGTGCCATGCATGCAGTTTTTCTGTATCTTCCTCATCATGAATCGTGCATAAAATGAAGCTTTTACTGATGTATGATTTATGCATGAGGTTGATTAATCTCTGATTCAGTTTAATACACATACTGGCATCACCATCAAAGTGTGGCAGGAAAAAAGCATTTTAATGCAAATTTCTGCAAGAAAAACAAACTACCTTGATGCCGGCTGCTGTAAAACAAAACAGAAGAACAAATGTGACCCTATGGTGTGATGAAATCAGGCCGCAGCAGCCTCTTTTAATTTGTTTTCTTATTCTTATTATTCATTTTCTTATTAAATAGTAAGAATATGATAAATGAAAGCTAAATTAAGTGAATTCTGATTGTTGCATCAGTCATTTCTGACAATGAAAAACTAAAAAAAAAATAAAAGCGAGCTCCCCCTAAAGCCATACTATAGATCATACGCTGTATAAACCTTCATTGTTTTGTCACTCTATCATACTAGATGGGTTTCACTCTTGCCCAGGAGAATTTCAGCTTCTCAGCACATTTTTTTCGTAAGCTGCACCTCAAACAAGGCCACTGCAACCACAGCAAAAACTTAGATGACATGAAGAAGTGAGTTTTCCAAGAAAATACAGGGAAAAAACTGAAATAGAGGCGAACAATGCTTATTTTTTCAGATTGATTTGGAGTACTACAATACCAGCTTATAACAGCTTATAATGTCTGAAAAAAACAGTTTCTTTAAATGAATTTGAACTATGTAATGTACAAAAATGAACAAAGACAGCCTTAGTAGAGCTTTATAATTGCAAAAGAGAAACAAAACACACAACTATGCTGCACAGTAATTCGTATGGAAGATAAATCCCACCAGTTTGTAGACCATTACTTGCATGCTTCTTGAAATATGAGCTACAGTAAACAAGAAAATAAACCTTTCTCCATGAATTAAGTTTATGTCTGTTAAACCTCTCGTCTGTTTTGCTCACTGTGCTGAATGCAGTGTTGGCATTGCATCATCTATAACCCCGTGGCTTTCATTAGCACATTTCAGTAAACACACACATTAAAAATGAGCTGGTCCTGCACTACTGGCGGTGCTGCCGGTGCTGCAGCCTTCAGCAGACGAAGCCATGGGCATTCTGGCTGGATGTATGAGTTCTGACATCCATCATGACTCATGTCACAGTGTCAGGCAGGGAGATGATATTGTGTAGGATTGATTTCACTGTAGATATGAAGCTAGCACAGAAAATGTAGCCGAATATGATGATGTAGTCGCAGAAAAAAATGCATTTCACTGTCGAACAAACTAACCTCATGCATTTTACTGCAAACATTTCATGTACTTCCAATCAGCTGACCTTTATTCTTCTTGAAACTACTTTTTTAACAAATGCAATTACTCATAAAGACCGGCCTGCTTTGCCCCACTCATAATTTATTCATATTTCTCCTTCCTAAGTTGTTACCATCATCCTTTTTCTCCTCAAAGACCTCATTAAAATCTTCACCTTACTCATATTACTGGAATAAAACAATTTACTACAAAGTCTGCATTAATAAAAAATACTCGCGGGTAATGGCAATTTATACAGCTCCTCAAGTCTGCAATTCACGCATGCACACGACAAGTAGTCACTTTTTAACTTTCACAAAGCAATTTACCCGCAGGAGTTGTTTAATTTATTTTAATTCTGGAGGGGTATCTTCAGATTCCAGTGGACTTTTAATTTAATTCACTTCAGGTTCTGTCCATGAAGCTGAATTCTCATCTTATTTACAACAGAAATAAGCGGCAGAAGCTGGAAATTTTAAGAACAGCATTAATAAATAGTAGATATTACAATAAGGCTTCATCTACATGACAGGTAATTATGATAATGTAGTCCTGTATCACATAATAAAACGGAGATGAATCCTCTTTATTTCACCCCTGTGCAGGCCTTTTGGGTCCTGTTGAGTGCTGTATTGAGAAAGCCCCATGCGGCTACTATAGTGATGCTAATACAGGTTGGGATATACACAGATACGACAGAGTGAAAGCCCTTCATCATCCTGTTTGATGAGAGCAGGAACAGCCAAGCAGTTTTCTAACGACACCTGCATGGGTCATTTGGAGCTTCATTTCCATTTCATTTAGCATGCTGAGCTACTTATGAGTGTCATGTAGAGCTTATTGAGTATCCAAATGCTATGGGTGGGCAGAAGTGGATCACCAATTAGGCTAAAAGGATCACCACCTCAGGACACCAGAATTTAAGGGGCCACAAAAGCTCCAGGCGTATTATCAACTTTGCTTGGGAATAAACTGCACAGTAAAACTGACATAATAAAGACTTTAAAGTGGCTCTACGGTCATGCTAATGACTAATTTACAGTATGTGAGGGTGTACTTAAACACAGCAGTGATTTGAGTTAAATACAACCATCAGAATGCTAACATGCTAAAGTTTAGCTGGTAATTCACTATCTTACCTAAGTAGTCAGGTAGGTAGAAGATAACGAGGAAATTACATTATACTAACTAGCTGCTACTGTATGTGGGGCTGTACTTAAGCACAGCAGTATTTTAAGTTTATTCCACACAGAGAAAGGTGCTAGATCAGAAGGCTGACATGCTAATGTTTAGCATGTGCTAGCAGCTTCTGCATGTGAGGCTGTTTTTAAGCACAGCAATGATTTGAGCTAGTGCTAACATCAGAATGCTATCATGCTAACATTTAGCAGGTAGTTTATCATCTTACCTTGGCAGTTAGTTAGGTATCAGGCAAACATAGTAGCACCTGCTAGTGACTATGGTACATAAGGCTGTACTTAAGCACAGCAGTGATTTAACTGAAATGCTAACATCAGAATGCTAACATGCTAATGTTAGTTTCTGGGGTCTTCTCCCAGAAACTGGGAGGACCGACAACTTACTGGAGGGATCATATATCTCATCTGGCCTTGGAATCTCTCAGGATCCCCAAGGAGGAACTGGAAAATGTTGCTGGGGAAAAGGATGTATTAAATGCCCTGTTTAGCCTGCTGCCAGCACAACCCAACTCTGGATAAGCAGAAAGTCATGGATGCATGAATTATCGAAAAAGAACAAATAGTACAAGAGGCCCCTCAAATGCTCGTGGGCTTCACACAGCAGCAAAATACAAATTTTCTCTCTGGTCATCCGAGACTGGGAAAGATAACCAAAGTACTGTGGTTTATCTAGAGAAAATTTCTTTTTACAAATGTAGTATTGACTAGATAATAGAAGCACTGTGGGGGAGTTGTGTTACATAACTATTCCAGAAGTTATAGATGGATGGAACTTTGCTTTAAATCTTGCATGAGATTGGAGCTGAAGGTCAAAACTAAATAAAACTGCCTCCTTGTCAACAAAGTGACATGCAATAATGAGCCATTAAACGGAGAAATATTAGTCAAACTAAGTGTATTTGACCAAACACAGAGTCCACAATTGTTGTTGGACTGTCATCAAAGTCTCTCAGTAGTTGTGAGCCAAACACAAAGCTTGTCCCTGGCGAAGATCAAAGCCCGGTGGAGCCTTTCATGCGGCGCCGTCGCATTGTGCTCATCGTGAGCCACTCGCCTTTTGTTCATGCATGTAAATGTTGCGATGAAAGGGGTGGTGCAGTTGCAGACGGACGGGGGGGCTGATCTGAGTCGTGCTCTGAGAGACTGAGTCTGAAAGCACTGCTTCTGAAATCCCCCCCTACAACACCACCACCACCACTACCACCACCACCTTTGCTGCCTGTAAGCTCCTATATCTTCATGGCTCACTAAAATATTAATCAGTCCTGGAGCAAAAGCAGTAAAGCCTCAAAACCACAGCGTCACATGTGAATGCACACACATCCTCAGACGCACACACACTGTTCAGAGCATGGGGACTTGTATAATTTAGTGGTTCAGTGCTTTTGATATCCAGCCGGGGCTCACTGAGGAATACCCAGCTTCAGACATGACTTCCTCCCAGTAGACTACATAGGAAACTGCAGTGTCCTGCTACCCTGCATGTCAAATTGAAAACAGTCCTGCCATAACTCACACAAAAGACTGAGTAAATTGACAGCTTCACCTCAGAAAGTATTGCCTGGATGTGCAAAAACAATACATCTGATGTTCCAGCAATTATTTCCACCCATAGAGGCCTTCTGCAGTAACAAATACACATGTCAGTGACCAGTCATGTAGGCACGAGATGTTCAGGGAGATTTATGGAGCACGATATTCCCATTTTGCTTGCAGCTGTTGCAGTTTCTGGGCTTATGGCTTCCGAGACATGATTGAATTTGAACGCGCTTTGTTGCACGTAAAGGTCAGCACTTGTTGTGTAAATATCCTGTTGATAATTTGAGGTGTTTTTCTTGTGTCTGAGTAAAAGAACACACACACTGGGGAACAGCAGACAACTGTATGAGGAAGGAAACTAGAAAAAAAAAATCCACGCAAAGTGCCAAAAAGAAGATGCCAGCGCTTGTCAGATTGAATGTTCTGAGCCATGCTGAGCTGAGCGCTACGTTCGAGCTCCGTCGCTGCACATGTCAGCTCGTCCCGATCCGGAGTTTGCTATGAAGACAGCAGGAGTCGCAGATTATGAGACTGTTTGGCCTCGTTTCATGCAAAGTTTGGAATCAAAAGAACAAGTCTGAAGTTACTGTCCTGACACATTTGCATTTATACACCAGTCCAATAGGTAAATATTTAATGTTTCTCTGCAGGCGGGTTTTTATGCAGGTTGCATAATGCTCAGAATGTATCAGCAACTGGTACTGGTGTGAAGTAACTAAGTACTTTTACTCAAGTATTGTACATGACTTCAGTTTTTGGATACTTCACTTGAATATTCCCAGTTTTTGCTACTTTATGCTTGTACTGCACTACATTATAGAGGGAAATATTGTTTTAATCCACTACAATTAGCTACTTTACATATTTAGATTAATAATAACAAATATAATCAACAAATAAATTATAATGTATTATTACCTGTCATAATACCTGGCTATAATGTTTGGACTTCTGTAAGAACAGTCAGGATCAGGTGTGAAAGGTAAGCAAGCACGTTTAATAATAATAATAATAATAATAATAATAACTAGAAAAGCACTCAGAGAGCGCATACCTCACCAAGGAGCTTCAGTCCACCCCCAACACAATCTCCCAATTCACGTATTTTGTAAGCAACGTTACAGATACAAATGTAATTACGTACAGTTCAAATGTCCTATCGACAATGTAGCGTTCACCCCATCCGACCTAATGAACAGGCGCGGCCTGTTGCACGGCAGCACCTAACAGCCTCCCAGCTTCTTAGACAACCAGAGATAAGAATGCCAGCCCAATCGTGTGTATGTTGCTCAGGAGGGAAAGAGAACTCTGTCCAGCCATCACATAACCTCCTTGGCGGAGGTAATAATAATAAATAATAATAACAATAATAACTTTTATTTGTATTGCGCCTTTCATACAAGGTTTGCAGCTCGAGGGGCTTTACAACAAAGTGTTACTTTTACCCAAGTATTGTACATAAGTTCAATTTTGGGATGCCTTACTTGAATATTTCCATTTTGTGCTACTTTATACTTCTATTTTGCTACATTTTAGAGGGAAATATTGTATATTGTACTCCACTATTATTTGATAACTTTGATTACTTGGCATATTCAGATTAATAATCCAAAATTAACAAATCAACAAATAAATTCTAATGTTTTATTGTTGGAAAGTCCTACAATGACACCTTGATTCCAGCCATAAATGCATACATTATTACATCAATAACTATGGCTGAATAATATAATGAACATTATTTTGAAATGCACCATTCTGCATATTAGTTGCAACCAAGGAATGCAGAATACCATGGGGGATATTTTCATGCTCAGTTGGGCCCCTTAGTACCAACTGAGCATCGTTTAAACGCCACAGCCGACCATGCTGACCATGTCCATCCCTTTATGACCACAGTGGACCATCTTCTGATGCTACTTCCAGCAGGATAATGCTCCATGTCACAAAGCTTTAATCATCTCAAACTGGTTTCTAGAACATGACAATGAGTTCTCTGTACTCCAGCGGCCTCCACAGTCACCAGATCTCAGTCCAGTAGAGCTCCTTTGGGATGTGGTGGAACGGGAGATTAGCATCATGGATGTACAGCCGACAAATCTGCAGCAACTGCGTGATGCTATATGGACCAAAATCTCTGAGGAATGTTTCCAACACATTGTTGAATCAATGTCCGAAGAATTGAGGCAGTTTTGAAGGCAAAGGGGGTCCAACCGGTGTGACCAATGTGTACCTAATAAAGCTGCCAGTGACTATATAATATAATAATATAGTGCAAATTTAAATGCAAATAAATGTATCTCTACATTGTGGTATTTGTACCTTTTACGGTACAAGATCGAAGCACTTCTTTCTAACTCTGTATATGCATAAATACACATTTTTAATCAAGTTGAAACGCCCGTCTGTAGTCTTTGGATTTGTGTAAGAACAGTCAGGATCAGTGGTGTTAAGTAACTAAGTACTTTTACTTACTTACTTTTACTTTTGTACGTGACTTCAATTCTGGGATCCTTTACTTGGGTATTCCTATTTTGTGCTATTTTATGCTTCTACTTTACTACTTTTCCGAAGGAAATGTTAGACTTTTTACTGCATTTATTTGATAACTTTAGTAACTTTGCAGATTTAGTTAATAAGGCAAAATATAAGCAACAAATAAATGATGGTGTCATATTATAGATTAAGATAAAAGTTTGGTGATCTCTAAGAAAACATTCACAAGCAGCAGATTTACAGATGTTCGATCACCTTTACCAACGGAAACAGCCATCCATCCATCCATTATCTATGCACTGCTTAATCTTCTGTAGGGTCGCGGGTGGGCTGGAGCCTATCCCAGCTGACTCGGGTGAAGGCAGGGCCAACCGAAACATTAAAATGATAAATGCATTATTGCATTAATAAATATAATCCGACATTATACATGATTCCATTCTGCATATTGAGTACTTTTGCCACTTTATGTATGTTTGGATGCTAATACCGGGAGTAAAAATGTAAATGCAGGACTGAGTATCTCTACTGTTGTTACTTTTGCCTAAGATCTGAGTACTTCTTCCACCACTAGCATCTAGTAGTAGTACTAGTGCACTGAACAGCATAAGCTACTCTTCCAGTCGAGGATAAACCACAACAACTTATTGATTCATTCTCCATTAACTAGTTTTCCTCTACTGGTGCTGAAGCTCATCAGTTCCCATGAGAAGCTGGATGGGTTTGCTCAAGGCTGAATGAATTATTAAAGAAGCATTTGAGCTCAATTCTGACTCAGAGTCTGTCAGTATACTTTCTTTAGTGCACTGAACAAAAATATTAAGGCGGCATGTAGTATTTTATTATATTCTATGTATTCTTTTTAACATATAGGGGAAGGAGTGTTAGTTTTTCCAACACATGGCATCTCTGCAACAGAATGGAAACAATGGAGTATATTGCAAATGATAATGAGCAGAGAGTGGAGTCACGGACCAGAATTTAAAAGTCAGTAATGAGTGTGTCCAACATTTCCGTCTTGTGCCACCTAATGAGGCTGTGAATTAACTTAATGATGGAGAATTTGTCACCAGTTGACCAGCTCAAGAACTTTTTTGTGCACAAATGGCTAAATTTAACCCTTTTCAAACCAAGAGCAACAGAAATGAGATGTTCAACTTTTTCTCTAGGTCAGGAAAGAAGCACAGTGGTTTGTTTTTGTGCCGTTTATATCATGGATGTAGCTTTTATTTAAACTATTGGTGAGTTTTTATGCACCTTTTTGTGTCTTTTCTGCGTCAAATTAGGAAATCAGGAGTGAAATGGAATATAATGTCACTTTATGCCCCATTTTTGTCAAATTTGTCATTTTTTTCCATTTAAGTAAGTACAGTTTTACAATTTGATGCTCATTCCACATGACTGTCACCATGGTAACTGTACATTAAATTGCTTTAGTCATTTTGACCTTTCAGTATTCAACAGTCAACCTTCTGAAACTGAAATTAGGTATCTCTGGATTGTACCACAAACTAGGACACTAACTAAATTATAAAAAGCATTCAAAGACAGTTGAAGAATCTTCCTTAAAGAGACTGTTTGGATGGTTTTGGCTGTATAAGAATGAAAATCCATCACATATAGAAATTCTATTGCATGGGAGTGGGTTTTCTTTGAACACTCGGGGGAACGCATTAAGCAGGAGTCCTCCCCCAGGAAATTTTGAGCATCAGATACTTAGTTCTCTGCGTCCTTGTGAATTTTCAGGCACCAATTTGTGCTTTTTCTGCTTTAAATTATGGTAATAGTGTCTTCATTTATGCAAAGGAAAACACACAATTAAAGAAGCAGGTAACAATGCAGATTATAGTGGGCTATAATACAGGCATTCTTTAGTTCTTTCAAAGACAGAGAATCTACTTAAATTGACTTTTTGGATGATTTATGGCTGAAATAACACAGAAGATCAATGCTCCATATGAGAAATCTATAGCATGGACATAGGTTTTGTTTGAACACAACGTGAGGCTGGACTGTGTGTAAATTTGGAGCATCAAACACTTAGTTTCCTGCTTTTTAGTGAGTTGTCAAACATCAACATGTGCCTTTTCTTCATCAGTTTTGGCTGGAAATGCTATATTCATGCAAAAGCTCACATTAAATACAGAAACTACATAGCAATTCAACATATAATGGAAAATATAATGCAGGCATTCTGTATTTCTTTCAAGAATCTTGCTAAGATTGACTTTTTGGGTGATCTAAGCTAAATTAGCATGAAAAATAACCACATCTGGAAAATCTAAAGGCATGGATGTAGGTTTTGTTTGAGCTTTAGGGGGCAAACACTGAGTAGGAGGGATAGTTGGAACATGAAACACTCCATTTTCTGCTGTCTTGTGAATTTTCATGCAGCAATTTGTGCCTTTCCAGCGTCAATTCATGGTGCAAATGTCTTCATTTAGGTAAAGGAAAAGGCAAAATTCATGCATTCATGCTAAGAATCTAAAAATATAATGGAAGTTTGTACTTAAGAAGTAGAGAATACTACTCAAATTGACTTTTTGGATGGTTTTGGCTTAATGACTGTAAAAACCACCACATCTGGACAATATGGAGACATTAAAATTGGTTCTGTTTGAAGTTTGACAGGAAAACTTTAGGTGGGAGGGACATTTTCAGCGTCAAACACTCTCATTTCCTGCTTTCTGGTGAATTTGTATGCTCCAATTTATGCCTTTTGCACCAACTTTATGGTGCAAATGTCTATATTTATGCAAAGGAAACCCCTGAAATTAATTCATCATGTAGCAATGAATTGATTAAAAATATAATGCAACTCGGGCCACCGTATACCTCGCTGAGTTAAAGTGCTACCATGTGGGCGCAGGTCGCCAGCAGCGGTCGTGAGTTCGAGCCCAGCTCACGACTTTGCTGCATGTCTTTCTCTCTGCATGTCTTTCTCTCTCCTCTGTATCCCCTTTCACCCTGTCTCTCTCCCGCTATCAATAAAATGGAAAAAAACCTCCCCCAAAATATTAATATATATATAGATAACTCAATACAGGCATTCTATATTTCATTCAAAGACAGAGAATCTTCCTTAAATGGATGTTTTGGGTGTTTTAGACTGAATGAGCAACCACATGTGGAAAATCTATGGCATGGATGTAGGTTTTGTTTGAAGTTTAGGGCTGAAACATGAAGTGTGGGCAGGAATTTGTGAGTGTCAAACCCCTAATTTCCTGCATTTTGGTGAATTAACATGCAGTTTTTGTGCTTTTTCTGCATCAGTTTACAGCATCAGTTTAATGCTGTAAATGTCTTTGTCAAAGGGAAACACTGAGTCTGTGCTGCAGCTGGTTTTCTTTTGCTTCCTTCATGTTTTCCAGAAATTGAAAGGGAAGAAGTATCTCCTGCATCCCCCTTAAATCTACTCCTACTGGTACATTAACCCACATAAGAGGCAGCACTGCAGCTGGAAATAAGAAGTTACATAACTTCAGCCAGAGCCTGAGGCAGCGTTTTCTGACTGGAATATAAAGAAATCTTTAGTGAATTAACCACCAGGAACATGCATGCAGTATAATGCAATATAATACAGTGCAGCTGCAATGAACTTCACTCAGAGTGTTGCAGGGCTTAAACATCACGTTGCATTGGACTCCTGGTGGGTCCAACACAAAACCCTCCAGTTCCCTCCTGTTTAAACCGTCACCACAACCAACTGTGGCACTAACCGGATTACAAATCGCGCTTCTTTTTCCGCGAAATGTCGAACACGGTGCGGCGTCACATTGCGCTCCAGCCCCTGTCCTGGCGGCTCGTAATGAGTCATGACAGGAGCTGAGCCCGGAGCGTCCTCCTCCCACGCCGCTCTGCCCACCGCGCTCCGTATTTGAGGCGCCGCTCGGCTGCAGGAGGCTCAGAGCAGCTCGCTCCTGCCGACAAGGAGGAGACCGGAGCCGCTCACTTCTCTCCTCTCTGGATTTACCCTTCTCCTTCTCCCAACATGAGGCTCTTCTTTGCTGTGGTGGCGGTGGCGTCTCTGCTGACAGGTGAGTGTTTGTCCCTTGTTGGAATAAGTTCAGTTCAGCACCGCGGACAGAGATTCACCCACTTCATCCGCGTTTTCTACTTTTGCAGACAATCTAGCGCTTCCAGTGGTCAAAGAAGGACAGAGAGAAGACGTGGTAGGTTTTTTATTTTTAATGCAATTTAAAATTAAATTCGCTCAAATCAAAGCAGGCTTTTATATGTTTAGCTGATGTGAATCTTGCAGGTAACAAGATGTCTGGTTGAAGTCCTGTCCAAAGCTCTCTCCAAACCCGACTCTCAGCTGGATCAGGAATGCAAAGACATTATTCAAGCAGGTTTGTAGCACAAGAGATCTTTGCAGATTTAGAGAAGGAGGATACAGGGACTATACCTCCTCCTCAATGCTCAAAACCTTGTGTGTTTGACTGTGCAGGGGAAAAATGGAAGGAGACAAGTTGCTGCAGAGCCCTGGAAAGGAGCTTTACTGCCTCACTGTCCATTGTATATTTTTACCTGAAGCATTAACTTTGTTTGTTTCTTTTACCGAAATCAAGACATTTGCATCATAAATTGATCAGGAAAAGGCACAAACAGATGTAGAAAAAATCTCCACGAGGCAAGATGTGGTTAAGTTTTCTTGCTCATTCAGCCTAAATCATCCAAATTGAAGGAAGATGCCTTTGCTGTCCTTAAAGGAAATACAACATGCATGCACTGTATTCCACTATATTTAAATTTTTTTAGCTGATGCATCAACTTTGGGGTTTTCTTTACCTTAATCAAGACACTTGCACTAAAAAAATCAGGCAGAAAAGGCACAAATTGTTGCATAAAAAGTCACCAGAATGCAGAAAAAGGAAGTGTTTGATGCTCGGATTTTAAAAAACTAAGCCAGATGTGGCTGTTTTTCATACTCACCCAGCTAAGAGTTTTTACCTGTCTTTGCAAGAAATACAGAATGTATGCATTGTAGTCCATTACATTTTGAATTCTCGCCTGATGCATCAACTTTGGGTTTTCCTCCACCTAAATTTAGACATTTGCAACATAGATTGAGGCAGTAAAGGCACAGATTAGTGCATTAAAATCCACTAGAAAGCAGGAAATCAAGTGTTCGGAGCTTAAATTTTTCAAAACCAGTTTCCATGCCTATAGATTAAATAGATGTGGTTAATTTTCATGCTCATTCTGCCAAAAATATGACACATTTAAGCAAGATTCTTTAACTGTGTTTAGAAGAAACACAGAATGCTTGCATTGTATTTTACTGTATTTAGTTTTTTTTTTACCTGATGCATGAATTTAGGGTATTTTTGTACCTAAATATAAACATTTTAGGCAAAAAAGGCACAAACCGGTGCTTTAAAATTCACCAGAATACATGAAAGTAGGTGTTAATGCTCAAAATGTCCCCCCTACTTAATGTTTCCCATCCAAAGTTGAAAGGAAACCTCTTTCCATCCTGATAGATTTCCCAGATGTGGCTATTTTTCATGCTCATTCAGCTAAAATCATCCAAATTTCAGCAAGATTGCTTTCTTTTACGTAAATTAAGACATTTCCAACTGATTTTGATGCAGAAAAGGCGGAAATGGGCACATAAAAGACACCAGAATGCAGGAAACATCGGGTTTAATGCTCAAAATGTCCTTCCTACTTCATGTTTTCACCCTAAAGTTGAAACAAAACCTACATCCGTGCCTATAGATTTCCCAGATGTGGTTATTTTTCTCTTCATTTAACATTCAAGTAAATATATTCAGGAGTCCGCTTCAGCTAGAACATCTTTTAAGTTAACATAAATGTGTTAAAATAAATCATGATTAATGTCATCTAAAGGCTAAAATCAAAAGATAAATCCATCATGTCTTGTCCCTGAGAGCTATAAGTGGATCTTCATTCCTCTTTTCCATCTTTCCAGGGGTTAAACATGCCCCACTGGACAAGAAGAGCACTGAGGGGACAGCAAACCATGAAGAGGTACTCAAAGGTCGCACTGCGGAGCCTGAAGCGAAGGCAGCAGATGTGAAAGACATCGAGGCGCTCTTGAAATCCGTGGAGGAAAAAAGAGAAACCCCGGAAGACGAGCGCAGCCAAGAGTCCTGGAGCTTCAGCGACGACAAGGAGAAGAGACACGACAACGAAGTGGGGGAAGAGCGGGAGAAGAGGAGCGGCTGGAGGCCCGGAAGATACCACCAGAGGAAAAGCAAACGAGGAGACGAGGAAGAGGACAACGAGCGCAGCCAGGAGAGCTGGGGGTTAGAAGAGAAGAGGTCTGATGAAGAGGAAGAAGACGATGAGGAGAGAGAGAAGAGGAGCGGCTGGAGGCCCGGAAGATTCCACCAAAGGAGAAACAAACGAGGAGACGAGGAGGAGCCTGAGGAGGAACGTAGCCAAGAGTCCTGGGATGTAGACAAGCGCGTATGGAAGCCAACGCATCGCTACCACCACAAGAAGAAGCTGCAGAAACGCAGCGACGAGCCATCGGAGGGCGACGAGTACGAAGAACGAAGCCAGGAGTCTTGGGGCCTCGACGATGAGAGATATAAGAGGGACTGGAGACCCGGAAGACACCACCAGAGGAGGCACAAACGTGACGAAGAGCTTTCCGAAGAAGTCAGGGAAGAACCAGAGGAGGAACGCAGCCAGGAGTCATGGGATTTTGATACTGGACGGGAAAAGAGAGAGTGGAGGTCTAGAAGGCCCCACCAGAGGAGACACAAACGTGACGAAGAGCTTTCTGAAGAAGTCAAAGACGAGCCTGACGAAG
The DNA here is from genome assembly GCA_024666655.1 of Dascyllus trimaculatus. NCBI lineage: Eukaryota > Metazoa > Chordata > Actinopteri > Pomacentridae > Dascyllus > Dascyllus trimaculatus. The sequence continues at coordinate 28,119,196 of CM045455.1, forward strand.
AGCGCAGCCAAGAATACTGGGACTTTGATACTGGACGGGAAAAGAGAGAGTGGAGGTCCGGAAGGCACCACCAGAGGAGACACAAACGTGATGAAGAGCTCGCAGAGGAAGAAAGAGACGAGCCAGAAGAAGAACGAAGCCAGGAGTCTTGGGATTTTGATTCTGGAAGAGACAAGAGAGAGTGGAGGTCCGGAAGGCACCACCAGAGGAGGCATAAACGTGACGAAGAGCTTTCCGAAGAAGCCAGAGACGAGCCTGACGAAGAGCGCAGCCAGGAATACTGGGACTTTGACACCGGCAGAGACAAGAGAGAGTGGAGGTCTGGAAGGCACCACCAGAGGAGACACAAACGTGACGAAGAGCTCGCAGAGGAAGAGAGAGACGAACCAGAAGGAGAACGCAGCCAGGAGTACTGGGGCATCGACAAAAGACACGGCAAAGAAGAGGGAGAAGTAGAGAAGCGCATTTGGAAGCCGACACACCGGTATCACCACAAAAAGAAACTCCACAAGCGTGGCGGAGGATCATCAGAAGAAGAGGAAGAAGAGAGGGGTGATTCAGAGGAAAACGTGGAGGAGGGAAAGGACAGAGATGAGGCTCTGAGGTATCTTTCATCAGATTTACCTTCTGCTGGTCAATTCTGCAAGACTGTAGAGCGCAAAACACTGTAGTAAACAGGGACGAGAATGTTAACGTGCACACCAGAAGCAGTGTAAGACATAAAAACGACTGGTACTGTCACATCTAATTGAGATTTTTTTTCAGGTATCTGGCTGAGAAACGTAATCCCTGGATTTTCAGAGGCTACTACCATCCTGCCTGGTATAAAAGGGACTCAGACGAACACGGTACCACCTCAAACAAGGTAGACATCAGGTGTCACTCACTTCAACTGCACGTTAAACTGAATGAGCAACTAGTTTTAAACGCTTTGAATTAATGCTTCCATCAATTTTCCAAGTAAATGTTGATTTTCAATGTATTTAATGGTCATTTTTGGGTCAGCAGGTCATTATTTTGGTCAGTTAACGTGATCTTTTGTTCTGTTTTCCTTCTGCTCAGATGGACGAACTGGCCAAGTTGCTGACCTACAAGATAAACCAGCTGGCGAACCACTCGAATCAAGAGGAGGCAAAGAGGAACACTAACCAGAGAACACTTAGTCCACAGGAGGTAAATATAGAAACTACAAAAAAGACCTTTACAACTAATTCCTGTCATATTACCTCAATCAAACCTCTAACTAGATCACTGAACTGAAGTCTTGGTGAACAATTCATTGATTACAAATCAGAAGTTGCATACGAGTTATTTAACTTGAGCTGACGTTTCAGAGGTTGTTTATGTGGCCCACTGATTAATGGACTCTGTGATTCAGGCTGCAGGCAGCGGTTCATCTGACATAAGCCCAGACTCATTATTTATTAGCCAAACTTCATACATTTTGCAGAGCATTATTTCAGTGTCATTGATTTTACAAATTCAGGCCTTGCATGACAGCCATATCTTTGATCCTATTTCCCGTGCTAATGCTTCATCACACCTTTAAATCTAATTCAACAGTCACTATTGAACTCAAGCTTGACTTTTAAAGATGCTATCGTACGTCAAGCTGCACTGTCTGCCAGAAAAACCGCAGATCCTCAAGCCCCATGACACCACACTAAATGTCACATCTGCTCCTGATGACAGGCAATTTAAACATACATGCAAATCTTTTTAAAAAAAACTACAGCTAAAATGAATAAGATCTACTGTGATCACTGGGGAAAGCACTTAACTCTGCAGTCGTCCCCATAAACAATCTGCACCATTCTTAGCTGACCTAGTAAAGCCATGAAGCACATCATCACAGCGTTACTGAGGGGGGGAAAAAAGGCATCCATGCTCATTATGGAAATCTCTACTCTACATGGAGATGTCGGGATTTAGCCTTCAGAACCACAGAGCACTGGTGAATATGCATCTGTGCAAATGCACATCGAGAAACGTCCCTATAGAGAGCACATACATGGAGGGGAAGAACCAAACCAGTGTGTTCACGGGAAGCGACTCGTTCTTCAACTCTGGCTTTCTTGGAAGTGACAACTGCTTTGCTCACATCAGCTCTTCTTCTTGTTAGTCCCTTTTACTTGCTCCCTCCACACCAGCCTTTTTATGTTTGCTGCACTAATCGCACTTAGAAGCTCATGATTGTAGCCTCCCGGAGCAATCAAAGTCATAATATCACCATTAAACGAGAACCGCAGCCTGCAGAGACCGCTCCGTGTTGTCACACACTTTGAAGCGGAAAAACAAATTAGAAAGTCGGTGGCGTGGTGATTTATTAGCTCCGTGGCTCCGCAACTCCAAGCATCATGAGGGAATATTTAACCTAAATGACCAATTAAGGATGTTTTGAAGCAGGCATGGGAAATTAATCCTTTAATTCTGCTCCAAATGTGGTTAAAAAGCAAACTGTTCAGGTGTAATAACAGAAGCTGGTGGTGTTTTTGTTGCTAACGCGTGTGTTGCTAATGCTTTTACAGGAGAAAGAGCTGGAAAACCTGGCAGCGATGGAAATGGAGTTGCAGAAAATCGCAGCCAAGTTGCATGAAAACAACGCGTAACCCAGGAACCTTTCAAGACTATCGGCTACCAGTGAATTAAAGTTGCTGTCTAACTGTACGTCTGCCGATTTAGTGTGCTTACAGCGTCAAAAGTGACAAAAAAAATCTAAAAAAGAAGAACCATGGAGCCTTGCCAAACCGTTTTATCAACCTGTTCTTGTGATATTTCGATGTTCTGAAACTACTCCGCATGGGAATGGCCTGGATGTTTATATATATATAGTCAGAGAAATGTGAAGATATTAATATATACGAGATAATTTATTCATATGTGTTCTCAAGACTTTGTTCTGTTTGCACTCAATAAAAAGGAGATATTCTGGGACCAAACAGACATCTGCAATTTATTTCTTCATTAGTAAGTAGTCGCACATTAGGGTTTGTAGTCCTGCTTTTTACAGATACAGATGTAGCCCTGGATCATATAACAAATGGCACTTTCTGCAGAGATGACTAAATAAAAAACTCAAACCTGGAGAGCTTTAAAAAAAAACACTGTTTTATACTTGGTCTCAGGGCAAACTTAACTCTCAGTACAGAAATGATGATGTCACCAGCTCCTCACACACACTGAGCTCAGGTAGCCTAAACCGGCTAACTTCTCGGCATCAACGTGCGCTGATGCGAGTACACAGGACGGCAGGAAGTGCTCTGATGAATGCAAACCAGACACTCTGCCTCCGTTACTCCAGATGTGTCAAATCAGTTCAACAGAAACGGGCGTCAGTGCTGCAGGAGATTCCCTTCAGGACGCCGGTGATGTGCCCTTCAAACGTTGGACGCTCCCGTATCTGCTTTATCATTCGGTGTCTTTTAGCTTCTGCCTCTTTGGTGCTGGTTCCTCGGGTTGCTGGGAGGCTGCAGGTTTGGATTGGTCCACTGCAACCGTTGTCCCTGAGAGGAGGTAGCCGCCGCCTCCGCTCATCAGCAGCACGGGATGCGTCCTGTTAGGCAACACCTGGGGAAACAGCAGCAATACAGTCAGGAGACATTAACTCGACTGGAGCGGCCCCGGGAAATAACACGTTAGAAGGAAAAGGTCTGCGAGGATGTAAACATGCTGAGTTTATACAGTTGCTGCTGCTTAATGCGCAATTCTGAGGGAAGCGTGGGAGAACAAATTGTGGGGCCTAACAAATAATCAATAATCGCTGCCAGAACAGCTTCAATGCTCCTCGGTATTGATTCTCCAAGTCTCTGAGACTCTAAAGGAGGGATGGAAAACTGTTTTTCCAAAAGATATTCCCACATTTGGTATTTTGACGAAGGTGATGGAGACACATCAGTCCAAAATCTTTCAAAGGGGTTGAAATGGGTTGAGATCTTTTGACTGTGAAGGCCATAGAATCTTTGCAATACCAGTGTTTTTCTACATTCAGAATAACCCTGTGCAATATTGTTATTTTCCACATCTATACAATGTATTTTTAATATTAGCATTTTCTATTAATAAAAAAAAATCTGTGCAATGCTGAACTTTTTCTACATATACAACAATCAGCCTCAGCATTCTGACCACTGACAGGTGAAGCGAATAACATTGGATTTTAACATCCATGTTGATGAGACTTAGACACCCAAATAAACATTGTCCCACAACAAACACACTCCCTCATGCAAATGGACATTCCAAATGTCACTAGTCTACCCCTGCAGGAAAATGCACCCCACCACATGGAAAAAACATCAACCAATCAGGAACATGTTGAGGATCATGACAATGGCCCAACATGTTGATCTGACCTCCAAACTTCCTACACCCCATTGTGATCAAGCATCAACAGGATGCAGTGGAACAAGTTTGATTGACAGAGGCCCCACTGCACAAGCCAGAGCACCCAAAGGATCCACTGTCAACGTCCTGGTTCTAGACTCCATGAGAGGTCCTCTTGTCCATGCCCAATGGTTCAGAGCACATAAAGGGGACCAACACAGTATTAGGCAGGTGGTCACAATGTTATGCCCGATTGGTGTATAACAGTCTCACTAAGAACATAATGGTCTTGTTGTACCACACAATCATTCCAGTAAGGAGAAGCAAAAAAATAAAACCCCTGCCTTGTTTGCATTTCTTTAAAGTGATCACAGTCGTCCTTCAGTGTTAGCGATAAGCTAAGATAAGGGTGCAGAGTGTTCCCTCAAAACAGTGACAGGGGAATTGTTTTGGTGAAACATTTGCTTGCAGGGAGGAAAGCCCCGTACTGAAAATGGATAATCCACTGCAAAAACACTAGCAGGACTGCCTGACTGCAAGATCCAAATACCTTTCCCGTCATGTAGAAAACAGTAACACACAGCCAACGTAAGGAAGGACAAAGCTGTGTGATATGATCGGTGGTTTATACGTGCATCCTACATCCGCTGAGTCAGACCACACACAGAACAACCCTGTGCAATATTGTTATTTTCCACTTTCAGAGGAGTCTGTGCAATATCCTCAATTTCTACACATTTTATTTCTTGTTTATTTTTCCACCAACACCTTCCCCTGTGCTGCTATAACACTGCAATTTTTCCTTCTGTGGGATCAATAAAGGCTTTTCTTATCTTATATGATTCACATAATTTTCATTAAACCATTAAGCGACCCCTCATGCCCTGTGGAAGAGACCATTCCCATGAGAATAGAAATGTTTCATCACAGGATCAAGGTGATCCCTCAAAACAACTTTGTATTGATTTGCAGTGACCTTTTCCTCTAAGGGGACAAGTGGATCCAAATTAGGCCAGCAGTATGACCCCAAAGCATAACAGATAATACTAATATAACCCTATTACTGTTGGGGTCAAGGGTTCAGGTTTTGCCTTTAGCTTTGTTACCCGTCTGTGTTTCTTTTCTCTTAAAGATTGAGTTCTGGAATCTGGAGAAAGACTGCTGATTTTTAGATAGCTAGCATATTAACATGTTTAGCATGTGCCAGATCTAAGTTAACTCATTAACCACTTCCTTTCCCCGTCCTGTGCACAAGCACAAATGTGCACAAGCAAGACCGTACATAGGACTCGCTGGAATTGAGCTGTGTGGATCGATTCCAGCCACTGCTTCCCATTTACAGAGCCATGGCTGGGTGCAAACACTGGATTTTTTTCACTGAACACACAGCCAGCAAACCACTGAGATATTCACCGCATATGACAGAAACTGTAATGGGTAAGAACCACTGGCTGTTACTGTAAATTAGAGTCTTAAGGCCAATTCGCGCCTCCGTCTCTCTGCAAGGGTTCACAAATTCATTTACATTTTATCATCTACCTAAGTCTTGCCCCCACTGTGGATGTCTGTAACCACGTGGACTATCTGCACTACAAGCATGTTTGCTGTGTATGCTTCGAAAAAAGAAATGCTTGTTTAAGGGAGAGGCTGTGTGAGGAGATTCTCCGTCATCCACACCTTAATAATTCACCATTAAAAGAGCTGCAACTGAGGCAGTGGCTGCTGGACTGATTTGGACTTGTTTTCCATCAACAGAGCCCACACATAGTAGGAATCTCCAAATTCTCCAGTAAATCTGTGATATGGCTGCACACTGTGTTCTGGACACCTCAGAATTAATCACATTCAACCAGTGCTTCAATATGACGGGCAAGACGACCGTCTGAGCAGCAGATTGACATGTACCTGTTGAAGTGTGAATAGAAGTACATGCACGGCCAGTTTGTGCAGATACAATCAGTTTATAATCGGCCCTGATGATCACAATTTTTAACATCCAATCAGGATAGACGTAGTTTAAGGCAAACCAAAAGGTCAAACATCATCTGGTTTTCAGCTCCTGAACTGTGAAATTTTGTTCCTTTATTGTGCCTTACATACATTGTGAAGATTTGTAGTAGCAGTTTAACAATTATCTGACGTTTACAGATGAGAATGGCAAGATGTGGATTGTAAACCCAAAACAGTGAGCTAAAAGATGATAAAGCAGTGAGTTGTGCATATCAAATGATTATTCTCTTTAGGTTCATATACACTCTTGAACAGAGGTTTCCCCACACATTAAAAGACTGTATGTATTATGGAAGTCTTGAGTTTCCAGTCAATATTATAACTGTGAATTTTCTATGATGAAAATTTGAAACGCGCGTCTTTTTCACAAAAACAAAAGAAGAACAACAAAGCACTTTGGTCCTTTTAACCCTAAGATTTATTCCTCCTTTATTTAGTCCTCTGGAAATATGACATCTCCTGTGTCAAAAATATACATACAGCAATGCTAATATTTTGTTAAACTTCCATCGGCTATTTTCACCTCAACTAGGGACTTCTGGTAGCCGTCCACAAGTTTCTAAATGTATTTTCGACCACTCAAAGTGCATCAAATGAGCCCTAATTAAAATGGCTCAGGGGAGTCACCAGCTGTAGTCAATTGTATTCACTTGAGAAGTTAAGATGCCATTAAACTAAGAAAACTCTATTAACATAACTTTTTACATCACCAAAACTGATAATTTAAGTTGCTGCATGTATATTTTTGAACCAGCAGATTTTGTTGTATTCCCAAAAGACTTGTAATAAATCTATGAAAGAATCAAAATCCATCATTCTTTATTTTGTGACAAAGACTCATGCAATATCCTAGAAAATTCTGAGTTCTAGAAGTCATTGGAAACTCATGACTGTCATGATATACAGTCTTTACAAGTGTAGAGCAGCTTCTACTGCAGAATATAAAATGTCAAATGAAATATTTGATATTTAATGAACCTTTACCTGATAATGTCTCAGCCAGGTGTCTGAGAGTCTCAGGTTCACTGTGCCGCCTTGTTCCTTGAGTTTTGTGTAGCACTCGATAAGAGGCTGCAGAAATCAAGGTGGAAAACAAGCGTTAAAAACAAATTGATCTTTTTAGCAACATAAACACAGCAGAGGAAATAAGTGCAACGGTGTGTGATGTGATTCTAACTCTTCTATAGTGACGTCCACTGCTCTTATGTAATAAGGACGTTTCCCATTGAAGCTCTCGGCAATAAAACGCTGTGAGCAGTGGCAGCTAATGGGAGATCCTTCTAAGATAACTGATGATGCTCATTCAGTGGCTGTGGCTCTGTGAATATCTCACCTCCTTGTACTGGGAATAAACTACAAAAGGCCTGGAGGGGGCGAGGAATCTGAGCAGGGTAATCAGGACCGGACACGGGTGGAAGCGACTCGCTATCACCAACCTGTGAAACAAACAGATGATCAAGCAAACCTGTCCGACGTGAAATACACTGTCAACAGCACACTTTGTAATTGGAATTTAGCCGATCAGCTGTCCGTGACATATCACCGAAAGATTCAGAGATTTACTAGCTTCCTGTGGTCGATGTTCTCGCCATATTTCATACAGCTGGATGAGGGTCGGTCGAAGAGGCTGATTTAGGACGACTGGCTGAACTGTGCTCTGTGGCAGAGTTTATGATATAGCTGCTGTGATGCAGAGGAGAAGTCAATAAGCTAACAAGATCAATACTTGTACTCTGGGCTCAGATGTCACCTTCACACCACTTCATGCATCAATCATAAAGAAAGCTGCACGGTTCTTGATTTTATACGAGAGGAAACTGCAAAGCAATCAATTTATTCACCTTGAAATGACTCTCACCACCGTGCAGGAGCTCAGAGGAGGCCGAGTAATTCACGGTGACGTTTTACGGTGTAGTTAACAGCTCTTTAATCATTCATACATTTTTCATGCATCGGCTTTAATTGCTTTCCCATTGGTGCAGTTTAGAGTCGGCAGAACTGAGCAGAGAAACAGGAGCGTGACACCAACCCGTCAGCGTTTCTGCCTTCCAGCAGGGCTGCAGCAGCCGCCAGCTTCTTCCGCTTCTCCTCCAGCTTCACCTTTTTTTCCTGAGCCTGATTTTTAAAAAAAAGAGGAGGTCAGAACATTGTCTCTATATTTGTGACGTTTCTTTGTTCCGCTATCTTCAAACAAGAAGCACAACTTTTCATCTACATCAAGAGAAAAACATCAACTGATTGTCTGCCTTACAATGAATTATTAACACACCAGCTCCTGTTTATTACTACAAACATAATAGGATGCAAGTAAAACCGATCATATTGGACATACTTTGGCTTCTTTGCGCTTCTCTTTCTCTACTTTCTCCCGGTCCTGACCAGCATCATCCTCAGTGTTTGTCTCCATGCTCTGCTCCTGTGGACTGCCCTGCTGGTCTGCCTCAGGCTGGATTTGTTCTTGCTGCTTCTCATCTGCAATGTTGGGAAAAAGATAAATCTCTCTCAGTTGAATGTAACAAATAAATTTTCTGAACATTGGCTTTATTTTCTTACTTAACTGATGAACCTTTAGGTATATTTTAGCTTGTAAATGCAAAAATAATGAGAAAATGCTAATAAAAGGGAGACATTCAGATGTTAGTATCTGTTTAGTTGCAACCAGGAAATGTTTTTTTTCCTCGACAATTCAGAACAAGCTTCACTGTCTCATCTAAAACAACAACAACTCTATTTATGGAGCACTTTTAAAAAACAAGGCATTACAAAGTGCTTTGACAGAATGACAGTGTCGACTTCATGTCTGAATGAACACACTGCTCATTTTTCTATAAAAGTTGTGACCTAGTACCATTTTAAACTTTCAAAAAGTGTTAGAAGTACGAGCAAATGAATGAATATGCTAAGACGAGCAACGTACTTCGGCTTGTAAGGACTTTTTCCACATTGCAGCACCAATATTGGTCCAAAACCATCATTGAGAGCAAAAAACACAGCTTCAGTGTCGAAATAATAAAACGCACTTCTCATTCACTTTTCCCTGCAAATTCGCATCAATGACAAACTGAAAAGTCAGCAAAAATAACATTTAACTGCGATGAAGACTGACTTTAATCTGTCACATTAATGAGATGTAAGAGTTAAAGCCTAATTTGTGGCTTCCAGCTGTTTGTAGGAGTCTTTCCTCTGAGTTTATTAAACACCTGCATCATCAGACTGCAGCTGAATTAATGCGAGTGTCTCTGCTGTGTACATTTACTCACGTGGAACCACAGAGGTAACCTCATGTGTTACTTATAGGTATAAATTATCTACGACATGGTGACAGGAGGGATCAGGATCCAGCAGCATGTTAAGACTTGTGAGCTGTCACACAGAGTTGTTTATAAGCCACAGTTAAACCCTTTTGATTTAGTCTTTGTTTGTTAGGGCATATATATTACACATGACATGACGTACTGTCCATTCTTGCATGTATGAGAAATATTGTGCTTGTATAGCAGCTATGTCTGAATAAAGCACTGCGGAGCATTACAAGTGACCTATGTCTGGAAGACTTAATGCCGTCACTGATGAAGCAGCAATGCTACATATGGAATGTCTGAAAATGGTAAAATAAGAAGACAGAAGATGCAAAACTGCACAACATCACCATATAGGAAAATGCAAGTAAAACAGTAGTACCAAAAAAAGGACAACATCACATTAAAGTCTATTAAATTAGTTTTAAGAAGTGATTTTGAAGAAGACACTGATTCTGCAGCCTTTACTCCTTGGGTGGTTGCTCCAAAGTTGAGGGGCCCTGATGGCAAAAAAGCACGTTTAGATTTAAACTTTGATCTTGGAGCGGAGATAAGGGTCCTATCTGAGGATCCAAGGCTGCAAGCTGGCTCATATGGGCCCTGGCATGGCTTAAAAAAAGATCAGTAAAACCTTAAAATCACTTCTAAAACTAACAGAGAGGCGATGGAGAGAAGTCAGTGCCGAAAAAAGCCGAGCTGCTGCTTTCTGAACTGGCTGGAGGCGAGAGAGTGACTCCTCGTTCGCGCCAGAAAGGAGGGACTTGCTGTAAACGTCTTGGAGAGGCTGCAGAAAGAGGCGGTCCTTACCAGCAGTGGGGTCTTTGGCGGTGGTGTCCAGAGCGCCTGCCAGCAGAGCGTTGACGTGGCAGATGGGAAACTCGTGCAGCGTGTCGTGAAAATGTGCGGGAAAGCCAAAGCTCTCCACGCCCGCTCGAACCGGCCCACCTCCTGGGTACATCTGAATCACCGAGCCGTAGCCTGCACGAAGAGGAAAACACACAACGGTTATGCAAAGGCTGCAGAAAAAAACACACACTCTGAAATGATGAATCCTGCACAACTTGCCTCCCATCCTCTCCATGACAGATCCCAGCACAAGTCCAGCACAAGTCTCAAACACTAAGACCTTGCTGCGAGCGTGGATGTTTGCCAGAGTCAGCATCTGGGCCAGAGTGTCGTATCGCAGGTGGCTGCAGCAAAACAAACAAACACAGTCATCTCACTGCTATTCAGAGAAAACTTTCACATTTGCCGACAGCTCACAATCTGACTCACCAGATCTTCCCTGGTTCCCGGCCGTGGTACATCATAGCCAGGATGCGGCAGGATGGTTTCAGAATCGTCACAGTGTTTTCATACCTGGAAAAAAAGACAAAAAACCAATGAAAACACTGATTTCTACATTCATTTTGAGTCCAGAGCAGACTGTGAGTTCATCATCGGAAGCCACTCACTTCTTCTTCTTCTTCTTGATGTACTTATCCTGAGCGTACTCAGTCTTATCTCTGAACGTGGAGCTGTTCTCTACAAGCTGCTGGACGATTTCCTGGGGAGAAATTACAAAAACAGTCTGTAGTCTTGCTTGGAACATTTTATTTAATCATTTAAAAGATAAGAGTTTCCACAAATGATGCAAAAACCAACAATGTTTTGGCTTCTCTCTTTAGTTTTTACAACTTCCCAGTCATGTCTGCGGCCCTCATCCTCTAATCCCGGTGGTTCACGCTTAAGAGAGAATTCTGGGTGATTTCAACCAGCCGTATTTCCCATTAATGAGTCTATTGTGTCAGACCAACTGTGCATTCACCACCTCCATTGTAGGGATTCAGGGAAATGAGGAGTCGCACAAAACAGCTTGTGAACAGCATTTAGCGGGGTAATTAGTATGAACTCCCTGCAGGTTTCCAAAGAAATCAAAACAACTGAACAATTGTTTTCAGTCTGACCAAAGTTAAACACAGAAATTAGCTACCTGGAAGGGACAGCGTGCTAACTGCATTAGAGATCTCCATCAGAGGATGCCTGTGAGTCTGACTTTTATTGCATTGATGGAGGCAGAAAGACAGTAGAAGGTGGTGCTCCTGCTCTCACCGTTGCTGCACAGAGTGGGACCTTGTGACGTCCGACTGGGAAAATCTCCATGTGTTTGATGATTCCAGCTGTGGAACTACAACTAATGAATCTGCAGCTTTGATAAACATCCTGGAGATGCTCATTCACCTCCCCGAACATCAGCTGGAAGACCAAGACCAGCTCAGCTCTGTAAAAGCTAATATAGACAGAAAAATGCCCGTTGAAGGAGGCTAATTTCTGTGTTTACTTTCAGTCAGAATGAAAACAAATGTTTAAAATGATTTGTATAAAAACCTGCTGCAGGGAGCTCATGCTAAAGGCCTCCTGCTAAACTCATCACTGAATCTTTACAATAGAGGTGAGGAGTGCTAAATTCAGCCTTGATCACACTCCCATACGAACACCATAGACACATAGTTGTTGCTATTACACTCATTTCTTATCCACTTGAGTTGGATTGGCGTCTACATATTCCGCACATATGCATGACTGCTGAGCATGTGCACAACTGCCCTTGTACTGTAGCTGCTGCTCAGATTCTCTGCACAACGCAAGTTTTGGGGTGAAAGTGAATGTTCAGCAGTGGATAAAATTTACATCACCATGACTCCAGCAGACCCATGTGGATTTGGAAAATATTACGCCGGCCTTAGCATGACCACATTATCAGTTTAAATAAACCATAATTCTCCTTTAAGGTGTCTTTAACCTCACGTCATACAATATTTACCTTTATTTTGAAAAGCATTCAGTGTTTTCCAGAAAATATTATAGGAGAGTAGAGGAGTATTTTGGGCTAAACAATTTATTAATTTAAAATCAACATTGTGACTTGAAGCAATGAGCAAATCATAAAGCAAAGTAGCAAAAATGTTACGCAGCATGTGGGACCCAGTGGTTTAGACTGTTGTGTCAGTGGTTTTTACAAATTCATACCCTCCTTCTTGTGTGACAGTCATGCTTTTCAAGACGTGGTAATGTTTCAACACATGTTTTACAACTATTAGACAATAAATACTGAACTGAAAGACCAGTATCTATCAGAAAAATCACAACTAGGTATTTTCTCCCAATCGTTTAGGCTTGTAACCCAGTGCAACAGTGTAGCTTATTTTCCTAACAATACATTTCTATTGCACACATGAAATGGGCTGTAACTGACAATTATATTATTGTCAAATAATCTATTGATCATTTTCTTGATTAAGCGACTAGTTGTTTGTCTATAAAATGCCAGAAAACAAAGACAAATGTCAAACAGTGTTCCTAAAACCCAGGAAGACAAATGTCTTGTTTTGGAAGGAAAGAACCCAGAAAACATTCATTTTCAAGCAGCGGCAATTCAGAGACTTTTCTTTCTTTTAAAAAAAAGAAAAAAGTAGTCGTGAGTAGGAACTATTCATTGTTGGTTTTATTTTTTTGAGTAGTTCTACATCAATAAAACATATTGCCGCTGTCATTCTTTATTAAACGACCACGAGATCTGGCAGCGCTGTGTCACTTTCCTATTTTATGAAGATGTAATTGTAAAGCTGCAGACGTACCTGACACTTCAGACCTTGCTCTTTCAGGGTCTCGATGTCATCCCTGGTCAGTTTCTGAGATTTACCGTCATCAACAATATTTCTGTTGTCTGTTCCTGCCTCCTTTAAATCTGGGAAGAACAAAAGCAGAAAAAGATTCAGCAAAGTGAAACTGAAAGTAAGACTAAAAGGCTTGAAAGAGGCTGAAAATAACAGACATTTATTGCAAATTAAACCTTCACAGGCGGCATAGAAAAGGCAACTGTGCAACTGAAGTATGACTGTGTGTAGAATTAAATAGTGGATTACACACCTGAAGGATTCTCGGTTTCCTTTAGTTTCTGTGGCTGCAGGATTCCCCCTGATGAAATCTCAAATGTGGTGCTGTACAGGTTTCCCACTGCATTGTCCAGGAAGAACCACTGCTTCTCAAAAATCACCTTTCTGTGAGGAAACCACACAAAAGCTGTCATTCTTCAGAGGTATTTACATACTAGCAGACACTGGCTGATGAGAAATTAACATTTAATTGAAAATGTAGCAAACTAGCATCGCGCTTTTAAGGTTTTGTGCCTCTCGTGACTTTAATAAATAGAAAGGTACCAACTGAGGCTTGTGTTTAGGTGTTTAAAGGAGTAATTTTGTTGTTTTTGGCTCACTTCTTCGGTAGAATCTGCACAGCTTTGAAGATGTCTCCTCGTTTCAGAACAACGTAGTCTCCCTCTTTGATTCTGTACTGATCATCTCCGTTGTCCGCCATAATACGGCAGATAACCCGGTTCACCGCCCAACTGAGAGCTAAAAGCTGGTTACAGATAATTTAACGGAGTCGTAGCTGACAAGGCACAGTTCAGAAAGGCACTGCAGGAACCTGAAGTCAAAGCAAAACACCGCAAGTTAGTATTTCCACGTGTTAGCTTCCATTTCCGTAGCCGCTCAGGACGGATAGCTGAAAGCAGAACGGAGCTGAGCGACCCTTCCACGTATCTGATTGGCTGAAGAGGAGCCGCTGAGTTCTGCAGCCAATAGGAGTGAAGTGCGATGAGTTGAGTGTAGATTTCAGAATCATCGATGGCAGCGGACTTACACAGGTACCTGCCACAGGGAGGGACCGCTAAATCCTGGGAGTTTACCGAAGTATAAGTACATGTACAACGAAGTAAAAATACTACATGACAAGTAAAAGTCATGCATGAAAAGTTATACTTTAAAAAGCAGCAAAATACAGTATTAAAATAAAAGTCTGACCGATATTTTATTAAATGTCCCGTCGTTATATGAGTATTAGTTAAGTGTATTATTTGGTAATTAAAGCATGTGACTCTATGATGGCTGGAAAAGGGAGAACTGATATTAGATCATCTCTTAATAAAAGAGCTGCATCTATTAATCAGTTAGTTTTTAACTACTGAATTAATCGCCAACGCATTTGTTACTCATTTAGAGTACATTTTTAAAGAAACATTCACCTCTTTGACACCTCAAGCCTCTGAGATTGTACTTAAGCACTAAAGCACTAGAGTATATAGTTACTTTCTATCACTGTCTATATACAATTCCAGTAGACTTTTAGAATATTCCAACTCCAGACTTTTTATTATCTTCATCAATTCAACTCTGTCTCAAGATATTTTAGCCTGATTGCCTGTATAATACCATAATTTATGTCATACCTTCTTAATATTGGCTGTTTACTTACTACTTAAATATATGGAAAATCCAACAAACATATTAAATAAGTGCAATATATTGTAGCAGTTTGATTTTTGTAGGCGTGTATTGATTTATATTGATGTTTATTGTCTTTTTGTTTTAAAACTGCATATGTAACCATTTTAGTAAGATGGAAGTCATGTATTCAGCATAAAACAAACTTAAAGGCCTTGATTTTGCACTGAAATTGTCTTTCCCAGGTTTGTGCAACAATGATATGTTTGTATTATTGGTGGCTTTAACTGCTTCTGTGTAATATTAGATAAACCAAATATTGAAAAACACTTATTTGATGGCTTAACAGTTGGTGCCTCATCACTGGACAAGCATTTAGTGTTATAAATCTGAAAATGGAGCCTCATTTGCTTCTTACTTGTGATCATTAGACTTTTTCTGGCTCTATTTTGTCTTCAGATTTTCACAATAACAAAAAAAAAACGTAGTAAAAGTATCCTTATGGTGCGATCCTTTCCCTGCTGCCATTGTCTGCTAACATACAAGCCGTCTACCTGCCTTTTCCCATTTTCATAATGTGTTTTATAACTGCTTATAATGGTGTGCCAGCTCTACCTGCCCACCACCAGTGCAGCAGTGAGGAGGCTGAAAGAGCAAAAGAGCGCATCCTACACTACAGGAGTTATCAAGATAAGCTGGTCAGATTGGACAAAATGGTGCATCTTTAAGTCCCCAGCAGTTTTTAAATGACAGCTGCATCAATTGAAACTCACCATTATTGTGGTAATAAGCTGCTGATGAAGGTCTTGTCAGAAACATCATGTCAACATGTGAAAGCTGTCAGACAACCTGACTAAAGTACAGAACAGGGCAATTAGTGGTAACGTTTATAAAGACACATGAATATAAAACGCAATGCAATAGTGTGTTCCCAGTATGAACAAGATATCATGCAGGAAACTGAAAATACTAGCATCAACATCAGCCATTAAAGCAGCAGTACTTCTGCTGATCTGCAGGTTTTCCAAAGCTAAGAATGTCTCAGAACAAAGCTTTCAGTGTTTCTGAAATTTATTGACGAGTCCATAATCTATGAAATCTTTCTTTATCCAAAACACCCTGAGAGTCGTTGTGGCAGCAGTTAGCAGCGCGGGTATGGCTGTATATGTTTCCCATCCAGTACCTCTGACAAACATAACATGAGCAGAAGAAATAAGCTGATTCTATGTTGGTTTTCCTCAAATATGAATTGTTCTTTGGGGTCACTTCACATAACATTAAGCATGATTGTTCCATGTGGAGTAAAAACAATGAGCCTGTGTTACCTTTTTTGACAGAAACAGACATTTTCCTGTTTTTCTCCCCATTTCATAACCACAAATGTATTTTACGCTTTAGTAAATGAAATCCTATTGAACAAACTGATTAAAAAACTTAATTGCAATCGTGATTCTCAATTCTTATCATTTTGGTGCAAGCTAAAACCACACTGGGGGCTGTGAAAATTTCCTCTATGCTTGAAAAACTCTGTAGACTACAGTGTTTGGGAACTTAGCAGCAGAACTCATCACAGTCTAGGAATTAGGATGAACAAGCAATTTTCACTTCAGCAAATGAACCAACAGGCTGTGAAATATAAAAACACCCTTTAATGGCTTTTGTTCAGTTTGAAATGAGAGCATCTCAAGAAAAAAAATCTTCTTACAAACATCCAAGTTTTGACAGAAGGACAAATCTTGGCTACATATTTACATCAACACCGTCATTTTTCTAGTGCACTACACATAACGACAAATACAAAACTAGTGGTACTGTCCTGTGGGTGAAAAAGCGTAATTTATCTCACGTGTTCTTTGGCAGTGATTTGCTCAGTATTTGTGGGTGCTACTCGTGCAGCAGATGAATGCTACACTTTCACACTAAAATATATACAGACGGGTGACAAATTAAAGGAAAAACCAGAACTCTGTGAGGAGATTTGGTGGCATTTTGCTGCAAATTGCAAATCACAGCGTGTAAAATACCACTAAGTGAGGGAATATATTTTGGAAAAATGGTGTTTCATCCCTCCAGTAGAGTTCCAGAGACTTGGAGAATCAACGTCAAGGCACATAATGAAGCCCATCATCCTACTAAGATACTTGATCGTGTTTTTTGCTTTGATTTCTCACCCGCGTGTATCTGAATTAACAAGAAATACTCTCTACGAAGCCACCAACTCCCGTGCTCATTCTTGGCCTCCAGTTAGTTTGTGGAACAGTTCTTCGTCTAGCGTTTCGTTCTGGTCTTTCGATCGCGTCGAGAGGAAGATGTAGCCGCCGATGAACTCGTGCACCACCTTGCAGTCGCAGCTCAGGCAGCAGAAGGCTATCGTCACGTTCTGGTCAAACTCTATGGTCACCTGTGGGAGATGCATGCAGAGAGATGAAGGATTCTGAAGTGGTGACAAGGCGGATGAGATAACAACACATGAATCACAACAATCCTCCACCTGTCTGATCTCCCAGTTGACGTTCCACTGCTTCATGTTGGCGAACCTCCACGTGGTGACGGGCAGACAAGAGGACATGTCGATGCGAATGAGGCGGTTGTACGAAATCCCTAGAATCTCATCCTTCTTGCTCCCTTTGAACCTGAAACACAAATAAAAAAATAGCCTCTCAATACACAAACATGTCCAAAAATGCTATATTCTGATTAAAGACATGCTCCATCCTTACCTGACTATGTAGTAGTTGATGCCAAACTCTGGGAGCGACTGCCAGGCCTGGATGAAACGCATCTTGGCCTCCATTAGCGACAGCCGTGCGATGTTCTGATGCGCCTCCAGGATACGAGCTGTCAGCTTGACGCAATCACAAGGAATCAAGAGGCGGATTTAGCAATAACATTTAGCAATAAGAGTGATGCAGCGCTGATATCTGCTGCACGTAGCTCTTAAACCAACCTGTTTGGTCTTGTGTTTCTTGGCGTAGCGCGGAGAAACAAAACACTCGGCGTTCATCTCCATGGCATCCAGGTCTGGAGCTGCCTGACCAGGAGGGGGCGCCAGGCTCTTCATCTGGAGGAAGGACTGGATGCTCTTCACCTCGGACTTGTAGGAGCTGTAGGCCATCGTCTTGCCCTTGGAGGCCAGGATGCAGGCAGCTTTCCACTTGGCGTATTGTGTTTCCTGCACAGAACGACGGGTTTAAACTCTGCTTTACATGTGCTTCTCTTATGTATGCATGGAGGGATGTTAAAAAGAAGAAGACTTGCTGGTTACTGCAGGGACATGCTGTTAACCACGCGGATGTCGAGGTGGGTCTTACATTGTCACATCGGATGTACACCTCGTTCATCCCGTCAGCGACTGGAAGAAGAAGCTTGATACCGAACTTCTTGTCTGTGACGTTGACGTCCGGAACGACTTCACAGCCTGAAGAGAAAGAAACGGTGAAAAATTAACTGCAGGAGACTGTACTGAAACACAATATAGTGGTACTTTACTTGATGATTTTCATTTTATGCTACTTTATATTTCCCCTGTACTACATTTTAGAGTGAAATATCTGAAAATTTTGCAGCTAAGGTGCCAGAAAAACTACATTTAAAACTGAGAAACAATGTAAGATTTCAAAAAACCAGTTCATATTACAGCAAATATAATAAATATTTAAAGCTCTAAAGCTATAAATATATAAAGCTATAAATATTTAAATCAGCTAAAATAATATTTTAGCTGATTTAAATGCAGGAAAACTATCATTTTACAGTCACATGTGTAAAAGAACATATTACAATTTGTAAAAGTATACATTTTTGATGTGGACAATATTGACTCTTTTGGCCTGTTTTATTGTAAATTAATCCTTTTTTCTATTTTATTAGATATTATCTGTAATTTGACAAAACAGGAAAAATCTGTAAAATAACAGTTAAAATGATTTTTATTTTGCAATCCTTAATATACCTTTTTTATTGATTTAAATACAGAAAAAATATTTTATGGTCTAAAAGTGTAAAGAAACAAATTCCCATCTGTAAAAATAGAGATATTTGATGTGGATGTCATTTACAGTGTTGACCTGTTTTTTAGGGTGTAACATGTAGATGAATACTTTATTTAATGTGATGCTAGTAGTTATTATTTGTGATTAAACAAAATAGGGAAAAATGGTAAAATAATTCAAAACGGTTAAAAGATAATGTTAAAAACTGGCACAGAAGGGGCCACCATAGAACTGCTGAGTTCAGGCGTTACCACATTGGCGCAGGTCGCCAGCAGCGGTCGTGAGTTCGAGTCCGGCTCACGACCCTTTGCTGCATGTCTCTCTCCTCTCCACCCCCTTACATTCTGTCTATCAATAAAAAACCTGAACACCCCAAAAGAACCAAAAAAAAAAAAAACAAACAAAAAGAACTGTTACAAATGTTCATTTAAAAAAAATACTTTCTACTCCACCACATTTGTGTGAAAGACATTTAAGAAGCAGGTTTTACACAGTGGATGATACAACAAGACTTAAAGTATAACACATTCTTAAAAATGAAACCAGTGCTTCCAACCTTTATGGTTTCTTCCAAAAAGCAGTTTGTAGTCAGACTCACATTTCAGATGTCTATGAGTTGTTAACAACTAGCTCCACCAAATACTGGTTATTCTGATTAATTACTTTGAGCATATTTTATAGAAAAAAAGTCTAAATTTTGATTCCTGCTTCTTATATTTCGACTCTTTTCCTTTAAAAAAAATAGTACAACCAATTTATCAATAATCCAAGTAGTTGCCGGTCAACTGATCAGTTGACAACCAACGGATTAATTGTTGCAGCTCGTTTATTAAAGTTCCTGCTTTTCTACTTCTTCTTCTAAATTTTAGAATGGTTAATGACATGTTAACACAACAAGGTAAAGCTTATATTGAGGGTTGTAGATCCAAAACACAAAACACAAGAAGCATCACTGACCTCGGAGGTGGAACTGTTCTATCGGTTCTCCGGCGGAGGTCTCCTTGTTCTTGTAGTAGGAGATGGTGGTGTCCTTGAAGACAAACCAGTACTCTTTGTAGGGCCGCAGCGTCAATCTTTTAGGCCTGATTCAACACAGATACAAGTTTAGGAAGGCTTAGGAGACATTTTTTTAAAAGAGAAACACAAACTTCCTATTCAGAGCAGCTCTATAGAAGCTCTTGCATCAGGTATCAGACAGCCTTGAGGCCTTAAATAATAAGATAAAAGCAAAAATTGGAGACACAAGCAGAGAATATTTGATATCTGTTAAGTAAATCACCTTGTAAGCTCCAAAATTTACCTCCAAATCACTGTATTAGGCTGATTCAGGGACACTGAACATGCAAATGTAGTTTCAGTGACACATAATTGGGAGCTCTTTTTGTATTACAGTGTATTATGTATAAAGTCGGGTTTACCTAAACAGCCGGAGGGAATCTGCCAGCTCTGGAATGTCTGTAATGTCTTCCTGGAGGCGAGACAAACAACTGTCCATTATCCTGCGACTTCTTGTGAAGACATGCAATCACTGAGCTCCTACCTATCACCTCTAAAAACAGGTGTTCTGCTGTAACCAGGCAGAAAACCCCCTTAAAAAAAAACACAAAATATATGTTTACCAGAATTCTGTCTGAGAGTCCTCCTTCCAGCGTCACCTCCAGGTTGGACAGGGCGGCCTCCACTTCATCGATTTCCGGCTCGTTGGAGTGATCCAGTGGCTCGCTAGACATGGTGAGTTTACAGATGTGATACTGTGGAGTAAAAAAAAAAAAAAAAGTTTTTTATTAAAGAAGCAACCTTTTATGTTATCAAGTACTTGTGAAGTTCCAAGACGTGACTGAAGAGGTTATGCAAGGCTGCTGTGAGTCAGAGGGATTGCAGCAGTGTGTAGGTGACTCCTTTTGAATCACTGATTTCTGAACCATTGTCTCAACAGTGAAACAAGAAGAGCTGGAGGCTCCAGAGATGAGCTGAAATTTAAACAGAGAAGGTGACATTTCAAACTTATGTTACCATTAGTTTCTTTCTTTTTGGGCAGCTGTAATTCTTACGATTCCACTTTTATCTGCTCCTCGTCTTTCCCTGCTATCCTTCCTCTCCAGTAGGATTGTCTTCTTGTCCTGACACGTCCTCTCAAGGATTCAGACACCAAACCTGCCCTCCGCTATTCTACACTCCGACGCAATCATACACTCTACTTACCTCGTCACTAGAACCCTGGGGCACTGAAATCCGTAATAATGCTAATAAATTGTATTTGTTGCTGCCTTTCAACACACCCAAGGACACTTCACCATAAATCAAGCATAATAAGACAGCAATTAAGCCTCTGGCAGGTTTGAAAGGCATCTTTTTTAAAGGGGAAAAATCCAAAATGACATAATTTACCAGTCAAAAACTTAAAAAACAGAAATAATCATCAGATTGTCTACTTTCTGATGGTCTTAGGACTACTCATTCCTTAATTTTCATGTGTAATATTTCAAGTTTTATTATCCTGTGCATTATCATTTTACTACTTCAGCATTACTTCTAACTTTTAGTCCTGTTTTTGCTCACATATTAATTCAAATTTAGTAATGTACCATTCTTACATCTCACTACTTTTCTATTAGGCGCTGCATATGTTCTGTTATGTAATTGGAATTTAAGCAAGTTTGATCTTATCTACTTATCTGTGATTTGCATTCCGACAGAAAACGAAACCAAATCTATTCTTAAAATCAAGATATTTCATCGAAATCGCTTTATTCTACATGCTGTGTTTAAAAAAATTCACCAAAAACATCCAGTTCACTTGAACCAGATTCTGTGAAATAAAAAAAATTTGCACTCCACAATAAATCCATCAAGTCATCAGTGACTCAGCTGTGAACAGCAGTCATGTGAGAAAAGTTCAGGGACTATTTGGTTGACACTGTGCAGCTAGGAGACAAGTATGGAAACAAATTAAAAATGTGAGTAAGAAGAGTCGTAGAGTTGAGAAATTCAGCCCTTGATTATTAATCTCTGAGTTCTCTGTCCTTCTCCATGGTTGTTCTGTTTCCACAGAGGTGCAGGATTTAAAATGCAGTGAAAAATGAGCCCACAGTGAGTTAAAAACGTGACAGAAGCAAAGAAACTGCTCAAGGTTCAGAGGGTTGAGCGACTAGATCAAAGCGGATTCGACACGAGGGGATTACAGCTGAGTTATAATAGATATGCTGCTCTGAAAAATCGTGACAAAAAGTCTTTCTCCACTGCTCAGACAGTTGAGCAGTGGAGAAAGATTTTAAGGCAAGTAGGGCTGGAGAAGGTCTGAAAGGCTTCAGGGCTCCAGATCATTGATGGTTTTGAAGGTGAGCAGAAGAATATTGTTGTGGAACAGTGATTTGAATGAGGAGAGCTGCTATATGAGGGTTTAAATGATTTGTAGCTGATGAACCCAACAAACCAGCAGGAATCTGGACTTTAATCATTTATTTTACCATCCTGGGCTCCTATGCTCATTTTTCCTATTTGACCTGATTAACATTGCCCTGGTTCTATATGCAAATACATTACTGACACTGACGTAGCTTGTGACTTTGCCATTAAACTGGGTCTGTTGCGCTTCTATAAACTATTTAATTGCTTGTGTGAGACACTGGTTTGTCAGAGGAGGCTGGGCCAGTGTGGAAAGTTACAGCAATCAGTCTACACTGATCAGACATAACATTATAAGCACCTGCCTAATATTGTGTTGGTCCCCTTATGTGGTCATAATGATGTTGTTTCCATGTGGTGGGGTGCATTTTCCTGTGGGGGTAGGCCAGTGACATTTGGGATTTCCATTTGCATGAGGGAGTGTGCTTGTTGTGGGACAATGTTTATTTGGGTGTCAGTGGTCATAATGTTGTAGCTAATCTGTGTATTTTGTAGTTGCCAATGTTCAGTGACACTAGAGCTAGTGGTGTGACTCCCTATTGTGTGTAAATAAGGCAGTGCAGGATGCTTTAGTTGTTAGGGTAGAGAAAGTAAGTATGTTTCAAACTTTGAGTTAGAAGTTCTCTTTTTAATTATGTTTATTTATTGTATTTCAGAAGAATTGTTTCTTTCTTTTTATGCCCTGTGCTTATTTATCTTGTTACTCCAAAACTACATTCATCTTATTAAAATCGCCTCCGTCTGGTTTGAGTATATGCTACCTCCAGTTCCCCTGCCGTAGCAAAGCATCATAAGCAACTCTAACTCTAAAATGAAACAATTCACACTGTTTGATAGCAAGAAATGTAAGAATTCTTTGTTTGCTAGTAATACAAGTGTAAATTTTAGCACTTATTCAACCAGTAAAATGTAAAATTCATAATATGTATATATATATTTATAGTTTATTTATAGTTTGGACCCCCTTTTTGCATTAAACATGTAAATTAATACTAATCAACTTAAACATCTTAGTAAAGAGGACTTGCATATTACGTCGCCTGTCTTCTGCCAAATCTCAGTTATATTAAATCAACATTATTTTGCAATGGAAATAGAAAAATTATGTTGCCCCCCCAAAAAGAGATTTGTTTCCTCCTATAACTGAGACGGAACTTAGTTTACCTGTAATGAAGCGAACATGAGCATCTCCTCCTCAGTGCAGTCGATCTCCTCCAGCAGGATGGACCAGCGAGCCTGTTCATACAGCTGAGTTATCCTCACAGCGTCGTACTGCAACACAAAAACACACACACACACAT
The DNA here is from genome assembly GCA_024666655.1 of Dascyllus trimaculatus. Taxonomy (NCBI): domain Eukaryota; kingdom Metazoa; phylum Chordata; class Actinopteri; family Pomacentridae; genus Dascyllus; species Dascyllus trimaculatus. The sequence goes on from CM045455.1 coordinate 28,142,790, forward strand.
GTTCAGTCCAACAACAGCAAACCCAAACTGCCTCACTGTTATTGTGTGATACATTCTGGGTGTCTTACTTTGGGGTTCAGGTCAAAGAAGACGTTGTACTTGAAGCGAAGCAGCAGCTTGTCGTCGTCTTGGATGTCCTGCTCCATTAGAGAACGAGACGAGTCCAACCACCTGAAAGTCACAGCAACAACCAATCAGAGGAGCTGTAGGTAGGTACATAACCAACTATACTGTGCAACAGAGCCAGAAACTGTAATAACAGAAACTTTCCAAGAGTCCTTCATCTAGGAAACTTGGTCAGATTTAACCTAAGAATTGTGATATTTCACTAAAACCACTAAATTAATTCCTTCAGTATAACTGCCAGCATTACTTTATACTGTTCTAGCCTTATTTTAGCTCACTCTTTTTTATTTCAGTAATGTATCGTACTGATATCTCACTGCTTTTCTATTTTTTTAGGCACTGCATTTCTCATGTTATGTCATTTTGTTTTTTTCTGACCAATATCTGGCGCAAGAATTTCCTTTAGGATAAATAAAGTGTGATCTTATCTGAATTCTACATGTCTATTTAAAAAAGAAGCCAAAAATACACAGTTTGCTCTAACCAGATGCTGTAAAAAAACAATAAATTCAGCATTCCACAGCAAAACCATCAAGCCATTAGTGACTCAACTGTGACTAACAGTTACATGAGAAAAATTCAAGGACTTTTCAGTTGAACTGCAGGCAGTGTACACAGAGCAGAAAGGAGACAAGTATAGAAACAAATTAAAAATGTAAAATCTATATTATGTAGACTTCATTTTTTTGTTTTCAAGTATTGGTGGCACATGTGGGCACTTGGAAAACATGTTAAACATACTGACTCCAGGGAATTTAGATCATCTCAAGTTTGGTACACTGCACAAAAGTCTTTCCAGAGTTATTTCTATGTCTATCTCTGATTATACTTTTGCCACTGAGTAAATTGTGTATTATCCGAATTGTATATTAATCAGCTATATACACTGTACAACTTTCAGATGCTTCTTGAACTATATATTGGTAATTTGTCAGAACACTTAATCAAGTCGAATCCTAAAATTGTGATATTTCACCAAAATCACCACAATCTATGTGTCTTGTTTAAAAATTTGGCAAAAATACAGTTTGCTCGAACCAGATTCTGTAAAAAAAAAAAAACAACTAAAAATTCTGCATTCCTCAACACAACTATGAAGCCATTAGTGACTCAACTGCAACCAACAGTGATGTGATAAAAAATCAGGGACTTTTCGGCTGAACTGCAGGCAGTGTACAAGGAGCAGACAAGTATAGAGACAAAATAAAAATAGAAGAACTTCAACATCTATGTTACGTAGAGTCAGCATTGTTTTCCAGTAGTGGTGCCACCTGTGAGCACTTGGAAAATGTTGGACATGTTGTTCAATTTTTGTCAAATAAGTATAATAAGTTTTCTTTTTAGTTTTTATGATTTATGGCATTATAAGTTCAGTAAGATGCAAAAAGATTTTCTGAGTTCTCTCTACTTCCAGCCATGGTGATGCTTTTCCCATTGAGTGAATTGTTTAATAATCAAACTGTATAATAACTAACTTTATACATAAAGGTTTCTACCCTGCATTGTTGATTGCTTTGTCCACCAGAGACAGCGGCTGGTACATCTTTGCGAGCTCAGCAGGCGGTAGGTTGGGTTGACTTTCAGCCAGAGGGTTTTCTCCAAACCAGAGGCTGGTGGCTGAAACCGGCATCCCGTTCTCTGGGTCGTAGGTCGCTGTCATGGTCTTACTGTACATGGGGCCTTGTTAGGGGAAAATAAAGGATTAATACCTACAGTCAGGGTAAACAAGAAATTCTCAGATTCACCTGTCAGAGGTGGGATAAAAGAATTCAGTAAACTAAAAGAGAAGTTAGAAAAAGAGTTGGAACAAAAGTTTGACTAAAAGGTTACACAATAAAACGTCATGAAACATTAAAGACGACAGACATCAAAGCTCCTAATTAGATTGATTTTCAGGTTGGTGTGGAGTCTGAACTGGGAGTAAGAGTGAGAGAAGAACACGGCAGTGCACTGAACTATTCTTTTAGATCTCACTGATGAAAACTGTGGCTTGTCAGATCTCAGCAGCACCCATATACAAAGTGCTGAGAAAAAAGTCTTACTGAGGATGACTCATTCTTCCATCAATAACGTCATAAAGAGTTTTACAAAAAAAAAATCTGTTTTCTACATAGAAACTGCAGTAAACAGAAATACCCTCAACTCAAATCAATATTGGCATTACCAAGTCTTTTTAGCACACTTGTGTTTAAGAGTGATTCCAGATGCAGAAAGGATGTTTCAAGCATCTTAGAGAAGTTCTGTACAAAAAATCTGGCAGCATGGGTGCTGAAAGAAATAGAGGAATACTGTAATTTTCAAAAATGATATAAGCTGTGAAAATAACTGCAAATATTTGTTAAAAATTGCTGATTTCAAATTTAGTGAAACCCTGTAATTTTATGGTCACACACTAAACACACACTGTAAAAGAATTAATTACTATTTCCTAAAATATACATTTTTAATGTGGACATAATTACATTTCTGTTTACAGTCAGTATATAAATTCATATTTTTTTCTGTGACTTTACAATATATTATATTATATTATTTTATTATATATAATATTATATCATATATTAAAGTAAATTATATTTAACAAAGCAGAAAATATCTGTAAAAAATGTTGAAAATAATTTATTGTTTTTCAGTCTTTAATATTCATACTTCTTCCTCTAAATAATGGAAAAAAATAAAATAATGATAATTTATCCTGATTAAGATACAGTAAAAAATAGCGTAATGTTGTAAAAGAATGAATTACTATCTGTAAAAATATAATTTTTTGATGTGGCCTGTTTATCTTTTTTACTGTAAACGTGTTAGTTAATGTTTTTTTTCTATGATTTCACTAGTTATTATCTGTAAGATAATATAACTAACAACAAAAACTAACAAAATAACAGCAGAAAATACATTTAAAAATCTTTAATCTTTTACAGTGCAGCGTTTTTCTATAGATCTAGGCTGCCTTGATTACATAATAATAATAGTAATAATAATAATGTTGAGGTTAGAGGGGTCATGTTTTCTGTCGTAGGTCTCCTTGTTCTTTTTGTCAGTAGAAATAGTTCTCTAGGACTCTGACTGTAACGCTGGGGTTATCGTAATGCTGCTGAATACATTTAGGACCATTCAGACGCCCACATGTGTAATGCAACTTTGCCGCTTCATCATCTTAACAGTGATGAAATCCTGTGATTCAGTCACTGGTCACTTTAACGGTAATCTTACTCAGACATACCCACAATAGTGACAGAGAGAGTGACGGTACAGCATGATGTTTGCCAAACGTGTTGAACTGGACAGTAAGGCCAAGTATCAGTATCTACTATACAACCAAAGACTAAACCTAAGCAAACAGGAAACTTATCAACATGGAGGACAAGATCAGATCTAATGGCAAATGACATTGTACATTTCCTCACCTCAGACAGGTGAGCCGTCACACACAGAGTCAGTGTTTATCAACTGCAGGTAAATCATTTGTTCCATAGCAGCCGTCCTCGAGTTGAGTCCTGAACTCACAGCTGTCAGGGTTTTATTTCACTATAAAAGTTTTGTTATGGGGATTTTCCTGTTTCACAGTCTCACAGCAAGATATTTGCAGTGTTTACATTATGTGTGCAGATTAATCCAACTGTATGCAGTTCAGACTTGTAAAGTGAAATGTAAATGTTACTGGGCCTGACCTTGTGAGATTGCTGTTGTGTCTTTAGCAGAAATGTGAAAAGGTTGCTCATTCAGACAAGAAGCAGACACGCCCAGATGCTGTCAGATTAACGAGCAAAACAGCAAAAGAGTCTGACATTCGCTTAAAAACAAGGACATAGCTGGTTTTCAACACACAAAACTGTCAGTATCTCTCATAGTAAACTGTGAACAACAGCCAATGATGATTAGTTAAACAATCAGACAACAAGTCAGCCTGCAGTTGAGTCCACTAGAATATTTAACATTTGGCTAACCAGAATCTTGGAGACATTCACACATCAGAGCCTTCTTGTTCCTTAGTCTTTCACAAATTAATCAAACCCATGAGCATTTTGTCTTGACATAGAAGAGAAATCCCAGTTGGAACTAACTGCATAAACAATTTCTCCATTGTAGTGATGATACTATGCAACATTGATTAAACTTTCACAACAAAGATTTCCCTCTTTTAAATCTCTGCACTCCTCTCACATCCCAGAACAGAAATCACTGCACAAATGCCATTACTCAGAAGTGTATAACAGTTAAATTCATCAAAACAATAAACACAACTACAGAAATCCACCAAAACAAATCATCTAATCCATGAACTTAATGTTTTTCTTAATTACAGTTTACCCTTTAACCAGTAAACTGATGCACCAAGAATAGCTCACCTGTTCCTCCTGGACCTCCGCTGAGTAAATCGATGTCCCAGAGCTCATCATGAGGTGAGTTCTTGTCTTTCTTCTTCTTCTTCTTGGACGGATCATCTGGAGGCTTCAGCAGGGACAGTTCCTCTGACCTCCTGATGTCTGAGATGGGAGAGAAGAAGAAATAATGTGAGCGATCAGGAAGAATATGGAACAAGGTGAGTCTTCTGTCTGACATACATAAAATTACATTACAGAAACAGTGAAGGAGAGAGTGTGGCTGAACAGGTCAGGAAGAGATAAAACTCACTGAGCGTTCGACAGATTTCTGCCACCGCCTTGAAGACCACGCTGGAGAAGCTGACGGTCATTTTAATGGTTTTCATGTTGGGAAGCTGCAGCAGCAGAGGTTTGTGCTGAGGTGTGTAGCGCAGGTCGGCATCAGACTACGGAGCAGAAATAAGTGAAATGAACTTCAGGTGCAAAATCAACACATACAGTATTGTGCAAACACTAAGTTGGGTTAAAGAAACTCCCCATGCCACTTTATTTGTGCACCATGTAGGAATGGATTTGATATTTGTGGAATGTATGGTGTGCTGCCACGGCAATAAAGGAAATACAGATCAGTATCATGCTGTAATGTGAAAAGTTTTTGTTACACCAGATGATCCATTGTGCTCAGTAACAGCAGAATCTCATCATGGCTCAACCTATACATGAAGGAGAACTTGATCAAATCATGTAAATGATCTTTTCCTCAATTTATCTATTGTCTGCATGCAGTTTTCTCATTCAAACATGAATTTCACATTATGTTTCTTGTTGTGGCACAAGTTTGTGTGTTCTAATAACATGAAAAACATCTTGTTATGATGTGAAATTAACTTGTATAATGTGACAGTATCTTGTTATTATGTAAAACTATTCTGTTATAATGTGAAAATGTTTTTCTGTAATGCTAAAGTATCCTGTTAAAATGTGAAAATATGTTGCCATAGCATGACATCTTTCATTAGAACATAAAACTATCTTGTTATACTGAAAATAATCTTGTTATTACATGAAAATACATTGATGTAATAATATCTTGTTCTAACATAAAATATCTTGCTATAGTGTAACAAGATCTCATAAAATGATTTTGTTATAATGTGTAAACCTCTTAAAACAATGTTAAAATATATTGTTAAAACAAGAATATAGCAGTAAAATGTGTTATTATGTTACTACATGATAATATTCGTTAGAACACGAAAATATATTGTCATACCATGAATATACCTTTTATAATGGTAAATTATGCTGTTGTTTTGTTATTCTGTGAAACTATCTTGTTAAAACAAAACAATTTACTGGTCACATTTTAACTGATCTGTTTTTCTTTTTCAGGTGCGGCACCAATACACTTCTGTAGTATGTAAACAAAGGTAATATGTAGCATAAAAGGGTGTTTGCAAATGCAATGTAGGTTAAGGGTTCTTTAAAAGCCAGTGTAATGAGCACTGGAGCCATTTACTATTTTTTCTTGATTTTTAAGCATGAATTTGTTGTTACAGTCTCTTTGTACTTTAGGCTTAAAACAATGCTGGCCTGTATAACAGGTGCTATATGAATAATGGGCCTAACAGATTGTTCTGGCTGCACAGAACAGGTTAATAAAAACAAGATATCAGTCTGTTAATGGGAGGATTTTATTCAGCAGTTCCCAGGTGTGACTGTATGAAAACATCTCCACACCCTAAAGAGCTGTGAGCACAAACAGAGTCTATTTATTACGCTTTGACTGGGGAAAACATTCCCATGGGAATTCAAATAGTTTTCAAACTTTTGAGAAGTATACATATCTTGGGAAGTTTCTGTTGCTGTTTTTTTAATCATATTACCTGAATTCCATACTTGTCCAGGGTCCAGTGGGTCTTGAGCAGCCAACATTTCCTCTGTTCCCACCACAGAGCGTGATCAGACCAGTCCTGAGGAGCCTCTGCAGGAACATTATTACTATCAGATCTCCATTTTTAACACATCAAGTTGTTGCATGTCGAGCTTCACGGGGTCCTGAGGTGAAATTCAGGCCTCATGGCTCTAATATATTTCAACAACAACAACTACATCTGCTGCCAACACTCCCAGTACCCACTGGTGTGTAGGTGGTGTGGTTTAATGAGTCTACCTGACATCACTGGGCTGAAATCCGTCTGTTGATGACAAACTGCTGAGTCATTTATTATGTCTCATGCTCTTTAAAGCCACCTTACCAAAGCTGCCTTCACATTAGCTGCATTAGCTTGTTCTTCTGTGTTTATTGGGGACTGTAAAGAGATATCACATCCTGGCTGAACTTCAGACCCCGAGGCTACACAAGCCGACGCATTGTGGCAAAACAATGGCGCTGCGGTGTAGAGAAATGCAGCGCAAACAAGGGTGTGGCTCAACTAACAGAAGTGTTGTGGCAGCAGGTGGAGGCTGAGGCGCTTTAAACTAAGTTGAATGGGTGGACGCTTTAAAGCAGGTACACGGATTAAGCTGAGGTTTAAATGCAAGCAATTAAATGAGGGAAGAGTAATTCTTTCCAGTTGCACATATACAGTTGCAAACAAAAGCTTACATACACTTGAGACCGTGGATATCATGGCAGTCTTGAGTTTCCAGTGACTCCTATAAGTCTTAGTTTTCTATGATGGAATCACTGCAACACGTGCCTTTGTCATAAAAACTAATCATGCATTTTGGTTCTGTCATAGATTTATTAGGGATATTCAGGAAATACGACAAAATTTGTTGGGTCAAAAATATACATATAGCAATTCTGATAGCTGCTGAAATGTCCCTTGTCTATTTCACCTCAGTTATTTACTTTTACTGGTCGTCCACAAGCTTCTGGTTGTATCTTTGACCCTCCTCTTGACAAAACTGGTGCAGTTTAAACAATTTGTTGGCTTTCTGACACAAACTTGTTTCTTCGCCACAGTTCAGAGGTTCTTGATGGGGTTTAAGTCAGGACTTTGGGAAGACCAGTCTAAAAAAAAAACCTTAATTCTAGCCCGATTTAACCATTTCGTTACCACTCTTGATGTGTATTTGGGGTCATTCTCTTGTTGGAACACCCAACTGCGTCCAAGAACCAACCCTCTGGCTGATGATTCTAGGTTTTCCTAAAGAATGTGGAGGTAATCCTCCTTCTTCATTGTTCTATTTACTTTAACAGCACTGGAGCATAATGATGCCACCACCATGCTTGATGGTAGGTTTGGTGTTCTTGGGGTTGAAGGCGTCACCTCTTCTTATCCAAACATATTTCTGGCCATTGTGGTTAAATAGCTAAATTTATGTTTCATCTGACCACAGAACTTTTCACCAGAAGGCCCTTTCTTTGTCCATGTGATCAGTAACAAACTTCAGCAGAGCTTTAAGGTGCTGCTTCAAGAGGAAAAACGTCCTTCTTGCATGCCATCCTCTCCGCTCATGTTGATGTAAAAAACTGTGGACATCGACAACTGTGTTCCAGCAGCTTCCGATTCACTGCAAACATTGTTTTTGGAGATTCTTGGTTGACTCTTGACCATCCTCACTAACTGTCTCTCAGCAGCAGGTGATAGCTTCTGTTTACTTCCTGACTGTGGCAATAATACAACTGCACAATGCACTTTATACTTACAGTTGTTTGCACAGAGAATTTTGGGATCTGTAGCTGCTTTGAAGTGGCTCCAAGTGACTTTCTTGATGTTCAAGTCAATGATTTGCTTCCTCAGATCTTTGTTGAGCCCCTCAGACTTTCCCATTGTAGCTTTTCAGTCTAACGAGCGTATTAAATGGGCCCAATTTAAATTGGCTAAGAGAAGTCAGCAGCTGTAGTCGATTGTTATCAATCACGAAAAGTTGAGACCATGCTACTCAGGAAATGTGATTAACTTAACTTTCTACATCACCAAAACTGTTAAGTTGCTGTCACGTGTGTTTCAATCATTTCACAGAAGAAAATTAAGAGTTACAGAAGTCAGTGGAAACACAAGACTGCCATAATACACATGGTCTTTACAAGTGTATATAAGGTTGTGTTCACAGCTGTATATGCAACATCTTTCCACGCATTTGTGTCACTTACTGATTTTCTCCACCAATTTTAGCATGAGGCCTCCGATGTGCAAGTCTCCCTTCACCCTCAGCTTAAATTTCATGGACTCATCCCCCACTTTCTGATCGATCTGCACCGACAGCTCCCACGACGTCTCTCCATATTCTGCAGCTGTGATCATATCCCCGTTCCTAAAAACACAGAGGTGCGATTACAAACAGGATGCTCGTAGGTTCAGATATCACCAGCACAGAGAAACAACTGCCACCTCTAATTAAACACACAACTCGGGGGGGAGGGAATTCCACTAAAAATATTCATTTCTCAAGCTCTTTTCTTTGGAACATTAGGAAACATCTGGCGTGAAAACATGAGTCAGTGGATTCAGTGTTTTTCAACATCCTGATTAACTTGGCCGGCAGTTGGCAAACACTCATCTCCTTCTGTTTTACACATTTTCATCTCTGCTGCAGAGTACCGCAGCCCCTGAAGTGGAGCTCCTCTCAGCCGATACATTTATAAATAAGACATCAACGAACACACAAGACAGGCGGCGGGAAAAAAAAAAAGAGATGAGGCTGCAGAACGCTCAGCTCTGCTTCTAACAGATCTGAAGGATGATTGGTTGAGTTTTAATGGGACCGAATGAATGGATGAAAGACTGGAGGCATGTAAGGAAGAGGAGGAGGAGGAGGAGCAGGGAGGGTACAGCTGTGGAATGTGTGACGAGCAGGGACACGAATCTGGTGCAGGAGAGCCACAAAAAAACAAGCAGCTCCATACAATGCACCAATCTGCCTTCATTTCTCAAACGTGTTGAATGAAGTCAGGCAGCAAACTGGTCTACGCCGAAGCAATCATACCTGTTTCACTCATCCCGAGAGGATAAAGCAGTGGAAGTGTATACAGCGTGAAAACTTGTAGCTGGGAGGCGAGGTTTAATGAACACTGATTTCTTTTCTGTTGCTGCTCCCTCTCTGTACTGTGAGCAGCTGTAGGGTACAGTTAAAAGTTTGCAAGGCTGCTGTGGGAAAGGCTTGTTGAGATGTGTTTGAGCACGATTAATTGACTCCGATAATATTACACGAGCTGCAAAAACACCAGAAAGTGATGGAGGGAGCAGTGGTGTAATGGTCTAATGGCAGAAGATACACGCATTACATTGAATAAATACATTAAAGCCATTCATGGGTTGGCACTTGGATACCTTCTCTGCCTGAACTCCACCTCCAGGCCAGGTCTTAAACACAGAGAACAACTTATCTTTTCTGCTCCACGATTAACATTAGTGGGTAAGAAAGCTCCAGAGCTTTGGAATGTTCTTTTTCATTCAATGTTCCTCCTCCACTGACATTTTAGGAACAATCTTAAAACATCTATGCTTTTACTGGCTTTTGGTTGCCATTAGCAGTCTCAATATTTTAATATTTTAAATTTATTTCATCTTAGAATTTGATCTTAGTAGGTTACCCAGTTTTGCCCTGTGTTTTAATATATATTTTAAATTAATTTATTGTATTTTACAACTTAATTTTACAGGTTTGAACCCTGTTTTCTGTCTTGCTTTTGAGTTTTTTTATTATTTTGTTTTACAGCTCAATTCTGCAAGTTGTTTTCCTGTTTTCTGTCGTCTTCTTCCAGTATTTCTATTTCTATTTTATTTTACAGATTGATTTTATAAGGTTTTACCAGTTCTGTCTTGCCTTTTGGTATTTTAAATTTATTTTGTTTTACAGATTGATTTTTTCTGTCTTGCCTTTTTTTTTTGCAAGAACTTGCAAATTGCCTGTTTTATAACAAGCACAGCACTTTGGTCAACTCTAGATGTCTTAAAACTTGCTATACATAAATGACTTGATTTGAAATTCCAAAATATTGTTTCATACAAAACATGCAATAATTCAAGGAGCTTACAGAGATTTTAATTCCTCAAAAAACCCAATAAACTTCCTCTTTACAACACAACTGCAGCCTCCTATAAAGACAATGTCCAGAAACACCATGCATTACTTGTTATTGTTAAAATCATTCATACTTAGGGAAAAAATAATGAGAAAACTGTATGTAGAGTAATAAACAGCACATAGTGTAGGAATAATATAGGAATAAAGTTCCACACATTAACCATTAACTTTCTTCGGTGTAGGCCCAGGACAGACTGAGCTCAACTGGACAAATCACGATCGTATAATGTGATTTTTTTCTCGCCTGGTCTTATAAATCCTGGTTTTAATCAGACTCAGCTGTTAAAACTAACCGTGGAAGTGAGGAATGTGGAAGCAGTCTTACCTGGATTCACAGTTTTGCCCGGTGAGCTGTTCCTGGATATTTTCTCGTGGAGTGAACCGAAGCAGGAGTGAAGCTCCTCCAGGAGGAAAACACGCCCCGTCCACAGTGCAGGTAGACGGGAGGAGGAACAGGAGGAGTCGGCTGGAAGCGGAGTAACGGTGTCGAGCAGGTGAGTCTGTCCACATCTCAGACACAGCTAGTGAGTTACAAACAGCTAGCTAAGTGACAGAACTTGTCTGTAGCCGTTAGCCTCATAAGTAGCCCCAAATTAGCATACTTGGCCTTAATGCTAACAGGCTACCGATTTTAATGTCAGCAGAACTCTTCTTATGCTAAAGAATGCGACTTTTTAAAAACTGACTAATAAGTTGGAACTAGTTAAATAAGGTTAGCAAGTGGCTAGTTAAATTACAGAACTTGTCCGTAGTCGTTAGCATCATAAATAGCTCCAAAATTAGCATACTCAAGTAAATGCTAATGTTATTTTATGGCTTATTTCATTGTCAACATAACACTTTCTTTGCTAAAGCAGGCGGAGTGAACAGCAGCTCAGCACTGCATAAACAATTTCTTATGATGTGGTGTAATTTATTTGTTCAAAATTTCCCTGGCTGATAAGTTGCAACTGGTTAAATAAAGTTAGACACATGACCAGGTAACAGAGCACCACTGTAACTATTAGCTTCGCGAGTAGCCCTAAAATTAGCATACTCAATGTAAATGCTAATAGGCTACTCATTTTATCGTCAAAGCATAAGTTAGCCTATACAGCAGCTTATTTCTAAGGCGTGCAATTTATTTAATCAAATTTTCCTAGGCTAGTGAGGTACAACTAGTTAAATAAAATTATGAAAATGACTAGTTATTACAGAGCTTGACTGTAGCCGTTTGCCTCATGTGTAGCCCCAAAATTAGCATACTTGACCTCAATGCTAAGTAACAGGCTAATCGCTTTATCATCATAAATGCTAACAGTATTTTATTGCTTATTTCATTGTCAACATAGCACATCCTTAGCTAAAGCAGGTGAAGTGAACAGCTGCTCAGCAAAAGCAGTTGATGTGATGTAATTTATTTGATCAGAATTTACCTTTCTGGTAATTTACAACTAGTTAAATGGAGTTATGCAAATGTTAGTCTAAGTTACAGTGCTTGTCTGTGGCTTTTGGCCCCATGATTAGACCAAAAAATAGCATATCCAACCTTAATGCTGTCAACTAGGCTACTCATTTTTAGCGTCAATTTCTTGTCTTTCGAGTCTTTCTGAAATACAGCAAAATCTGTTGGGTCCAACTTTTACATGAAGAAATTTGGTTAAATGTCCTTTGGCCAGTTTCACCTCAACTGGGTGCTTTTGGTAGATGTCCACAAGCTTCTGGTTCTATCTTTAACAACTTCTCTTCACAGAGTTGGTGCAGTTCATCTAAGTTTGTTTGCTTTCTGACACAGACTTGTTTCTTTAGCACAGTCCACAGATTCTTAGTAGGATTTAAGTCAGGATTTAATCTTAAATCTTAATTCTAGCCTGATTAAGCCATTTCTTTACCACTTTTGACATGTCTTTAGGGTCATTGTCTTGTTGGAACACCCAGCTGTGTCCAAGAACTAATATTCTAGAAGATTATTTTATCATTATTCCATTTACTTTGTGTAAAGCACCAGTTCCACTGGCAGCAAAACAGCCCAGAGGATAATAGTGCCAGCACCATACTTGATGGTAAGTTTGGTGTTCTTGGGTTTAAAGGCCTCATCTTCTCTTCTCCAAACATATTTCTGGTCATTGTGGCCAGATAGCTCAATTTTTGTTTCACATGACCACAGAAAATTTCCTCCTGTTGGCCTTTTTTGTCCATGTGTTCAACAGCAAACTTCAGTCAAGCCTGAAGGTGTGCTTCTAGAGGAAGAACTTCGTCTTGCATGGCAGCCTTTCATTCCATGCTGATGTAAAACATGCTTGACTGTGGACACTGAAACCTGTTTCCTGCAGCTTCTAATTCATTGTAGACCTGCTTTTTGGTGATTCTTGCTTGACTATTGAGCATCCTGACCAGTTGTCTCTCAGCAGCAGGTGGTAGTTTTTTCCCCATCATGGCAGTGACCCAGTTGTACCATGCACTTTATAGTTAGAAACAATTGTTTGCACAGAACATTTTGGGATCTGTAGCTGATTTGAAATGACTCAAAGTACCTTACCTGACTTATTCAAGTCAATGATTTGCTTTTTCCGATCTGTACTCCACTCCTCAGACTTTCCCACTGTAGTGTTTGTGTTGAGTGTAATGAGTGTATCAAATGTGCCCTATTTAAATTGGTTCAGAGGGATCAGCAGGTGTAGTTAAGTGTAATCACTCAGGAGAAGTTAAGTGGCCATACCACTAAGAAACTTGATTAACACAAGTTTCTACATCACCAAAACTGATAATTTAAGTTGCTGTATATATATTTTCGACCTAGCAGATTTTGTTGTATTTCAATAAGTGCCTGACAACATGACTGTGTCCCCGAAAATTTTTGCAAACCTCATCCTTCAGGAAGACTGGGACACCATCAGCAGCCTCATTAACTCTATGCACTGCAGATGGTGGACACACTCGTTAGTGACTTGTGATTTCTGGTCCATTACTCCACTCCCAATCTGTGCATTATCATCTCCAATACACTTTGTTGTTTCATGGCATCCATTCTGTTGTAGAGATGTTGTGTGCTGGAACAACAAATACTCATTCCCCTGTGTTTAAAAGAATGGATCTGATTTGATGAAATATTACTTGCTGTGTTTATATGTTATATATTGTATTATATATTTTTGTTCACTGTAATTACAATTTACATGTAAAACACTTATGACAAATGTGTCCTAGTTCTTCTTAGGACATCCATCGAGTTGAGACATCACACTGAGTCCTATGTTTCTTGTTTCCAGAGTTCTCCAAAGTAGGTGTCCCCTCCACAGTCTGTATAAGAGCCTCAAATAAAACCACTGCATAAGCTATATCATACACACTTCAACCAGAAACTCACTGATTCTTTATTTAAATATAAAAACAGGTGTATTTAATGCTACTTTCAACTACTATACCTATTGTGGTAACAGCAACATAACAGCTCAAGCAGGTGATGTGAACAGCAGCTCAGTGCAATAAATTAAGTTTATGAAGGTAATTTTATTAGACCATTTACTGAATGAATACAGAATGCTAGAGAGCCTTTCTGCATTATCTGCTATTATATTTTGAATTATCACCTGGTGTTTTCCTCAAGCAGAAAAGTAACAAATTTGTGCATAAATAAATGTAGAAAATTAAGTATTTGACGCTCAGAATTGCCTGAGGAAGAACAACCAGTCCCTTGCCTAATGTTATTGCCCCCTCCTGTGGCTAGCTATTGTTTAATGCACTGATAGAAGACTGCACTCACTTTTGAATGCAGCGTTAATCTATTGTCACAGTTAAAGTTATGTTGGCTATGTACAATTACTGAAGTGCTATTCTGTCACGTACAAATTTGAGGTACTTTACTTGTGTCTTTAATTTAGTTGTGTACTTTTAATTCACCACATTTGTCTGACAGCTTTAGTTGCTTTTGGAATTATGTTTTTGTAGAAAAAAAACAAATGTAGAACTTATAAAATATATATTTTTGCTATGAATTATCCCACCCTACTATTTATATTTTCAGTACAGCTGAAGTGGTCAGTTACATGATGCACATGATGGTATTTCTTACTATTTTCAGAATTTTTCAAATCAAGCAATCAATTGATTAATGGAAAAAACAATCAGAATATGAATCCACAATTATTTGTCCCTGTCTTCACGAAATAGCTTGTAATGAGCGCCACCTCAGTACACAACTATACTACAGCATTAACTTCCTCCTTTTACATCAATGCATGGGTAAAACTAACCTAATGATACAATATACATAATACAACAGTAATCGAACATTTTTTCTGTACATTTTCATGATAATACTTGCAACTTTTACTTAAGTAATATTTTCAGTGCAGGATTTTTACTTGTAGCACGTTGCTTTTAATTTGTGACATTAGTATTTTTACTTAAGTAATGGATGTTAGTAATTCCTGCACCATCAGTCTGTATAATGGTCTCCGTGGTGCAGTAGCTTTCTACAGTTCAAAATACATACGGATGATATTTTCTTATACTGCAGTATACTGTGTTTCTGTAATACCCCCTTAAGAACTTCACAAACTAAATTATACATACAGCAAATAACAACCCTACAACAAGACAAAGTTGCTCTGTAAACACAAAGTTGCAAAAAGTTTTCAACTGCTGTTGACCTGTTTAAAGAGACTATAAGTACAAAAATACAGAAGGGGATTGAGTTCACCTACTTTCCAAGGCGGTATAGTTAATGTGAAGATATGAGATCAATGTTGTGGCTCCCGTTTAAGTGGATTTAAAGAGACCAACCCAGAACATGATGGATTATGATTTACCTCCAAAGATTCAACCCACCATCCCACATTCTGCTCAATGAGTAAACCAAGATGAATCACTGGAGGTTGTTTTTTCCACATAATAATATTGCCAGTTTATGAAACTACAACAACACATCAGTAACACTGATGGCGGACTTTTTTTTAATCATTTGTACAGATGGTGTTTTACTGACAGCCAGCCAGGCATGCTGGTCAATGTTGCAGCTCTTTTTAATATGTAGGTGTGTTTCTTTGTTGATGTGGTGGACTGCTCTTTTGTTACAGTCATCCCTGCATGAGGTGAGCCCGTGTGTGAAGCCTGCCACCCACATGTGTGAAGCCTGCCACCCCCTGGTTTCTGCTGGTAAGACCTTACAGTATTTATTTATTTATTTTTTGCCTTTGCTGATACTTGACTGAAATGCATACGACTTCTAGGTAGCAAAATGGAAATAATAAATGAGGTCACTTTTGCAAACTGGACAGTTTTACAGTGCAGTCTGAACTTGAAGATCCAGTTATATTTTAAGTTAAACATTTCTATTTTGAATAGAAGAGACTAATTCCTGCACACAATGACCACTAAGTCTATGTGCAAGCTTCACTCTTAAGCTTTTGTCAGGTCTCCAATGGTTAAATGTAAGAAAGGTGTCCTCTTTCAGGTTATTTCATTTTTTTCATGCACCTTTTCACAAAGTATTTATCATACCATGCTCAATTTAAATTCTAAAGCCTGACAGTTGGACAGTTTTGTCAGTTAATACTTTAGCATAATATTCTGATAATAAGGTGAAATCAAACTGAAGCAAATATTGGCTTGTCACAAATATATCAGTATTGACATATGTTCTTTTTTGCAAAGAAGATAATGTAGAAGAAGATGCTTGACTTGACTTAATGCTTAATAAACAGTGATGCCAAAGTTTTTTATTTTTAATATAACTCTAATGTAACCCTGTTACTGACAATGGTTACATCACTCATGCTTATCGAGGCTCAGAACACGACAGGACCATGATCAGTCCATGTATAATACAGGCAGTGAGTCTACATTACTTTATTTGACAGAAGTCTATGCCTTTTCTTTTTTATTTCTGACCTTTTGAAAAGCACACGTGGATTTTGCTTGAGATGTTGAAAGGCCAGATAACAAAAACTTATTTTCTTCTCGCTTGTTGTGTGATTTTGGTGCTGGTGATTTTTCTTTGGCGTCAGCTCAAACCTCTTTGGGAGTTGAGAAAAAATCCTCTATGCAGGACAAACCTTGCTATAAAGAATCAGCCAGTTTATCCATTTGAGAATTCTGGACTTCCTAAAATCAGCATTGGCATTAACAGGCTCTAATAGCAATTTGTACAAAGAGAAACAGAGAGGAGAAAGAGAAAAAGACATGGAATTTACTTTTAATATTTGTGGTGTTACAGTTTCTTAGTCAAGCAGTTGTAAAAATCTGATATGTGAGTCCTGGTAGACATTTATAGTTGATAAGTAATTTTTATTTAGTTTAAGGACAGATAACCCATTAATACGTAGTCACACTGTAACTAGAAATCTTAAATCATATCTCTTCACATGTATACTTTGGTTAAGTATTAAAAAAATCCTTTGCAGGGTGAGTTTAATGAAGGATTTTATCTAGTTTTCTGTCGGTGAACTGTGAATGACAGCATTACTGTACATAATGCTCTGAAAACTCTTTCTACCACATAGTGGCGCCGTTAGTCCATAGCAGAGTTGGAGGAGAAAAGGCTCCAGAGCTTGTGAACCAGTAGGAAAATGGTTTATTTCTTATTGAAAATGGGGCAATGTTGGCACTTACTCAGTAGTTCTTTATTGCATGTATTCCTAGTAAGGGTGTTGTAATGGACAAATTTACATCTGTGCCAACATTTGATTTAAAACATCCTAGTTATCATATGATATTTTTACTTTGGAGAAAGAAAGCAAGCGCTGATGAATTCCACTGTAGCACGAAGAGGCAGTTTAATTAGCCACAAATTAAAAAGTTTTAGTTACTGTGAATTAGAAATCATATCTGTAGCTGCTCTATCTTTCTAGGTTATGATTAGCAATCCATGCAGGCCACCACAGGGGACGCCTGGTATGGTGTCATCTTTTTTAACAGAATGATATCATACTGTTTTAATTAAGTGACAAACTTGTCTCTGTGTTTGTCCCATCCAGGGAGGACTGGTGTCAGAGGCAGCTGCAGAAAAAAAACAACCCTAGAATTGGTAAGCATTCAAGGACACCTCAGCATAGCGGCCGCTTGCCAACACGCAGACTTAAACCTGGGCACTCGAGTTGAAGGACACTTTCTCTGACCATTTGACCATGTTGACCACACCCTACAGTTTAGGTGTAGCAAACATGCCTGCGAGTCTGTCTGCTGCAGCTGAGGGTTTGGTGTTGGCACATGAGGTCGTCTTGAGTCCTTGTGTAAGAGAGGAAATGTAAATTCCATGACAAAAACAAACAAATAAACCCTGAGCCTCATAAACTGTGTCACTCGTGTAAGGACACATGGAAAATAACATAATTTGGACCTGTCAGGCTCGGACACCATGTCATCATGACACCTGTGGTTCTACTGGCAACTTGCTACAACAGTCCCAGTTAAAGGAAAGGACAAATATTAACTTTACTACAGCGCCTGGGAGAATGATAAAATGCAGTCTTTAGAGTGATGAAGAGAGAGAAGGAAAACTTTTGGACTGTGGTTTTAGACACAATAAATTACATCTACTGCCTGAAGCTGGTCTGAACCTACTTGGAAGCGGGTGGGAAACAACATCTGTAGAAGCCTTCGTCGGCGCTCTGTATTTATGGAAAGAGAAACCTCCCGGTGACCTGGGAACACGCTTACCCAATTAGCAGCCTCGCCGACGGATCAAATGGAAGTGAAAACATTCACTGCCGTGACGGAGACGCATCACAATGCTCCATTCATGCTGCCGAGCCCTATGCTTTGGGGGTGAGGTGGGGTGGAGGGGTAGCTCTTTTAGGCATGTAGTGGGGAGGTGGGATAGGTGAGAGGGAGTAAGGCGTGCAATGAGAAACTAACTTACCTCACTGGCTTCTTTGACACGTCAGTAGAGGCCTAATACGGATTCAGGAGTGTTCAAAGGTGTTGTTTTCATAAGGTTGCTGACCACTGCTCACCTTTCTACGTCTCCTTCACCTCATCCCCTGCAATACAACACAACCAGGGGTTTTATCCTGTGGGACTTGGGGCTAAAGAGGTCAGGAGAGTGAGGAACAGCACTAGAAGTGAATTGACAACACAGGTCTCGAGGGAGCAAAGGCTATACTACCTTGCGGCCTGCAAAGTGTTACAGGTTGGATTCATTGTCTTTCTTTGAATCTGTTAAAGTCATCTCAGGTCTGGTTCTTACTGTTTTTTTTCATGTGAGTTGATTTATTTGTAAGCCGCAGACCTCCGCAGTTAGCACGAAAATGAAAAACACAGGTTTCTTGCTTTGGAAATACCGGCATAATTTGAAATTCAGCCATAATGAGAGTCCAGACAGCCCAGGTGTGATGACAACAGAGGATAACATTAAAACCACCTGCCTAATTTTGTGTAGATCCCCCTCTTGCAACCAAAACAGCTCTGACTCACTGAGCATAGACATGAGACCTCTGGGGAAGTCCTGCTGTGTTTATCACTGGGAGGTTGGCAGCGGAGCCTTTGGGTCCTGTGGATTGTTTGGTGAGGCCTCCATGGATCATGCTTGTCCCACGGATGTTTGATTGGGTTATGATCTACATCATCTGGAAGCTGGGTCAATGCCTTGGGCTCGTAATCGTGTACCTCAAGCAGTTTCCAAGCAGTTTTTGGTCTGCAACAATAGGTTTTTTTTACCACTGCTGAAAGTTGCAAGCTGTTTTAAGGTGGCCTGAACCTTTACACATGTTCCGATTGCAAGGACCGACCCTGTAGAACTTCTTTCAGGGTCGTTTTTGCAGGAGAAGAAAGTACAGACTTAAGGGTCGGTACTTTTGCGGGTCCCTAATAGGATAGGTTAAACTCTGAGAAGACGACACCTACATTCATCGATGTCCTCGTCCGTTAGCAGTCTTTTCTCTAAATTTGCCGCCAACAACGTAAAATTTGCCATATATCCTTACACAAAAGACCTCCATTGTTCTAGTTTTATTTCCCAGATACTCATAGAACTGTAGTTAGTCCAGTAACTATTTGTTATTGTTTTAGCGCCCTCAGAACACTGCATTGTAACAAGAATGTCAATGCTACTCACTTCTTTGTGACTGGTTTTAATGTTATGGCTGATATGTGTATGACTGATACATGAGCAGACTAAATACAGACTATGTGTTGATAAAATTGTCTTTATTTCCCTGACTATTGCTGGCCTCACCTCAGATAGACTGGGGGATTCCTGCACTGCAGTGAAGCCTCTGTATAAAGGCTCTTTTATTTCTAAAATTAATTGTTTATGAGCCAAAGGTGCTTCAGTAAATGCTGTCTTGTGTCCTTGCTCGTGGACTATTGAACCTTATAAAAGTGAAAAAATGCTAACAGGTGAAGGTCAATGCCATAAAAACTCTAAATACTACAAAAAGAGGTTTTGAAAACTGAAAGTGACATTAAAACATACAAGTTCATGCGTTCTCAGTTACATTTTCCATGCCATAAGGCCAAGACTGATACGCCTTTTTTCTGTTCACCTCTTCTCGCATGGAAACATCTGATAGAAATAAAACTTTTCATGGTGTCAAGTCAGATAGCCATAAATACAGGTTGTCAGTGCAGTGTGACCCTCACATCGAGAAGAGAGGCTGTTCTGAACTGTGGTTTGGAAAAGGATATCATATGTTTAAATATTGCGCTTCTTTCTGAAAAGTGGCTACTGTAAAACAACTTCCATCACAGAGTATCGCTTTACCTGTCACTGGCAGTATTTCATCCCTTTGCTGCCCAGAAGCATAAAAGATATAAACGAACACAGGCAGACAGATAGATGGTGATCATTCACCTCAGACAGATACTCGGCTTGTCCAAAATTGAAAGGACAGACAGATAGATGACATTTTTCAGATATTAATCCTGATGAGTTCACTGTCCTTTGCTTGTGAAAACTGGCTGTGTCAGTTTCAACAGGTGTGCATGAAGTTTGAAGCAGCTGACAGTTCTGCTCTCATGCGAATATCAAGTATGTTGAATAAAGCCATATGCAATGCTGTGACTTTTATTAGGTTTGTCAGGGTGCACAGACACACAGTGGGAATGCTGCCCATATTTTGTGAAAGATAAAATAACACCTTTTCTTGCAGGTCCTGCATGCAGAAGATTGTCGGCGATCCGGCCACATGTGCACGGAAGCCGTCCAGCCACGTCCGGTGCCGCGAGGCCGCATGGAAGAAACAACCGTTGACACTGGCCTTGAAGTTGCCATGACTGATCTCACAGGTACAGCGTAAGAGGAAGCGGGCGTTGTGTTCCTTTCCTCACCACATCAATTTGCCAACTGGTTTGTGAATGGGTGCCATTTTGAAACATGCAAATATGGGTAGCCTCTGCCTGTATCAGCTGATGCAGGTCAGTGTTGTTTTTGGCCCGGCCTTAAAGGCCCAAGGGGAGAAAGACGTACTGAGAGTTAGAAAAGGTCGCATAAACTCTAGCGGGATTACTTTACCAACACTTTCCATGGCTGAGATCCCGTGAATGGATCCATTGTGGGGTGGGTCTCTGCTCGCGGAAAGCAAACCCTGTCAGGATCCAGTTCATTAGCACCTAGTTTACTGTTTGAAGTTAGTTATTTATCCGGTGTCTAAAGGGGAACCCCGTTCAGACATATGCAAGTGTGTGTGCGGTTATGTGCGTGCGCGTTGGTGCATACATGTGTATTCATGCGCAGGCATGTAGTATGTACTTGTACAAGACTCATAGGATCTACAGGGGGTTTCCAGAGCAAATGGCTCAAGAGCAAATAAAACTTTCCATGGTGCAATAAAATGTATGGAGGACTGAACAGGAGGTACATTGGTGCAGCTCTGAAGGTGGGAAACAACCCTGAGCATTTGTTGAAAAAATATATACATAAGAGCTCGATGTATTTATGCTCTGACAGTCACTGACCTTGACTCTGTAAATATAAGACTGATATCACAAGGATGACAAGTTAGACATGTTAAACAAGGAGCATTCATATCACAGGAGGCCCATTTCTAACAAAGTGAACATCAAGGTCGTATTACATCATTTTGTATATTTAATATGAAAATGAATCGGTGTTTGTAAACAGTTCTGGAAACACTGTTTACTTGTGGATTATAGCAGCAGCAGAAGGCTGAGTTATTCTACTGTATTTCTAACCATCATGTGAGAGTGCCTGTGTGTGTTTTCGCTTCTCTTTTCTTTTGTGATCTGTTTGTTCTTTGGAAGGCGTCCCTGTGCCTCTGGTCAGACAAAAGTGCCGCGTTGAGCAAAACCTCCACTCCACTTTTATGGTCTGTGTGGGCCGTCCTATTTGTACATGCTTAGAGCAAATTAGACCAGCAGCTGCGCATGGCTGTCCTATTCCATGTTGGCTTTCATGATAAAAATATGCTACGGTAAACCTCGCAGCTTGGTTCCAGAAATATGCGGCCCGTTTCTTCTGGCACTGACACCTCTCCATATTTACAATCAGCACTTCCCCTTTTTCTGGCCTAAAAAGAGGCCGAGAAACAGAATGGAGGGTTGGGATAAATTGAGGGGAGTGGAGAGAGAGACGTAGGGGGGCAGAAAGAAAAAGAGGGACCACCTATGCAGATGTTTTCCACATGTAGAAGGAAAACAAGCTGCAGCAAGATAAGTATGAGGGGACGGAAGAAAGAAGGCTGCACCTGTTGTAGGGTGATGATCTGGCCACGGGTGACATCAGTCCTTAACATGTCATGCTGCTTGAGTCATTCACTAGGTACGAGCCGGTGAAGGCTCTGAGAATAATATGTCCCCAGGTCACCTTGAGTTCACTTTGAAGTTCAGAAATACGAATAGAAAAAAAATCTACTGTGTATTTTAGTGTATGATGATGAAAATGTAGGTAAGAAGCTACAAAAAAGCTTCACAAACTGCAGAAGAAATTCAATTATAATGTGCTAGCATGCTTTTTAATGTAACTAACCTTTGTAAATGCTTCCAAAGTAAAACAAAGAAAACATTTTGGATGCATTGGTTTATTCAGAGTCTTAATTTGAAAGCACAGATCCTCATGATTTACACACAGCACTGTAAATAATTTTAACAAACCAATACCAGAGCAACAGTAGAAGCAGCAACAGTACACCCTGTCTTAATAATATTAGTGTGCATGCAGCAAAACAGTATTTTCGTACCTTATTTACATCTATAGAGACTCATACTTGTGAAATTCCTATATGCTGCTCACTATATTCACTATGGAAATTGTGTGTACAGACTTTTAGGCTTCTTCAGTAAAAAAAATTGGGCGAATGTTAAGGTGTTGAAGGAAAATATTAAGACCTAAATACAAAAGCACAACTTTACTTTTGTGCTGACAAATATGCAGTTAAAGAAGAAATATCGGAGTTGGTATAGAGGCTTTTTGACAGCCTAGGGCATTGGTAGTTTTGGCCCGCCTTCTGCTTCCCTCTTCTGGTCCTAATCCTTGGCTTCTCCTGCCTCATTGAGGGACTGTCCTCACCTGCTTTTTAGTCTGTTTAAGCTGGTTTCCTCCCAAAATGTCTCTGTGTCTCCCATCTGGAAGGCCTCTCATCCACCCAACTTGGTTTAATTTGGTTTGATTGTGTTGAGTTTATCCTGCATTTAATTCACATACCATTTTAGGTTAGAATCCACTTATATTCTGTTTGGCTTATTTAGAGTTACTTATAATGAATAGTTACCTTAATTGAATTGTTACTATTAGGATCTTCCTTCTTTGCCTAGACGGATGTCTTTGGTGCTCATTGTTGCTCCTGTATGAATAACCCATCATCTGACTGCATGTCTTTTTTGACAAGTCAGCAATGATGTGGTTCTCAAACATTAAGATGTCCACACGTCTGTAGTTGAGCTTCACTAGTATATCGAGGTGTTTCAGGTAATCCTCCTCAGAAGCGGTGCACATGTTTTTCAAGGGCACCGTGCCGACATACCTGTGCATCTGTTTTTGTAGATCTTGCTGTGTTGTTTGACCAGATACTGAACAGTCTCATGCTAAGCTTAAGCTTTGCAGTTGCTGAATTTGTCCTCATGTTAGATTGACAATGGTTATTTAAAATTTTATCAAAAGTTTCATGAGGCGTCAGACCCTTGCTCAAACCTCCATATTTGCATTAACTATCCAAGACCTCAACTTTATGGAAATGAGAAGTGAACAACATAAAGCACTGTCTTTTAAAACGCAATGCAGGGCTACCAGAATGCACTGCAAGTCATTTCACATTGACAGTCAGTGGGAAGTGACGGATCCAGTAGATCTAGAGAGTTTTGTTCAAGTTTACCTACACCTGTAACAGCTCAGAATAAACCTGTTGAAGGTAAAACCAAATTGGCCAACTTCTTCCAAAAAGCAGCGGCTGTCTGCCTTGGTAGTTGTCTCTTGGTTAAAACAAATTTCATCATCCAATCTGGGGACTGTAACAGTGATGATAATACTATCTGACTTTTATTTGGGTAACTGCTTGCAGTAGATGTTGCTGTACTGGTAGACACAGTTATGCAAAAATCATGTAGTATTCCTGTCAGTATGTCATACAACAACTCAAACACTGGGTCTTGCAAATAGTAGTAACTGACCGTTTCAGTTGTAGTCCCATGATTAATTTATTGACTATTTTACAGATCAATCTCTTTACTTATTATTTTAAAGTTCTGAGTTTTGTCAGTGTTTTAGCAGCTACAAGCACAAAAGATACTTAAAAGCTCTGTCTACGAATGAACACACAACACCTCTGGTGTTTTTTCTGGTGGTGCATCTTCCAGAGTAGTGTGTATGTTTTTATCTTCAGGTGCTGGTGTTCCTGTAGTATGCTATCAAAAGTTTGCACAGCTTTCAAGCCACCTTTTTTCACGCTATTTAAAAAAAAAAAATTCTCATACTTTAGAAGCCTTGAGTTGGACACTGGTGCAACTACCGTTTTCTGAGTGCAGCTTAGCTATGTCTGGAGCCATGCACTAATTGCGCCGTGATATGGAAGAAAAACATTTGTTACGATGAAGTGAAGCAATTTAGAAGAAAAGAATAAATCATCACACATATTGCCATATGTAAATGACGTGAACTTGCCTGTTGTTTTATTGATGCGGATACAGGATGTTGTAACTGTTCCCTCCGTAGAACTGACAAAAGGCAGCCACATCCGCTGGAACCTTGTCTGATCTTTTAGTGCGCCAGATCTGTTTCTTTCCATCTCCTAGGCCCACTATGTAGCCCTGCATTGCCATGGATTCTGTTTGATAGAGCTTTGTCACATCAGTCTGCACCTTCTTCATCAGTCTGATTAGATATGTAATCTGTTCCCATGCCGATTGTGTCATCAACACACATCAGTCCCACATAAACTTTGTTACGCTGTTACTGTGTGGATCTTTCTTCTTTGTCATGACCTGAAATGATCCAGGCATCACAGCTTTACAGAAAATGCTTCAGTCCCTGCGTCACCTGAATGCGCCACATTGTGAACTGGTGTACTTTTTAAATATGTAAAATAAATATCACACCTGCCTGATTTCCATTGATCAGTCAAGCCCCTCTTTATGTCCTGAGACAGTTGGGAAAAGTGGTAGGTAAATATAATTTCTGACAGTGTGACAGGAATAAGGAATAGTCCCCGCTCGGAATTGAGTTCTTAGACTAATCATCCGTGATTATAGCCCTGCAAGCCAAAATACACTCCATGTGAAAGAGGTTGTTTTCATGTGCATGCTGCAGCAGAGCGACTGGCTGACAGTGTTACCTATTCTCCTGAGGGCTCTCACTCTCCTTCTGCCTCCATTCGACTGGCCTGCAGCAGGTCTCGTAGCCCATAGGGACTGTCCTGGGAGACCTGGACAACATTGGCAGCAGGCAGCTTAGCGGTGTCATTTCGCCGCGGTGAGCCGGACAAAAGCATCTCTTGTTGTCGCAAGCTGTTTGTGGTGCTGCTTTCCCAGCCCTGTGGAAAGGAAAGGACAGCCAGTGACCAATGCCAAACAAACCTGCTCCAGCTCACCTGTGCAGTGAATGTGGAACTGAGTGACCCAGATCTGGATGGAAACCATTGCAAATATTTCCCAGCAAGGTCTGTGGAAGAAACATTTAACAGGGCCTCTCAGCAGGGAATTTAACTAACTGTAAATTACTTTGACTCCCTCTAGTTTGTGTCATCTGTTCCTAAGAAGTAGTAAACAGTTGCTTTGCCATCAAGCTGTCCAGCACGTAGCTCAGTGCGGCACAAGGTTTGGACTGCAGTGTCATAAAACTTCAGTGCTTGTGTGTCCGTCTAACTGAAGAATTTATTGTACTACAGGGCAAGAATGAGACTGACAGTGTGATTAGATGCAGAACTGTTGCTGATGAGCAGTGAATCTGTTTATTGCCTTGTCTGTGCAGTGCCGGTGGTGAAGCAGACCTCTTTCGCCCAAACTACAGCTCAGTTTAGAAGCGTAAGCCATGCTGCAAATATTTGGCTTGGCCACAGAAATTGAATTACATTGGCACAGAAGGCCTCGAAATAAAAAACAGCAACCTTGGGAACAATTATGCAAAGTGAAACGCGGTTAAACCAAGTGCTACTGGTTTTCCATTCCATCCAAAATGGGGGAAAAAAAAGAAAAAGCTGTTTTAGTAGAGTTTATCCACCTTAATAAATATGTTGAAGCATTTACTCTTGTCAAGCAGCTGTAGCTATAGCTCATTTGAGTAGAGTTGCATAGCTTCTCTGTGTAACGCAAAGCCTTAAAAGTGAACTCATCTTCTGGGGAGTTTACTCATGTGAACCCAGAGCTGTGGTGACTTGATGGTCCATTTCAACCACAGATGAAACCTCATAACAGATAGCATTTAATAAATCTGTTTCCTGTTTCCTCAAAACATTTTCACAAAGACACAGTCAGTATGATTCGAAATAAACAGCAATCAACTCTGCTTCTGTGATGAAGTATGAAAACAAGATGATTTATGCATGAATTAAAGTATTATTTATTTTCTCCTTTTCAAGGTTACTGTCGAGCAGTAAACAGACGGCAGCTGTATAATAACTGATAGCTAATAATCCCAATCATGGTGCCATATTTTCAGTTGGCAGATAATGAAATCACTCATTATTGCTGTACATGATGTGACTGTGTAATGTGAAATTGTTACTATTGACTGTATAAAAAGATGGACAAATCCTCCATGACTTCACCCATATTTTACCCAAAGAGCAGTTTTGAAGCTCAGTATGGTGGTGTCACCATCTTGGCAGTGCCTGACTCTATGTAGCTCCTAACTAAATTCAAAAATGAGCAAAGAAGTAATATGTGACTATCCGATGACGGCACCATCCTGTCACTCAAAGTGCCTGCCTCCTTAATTATGCACAACTTCAAGGCTTCATACAATTTAAACATATGGAGTCTATAAAAATCCACACACTATGCAGTTGTCATGATTGGGGAGATTAGCTATAGAGACCAAAACTGTTTTTTGTACTAGGCTATAAACATGTGTATTCCTGCTGTAAAGTTGGACATTTTAACATGGAGGTCTATGGGGATTGACTCTCTTGGAGCCAGCCTCAACTGAACATTTGAGGAACTGCAGGTTTTTGGCATTACCACGTTTGCTTATTTTTTCAGCCCTTTAAAACATCTTTTTCTGCAACCTCTGGACAGAATGCACAAACTTAGGTCGGCTGCAATAAAACACGTGTATATATGGGTGATAAAATTTAAAACAAAAACAAACTTAAAGTATCTGAGTAAAGTACTGTCCCACCCTGTGCTGCTACAACAGCTTCAATGCTTCTTGACATTGCTTCTCCAAGTCTCGAGAGGGATTAACGAGATTTTTACAGGAGATTTTCCTTTATTTGATGTTTTCATTGTGGTGGTGAAGAGTACTCTCTAGCATGTTGGTCCAAAATCTCATATAGCTGTTCAGTTAAGTTTGTGATCTTGTGACTGCAAAGGCCGTAGCATATGATTTACATCACTTTTATCCTTATTAAAGTGGTCAGTGACCCCTCGTGTCGTTTGGATGGAGGCTTTGTCATCATAGAGGAGACCACTCCCAACAGGATAGAAATGTTTCATCATAGGATAAACATGATCAGTCAGAACAACTTTGTAGTGATTGATTTGGTGTGAGTCTTCACTCTGAGGGAACAAGTGGACTCAAATTATGCCAGGAAAATACTCCCACAGCATAATAGAGCCACCGGATCTCCTCAATGTAGAGGTCTGGGTTTCAAGTATTTCCTTTCATTTGTGTCAATACATGTTTGTGCGATCAAAAATCAAATCGTGACTAAGGTATCGTACTGATAATAGATTAAAAAATACTATAAACTTGAGTGCGTCATTGCAATATAATGCACATTTATGTTACAGTGTGATAAATTGTGATAACAGTCTTCTCTTGTCAGTCATTGAAGTCCCACCTGCAGAACACAGGAAACACAAACTCCATTGCTCTCACTGACACAAACACTAATGCGGCTAGCCAGCTACCTAGCTAACCATCATGCAGACCTTTAAGCCAGCTTTGTTTGCTCACAGCTGAGGCTCAAAAGAAAGGCAGGACCGGTGCAGAAAAGGGCCAGCTTTGACAATTTTCACACAAAGAGAGCACTGTTGGCTAACAGTGAGCGGCCTGTTTCTGGGAGGTTTGCACTGTTCCTGGGGCCCATTTCATGGAACAGTTAGCAAGGCCAAAGGCAACCCCGTGGACTGGAGTGATAGTTACGGCCTTCGGGGCCAAACCTGGGTCTGGCCCTCTTGCTCTCCCCTCTGTCCCCCACCCAGTTCCGAGGCTTTCACAAAGCTGACTGGGGACGCTGGGTGCTGCAGGTGTCCTCTCATAAAGGCCCACATCACACGGACTGGTGGACTGACTGACTGGGCTGGCATGTTTGGGTTATTTTTTTCTCCTCACCACAGGTGTTAGAAAAATCAAGACAATAAAGAGGTTCCTTATATTCATTCCTAACTACTTGAATTATTAGTTGTAATCTTGATTTTTGTATTTTCATATTGTCACTACGTGTGAAATACTACCTGAGTAGGCAATTCTTTATCAGCCAGTTTAATGATGTTGATGGATGTCGGTGATGCGTATTTAGGAAGAATGCGGTTGGCCTCGGTGGTCTTGAGTGTCAAGGAGAATGTGGTTGACTTATTCAGGTTAAAGCAAAACAGCCCAAGAAATTATTAATGGATAGATTAACATTAAAACATAACCCAGACCTCAGCTTGAGTGGCTGGCACTATCCATCACTCTGAGCTGCATGTGGCCAGATCGTTAATTCCTTTCTACCTCCCAACTACAGTGTTTGAGAGGATGCTTCCTCCAGCTGCAACTGCAATTGTGATGGCTATCAAAAGCAACACTCTCTGTGATTTAGCTGTAATGGGGATGGAGAACCCAGATAGGCAGCATGCAAAAGGGGAAAGAGGAAGAAAACATGCGAGTAAAGACGAGAGAGAAAGAGATTAATATCCAGGCTTCTCTCCTCCTGACCACAGAGTGGGCATAAAGAGCCCGGCGCCTCATTGATGTCAACCCTAGCTGTGCCTGTCCTGTAGTTTTCAGTTTGGTTTGGACAGAACAGGCGGCCTGGCCTACAGGAGTTGGGAGGACAGGGCCCAGGCTTTCCCACATCACTCAAGGGCCTCTGATAGGCGGTCACACGGGCCGATAATGACAGGGGGAAAGATTTAGTATTAAAGTCTCCTCTGCTGCCTCCTCTGCTCCTGTCTGACGTCAGACTGTTAAATACGGGGATGAGAGCATGGCATGGCCTATGGGGAAGGGAGTTAGACCTGTCTTAAGTATAGAGCTTTGTGTGAGAGAAGCCTGGCGAAGTTCCCTCGGACTGTTTCTGAGGAGTCAAGCTGTACACAGCAAGGGGGAATTTAGGATCGTACTTAATCATTAAAAGGATTTACATTTGCCATAAATATGAATTCAGTTAAGGTAAATGGTGATAAGATTGATGAAGGAGAGACTTCCTACTAACATAATGACTCACTCACAGTGGTTTAAATTCACAGGGTGGACTCTGGGTTAGAAATACAAGAATACAGGCCAAAACTACCAGTGAAATTATTCTCTGTACTCTTTAGTTGTGCGGAAGTTTTGGCTTGCCATCTTTTCAGTTTTTTAACCACCATCCCACATACAATACTGAGGGTTTTTCCCTGGTTATTTGCAGAGCATTTCTAATATTTGAGTTTATGACTAATGAATTTGGAAAGCCTGGGAAAGGAAAACTACATGGCTGGAGGCTGGTTTCTGAAAATGTCATATACTCACCAGTAAAAGACCTCATTGTCTTTGCCAGTTTGCAAGTCAACCGTACAACCAATACCCAAAGCAGCTCAGCAACATAAAAGCAGCCGAATGCTGCACCTGCATCCACAGATCATCACACCATTGTGGCATTTAAAGAAAAGGCCTCAGTCGAACACGCCCCCTGACCTTCTCCAGCTAACATAAACTAATTAGGGTGGCTCTGAAAGGAATGGCCTACCATTGGATTAATCAGTCTCCACAGATCTGGACCATGCAAAGCTGCTCCGGCCTGTTCTCCCCACTAGAACCTCATTATCTCACGTTTTCAAAGGAGTGCCACGGCAGATGGAAGGGGCTAAAGGGATGGAGAAATGGAGGAGGTGGTGGTACAGGAAGGGGCTTCCCCAGTTCCTCTCTTCTCACATTGGACTCAGAAAGGAAATGTCAAGCGTGAAGCTCCAAGAGTGGTCAGTGCTGCTCAGTCCAGCAGGTAGCACAGAGGGGGCCTTTGTCCACCATCACTTAGCGCCAATTACAGCCCGTCAAAATAGTTTTTCTGCTGTGGGGCGACGTGTTAATGGGCCCGGCGTTGGGTGTGAGGAGCGACCTTGTCCACACACACCAACCAGGGGTCAGGGGTTAATAGGGCCCCTCTGATGTGGCGGATGAGATTTTGGCAACCTTTAGCTGGTGAGGGAATGCCAGGACAAAGCCTGCAGAATGTGATACAATTAGGCGGACAGCTAGCCATGCTGAATGGAGTTGCTCTGTGGAAGTGGGATGACTGTGTTAGCTGGGAGCAGATGGGCAGCCGGACGCTCGCCAAACAGGTGC
Organism: Dascyllus trimaculatus; assembly: GCA_024666655.1. Lineage (NCBI taxonomy): Eukaryota > Metazoa > Chordata > Actinopteri > Pomacentridae > Dascyllus > Dascyllus trimaculatus. The sequence goes on from CM045455.1 coordinate 28,173,339, forward strand.
CTTGGACTAGGAAGGTCAAAATCCCTCCCAAATGAGAAAGAGGACCCAGGTGAGGACACAAACATCAGCCAAACTTGAGGCTTTACTTGAAGTGAGCAGCAATTAAAAATCCTGTTGAACAAATGACTGCTCTTCTGGACACAAAGAAGGTCCCTTTGTACTTGTGAAAAGGTCAGAGACCATCCAGTCTCCTGCAGCATTTCCCATCCCAGTCCTGAACCCACGGAGCTGGAGCTTGGCTCAAACAGACGACTGGGCCAGCAAGCCTGTAGATCGCCCTCAGCCAAACTTGGAAACTGTCTGCTCTCCAATATGAGAAAGCGAACTTGGCACGCTTGATGTCTGACCTATACTGTATTTCCTGAGTTTAAGTAATCAGTGATTATCTGATGCAAGATGAAAAAAAATGTCCTGGCAAAATGAAATGTTCATAACACTGAATCGTGCTACGTGTTTGGTCTGGGCATGTGAGCACAAAGCCAGGCCTCCATTTACACCGTAAGTGTGGGAACCGCACACATGCCGAACTACCCATGGGCCCTTAGAAGGCTCACAACACTCTGCCAGGGAGAGCTGGAGATTTTTAAAAAAAAATACCCTACACCACACTGAGCAAATCCAACCACATGCAAGCCTGTGGGAACTAGTGGATGACATGTATCCGCATATAAATACTCTCAAAATACTTTCTGGACTTACTGGTGCACAGTTCATTCCCCTTACTCGATCCTCTTGGAAATGGTAGTGGTGATCTGGCCCCCAGCTTCATCTAGTTAATGTTGAAATAAAAGAGGTGATTGAACTCAGCCTCCAAATTGGATTTGTTTAATCTGCATCAAGTTTGAACATCCTGTGTAAACACAAGCGTGTGCAGATGCCGGAAACGCCACGGCTGGAAACGTAAATGCCCGTGGTTGACTTTGGCAGAGAATCAGAAGAGCAGAAGGGGGAATGAGGCCTGAACACAGGCTGGATAACGTCCATTGTTACTGTAGGGTCAAAGGCTGCTTCTTCAGTGTTCAGGTGAAACGGTGCCAAGGATTAAAAGTATAATTACCGAATTGTGGATCCTCGTCATTACTATCGTCATTTTATAAAATATATCCAGAATGTTTGGACGTGCTCCCTCTGGGAACAGAATCTCCAATCTCCCCTCATAACCTTTACACCAAATTCTACTTGGCCAAATGATGTGGAAGCAAAATTGAATAAACACAAACATCATTAAGAGTTCATGTGTTCCAGTTAAACAACCCTTTGGTTAGACTCTCATTTCCTTAATGGCTTTGCAGCTGTATTTCACCCTTGTGTTAAGTCACAAATCACTGGCAGCCAACATGGTTTCTTATGCCTTGTTTTTCTCGCAGATAAGTGAGAATATGACTTAGCCTTGATAGGATTTATTTGCCTTACAGCCGAGGCTGCACCCCTTCAAGACCAACTCATTAGGGAGTGTGTTTTGGGAAAGGGGGGAGAAGTGAAGGTCACTGAGGTTAATTCCAATCGCAGTGCCTCCTTGAAGCAGCATGACAGCATGTCTCCTCTGCTCACAGATTGGATGAGTTCTTGGCTATCAGGCCGGCTTGATGACAACGTGTGCAAGATTGGGTCTCCTGCTCACATGCATATTTTCCCCGTTCCCCTGCATATATGTATGTGTTGTGTCCATTATTTAGGGGATTTGTATTGTGTGTGCACATATCTCTATTGTATAAGTTAAATTTATTCAGGATGGTTGCGACTGCATAAAGATTTGTGATATTATGTCTGCCGCAACAAAGACAATTTCAGTAAACCAAATTCTAGACCTAATTTGGATGTTTTGACAGTTTTATGTGATTTATCAGATCGGATGTCTGGAAAGGGTTGATATGTGATTGTGCTGCCCTTGTTCTTGCTGTTGTCTTTTATTGTTTTCATCAGCACAAGCTGCCGCTTTATGACTTATCAAAGTGTACACCTTGATCTTCAGGAAGGCAAAGAGAGCAAAGGGGAAGAATGAAAGAAAGAGATGAAGGAGACAAAGGAGTGACCACAGAGTGGTGAAGACATAACAGCAGAGAAAGAAAGAAAGTATTTGAAGAAAGACAGAAAGAATGCTAGGCAAAATGAAAAAATAAGAATGAAAGGAAGAAAAAAGAAAACAAAGACAGGCGAGAAAGAGTGAGATGTGGGCCATTCATAAGCAGACTTCTCCAAAGGATCTCGGGCCAGCACACCTGCTACTATTCACTTCAGAGGAAATAGACACTCTGTGGAAGAGAGGCTCTTGGCCTCGGGACAAAACCGCTGCAGCGCCAAATTAGAAACAGGAAGGACTGTGGGTAAGGCTCAGATTAAAAACGCACTCCCCACATGGACTCAATATACTGCAGCCCTGATCCCGCTCTGGAAACCCAAAACCCAACAGCACTATTTTATGTCCCAGTCAACAGAACGCCCGCTGTTTGCACAGTGACAGTACCGAGATTTAGTCCAATGTCAACCCTTGAATGTTGGTAAACTGTGGCCCTCTAAATGCTGCCCATTCTAATGAGGAAAAGAAGTTTCTAAGTATACTTTCAGCATTCTTAGTATAGCATCAATTTCTGCAGTCACAACTGCATTTTCACCAAGACTGCTTTGTTTCACACAGGTGATGATTTACCTTATATTAGGAAACTGTGTGGACGTCAAAAAGAAAACCAGACTGGACCTGAGTCTTCCTTTTCACTTGCCTCTTTCTGGTTTATACCATCCATCAGCATCAGAGCCACACGATGTGATGCGCATGAACACACCAAAAGGAAGGGCGCAGCGCTCGGTTTCCCACAGACGGCCATTAGAATAGCTAATATTGTCAACAGGCAGTGAGCAAGAACTAATGATCCATAACACGCACATAGAGAAGTGAACTAGCAAGAGGTCTGGGAATGTACCAGAAAAGGAAATGAATATTGATATATGCCTGCTGCCTTCCTCTTGCGACCCTTGACCTCAAACAGGGTTTCTCCGCCGCTTACGGGAGCTGTAAGGCATTTCCTGCCCATTCACGTACGTACACATTCAACGTGAGGGAGAAAAGAGCAACAAAAAAAGAAGGTTGGTTTTCTTTCATCCCAGGATAAGGGAAAAAAGTATTCACTCATTCTCATACAATATTTCCATTTACTCATAGGCCTGTCCAAGTAGTGTGTTCCCCTCAATCTATCATTTTCACTGTGGTCACTGACGGTAGAAAGGCCTGCTGTAATTATTCCTACAGATATTGAGGACATCTAGAGGTTGTTTCTCCTCATTGGAAAACAGAACTACTCCTTTCTCATAAAGGTCAGGGTTTTATTAGCTCAGTCAAGGAGGCAACAAAAGGACATATTTGTATGTTAGGAGAAAAAAAATTGAAGCAAAGAGGGAAAAAATTGCAATAATCCAGCTTTGGGAAGGAATCCATGTTCCATCTACTGCTGTCCTCTTCCTTGCCGCCTGTTTGATGTGCCTTTCTCTGCAAAGCCTTCGCAGAGGAGGTCATCACTAAAAGCAATGAAGGGCCACATTCACCACAGGTCCCTCCGACTGATGTCTGAGCCAGGCACGCTGATGGATGTACGCACATAAACACACACATGCACGCTTCATGCCAGATGGGGGAGTGTGTTCGGCAGCGCGACTCCGAAGAGGAAAACCTACCATGACATCACCCAGGAGAGTGCAGGTGCAGGGCCGGGACCGAAGTGAGTCACAGGAAGCCTGGTGAGGCAGAGTTTGCCATGCCGGTGACAGGCTGTGGGAGAGCGGGGTGAGGGAACTGTGAGTTGTAGCTGAATTTACTGGGGCCCTGCAGGTTGTTGGAGCTGCTCTGTGCATAAACAAGTAGCTATAGTCTCCCACTGCAATAAGATTTAGATCAAAATAACTGCGACAGATAGATAGATAGCTAGATAGATACTCTATTCAAGGTATCCAGTAGCTCACACATGTTACATACAAGATGGATAAAGGAACAATGTACAAAAGAGCGTGCAATTAGGGTGCAAATCTTACTGGTCGAAGACATAGCAATAGGGTGCCTAAAATGCTGGTATTTACAGAAATGTGAAATTTGTTACAATAAGGTGCAAATAAAGTGCAAAAAGGTACAGTGTGAGACTAGAACTGATATAATGAGCATATTGGAAGGGTATAGTGCATGGATTCAGGATTATTGATTTATTGCACGGTTTAGTTGTGTTAAAACGACGAGGAATTGCATGATTTTCTGCCTATCCTTCATTACTTGAGGTTGGCATTTGTGCACACAGAATCCCATAGCAGAGTATTGTATTCTATCGTAATTAACAAGGACATGTGTGACAGATGTACAGTATGGATGGATGGATGGGTAGGGGAGATGCATGCGTGTGTCCTTGACAATGGCAGTCCGGTGGTTTATACAAAGCTTATTACTCCTAATGAGAAAAGTGTGGGGGAATGGTTTTGTCCCATACCACCCAGGGAAGGAGAGTCTGTTTCCCCACTGGTGCACTGCATCTGGAAGCAGCCTCCTGGTAATCTGCTCTAAGTACAAAAGGTTCAGCACCAGCTTGTTCTCATAGACCACCAAGTGAGGCCCTGAACTCCATAACAGGTCTCCCTTTCATAGCCGGGGATCAACCGATGCTTGGTGGACTCTCTTGGTGGGTTCGAGGCCCGGAGTTCCTCAAGGTGCCGCATCTAAGCTCGGAATCTAGTGACGGCGGTGTTAGTGTTAGAATTTTGTAACCCTAAACTGTGGAGAAATGTGATAAAGAAGTCAAACATGCTTAATCTCCATTGCTGTTGGCTGGAGTAGGTTCTTTTTGTGTTTTAAAACTCTCTTAACCCCAAGCTGTTTGTGGGCGATGTTTGCTCCAATCATGTTTTTGCTCGCAGTAGGCTCATTTTTCACTGCATTCTAAAGTCCTGCAAGTCCTGGAAACAGCACAACCATGGCAGAGAGCCCAAAAATGTCTTCTGTTATATTCACATAACTCATAAAAGAAGAACTGAGGAGCTTCAGGAAAAAAGTAACTGGACTTTAAGGTTCTTGAAGATGTTTCACCTCAAATTCAAGAGGCTTCTTGGATAATAGGTGAAACGGCTTCAAGAATCTAAAAGACAAGTCCTGTTGTTTTATTTTACTGAAGCTGTTTGGATTACCATGACCTGGGTGACTGAAAATCTACACAGACTTAAAAGAAGAAAAAAAGAAAGTTGAATTTTTTGGATTATTTCTTTTACAAAAAATGAAAAAATCTGGAAACAACATGTACAACATTTTTCCAAGTGCCCACAGGTGTTACCAATCCCGGAAAGGAATGGTGACCTTACATACTATAGATGTTTTTCGTCTTACATTTTTAATTTGTTTCATACTTGGTCTGTGTAAACACAGTCTGCAGTTGAGTTGAAAAGTCCCTGAATTTTTGTTAGGTGACTGGGTCCACAGGTGTTACCACTACTGGAGAAAAAAATCCAAACTCTATATGCTATAAATCTTTTACTACTTACATTTTTATAACCACTAAATACTAGGTGTTTTTACACTCCGCTCATCAGTTCTAGAAAGATGTTTCACCATGCTGAATGTTTCTTTCAATATATTGCTGACAACTTGTTTGTCTTTATGCTGTTTTTGAGTCATGCTGCAATTATTTTATTGCTCAAGTATGTTTAATTTTCCTTTCAGACTCTCTAATTTGTGCCCATGCATATCTCCTCTCTGCTCTGTGTAAACACAGCCTGCAGTTCAGCCGAAAAGTCCCTGAGTTTTTTCTAACGATTGTTGATTATAGCTGAGTCACTAATGGCTTCCTTGTTGCACGGAGAAGGCCGATTTTTTTTGTTTTTTAGAGAATCTGTTAAATGTAGATTTTGGTTAAGTTTTCCAACAGAACGGCATGTCACAGATGGAGTAGTCTGAAGACTGTCTGAAAGTTATAGTCCTTCTCTTTTTGCAGTTTCTGATTGTGATGAATGATTTAATATTGGCAAATTTAATTAAAGATAACATGCCTTCCATGCTTTGGTTTAGAGTTCAGAGGGTTAAAAGAAAGTAAATTGATTGAAATAAACTATGCAATCTTCACTTCCTGTTTTATGTACAATAGGCATAGTAACGAGAAATATGAATGTGTGCGAGAGAGTGTGGGTGTGTTCTGTTTTAAACTATTCACCATTATTCATTGTGTGTTATCATATTTTGTCAACTCTTCTGTCATCAAACAAGGCAGTTAAGTTCAGAGCTGTCTTTTCATTGCCAGCTCAGAATGTGAACATCACTGTTTTGAAGTTGTATGCGTGGTAATGCGCAAGATTTATTGTGTCTGAGATTGACATTTATTTAACAGGCATGCTGGGGGATGTCATGTAGCTCCCTTTGATTGATCTCTTTACTTCCTGTTACAAAGATGGAGGCTGCTCCCGTAACCACACGGCCCCTTTCAAGCTCGGTGTGTAGGAGACGCCCTTCGGCAAGGTTCCAGGATCAGTCGGGTTTAACCCTTTTACCCCAAACCTAACTGTAACCATCAGAGGAGCAAACACGACACTGACCTTAGATCAGTGTCTAGAGGCAAATCCATCCTCGAGCCTGTTGGCCCATATGTGCCCCATATGGAACTCCTTCCTGTATCCTCTGTGGAAATGTGTGAGCCCACAAAGTGCAAGGTACACATCTTGAGCTGCATTCTTGCTGGAGTTAAAAAATAACGGAAAATTAATAGTGCCATCAAGAATCCCCACTGTTTTCTGTCTCTGTTTTAAATGTTATTTACTGTAATAAATGCAGGGAGAGCAGAATATGCAGAGTATTGCTTACAATATCCAGATATAATGAGAAATCTGTGGGTTACTCAGCCCTTAAATGAGCAATGAGCAACTCTAATGGTATTATCCATTGATATAAAATGTCTAAAGATTTGCTCATAATAGCAGTCAGGCTTTTAATGCTGTGCTATAGCTTAACAGCGAGATCATTCTGCTGCGAGTGTAAGGCTATATAATAGTCTATTCCACTGAGTTCCAGCCAGAGGTAATGATTTCAGCATGTCACTCCAGGCCAACTCCACTGTAATTGCATGGATGATTAGCTCTTACAGTAATGGTAGTAGCAGAACATAGTTCAGAAGTTAGTTTTTAGTAATGTTGTCATTTCTTACATGCCTTTTATAATGTGAAAGTAGCAACATTTAAGGAGTCACAAGTAGTACGTCCGTGGCACGTGCCCACAGGTAAGCGGTAATTCGTAGAGACATGCACGTGGAAGAAAGAAAAAGGCAAAGATTGTATATATGTAAAAGCACCATCATCCGTGCAGTCATTCTGGAAAAGTAATTTCCATATTTGTCTGCTCCTGAATCTGTGGACGCCCATCTGTTTGATGTGTTCAGAGCTGCAGCACAGATGCCACAGTCTTAGCTATGCTGGACGTCATCTCACTGGCTGTTCTCGGAATACAGAAAAAACACCATGTGCACCACCTCTAAAATTAGTGTGTGCAACACATGAAGAAGAAAAGACCCAAAAAAACTCTAAAGTGGCCGCTGTCTCTCTTCACTTCTCTAAATTTTCGTGTCCCACGTTGGCGTAAAGCCAGCGTAGATCTCCGTTTCATCAAAGATACACGGCACACCGCACACTCTGCAATTCTGGGCCAGGCCAGAAATCTGGAAATCTGATTTTATAACCCTTCACGATTTAGGTTGTTTGGAGCTGCAGATAGTTTTGGTGTGGTTTTGCTGCTGCACCAAACAAAATGAATGAGCGCTGCCACGCTAGTAGGTCCCAGCTCCCAGTGTTATGCTCATCAGTTGTGCGGCTGTTCTGTTGTGTGTTTGTGCGTAAACAAAGACAGCGAAGGACACCTTTAACTGATTTCCCAGATGTTCGTGGAGAAGGAAGGGGAAAATCTGTTTTCAGAGAGCGACTTTGCAGAGGTCTGTGTAGCAGGTGAAGACAGTCCTGCCAAGAACACATATCTCACACACAGTTGTGCTTTTATAACTTAATCATGAAATTCTCTGTCGCACACAGAACCAATTTTAAGCTCATCATCGGCTCTTTCATGCTGTTAAATAGATGATTTTCTAATCCCGGTATAAAGGACAGACTCTGAAGATTGTTCTTTGACCACACTTGAAGTCCACGATGAGTCTGGAAGTCGGTCGGAGATAATAGGTCCTTATTACTTTGACCTCTGACCCCTCTTCTTAGCGAGAAGTTCAGAAGTGGTCCCTCAGGAGCTTTCTGATACTAACATGGCTCTAAAAGGAGAACCCCCTGACGGTGAAGGAACAGTGGCCGACTCATAGCATAACGACTGGAACCCAATTCAGCCGGGATGGGGCGCAGGAGGGGAGTTTCAGGAGTGCTGCCCATGTGTCACCCACCCTGGGAGCAGTATTTCCACCCAACCCAATGAAAGGTTTATGGACTTGAACTATAAAGGCACTAAATCTCACACTTTTTTTTAAACGCAAAAAAATCTCCCCCATCCTACTCCTTTTTTTTTTGAGGTTAAGTTTTTTTAGTGTTGATTTTTATCAAGTGTTCATTAAGTGTGCCAGCAAAGTGACTTCCTCCTAAAGTCCATTAAAATGGTGCTGCTGCTACTGGCAGAGGTATGTGCAGCTCCATGTGCAGGGTTTGCGGTATATGGTGGGATCCACAGAGGGAAAAATGGACACCAGATGGGACCGAGGGGGGTGGAGATGCAAGGTAGAATAAAATAGCACATGCAGAGAGATTGAAATGTGGGAGGAGGTGTGTGTATGGTTTTGCAGGGAGGGTGTAATATAATTAAATAGTTGCATCATCTTGAGTAGAAGGACCCCCTTGGAGGATAAGAATGGGCGACCTGACATGATTTGAAGCTCGTGGAAAAAAAACATGCAAAAAAAAGTGACATCTCGGGTGTTTTTACAGCCCCTGAATAAAGTCTCACGGCTCCTTCTAAATGTTTTGATTTACATTTCCTATATAAGTAACAAGCGTATCTTTGTTCGATGCACATTTGTTTTTGAAGAGAAAAAGCCCACCAGGAAACCCTTGAATAGATGATTGAAAAAACAACCACGTTGGTTTTCCATGCAAGCGTATGCATGTGTCTGAGATTGAAAACCAACATTCCACGGTCCCAATGTGCGCTCACATAAAAACAGGCTATTTAGAGCATTTTCAGCTGCCTTGTGATCCCTCCAAACCCTTTCTAATGCAAACACAGCAGAAAACGCAGTCAGTCAAACTCCGCAAAAACTCTCTCCTCCTCTGTTTCTCTTCTCTCTCTCTCATTATCTGATCTGCTATTGTGGCTGCACTATAAATTCTCATCTGTGTCTTTCTTTCTGGAGCAGTTTTAGTCATTTCACTTTGATTTAGATATGACATTGTTTGCTTTTTACTGAAAACACTGCAGAGTTTTTGCTTTAGACTCTCTGCTATTGCAACATATGATGTTTTGTATGTTTGCTTTTGCCTTTCCTTATCATCCTTGTGAACTTTTGGTGTCAGTTTATGATACTGTTTCTGTTGCAGTTCATTATCCGCTGCTGCCGAGTTGTTTTGTGAAACATTCCTGTATTTTTTCCCCCCTTTTTAGTGCCGAAACACATTAGAGCCTTATGACTCAGAGATGACAAAGGAAGGCAGCCAAACTCTGAAGTGGGAAGAATCTGTCTGAGCATGTGCAGTATGTGGACAGGTGCAGGTGTGTGTTTGTTTGTCTTTATTAATTAAAGTGCCAGCAGAGTCTTTTTCTCGCTGAGGGCCTGTCGGTGCGTCTGTCTGCTGCAGTTTGCAATCTTTGTGCCTGCACTGTAAATAAACCTCGTGCCCTGTCAGACCTTCCACAGAAGCGCTGCTGCAGTTTCACTTTTTTTTCTCTTCATCCGATAATATTGGTTGGGAACAGAATAAACACAGGAGCTAGCTTTTAGAAGAGTCTTCCCAGGGATCTTTGCAGTGACATGTAATGCTTAAAAACATGCTCTGCTGCTTTTCTAATCCTCCCCTGGGAGTCTATCACATTTGTGGGCATGTAAATTGTCCTCCACCGTACTACAGTTCATTACACCAGTGACCCAGTCTTGTCAGTTTCCTCTCCTAAACTTCTATTATTGCTGGTTTCCAATTACATTTACCCAAATAGTTCAGTGCTTGGTTTGCAATCAGTGTGGTGCGAGCTTCTTGTCATGCGTTGTATTTTCGCGGGTAATTTCTGTCTCATATTCACGGCAGCCACACATGTTGTTTCCCCCCCAGCGGCTGGTTCTTGGAAAACTGGATCGACCACGTTTTTTTTCACGATAAATACACATTATTTATTTACAAATAAAGTGGTTATAATAGAAATAAATACAAAATAAAAATCTGAGCATTATACTTCATGTGGTATTGCACCCATTTCAAAATGTACATCAGAAATACATTTTCAAAACCAGTAAAGGAATATTCCTTTGATTAAAATATTTATTTTTCCCAACTTTTACGTAGACATAAATATATTCATATATAGTTTTTTTTCTTCTTCCACAATAGCTCTGTTTTGTGTTTTTCTTTCATATAAATAAACGTCTTCATTGGGAAACCGGGTGTCCATAATAACCTCTGATCTCTTTCAGTCTCTCTTGCCCATTCTTGCTTTCTTTCTATCCAGACCACCAGTTTCTCACCGGCAGCCGCATCCCTCCACCACCATGTCCTGGTAGTTTTTCAGAATTACTTTCTCGTATTCGTCCAGGTAGAGCAGGGAAATGGGGCTGAGGTCAGTGGGAACGCAACAGGCTCTGGGGATGTTTGAGTTGACTGAGTTGACAAGCGTCTGCACAATGGCATGATTGGTAGAATTGAGGTGGTCTGCAAGGGGGAAAGGACATTCCCCATGGCAATAAAAGGCATGGTAGCCAGGGGGTGCCACTATCCACTCATTCCACCCCACATCACTGAAGTCCACATACAAGGCATGCCTCTTGCAGCTCGCCTTGTGCTGGTGCTTCCTGCGTTGTTTGCGGAGCGCCGCCTGCCTTTTTTCCCGTGTATGGAGCACCGAGTCCCCGCGGCCGTCGTGGCCGTACGTCACCAGCAGGGGCCGAGCCTGAGGCCATGAGTCCTGGTCCTGGTGCAGAGACCGGCTCACCCTCACATGCCTACTTTGTCTCTTAGCATGCTCGCCATCCTTCTCCCCTTCACCTGGGTGAAGCACCTCCACCACGAAGCCGTGATTGTGGCCTTTCCCAGAGGCCCACTGAGATACAGCGGGACTGACGTCAAAGCTTTCCCAGCGGCTCAAAGAGTCCTGCACCAGCCGAGTGTCCAGCAGACGCGTCAGAGGTTCTGCGCTGTGAGGAACTCCGAATATCTCAAAAATGTTGATGCGATGGAAGCCACCAGCAGGAGCACTGACGTTAGTGCTGCTGTTGTTGGGGACTGGAGCTCCCATGACTTGATCCCTGTAAATGCGCAGCTCTGCAGAGGTGATGAGCTCCTCAGTGGGGATGGAGGTGAGGTTGAAGTAGAACTGCTGGGTTGTTTTGCCTTTCAGGCTGGCCAGGGCCTCCATAGACTCTACAAAGGATAGCAGAGACACAAACATAGTGTAAGATGATAGTGTACCATACTAAACATGAGGCAAAGAATTTATGCATGTTACAAGGTTCTATGGTTGAATCCCAGCTGACTTCTTGTATTCAGCAGGGAAACAGTTTCCTTTGCTCTTTTTCATTCACACACAACTTAAAGCTTTCCTCTGCCACGTGCTTCTAGTGAGTGGCTGTGGGCCATTGTCACACAGGTATATCAACACTTTGCATGTGTGACTCAGTGTAATTGCAGGCAAATGCTCACTGTGATGTAATACTGTCATTAATATGTCTCACTCATAGGTTCACCTGGCTAAATGTCAGCAGATGAAAGCAGAGCGCTTCCATCTATCGATAAGATCAAACTGGCTCGTCTGCCTGCCTTCAAATGGCTCATTTGCACTGTGAGAGTTGGCTGCTGTGCACAATTTTTCAGCAGTGTGCAAGAAAAACAAAGTTGTAATATATAATCAAAGATGAGTATGGGAAGTAGTAATCAATAAAAAAATGATTGAATAAAGGCCAACTGTTGCATTAACCTTTACAGAACTTGCAAGCTTTGAAATATCACTGCTAAATGTTGCAATGTGAAATTTAATAATTCATTTTAAGAGCCATTAGAAAGACACAACATACTATTAGTGTCTAAATTCAAGGGAATATCTACAGACAGATGGATATTTTATTATTAACTAGGAGCCTGGAAATGCTATCCAATATTATCCATCTGCATGTCTATCGTAACTGTTGTCCTGAGGCATATGAAAATCATATGTATGTTGGAGTTCATTGGTATATAGTGAGCAGTAAATGTCAGAAGTCTTTGTAAAAGCTGCAATTTTCTTTGAGGCAGCCCCACTTTGAACTCTTACTTATGAAGATCACAGATGATGTATAGACACACTTTTTAATCTGTTTGGTGCGGCAAAGTAAACACAAACTTTGAACTTTTTTTTTCAAAGGAGGCATTTAGGAAATTCCACCATCTCATCCTAAACCTCCCTCCAGAGGCACAAAGACCTCAATTAGGCCCATCACTCCTCATTTGATGTGGGAAAGCCCCCTGTTTCTCGTTCCCTCTCCTCTGTCCCCAATCCCTCTCTTTCTTTCCCTCCTCAGCTCCCAAATCCCATTTTCCCTCTGTTCTCTTAGCCCCAAATCCTCTTTTCTTTTCTGTCTCCTTCTCTTGTCACTCTTTTTTCCCATATTCTCCCTGCCACTGCGTTTCTCACTCTCTCCGTCTTTCCCTCCTTTGAGGAACAAGTTGAGGCTTGTCAAAAACGTGTGAACCACAGATATGAGTGTATCAACATTCCTAATTTCTTTTTTGTGCTGCATGCCAAAACAAAAGATAAAGGCTAATGTCGGGTCATTCATCAGGGACCTGTCTCTGGCAGCTCACTTCCTCTGTAATAGTGGAAATGTTCTATTTGGCATGGAAAATGGTTATTTTTTGAAAACTGATAGCGGCGTGGCTAATTATCCCAGTGAAATGAATATCAGCCGCCAGATGTGATGAATGATTGGAACTATTTGCTTTGATGTGCCGCATTTACATCTGTAGATACACGCTTATTATATGGAGCTGCACATCTCCTGACACAAGGATACGAACAACCCTGCAGCTCTGTATGTAAACACAGTCTGAGCGCGTCACTAATGGCCGGTGGTGTCAAGGTGTGTTGGCAAGGGTTGCAGAGGTTTCCAGTAGGAGGCTGGGAGCAGTCAGCTCAGACCAGCTGCCCAGGCCAGGCTTGTTTGTAGTGTGTCAGTGTAGCCACTTGGTGTCATTGCACTAGGCCTCTGGAGAGCACCCAAGCAACCACTCAACCACCCCTCTGACTCACCCCTGATGGAAACTTCCCCAGTCAAACACTTAGGACTCTGTATGAGGACTCTGTGTAGAGCCCCTATGGACTCGGTAACTTGTATGTTGTGAAAACTGGAATATAGGAAGTGGAGCCAGTTGCTGTTTGCTTGAGAGTTAATATAAATCATTTCAAAATCATGACTTAGTCAATCACTCTGCTGTTTAGCTGTTAAACTCCTGTTTTAATTCCATCTGTTAAGTTTGTTAAAGATAGCCACACTTCATCATGGTATAAACACAGTAAGTTTTGAACCTCTGTGAACCTCATTCATGTGAGCAGCATATGTTGCCCTGGAATTAAAATGAACTGAAATACTAAATTTCAACAATCATCCACCATATAAACTAAGTGAGCAATTATGGTGTTATTGGAACGTGCGTAATGGCGCACGGCACGGAGAGAGGGGGGTGATTTGGAAAGAATAAGGCGCGCTAAAACCCTCCTCCTCCCCCCTTTCCTCCTCCGTTACTAATTTCAGTCTTGTTAAAAATGACTCAGAATTCAGTCTGACACGATGACTTTGTCATAATGCGTGTTAGTATAATGTCATGTCGTGTGTTATTGAAGTAACAGGGTGATGACTATCACCTGCGCAAAAAGGCACACCGCCCTTTATCCTGCTCCCGTGGTGCGTGTCTGGAAAAACTGTTTTCAGAGCCCACGCAAACACCATCAATTATTAAGAAACAAATTACCCCAGGGATACCACCGCCCCTTCATGTTTTTGAAGCCGGTGACAGCTGCGCCAGGGGGATGTTTGCGTAAAGGTTGCATCACTGCGCATATATGAGAGTTCGTTTAATCGTGCATGAGCTGCTTGTTTGTAAATCGAAGCAAACTTATTAAAGAGTTACAAATAACTTGGACGCGTGTCACTTGTAAATGACTAAACCTCCATAAAACAGCGAAGACTCTGAAGTTCAGTCCTGACGCACTGAGTCATGTTTAAATATAGGTTTGGGTTGTCTGAGAGCTCCGAGCTGCTCCCCGGCTGACAGGTAAAGGTATGTCACTAATACATACCTTCATGGTGAAAGCTTCTAATCGTGTTGGCCTTGCTGGCGGCTCTCTCTGCGTGTTTCCCCATGCTCTTGGGCCGTTTACTGCTGTGGTCTCCGTTGGCTGAGTGCATGCGGTAAAGGTCCACCATGTACTGCGGCACCACGGCTTGCTTGCTCGGGGTCGGCCTGCGCCCCAGTCCAAACATATTGAGAAGCCGAAGCTCGAACTCGTTGAGGAAGCTCTCCGACTGCTCCGCGGTCTGCTTCCCGGATTCGCTGTATTTCCTCCGGCCGACCTCGGGGATAAGTCCCGTAGCACCTTCCAGCAACACCTGAGCGAGCAGCAGTACCATGAGAGAGCGGACCACGGCGACCATGATCAGTCAGTCCCTGCGGAGAAAGTTTTGGTTTCTGTCAATACACTGGCGCTGAGGTATTGACATGTGGTGGACACAGCAGGGAAAAAGGGGGCTTCAGTGCAGCAGCATTCCCCAAACTGTGTGTGATCCCCCCATACAGTGATTGAAGGAGAGCAGGTTTAAAAAAATGGGAAGACACCTCTTCACTTTGAAGTAGAACCAAAAAAAAAAGAAGAGAGACAACCCCACCGGCGATACAGCGCGTCTAACTGAAACACAAGTTCGGTCTTAACATGAAGTGAAACATGAAAAATATCAAGGTGAGGAAGTTATGAAAGAGGGGGAAAAAGGAAAAATCAAAGGGATCGTGGAGGAGGACTGCAGACATAAAGTCTCCAATTAGAAGAGATAAGAAATCATGTTCGGTGAGGTGAAAAAGAAATGTGTTAAGATCACAAGAAGCGTTTCAGAATGTGGACGAGGAGAAGAAAAAAGGGGGTTAGAGTGCACAGGAGCAGCAGAGGCAGGCAGACGGTGCAACAAGCGTCTGTTTGCAGAGGCTTTGACGGTCATGTATAATCATAAGGGATAGAGTTACTTCAAGAGGCTCGCAGGTGTTAGATCTGACGTGCGTACCAGGGCCAGATGTAGCCCGGGACAGCACATCAAAAACAAAAAAATCATCCAAAGACACCAACTTTTCCCTCTTTCCAACACGCTTTAACTTTTACGCACACTATGTAATCACTTATAAAGAAAGAAGCGAAGAGATCCAACTGTAAGGTCAACTTTTCCTTATGAAGCAGCTAATTTTTAAAACTTTTTAAGAGTTTATTTCTACTTAGACAATAAACAGATCCGTGCGTTTTCATGTTACCTGACGAGGAAGCGCTGTGTCCGGTCGTCGTTCCACCTTTGGGCTCCGATAAATTCCACATTAATTCGTGTTTAATCCACGTTGCTTCTCCTTGGGGGACCAGAGACAGCCCATACCCTTCGCCGATCGCCTCTCGCACATATTCTCACCAGCTGCAAAAAAAATCGGGTTAGGTCTTGGTCAGGACGGAGAGTTGAGGAGGAAAAAAAATCTATGAGGAAGCGAGTTCGCGCAACCGATCTAAAGAATCCTGACTGAACATCTTAAAGAGAGACCAAGGAAAGTTTTCTAGTTCGTCTCTTTTGGAGAGATTTTGCGCACTCAAGCGTCGCTCCCTGTGGACGTTTTGTTGGAGAGCGCGTCGCCTCTGTGCTGTGCGCCACACCGTAGTGGTTCAATTGATTGGTGCCTTCTCTTCCCCCAGCGACTCTTTTTGTCGTACAGTGATGTCACCGAGGGGCTGTCAATCATTTGTCCACTTTAAAAGCGCCTCCTGCGGACCTCAGCCCCTCCAGGCTCCGCACTTTTTCATGGTTAATGATGTCAAATAAACACACATTAGAGGCAGGGACCCCCCCAACTTTTTATGAGATGTAGTTAAAGGAAGATTTTTGTTTAGTAACTTACATTGTAGTGGAATGAAATGATTCTACAACACGCTTTGGACCCTTTTGGTCACCAGAATGTATATAAATCTAGGCTATATATGCACATATTTCTCACTACAAATAACCTTTTCTCTTGCACCATTACAAATCCTGGAAATTCAGACCTATAAACATGTTTTACATTAGTCCTTGTGCACAAGAACAGCAGGAAACCCCCACAAGAAGACTTTTCTTTGGAAAATTACATTGTAGTGACATGAAGTGATTCCACAGCATGCTAGAGACCATTTTACCCAATAATACATACATAAATAAAGGCTGTATATACCTGTATTCCTCATTACAAATACATTTTTCTCTTGCATCATTACAAATCCTGAAAATTTAGACCTATAAATGGTATTAAAGTCAGTTTTTAAGGTACAGTGAAATGATTCCACAGCATGCTGGGGACCCTTTTGGCATATAGATATCGACTCTCTCTCTCTCTCTATATATATATATATATGTGCATATATTCCTCATTACAAATAGCTTTTTGGAAGAATACTGTTTTGTTGTTAACATTATAGTGAAATGAAATGATTTCACAACATGCAGGGGACCCTTTTGGCCACCAGCTTATATATGAATATAGGCTATATGTATAAATATGCATATGTTTCTCATTACAAGTAACTTTTAGTCTTGCAGCATTATGAATCCTGGAAATTCAGACCTATAAATATGTTTTAAAGTCAAATATTAAAACCATACTGTTATTTTTCCCCCATGCACAGGAATAGAAAGATGCCCCCACAGGAAGATTTTCCTCAAAATGCTGGAGACCCCTTTTTTCCCATCAGCATTTATATATACATAGGCTCTCTCTCTCTCTAAATATAAGCATATATACCTCATTACAAATAACTTTTACTCTTGCATTAATATGCAAATTGCAATTCAGACCTATAAAAAAATATTAAAGTCAATTTAAGTTACAGCGAAATGATTCCACAACATGCTGGAGACCCTTTTGGCCACTAGTTTATATATAAATAGAAGCTCTTTTTCCTATGTAAGTATATATTCCTCATTACAAATAACTGTTTCTCTTGCATCATTACACATCCTGGAAATTCTGCCCTATAAACAAGTTTTAAAGTCAACACCTAAAACCACACTGCTGTTTTTACTTCCATACATAGGAATAGCGATCGTCTGTTTGCCTAATACTTCTTAAATAACATCAAAATGACTTGTTGCAGTCAATAGGTGGTGTAATATTCCAGTGAATTTGAACCGCACAGAGAGCAAACATGCCAGTTCCTGCTGTTTCATAAATAGATAGTTGATCAAGAGGTGCTAATAGCCAGGATCAAACATGCTTAGTTTTTGGATTAAGGCTGGTAGATAATGGCATTACAACGTGGTTGCTTTTGTGGTTTTCAAGGATCAGATGCTGCAAAGGGACAGTCGCTGTGATTCTACTGCTGAACTTTACAACATGCTTCCTCCTGGATGGATTAATCTTTGAATTTTGTGTAGTTAATCAGTGGATGTTTGGCTGCATGAGTATCTACAATACGCTGAGAATCTTAAGAGAAACCACAGAAGTTTTTTCACCTACTTTAGGTTAAATTTTGTACAAGACCGAGTTTACACATCGGTTATGTGTAAACTCTTTATAAACCCCACAGTATGCATAATATTTCTCATTTATATTGATTAAACCAATTGATTCTTGTATTTTTATAGTACATGCTGTCATTCTACTGCTGAATTTGACATTTTAGGTGCTTGTGCATGAAACTAGTACTGAACTATACTACATGTTCCCTCCTGGATGGATTAATCCTTTAATTTTGTGCATTTAATCAGGATATTAGCAGCAGATTTGGATGCATGAGTTGCTGTCTAATAACAACCATACTCTGAGAATCTCAGCAGAAACCGCTGAAGCTTTTTTCACTTACTGCAGGTCACATTTGCATCCCAAAAATGCTCATTGGTCAAGTAGAAACTCTTTTCAAACCTGCAGTATGCATATTATTTCTCATTTTTATTGATTCAGCCAGGCTTGGGAAGCACTTACAAGTATTTAACAGCGTATGCTGCCATTCTGCTGCTGAATTATTTTACACTGTTCACTTACATGACATGTTTCCTACTACTACATGGATTAAACTTTGCATTTTGTTCCAATTCACAGCAGTTCATCGGTGTATGAGCATCGAATTTGGCTGCATGAATATCTATAATACTCTGAGAATCTCAAGATAAACTGCTGAACCTTTCTCACTTACTTTAGGTTAAATTTGCATCTTAAAAATGCTAATTTCATCTCTTTTAAAACTACAGTACACGTAGTATTTCTCATTTATGTTGATTCAGCCAGGCTTAGGAAAGCAATTGGTGTATTTAATAAATACATAATAAAATAATGACAATACTTAAATAATTGCATTCCACAATTTCCTGACAGGACTCTCCCAAGGACTCTATCTATCTATCTATCTATCTATCTATCTATCTATCTATCTATCTATCTATCTATCTATCTATCTATCTATCTATCTATCTATCTATCTATCTATCTATCTATCTGATGCAGGTGAGAGAAACTTTGTTGTCTACTTTGTGGGTTGCAGCTTTAATGTTTGGTTGATCTCCAGAAGAACAGCCTCCATTGATTCCCTCTATGAACTTCCACTAGGCGATGATAATGGGGCAGAACACTGTGTTTTGGCCAAAGCACCGAGTCTGTTTTCTTCACGAGATAGCAATAGATTAAATCCCACAGAGATCACAAGATATCTTTGTCTCCTTTCAGGACAATAACATTTTATGAGGGATAATCCCAGATCATCCACTTAGCAATTAAAATACAAGAGAGGCCCGTGGCTGCATGCTGTTACCTGAGTGGCATTTTTTTGGCCTTCCCCTACTTGGATCTAAGCACTTTTGATGTTTTTGAATCTAACACGCTTCTTTTGCTTTCCAGTCTGTGTTTTCTTTTTCCGTATTTACAAGAATCAGGCATTTCTGTCCAATCTTTTCCGTGTAGCTTTACACCCCCACAGTTCATTCATTCATAAAGTCGGGGCATGTTAATTCATTCATACTGCGCAGATTTTCCTCTGTTGTAATGTTAATCTGTTGGCAGTGACAGTTGGGTCTGTGCTGTTGCCAAAACACCACTTGGGTGACCTGAGTGTTCTAAACCCAAATCCAGGTAAAAGCTGCTCGGCATTTAGGAGCTGTAGATTGGAGGATAAGGCCTCCCACGGCAAGCTGTGAGTATTTTTAATTACCCAAGTGAGAGGATTAGAAAGAGAAGGCTTTATCTGATGCTTTCTCCCTCTTTTTCTTACTGTATTTGTCTGCAATTTCAATGAGCGTGTGTTTCTTGGCACAGCTTTCGATGGGTCCGTACTGAGGAATGTGTCTAGCCGAGGCTGTTGACGGACTTGGTCAGCGATGCCCAGAGCGGTTTGAGAAGATCACGCAGCTCTGACACTGTATATATGATTGTTTATCAAGTCGCTGCCACTGATCCAATTACATGCTGATTGAAAGGACAACATGACAGAGTGAAACCCTCACGGCCAGAGAGGACATGTGGAGATATGCTATCTGAAACGCAAATGAACGAGGGGGGTTCTGAGAGCTCAGCCAGACGGTGTCAAGCCAGCACAACCACCACCAACACTAGCATTGTTATTTTCTTTCCAGCAAGCATTTGCTTGTTTGTGATTGCAGTAAATAGTCTCTGCACGTTACAGCATAAAACTCAAGGTCAGGACACACATGCGTCTCTGCTGTTGTGAAGCCTCCGGGCTCCTCAGGACAGCGGTTTACAAACTTTATCTGGCAGTATTTCTAGATACGCCACTATGCCGACACACTGCTTATAGGAAAAGGAAACATTATTCATTTGAAAATGCACTTTTGTCAAAACAAGCACGCATGCTCTAAAGGGTTTCCCACACTTAAGTTTAAGTTCAGATCCGTATTTTTAACATGCAGACAAAGAATGGTGCTCATCCCTTCAGTAGAGTTCCAAAGACCTAAAGAATCAATGCCAAGGTATTTTGGTGGCATGTGGTGACCCAACACCCCAACAGATGGGTGACAAATTAAAGTAAATCTAACACAAGTGTCTTGGTAAGGTTTTGGGCCAAACTGAACTGCTTCATTGCACCTTGGCTTATGTTCTCCAAGTTTCTGGAACTCTACTGGAGGTATAAACACCACTCCTCTAAAGGATACTTCCTCATTTGGTGATTTAAAGACGATGGTGGAGTGCGACTGTCTAATACTTCGATTCTGAGTTAACTGGGACTTCTAGGAACCTTTGTGATCTCTGAAGTGTTTGCGAAACTCCTTCTTCTGTTTTTTCCAGTCTGGAATTAGCCTCAAGTGTGTTAAAAAAGAAAACTCTCGTGGTGGATTTCAGGGAGGCAGGACTCTGTGGCAGGAATTTGGAAAAACAAATAAGCTAAAAGGGCATTCAGCTGTTTGACTATGTGCGCCCTCAAATTGTGTAAATGTATAC
This sequence comes from Dascyllus trimaculatus, assembly GCA_024666655.1. Taxonomy (NCBI): domain Eukaryota; kingdom Metazoa; phylum Chordata; class Actinopteri; family Pomacentridae; genus Dascyllus; species Dascyllus trimaculatus. The sequence goes on from CM045455.1 coordinate 28,194,162, forward strand.
TTAAAAAGAAACAAGTTTAGCTAGTTTAACACGTGCTAGCTGTATGATGTACAAAGCAAATGCATAGTGGTTGAATGACTCCATACCTGGCAGACCAGCCTCCTCATTTTGTCATGGTAATGCTTCATGTGCATATTCTGTAAAACTGGACTAGCCTTTCTCCAATGGCTGCAGTTGAATTTCTGTCCATCTGTAAAGAATGTAATTTTCTTGTGTTGAACACTAGGGGGTGTAGTCCATTTACTACACAGATTTACAGACGGCAAACAAAGCTGTGTGGTAGCAAGGCTTAACATGTCGGTCCAAAATTTCCCATAGGTGATCAGTTTGGTCATGATGTGGTTACTGTGAAGGCCATAGCATACATCATGTTCATTTTAAACCATTTGGTGAGCCCTCTTGCCCTATGGATAGAGGCCTGAGGGATGTACTATAAAGCAAGTGTGACGTAGCCAGGCTTTCTTTGTCTTAGCTGGCTTGACAAAACCTAAAACCCCACTCAGAGGTAATGGGTATCATGATGGTAGTTATCAACTGTCTTTGCTAACCAGGTTTTCTTCATCAGGCTCCCATAAAATTGATGGCGTGCTGCAAGTTCAGTGTCATTGCTAGCTTAGCAGATTTACAACTCCCTCAGTTGAGAGTCTTTATAGCTCAGGAAAAGTCGTCAGAAAAAGTATTGGGAAAACCTTTTTACAAATGATTCAAATCGAGAAAATTTAACACTACCTCTTCTGGTACAGGTTAGCTTAGCATAGCATCAGTTGTCATGGTGAGCCACCTTTGTGAGACTAAAAGCTCTGACTTTAGGCTCAACATACCTCACTAACCCATTAATCTCAATTCATACATCGCTACCATCAGGATACAAATACTACATCATAGGACAACTTTATCTTGATTTACAGTGAAGTGGACCTAAACCCCAAATGCCCTCTATGGCATAACAAATCCAGCAGATCCCCGTCTCTGTTGGGGTCATGGGTTCCAGTTTTTCCTTTAATTTGTCACCTGTCCATATAGTTTTTTGTAATCATACATGCAGTCTTGAAGACATATTAAGCAATACTCGTGTGGCTGCAGGTAGGAAGCTTTCCTGCAGTTCTGGTCCAGTCTTTATCTGACACAAGCTAAATATTTTATTATCCCTTGCAATTCTTTCGAAGTCTCTCATGACCTGCAGGTGAGGTTTAAAAAAATGCTGTGGAGCGGCTGTACATCCTCATAACAATCATTTAGCTATAGACTGTAGTTATCAGATTAAACCGGTGTTCTTGGAAATCCTTTTGTCCCTGCAGTCGGGACTAATGCGACCGGTCTCTGATCCGACCCCCGAGGCGTCCAGTCTGCACTTAGGAACAACTAAACTGACATTTCTCAGAGTTAAACACTGTCATGAATCACTGTGAGTCGTCTCTTCTTCGTGTCATGTTTTTGCTCTTTTTCTTAATGTGATATTCTGACCCTTCTTCGTAATTTACTGTCCTTCTTCCACAAGACAGTATGAGGTTAGTGGAACACCTGAGTAGCTTTTGCATTATGAAACAGACCCTCACCTGTAAATTATATGTTTAATGAAGGTCAAATTTCACGGGATAATCAGCTGCAAAAACCAGAAGAATAATATACAGTCAATCACCATCATGTACTTTTTGCTTCATGTAATAGATGGATCTTTTTCTTGTATGGAAACCCCCTTAAAGCAGAACAATGTGTAACACTTATAATCAAAGTATAATGAATGTATTGAAGGGGGGATGTTTGAGGTTATCTGGGGGAGATTTGGATTGGATGTGTTGTTTTAATACATTCTGATGAAGAGGAGAAGACTCGGCTTATTGTCCTGTACGTTCACCACAGTATGTTCCACACTATGTGTCCGTCTGCACATGTTGCGGTGGACGTGGACGGCGCTGCCTTTGCTTGTCATCACGTACATTCCTCGAGTCAGTGGGCAGACAAAGCCCCGAGATGACACCGCAGATCCGACTATTAGCCTTTCACCTGCTGTTAACAGTAGCTTGGCGAGACACGGCGGCCTGCATTCCTGTGCCTCGAGCCAGATGTAGCCCTTAACGCTGCAAAGGAGATAATCCTCCAAGGAGATGCTGCTCGTCCGAAACCAGGAAACGATTTGTTGCTGTGACTCACCTCTAATTCAACTCGTGGAGCGGAGTTGTCTTTTTAATTTAGAAAACCAATAAAATCTTCATCAATCCACATGTGTTTGACAGCAGAAGCACGACTGCCGGACGACGCCGAGCACGTGCGCACGCTGCATGAAAGGGATTGTGGCAAGATGGGACACATTTCGTATAGGTTTGTCCCAAAATGGAAACCCACCAAGGTCAGAGACGGCTAGCTAGAAAGCCAGAGTCAATATTTATGGATACTGAACATGTGGCACACTTCTCTACCCACTAATTTGAGCAACAAGTCCACCTCCAGATTATACGGCCTCGCGGAGATCACAAGAGAGGGTCCAAACCTTGCTCGCATGGTTCAAATATTGAGAAGTACGCTGAGGTTGGTCGCTGACGAGAAGCTAAACGTAATTTGGTAAATTGGCACACTGTTTATTTGTTTGTGTTTTAATTTCCTGTGTAAATAGGAGACGAGGAGGCTTTGATCAAGCTCCTTTATCCAAAGCTGCACTCTGTAATTATCAGTGTCATTTGTGTAGATCGTAGTATTTATCATATTGTGAAGTGACTTTTAGTGGGCTTTTCTTAACCCTCTGAATGCCACGCAGTTTCTGGGTGTCTTTGGACATTTTTACTCACTGTGAGCTCATTTTTCCCTATAATGTAAGTTCTTGCGCCTCTATGGAAACAGCACAGTCCCGACTGAGTTCGTAGAGCTGGAAAAGGTCCTTTGTGACACAGTTATAATGCCAAAAATCATAAAAATGATATTTTACTACTTACAATTTGGATTAGTTTCCCTACTTGTCTCCTCCTTTACCTGTGTAAAACACTGCCTGCAGTTCAGCCGAGAAGTCCCTAAATCTTTTGTCACAACTGAGTCAGTTATGGCTTAACAGTTGTGCCAAAGAACGTAGAACTTTTATATATATTTTTTATATCTTGCTAGAGTAAACTGTTTATTTTGAGCAAGTTTTTTAATAGAAGAGAAGAATAAAAGAAAAGACGTCTGTTAAGTCTTTTCCTAAAACGCGCTTTTATCTGAGAGCCTTCCCTGGTTTTATTTGAGTTTTAATGTCCTTTGAACTATCTTTTATTCCTTTCAGTATGTTGCTAACCTCTTCTAACACCACGTTGGTTTTTCTACCACATGTGTTGTTTTTATATCTTTTAAACTTTTATTTTGCTGCCTCGTAAAGATCTTCGTAACTTGGATATTGAAAAGTGCTCTATAAATAATAATAATGATAATAATAATGAAAATGTAGTAATTTTGATAAAATATTCTGATTTTTAAGCTTAGATTTGGTTGTGTCTTTTCATGGAACAACACATCACAGATGAGTCGTTCAAGGACTGGAAGAAAGCTGAGTATCTGTCTTACCCACAAGTGGGTTGAGAGTTTAGAAACCAAAAAAGAATTCCATATTTAGATTTTAAGTCTTCAATTACTTCTATCATTTTAGAAAAAAATGGAGGTATTGGCTTGTATTTATCAGACATGTCTTTATTTCTTGCCGTTACAGATACAGAGTAAAATTAAATCTGCTTCCTGGTGCTCCAACTACACAAGACATGGCTATAAAATCAGTACGAAACCTTTAACTGTGCGCCGACCTCCCGCTTTAACAGCTTACAATAGGAATCATATAAACACACACGCTCCATTTAGCAGAGTCGAGATGAGATGCATCTACTTCGATTTTAAAGAGAGAGAGAGAGAGGGAGAGAGAGAGAAAGACATAAATACAGGGATCTGCCCTTTGAATGCAGCTCCACTCATAAAGACACCACGCGTCACTCAATTATACGTCTGCATGATTAGAAGCTTGGGCTACGTAAACAGCCAGCGTCAAGATTTACATTTTACCGCTTAAGCACAAGCAGCTGTTTACAGGCTAAGGAAGGAAGGAAAACACTTAGCACGTATCCATACATGTGAGGGAATCTGGAGCTGACATTTCCAGCAAAGATGGTTTCAATTAATAGCTGTTTATGTAGCTCTAATGCAATACTCGCTCGGAATAGTAAATTGCCTTTTAAACCTTCGAGGCTGCTGCTTCTAAAGTTGTTAATGTGTGTATATGCACCTGAGTTAAACTTACAATGTGAAATGCTTCTGTGCAACTGCATGCCCTTTAAAGGTTCAGGAAACCAAAAAGACAAATAGAAACATCCTGACAGAAGTGTTGTGACCTTCACAGGCAAAAACACAACTGACAGCATTTTCAATCACATGCTGGACAAGATGAAAGAGCAACACTCTTCATATATTTCATCCGCAGTGTCAGGCCGTAAGCAATAACACGCACTGTAGCTTCAAATGTTCTGCACTTTCACAGAGACCATTTCAGCCGCACAAGATGAGATTAGACTGTCGGATGACGTAGGACGTTTCTTGAATGTGTGGGTTTTATCGCATCTCAGATACTGTGAAGGTTAGACAATGCTGAACATCTCCTATCAAGCAGAGCAAGGTCAGCGTATGAACAGCTATTAGAAATAATCACTGATATATCTAACACCAAAAGCTGTGAAGATATATGTATATAATACACTGTAAAAACAAATTCCTTAAAAATTCTGGCAGCTAAGGTGCCTGAAAAAATATGTATAAAGCTGTGAAAACTGTAGAATAAAGAAAACGAAAGTAAAATTAGTTTTAGCTGATTTAAATACATTTTTTCTCCGATTTTACTAGATATTATCAGTTATTTAACAAAGTAGAAAAGAAATCTGTAAAGTAATACCAAGTTGTTAAAAATGGTTAAAAAATATAAAATTATACAACAATAAAAATATGAATGAAAAAACTTTCTGGATATAAGATGTGAAAAATCCTCTTTGCCGTTGGTGCCAGCAGTATCAATATTCATCAGTTAGAAGTAGAGTAGTTTTTCCAGTTTAAACCGCCGCATGGGGAGGTCGGGTGGGTGGAGGCGGCAAAACTCATAGGACTTTCACCCACAAGACTGGGGTTTGTGTAGCATCTTGAACCATCATTTTTTTTTTCGTTTAATTTCGTTTCAGATTGTGATTGATGTTTGGTTAAGTTTAGGTACCAAAACTACTTGGTTAGGCTTAGAAAAAGATCATGGTTTTGGTTAAAATACACCCTTTCACAACACTAACCACATGTTAAAAGGAAAAGTTCTTCTAAAAAGTAGCAACAGTGGCAACACCAGAAGAGATCTGGCTACGAACTCATGGCATCTATTTCTGACATTCATAGATCTTTATGGGTCTATCGGACTACTCTGCACATTGGAGAATGATAATTAAGGTTCCCCAGGCCATTTAAATGTGACACCAAAGGGTCTTGACAAAGCGGCAATATGTGAAAAGTTGGGAGTGAAATTGAGTTCGCAGCATATGTAGCCTTTAGGTTTTAACAACACATTTTTTTAAGTAGTAGTAGAGTGTTCCACAAAGGAGCTGGTGGAGACCAAAACAGAGCTAGAAGAGAGTAAATGTTGGACTTACCAGGCAGCTAGAAACACAATGCAAAGGGAGTTTTGCTCTGAAATAGTGTACGACAACTCATTACACCAAAATGTATATTAGCTCTGTTGATTCACAGTGCCAAAATGTGTTGTGTTTCACAATAAAGGCTGTAAAATTGTCTTTTTTTTGGCCTTTTCATTTTTATTGGCCTGTATCCACATCATGTGACCTTCAGTTTGTACATAGAAAAAGCAACAAAGTCCGCAAAAGGTGTCTGAAGAGGTGAAAGAGGCATAAACCAATAAGCTTTGTGACATTTTCTCTTGATGTTGATCTTTATTTATACTCACTGTTTACTGTCATTTTCAATCACTGTTTACATTCCTTTTCGGTCACTTTTCACTACAAAATTACTTGGTTACAATAAGGAAAAAAATCATGGTTTGGATTAAAATACACCAGTGAAAATGCTTTTCAGCCAGTGCTTTCTTTTGTTTTTAGTTGCTGTTTGCTTTTTTTGTTTCAATACAAAACTGCCCTGATAATTTATGAACAGAAACTTCCTTGTTGCCTTTAGGTAACAAATGCTTCCATGCAAATGCTTTTCAGTTGCTTTTTACCTTTGTTTACTGTAGCAGTTTTCAGTACATATCAAAACTACTTGGCTAGGCTTAGGAAAAGATTGGGGTTTGTAATATAGACTAATGCAAATGCTTTTCGGTTGCTGTTTGCATTTTGTTTTCACTCACTGCTGTCTGTCATTTTCATTCACTGTTTGCTTTTGTTTTTGCTGCAAAACTACTTGGTTAAATTTAGGCAACAGAAGTACTTGCTAAGGCCAAGGAAAAGCTACTGTTTTGGGGTGAACTTCACCCTGTGCCAACTCTTGTCAGTCGCTTTTTACTTTCATTCTTTTACTCACTGTTTTCTGTTGTTTTCAGTCAGTTTGCTTTTGTTTATGTTACAAAAACATGGTTAGTTTTAGGCACCATAACTACATGGTTAGGATTAGGAAAACATCAGGGTTTGGGTTAAAGTATATCTGTGCAAATGCTTTTCAGTTGCTGTTTAATGTTTGCTGTTTTCACTTGCTGTTTTCTGTTATTTTCATTCACTGTTTGCTTTGTGTTGTACTTAAGCTTGGCTGAGGTTAGGCACCAAAACTACTTGGCCATGGGTTAGGGTTAGGAAGAGATCATGATTTGGTGTAAAATTCCCGCAACGCAAACTCTTTTCAGACACTTTTCACTTTCATTTATACTCACTGTTTCCCGTTGTTTTCAGTCACTGTTTGCTTTTGTTTAAACGACATAAATACTTGGTTAAATTAAGACAACAAAACATCTTGGTTAGGATTAGGAAAACATCATGGATTTGTTTATAATACATTGGCGCAAAAGTTTTTCAGTCAGATTTAAAACTCAGTCATGTTTTAACTCACTGTTTTCCCTAGTTTTCAGTCAGTTTGCTTTTGTTTTTGTTACAAAATTAAATCAAATTAGGCACCAAAACTGCTTGGTTAGATTTAGGGAAAGATTATGGTTTGAGTTGAAATACATCCATACAGTTGTTTTCTCCTTTGATAAGTTGATGAGTCCTGCCCATAAAAACATCTCACAACTTCACAGCCTTTTTTGTGAAAACACATTTTTCTCTGTAAACCAACACACTTTTTTTGAGAATGGGTTTTAGTGAATAAGTTTGCTAACAAGTTTGCCATATCAACTCGGAGAATCCAAGCCATCTGAAAAGAAAATTACATGTTATTACATGCTGGCTGTGCTCCTGCTAATGTTGTAGCCCAGCTTTTAAAAATAGTTTTTCAATTTAGTATTTTCTTTTCAAAGGTGAATAGGTCACTTCTGAAGTAGAAAAATGACTATTCTTTTCTTTTTGAACACCTACACAGTCTTTGCTGTGGGTTGGAAAAACAACACACACATCTACAACATCTTTATACAAATATATACAGCTGTAGGAAAATGCAAACACTGGCTTTCTCATAGTTGAAGTTAGTCCGGAACAAACCCATTTCATTGTCACATTTCATTATCGTGGTGTCGTGCTGAGTCTGATCCCAGCCGTTCAGCCTTGAGGGAGCAGAACAGCAGGGTTGTCTGACGGAGCGAGAGCGAGAAGGCTAGTAGGCTATAGGGAGGACCTGATTGTACTCTGGCATCCACAGAATGACATTATAGCTGTGTGGTTTCATGATAATAATAATCTTCAGAGCAGCTGTATAAACATTTAACTGACATCCACTCCCTGGGCATGCTGTATGTATCTTTAACTTCTACTAGGGCCAGTCTGATGCAACTATTCATATCTCCGCCCCCCTCTCTCTCTCTTTCTTTCTTTCTTTCTTTCTCCCTCCCTCTCTCTGCTGGAGATACATGATCCATGTTAGAATTTGCTGCAAATGTTAATGGAAAACGAATGTACATATCACGTTAAACCCCAAGAAAAGCACGTCATGTTACGAGTACAAGCTTAAGGAGGTTGATTTACTGTGCACTGCTGTTGTCTTGTTTCATTCAAGTTTGAAAAAAAATTCAGAGGACTCAACAGAGGCCAATAAATTTAGACAAACCCTCACTCCGGCCTCTCACAATGTAGACTATTTCCTGGTAACATTTGTCTTAATTCGTGGCAGTTTGTGTAAATATTTATGCCACTAAACTAACTGTTCTGTATACAGTAAGCCCCCCAATCTTCCCTGGAATGTGATTTAATTGGCGGTTTCCTCTGTTTATCCTGTTTCATACGGTTATGGGCCAGCTTACTGTAATGAATAATCAGGTAGATAAAATGCAGCCTTAAATTAAATGTCCTCCTTAAAGAAAATCAAATGAAGGTTAATACCTGTTTCATGCTCCTGTCTGTAATTCACGTTCTCTCATCACATGCCAGATTACCATTATGTGTCATTTGTAATACAATAAACAGACTCCAGATGGCTTGGATTCTCTTGAATATACACAGAGTAACAGAAGCTATGGGGAGAGCTGCTGTATTTTACCGTGTAGTCACTTTGCCTCAGACGGCCCGGGCAGCTTTTCTCTTTAGTTTCTGGCATGTTATATCCTGAAAACTCATAAAGTGAGACAGGGAAATGAGGACAATCATTAAAAAAAGGCTCAGAGATTGAAGATTAGTGCGTGTTTTGTCGAGTAGATGACTAAGCTCGAACAAATGCAGCCTTCCGGATTGTTTTTCCTGCGTTATTCATTCATAGATGTTTAAATTTGTCAGGCTGGCAGTGCAGTGAGCTATATCAAAGTAGTTTCCTCGTCGCTCACACGTCTTTGACATTGTGCAGCAGAGCAAGCAGCGTAAAGCAAGAAATGAGAGTTTTTCTTGATCTCCCAGGTCATCTTGGCTCTTGCCTTGTCATTGCACGCCGAGCTTTTTATATCCATATCGTGGAGTTTTGCCACCGCACCGCAAAACAGACGTGCGCGAAAAGGCTGGTTCTTCTCCAAAACGCATTGAAACACATGCATGACATATGAGATGTGAGCTGCAGTCTTACCTAAACACCTCTGTTATGATGGCTATCTCACATCCGACAGTGATTTATCTGTGATTATTTGGCCTCTCCGCGTTTGGGGCAGGGGACAAGGAAAAGACCACTCGTTGGGTTTATGCATGGATCATCGAGGAACACTGGGCCTCTTGTCAGTACGTCAGATTTTACCCCAGAATGAAACATTGTATTTTCCTAACCTGGTTAAGTAATCACATTACCTAAGACTCCATAAAGTGGAACAAACAGTAGCATATAACCCTGACTTCTTTTTATGTGCCATGAGTGACAGATTGGCTTTCATCAAAGCAGCTAAAAAAAAAGAAGTTATAAAGCCATTTTGCTATGCTAAGAACACTAAATTGATCCTCATATGTAGAACATCTGGTGAAAAGCAATTTCCACCCAAGTGTTTTAGTATTTCCTCCTAATTAATTTCACATGTACATGACAAGAGTGAGCGGTCTCCCAGAACCAAGGCACAAAAGCCAGCTTTGTTTCACCGTTAGAAAAGTCGTCTGTGGTTCGTAGCTGAAAACTGGCTGCTGCTTTGACACTTGAAATCACCTCTGAAAGCAGCATTTCGGGGGAGAAATGTCACATCGTGCTCCGAGCTGAAGGTTTACGCTCAGTCGACTGACCGGTGACTCGTAGACCGAGTAGGGCATGTCCAAGGTGAGAAAGAGCAGGCACCGAGCCTGCAGAAAGAAGTGAGCGCTAAGCCGCCAATCCAAGCCATAATGAAGGAGTGTGTGTTAAAAATGCAGAGTATTAGAGGCAGTTCTTGGATCTGTGCTTGAAATACTTGAAATTGTGACTCGCAGTGCCTTAAAGTAGCAATTATGTCAAGGCACTGGACAGAGGAATCCCCGTTAAACCGAACTTTTCTGCAGCGTCTCTTTCAGATGATCTTGCAGCAGATTAGGTACCGGCGTCATGTCGAAGGCCTACTGTATATCACAGCTGTCTGAGCAACAGGCGCCGCGGTGTGTGAAGGTAGTTGTGAGACTGCTGCGAGACACAACACTTCTTGTTATTACTTGTCCACATGACAAGTCAAAAGAGCTCCTCTCACATTTGGCGTCGACAGATGAAAAGTTGGCTCGATCAGATTAATCATTAAAGCGGAGAGATATGAGCATACTGTGCCATTGTTTTTAACGCGATCTTGACGCCGCTCAATCTGAGACGTCCGTTCGGATCGGGCGTCTGGGACCACCTGGATGAATGTAACTTTTGTTTTCCCAAAACCGCACATTTCTCACCTGAAGCTCTCTTCTTTTACAACGGGTTTCCCCCCCTGAGAGTCAGAGAGTCTTTTCATCTCCGCCAGCTCTTCATCTTGAGAGGAGATGTGACGCATGGCTACAGAAGAAATAACTGTCCAGAGGTAAGCTAGCGGAGGTCTTGTCTGTACATAGGCGAAACAAGAATGGGTGGTATTTACACACAGATGCAGGAGCGAGATACAAGCAGGTGTTTACAGGAATGTTTGAAGTTGAAGGGAGATGGTGTGTTCCGATTAGAGCCCTGAGGAAGGCAGCAGACACTGTAGGTGTTTCTGCAGATACAGAATGAAAAAGTCCTCATCCCCTCCTTATCTTTTCATTTCTTCTTCCCATCTGTTATGTGTTTTTATAGCTAAGCTTGACTTTCAACTCAATTTGGCACCAGGGAAGCATGACATATTGCCATTCCAAACATACTCCTGTTTTTTTTGTTTTTTTTTATACCACCAATGACAATAAAATAGCCGCCTCTTGGGAAAGAATCCATCAGACCAACCTCCCAGGTCAGCGGCTGTGATAAAGAGGATTTGTATTGTCCGGTTGCCTCCTCTTGTTGCGAAGTTCGGCTGCAGCACTGCGACGCTGCAGCGAAGAAGCCCTCCTTTCTATTGCAGCTTCAAAGCATTTTTCCCTGGGCGGCAGAGTTACAGGCTCTTTGTGGCATGGCTTATTTGTCAGAGGGTTTGGAGAGTGACTTGTTTCACTCTGTTCCCTGAAAAAGGCCTGTGCGTGAGTGCCGGGGCAATCTAAAGTTACAGCCATGAGCCCCGGTATTACAACCTGATGACTGACAGGAAAAATGGGGTGAGCTCTTTTTCGCCGGACTCTAACAAAAACACCAATAAGAAGGAGAGGGAAACAACAGATTAGACTACTGATCTCAATCTGCTCTCCTCTGGTTATTGGGAAATAATAGCTCTGAAAAGGAAGTCATTTAAAAAGGGCCTTTAATCAATTCTCCTTTGACGAGCAAAGCAGCATGAAAGGCTGCAGCGAGAGCATGCTCCTATAGCTCTGAACATTATGGTGTGGGGGAAGTACGGCAGAGATGGGCTCTAATTTGTGTTCTCATGGTGTCCAGGCATCTCCAAAGCACTTGATCACCACCACAGCAGGCCTTGATGCCATGTGTGAGTGTAAATGGTTCCAAGGCTCCCTGGTGGTAAAATCACATTGCCAAAATGACCACCAACTCTAAATGAAACACTACCCTCTTTTTAAAAGGTCCTATTCAAAACCCTGTGGTTTTTTTTAAAGGCACATAAGGTAGCAATTTCCCTCAAATATGGCGTAGCCCAATAACTGTTGAAGTAACTGACACCATGTCAGGACGAATGAAGGAATTTTTTACAACGCGTACGAAGCTAGATTTAAGATTTGTGTCGTCGTAACTGTACGCAAACATGTGCAGCCTCAGGAGCTGTACTGTACTACATTCTTGCCATCACTGTAATTCTTTGCCTCTTTTTTGTTTTATAGTCACAGCCGGAGTAGAAAGGTCTGTGCACGGAGTGAGTACTTTCTTCATTCCAAAGCATGCACAAATCTGTTTTAAGTTCAAGGGAGGAGGAACCCTTTAATTTAAACCCTGAAATGAAGTCATTCATTCCCTGCTAAACTGCACTGTGACCCATAAGGTTAGGTAAACAAGTGTCCCTTGCATTACTGTCAAACAAGACCCAGCCCCTCGCTCTGCCGTGATGTAAACTCCCACTATCCTGTTACAGTTGCACGAGGGGGAAACTGGCCGCGATGGAAGAAATGCATTCATGTGCAAGTTTTTTTTTTTGACAACACAGGGAGGGAACGTCGGTACCTGAGGCTGTTCTCAGGAAGGTGTCCTACAAGGAGAAACGCTGTCTTGTTCCAAAGCAGAAAACTGAGGAAAGGGGAGGACGGGCCACAATGCGCTGAGCCCAGCAGGCCTGCTCAGATCTATTACCAGCTCCAGCTCCAGCACGGCCTGGAATGTGAAGAATCCTACTGGGCTGGGGTTCTAGTGCAGGGGTCCAAACCTCACAGTGCTGCTCATACTCATTTTTCCTTCTCTTTTAGTATTGTATTTGGATAGGTGTTTGTAATGTAGCAGGAATGTGGAGTAACAGTGCTGGGGATGGCTGAGACTTTAAAATATACAAGGGATCTGTTCTCATGCAGCCTGTGCATTATGGGATTTCTAACATTTTAAAACAAGAGTTTGAGTTGAAACAAAGCAGCTGTGTATTTAAAAAAAAAGAACGAGCAGCAGCAGTAGGAGCAGCGTTGGCATGAATAAGAATTATACTGTGGATATCACTAATGTGACACTAATTGCTTCTTAGTCTGTCAGAGGACTAGCGAGAGAAGAGACAGAAAGACAGAGGATGAGAAAAAAGGGGGAGAGAGAGTACCAGGTGCTGACTGAGGGCAGTAATGACTGCCAATGGAATGCCTACACCCATAATCCTCTCTGTCTCCGCTGACAGATCCTCTTGACCTCTGAACCCCCGATGTAAGGAAGCAAAAGAAAGGAAGTCACAACTTAATAAAATTACCTGGTGGTTAGCACTTGTTTCGGAGTGGCAGTTGTCTTTGGCTGTTGGATTGTTTACATAGGTGAAGCGTGCTCTCCCTTGCTCTCTCTCTCTCAGTATCCCATTTGATAGATTGAGTTTAACCTCCTGCTGTTTTGGATATGCCCTTTGATTGTTGCTCTGTGCATGTGTGCGCTCCAATACGAGAGGTCAAAGGGCAAGGATTTCATAACAGCAGCGGCGAGTGTGAAAACCCAGATTACCTCCATGTAGCTCAAGCTAAAACCCAGATTTTTCAGATTTCCATTCCGGCTCTGTGTTGCTCTGCTTTCCCGCCTGGCTGTTCACTCACACATTACACAAGTATCTTCAGACCTGACCGTGTGTGAGATGTGTGTGTGTGTGTGTGTGTTGTTGCACTGCAATCTATATTTCAGCAGGCAGCCGAGGTCTGAAGACACGGGCCAAAGCTGTCAAAAGTTTGTCATCGATTCCCTCTGCCTTGTCATCAGTCTTATCTGATCACACTGTGTTGCTTGCTCCATGTTCTCCTCCCTCATGGCTAATGGAAACACAGACTGGCTGTGCTTAGGACATTCAAGGTAGAGCCTCCAGAGGGCCTCTTCAACTATTTGTTCTGCTGTTTTTATTATACATTTCCCCCCTGTGCTGTGGACACTAAGTTGAAGTTGAGTTAATATGAAATATTGTGTCCTGGAATATTTGTAACTTCAATTTTAGCTTTTTTCCCGCATCTTAATCATTGTAAAATGCACTTTGAACAGGAAAGAGATTTGCACTGTCAATATGTTTTCAGATAAAAGTACATTGCACTGGATTTGCATAGATGATCCTTGTTGACTGATGCAGTTTGGTGAAATTACTGCAGCCTCTAACATTTTGACATATGACATAACAAGTTTGACAAGAGTTGTATGTGACAATACTGTAGCAAAACCTGCAACTGGAAGTAAAATATAACTGGTTCTGCTAAACATCCTATAAACTCTCTAACTAGTAAACTACCACCTATCTAGCACCACCTCAGATGCAGGGGTGGAGCCACGAAGTGGCCCGAGGTCACCACGGCTACCACAGACTAAAGTCTGGCCACCCAACTCAACCAGTAGTGAAGCTTGTCGCTGGTTGCACATTTAGAACTGGAGTTAGATGCAGTAACTAGTATTTTTCGCGTAGATTTTTTTTTTTTTTTTTGGCGGAACCATTTTTCTTGGTGTTGCCATATAGATGCATTTAAACAGTGCAGCAGTTCCATCACATATATGCCAAACAGAAAATGTTTACTTTGATTTTGTCGCCACTCAAAGACATTAAAAAGTAAATTAACAGCATGAAAAAACATCAGTTTGTTTCTATGTGAATAATGTGTTTGAACATGTTTTAGTCAGTCACAGTGTGTATGATTTGGATTAAGTTGTAGATTTAGTTGAGACTTGAGTACCGATTCTTACAGGAGATTAAACCTATTTTAAAGCAACAAGTGACACAAACTGCCAAACAATGCAAGACTGATGCAGAACCTGCATCCAAAAGAACAAAACAAACAGATGGACGTAGTGTGATGTCTCAACTAGGAGGCCATCCTGAGCCAAACGCTTTGGGCATATAAATTTTCTATATCATTATATTCCGTAATTTAAATTGTAATTATTTTACAAGCTTTATCAGCAATTAAAAAGCATAACATCAATTGAGGGTTAAATAAAAATCTTATTATACTCTATATGAGTTCTCAAGTCTCAAAAACCTAAAAGAGAAGTCTGGTTGCTTTTTAATGAAGATCCAAAGATTATCGAGATGACTGAGAATCTATGATTTCTTATGTATCTTATGTAATTTCAACTGTAATTATCTTAAGAGCTTCATCCACAGTTCAAAAAATGAAACTTTAGCAACCTAGGGTTGCATAAATACAGCTTTATTGTACTGTATATGAGTTCACATTTATTTCTCCATGACAGTTTTCCCTGCATAAACAAATAATAAGACCAAAAAACTGACGATTTGGCCTGCAGGGATTTGCTGAAAAACAAAAAATGATCCATTTTTCCATGTCAATGTGAGTGGTTATCTCAGCCTGATCACCCTTTTAAAAGCTGCTAGGATGTTTGCATATGACTTTGTTTGCACACTGGTGTCTTCATCATTCATCCTACAGATCCTATAGAACCAGAGGATGATACTATTGTGCAGGCTCAGTGTATGAAAGTGTCATCATCATGTTTCTGGCGCTGCGCTCTTCCTCCTCCTGACTCTGCAGCACTGACAATTCGTTTGACAAACATGCAATCACCATAGTCACAGACAACCCCTTTAGTTAGAGCAGAGCGCAGTGTGAATTATGGTTGAGATGGAAACCTTTGAATTATGGGTGAGCTCTGAAGTGCCTCTCATCCAGGGAAAGAGGAGGAGGAGGGATCTTTGCAGACTTGTGCCACAGAGGAGTGCTGACAGAGACCTGGCTCGGCAAGCTGCAGCAGAACCAGAACAACAAGAGGCTAACCCAAACACGGACCAGCAGAACCGGAGAAACCCAGCCTGGGCAGGGTCAGACGGTGCATCTCACCGCGGAGAGGTTGACGGCGTGTAACCTCTCACCATTCAGTCCGCCGTTTGCTCAAGCCAGGGCTGCGAACACACGCTTGGAAAACAGCATTGCAGGCATTCCTGCCTAATTGTACATTTGTCCTCTTTCAAAGGGAAGAAGTGTTAGGCCAGATACAAAGAATCTTGGGATAGGGCGATAGCGCCAGCATCCGTCCCTAGCCTCCTGAGGGCTATTTAAAGGTACAGTAGGCTGTATTTTCCGCCGCACAGTGAGGCACCCACCCTTCCGCCTGGCTCCATATTGGAACCAGATGCTGCTGGATGCGAGGCCCCACTAATTTAAGTGGACAGGGCAGATGGAAGCGACTCGCCCTGCATGCATACCACCCCCTGTTGGCTTTCATGTGATGAAAAATCTCTGCAATATGGCGGGGGAGGTCCACTCGGTGATGCACACATGCGCTGTGCGTTGTACACATTAATACAGCATGAACACACAAATGACACGTGCTCTTGTGCCTTTAGTAACTGTTGTGCACAACCACAGAAACATAGCAACACAAACACAAGCTCTGGAAGATGCTGGAGTTTTCCAGATAGACAAAAGGGCAGTTATACCCCATGAAATAACAGTGTAGTGCATATTAAAGTTGTGTTAAATGAAGGATCTGCACACTGAGAGCGCTGAGGGACGGTCTGAGAAAATATGTGATGTTGTTGGCCAGCGCTGCACTGCTTGTTTGGCAGAAAATTTATATTAAATTCCTTTCAAAATCTAAAATGGTCCAGAAAATTTGGTGCTAGCCTCAGTAGAAAAACACCACCTACCAAGTTACTTATAAAATTTCTTTTTCTTGTTTATATTCCAAACACTCAGCAAGTGATGAGGTCTCCTCTGGCAGTTCTGTGTTTTGCTGAATATCTCCGCTAGTTACAGGACGAGGACTAAAGCCCTGTCAGCAAACGCTCATCACCTGGTGGGAAGACACTGATGCGGCGCTAAGCCTGCAACCCAATCCCACCATAAATTACAGCAGCGCCTAGCAACCATAAGAACTATTGTATCGTACCTCAGTGTGTGTGTGTGTGTGTGTGTGTGAGTGCATGCATATATGTCTGCATAAGAAATTGCTCTCCGTAGTCCTTTGTCTGGGGAGGTGACAGGTAATTGAGTCAAAGAGGATGGAGGAATTATGGTTGGGAAGCAATTTGAAACGTTGCAAGGCTTTAGAGCCAAACCCTCACTGGTGGTTAATTGCTGTGGGATGCAGCCGCGTGCAGTCCTTCTGTTGGGTCGGACTCGAAATGAAAATGTGGTGCATATACTGTTTGAAAGTAACATAAAGGCACCAAAAAGGCCTGAAAACTCTGCATAGGTATGTTTTTTGATTCTCTCTTTTCATTACTGCCTTATGTGATTCCAAGATAACCGAGCATATACATTAAGGTGACCAGTTAACATAGTTTCCTTCAATTTTAAGGTACTTATACTTTAATATTTTCATTTTATGCTACTTTATACTCCCACACCACTACTTTTCAGAGGGAAACATTGTTCTTTTGACTCCATTATGCTTATCTGACAGCTTTTTTAAAGATTTAAAGTTAACAAAATGGATAATTTAACACATAGTAAAATATCAAACCAGTGTTTTACAACATTTCCTGGCTTCTTCCAAAAAACAGTGTGTGTAGTTGGCTGACTTTTCAGATGTCTACGAGTTGTTAACGGCTCCACCAAATAGTGATTTTTCCCTCCAACTGTGCAACATCTCACCAAAAAAACGAAGATCAGAGAAAAAGTCCAAAAGCTGAAGATTTATGCATCTTTTTTCTCTTCTTTCCTCTCGCAATAATCACATTTGGAGCTCTCGGATTTATCTGCTGTCCCTGGCTATAAAGCTGGATAAAAAGTGGTTCAAACCAGCAGCAGCTCCAACAGTAACATGCTGCTGACACACTGATGCTTCAATATTAATAATCTAATAATGGCACATATAATAATATGCCAGTCAGAGGGACTGAATCAGGACTTTTGCTTTATTACTTTTACTACTTTTACTCAAGATTCCCTGCAGGACTGTTTTTACATTGCTGTCTTGGTACTTGTACTCAAGTAAAGGCTCTGAAAACTTCTTTCACCACTGATCATATGTACAAACCCGCTGTCTCATCCCTTGGGATCATCTGGTGAATGTACACTAACTGTGAAGCGAAAACTTGCAGATTGGACAGGAAATTTCCTCTTTGATAGTGCGTGTTTGTTTAGCTGGACTCGGTTGACCTGTGTTGACCTGTCTTCTCAAGTTCAGCAGTCCGCAGCCAGAGTGCTGCCTCGCACCAACAACAAGGGTTACTACACTGCATTATACTACATACACATAGAAGTATTAACCAAAGGATTCCATTTTTATACTGAAGGGGAATTTATCTACGTCAAAGTAGGGCTGCAGCTAATGAAATGTTAGCTGTTTGGTCCATAAAATGTCATGAAATGGTAAAAAAAAAAAGAAGAGAAAATCTAACTGTTATTTCCGAAACCCAATGACAAATTACCAAAATGACAGACTGCTTGTAGAAACTGACTTAAGATTTGTCCAAGATAACAAAAACTTGTCCAAAATGATTGAAAGTGTCCTACAAGACTCAAAATTTAACCGAAATGTCAAAAAACGATGAGTTGTTTGGTCTATAAAGTGGTAGAAAATGGTAAAATATGTCAACAGTGTTTCTGTAGAGGACAAATGTCTAGTTTTGTCCAACAATGGCTCAAAATGTGATCAAAATGACTCAAACTTTGTCTAAAAATGACTCAAAACTAGTCCAAAATGACAGATAACTCATCCAGACTGACTCAAAATCTGTCCAAAATAACAAAAAACAGAATAACAGCAAACAGAATAATTAAATACTGTCCAAGATGACTCAAAGTTTGACCAAAATGCCCGAAATGATCAGTTGCTTGGTCTTTAAAATGCCATAAACTGGTAAAAATGTCTCTCATTGTCTTCCAAAGCCCAAAATGATGAATTACTTTTTGTCCACAACTCAAAAAGTATTCAGTTTAATGTCATAGACGACGAAAACAAAACAGAAAAATTCAGTTTTAAGAAGGTACACTTTGAAGATTTTCGCTTTCTTACTTAAAAAAAAATACTGAAATTGATTAATCAGTGACCAGAATGGCTGCCGAATAATTTAACAGTTGCCAACTAATCAGTTATTGGTTGCTGCTCTACAACAAACAGATTGCTACTCAGAAAAACTCTCGGGTTACTCAGAAAACCTGACTACGATTGTTGGTAAAATTCTCTCTGTTTGCATGAATTACCAGTTCCAGTCTCCGAAACTCCTAAGCTTTAAGTTGATCGCATTGTATGACATAGTTTTCTAGTATTTTGTAAGAAGAACAGGAGCTGAACTGTGATTGCTGGTAAAAATCTATCTAATGGTAGCATAAATTGCGTGCTTCAATCTCAGAAACTTGTATACGCAAAATTAACCTCATCGTATTTCACCATTTTCTGTATTTTATGGCTGTTTTAAGCCAAAAAAACAGAACGATAAAGCAAAGTTAATCCAGATTTGTCAACTTAAACTGGCATAACTGCTGCTCTGTGAGTTTTTGGCCAATGTTTGATGGCTAAATTCAAAGCATATTAGATAATCAGGTGTTGAGGATTCTTCTTCACATAAACATTAATATGACTGATCTGTGTGGAGTTACATGGGATTATCTGAACCGGCTTCTCGCTGATTATGAGAAAGTGAAGTTGGTGACTCCTTCAGAATTGATGTCCTCTGAATCGTTCTGTTTTTTAAAGAAAGGAGCATGAAATCCGACTACAGCAACGACAAACCACACACACACACACACACACTCACACTCACACATACATTAAGGAGCGCACACAAACACAGAGGGGTTAAGGGGTTGCATTGTTATCATGGGGGTGCCCTGTGGCTGTGATTAAGCGTTGTTTTCACGATCCCTCTGGTGTCCTAAAGCTTAGCTAGATGTCACAGCTATGGCAGGAATGCTTGAGTGAAGAGGCCAAGAAGGGGTCACGGCGAGGATGTAAACATCAACATTTTCTTTCTTAAAAGGATTTAGGCCCACTTGAAGGGAAAAAGGCTCTACCACAGCACAAAGCCTGATCCCTAGCACCTGGCCTTAGGCACAGACCTATGACCAGCTTACCCCCACCTAATCCTCATTTAAAACCATTTGTGGGGCACAAAACTGACCTCAGATCAGCTTCTTAGTGTGGCCTAGGCTTAGTCAGCACTGGGTTGTTGCAGCGTGTAGGGATTGGGAGAGAGGCTTTAGCTACAGATTGCTATCAGAGCAGACAGGAGTTTTACGCCCTCTCTGGATCTGTGCCACGGCGGGCCACGGACAATAGCCCCTTTGTGCATTTCTGATTGGCAGATCTACTCATAACAAACACACTAAATGGTAAAGTCACAAGGGGAGGAGCAAAGTTCTGATAAATCCTGGTTCTCATTTAGACACAATGATGCCTTTTGCTTTGTCTCAAGATGTCAGCTTTGAAGTGACAATTGGACATTGTGCAACCTAAAGATGACTGGGGGAAATACCATACGGCCAAGCCATGACTGTGAAAACAACAAATGTCCGAAGAGGCATAAAACATGTTTCTCTTCGTTTTATTCCTCTCCAGAAAAGAACCCACTTCTCTCTTCCAGCTGTGCCGAGATGGTTTGAATTAACCTCACCGTCTCCCCAGAGGATGAGTTGTAATGATGTAAATTTAAGGCCTTTCTGACAAGACCTGGTCACTTGATATGTCGGTCAACTCCCCGTTTCATGTCGGTTTTAGCGATCCATAAATACTGAGTCCGCCGCTGGAAAAGAAGGAGAAAAGAAAAAAGAAAGACTTGTGCTTGTGGTGCTACAGACCTGCAGCCCCATCTACTGTTGCGCCACACAATAGTAGCAGAAGACACCCAGAGGCACAGATGTCTGGGAGGGAAGTGGATGACAATCGATTATGCATTTCTTTCTTGTCTGTGATGTGTTTTTATTGTTCAGAGTGAAAAACCTACAACATCTCTTTCTCCCTTCCTCCCTGAGTCGCTCGCTGCCTCAAACATGTGACCGTGGTTATGCTAACACAGCATGGGGATGTGAACCATTTTTAGGCTGCGGCTACAACCATGGCATCTGCAACCCTTCCGCTGGCCTCATCTGGAAGTTGCAAAATCTTGGATTCATGTGGCCGACGGATAAATTTAAGCAAATATTAATTCAAACGCAGAAAAACCGGAGTTTTGTTTGCAAAACCTTGAACGCCCGATGTCTCACGACAACATTTAGCTTCTTTGCTTGTATGCAGCTAGAACAACAACATAACAACTGCTGCCGTGAAGACACCCACACGCCTGACACCAAAACACAAACATTGTAAGACGCAAAAACATGCAAAACGCTTCATTCTCTCCACTGCTTTTATCTTTAGTGCCTTCTGTATTCTGAGGGCTGCAGGAGTTTTGCAGACAAGTTTATCAGCAGAGGTGCAAACTGAGCAATTGTCGGTGGTTTGAAGAGGCTGTGTTTTCCTTCTCTGATCATTTTGACGTGCAGGTAATGAGTTCTTTGTGACAGAGTGAAACTGGCCCAGCTGCAGCTCTGCAGGTGAATGATGTCTCCTACTTCCTGGCTGTGAAAGGGCTCTGTGTGGTCCCAGTTTCTTTACATCACAGCAAAATGTGCGCAGATTGAGGGGGAACCTGTCATCCCCCGTTGCCATTTGATATTCAAGAATACTTAGCTGATTGTTGACATTACCAACTGACCTTTTTTTGTTTTTGGTGCCGTGTGTGTGTGTGAAGCTTCTGTGGAGGTGTATAGTATCCACAGCTGTGAGGAAACTGTGCCTATAATCTGTCTCACCAGAACTGTGTAACCTGAGTTAGAGCGAGGTTAAGGGTCAGTTATTGAACTTGAATTACACTGGGAGAGGCCTCCCTCGGCCCCTCGCCACCCCTCTCAGCCACCCTGTGGGGTTTGTTTGTTTTCTCTCCCAGTCTCTCCCAGAGCTTACCCAGTCCTCTGTAATGAGTATTTAATACACACCCTCAGACATGTTTACACTGCATGTAACAGCACCGACTGTGTGATCTTGCAACACACTTAGACATGTGTGTCAAAGTATATGCTTGTGCATATATATGCGTGTGTGTTTGCATGCATGTTCCCTTTCATTCTAACTCCCACTCTCTATTTTCCTCATTTCTGAAGTCTGTAGCCTGAGGCGAGGAACACCTGCCAGTTTTTTCCCTCCTCAATCTCAGATAAGACAATAGAAGTAGTAGAGGTGTTTGGTTACACACAGAAACAGAGCGAGGAATGAGACGTATTAAAAACCTCTCCTGTCTCTCACACGGTCGCTGCAACTCTCCAGATGTGAACGCTGTCAAAAAAACAAACATATTTGTGCGAATCGAGTCGGGTTGGGGAGCGAAAGAGCTTCAGCATTTTTTCTTTAAACTCATAATTTGACCTGAGCCACAGGCCCTGGGCCCCCTCTGCAAGCTGTTAAGTTTTTAACGTATCATTTTTCACTGCACATGTTCCGTGTTATGTTAGTTACCAGGAATTTGGATTGAATGGACAATGAAGTTCCTGAACCTTGAGAGAAGGATTATTGTTAATCGTAAGCAGAGGAGAGCCACCAGGTTTGGTGTAAAGTGGTGCCACAGCGCTCTCTGTTGGTGAACTTGCAGCGCTGCCCCCATTAAAAAAAACCTTGAAAGTCCCAGTTTGACTTTGGTCTTTTTATAGGCCAGAAACCACATCCCTGGTGTCTTTGAAGAGCTTGTATTCACTAAGTAGTAGTTAGGGCTGCCAGTACTTACTCACTATTTTATAAGTATGAGTGGTAGAGAAACCCTTTGAACTGAACCCATTTAGAATCCCAAAGCTGATGGCTTTATAATACAGAAGTAAATACACTATAGTCGCATAATTAGCAGGAATGCCCATGAATTACTGTTGAGTGTTTTCCCTTGCACAGGTGGATAAGAGAGTGTTTATTCCACGCCCTTGCAGCTGGTACCCAACATACACTGTGTTGAATTTGCACGCTTACATACATATACCACACGGTCTCGGCTCAGGACGTCAATGTGCAGCAGAGGTTGTAGACACGTTCTGCCCAAGTAATTGTCTGAGGAGAAAATCTCAGTGTTGGGTCCCTGAAACCACACCAGAAACACCACAGGAAACAATTAACTTTTAACCTATAAAACCTTCCAATTATAGCGCAATTATAACCACTTATGTCCGAATTTGGCAAGAGGCATGAGTGTAGAAAATGTGTCTGACCCGCAAGTTTACTTCAAAGGGTGTTATTGGGCCAATCATAGGCAGCATTCTGACACGTTAACAGGAACAAAGAAAAGTCATAAACCAAGTCCATCTGTCCATCCGTCTGTCCGTCCGTCCATCCGTCCATTTGTCCATCCGTCCGTCCGTCCATCCGTCCATCCGTCCATCCGTCCATTTTCTTGAGTTATCCAGAGTTGGGTCTTGATGGCAGTAACAACACACTGCATTTCTGAAGTCCTTGTCCCCCCATTTTTTACCTCCTCCTGGGCGAATCTTGAGATGTTCCTAGGCCAGATGAAATATGTAATCTTTCTAGTTAATCCTAATGTACCCCAGGGCCAACCTTGATTCACTGGAGACACATCATCTTTTGCAGAGGAAAACAGCAGCTGGTTTGCATCAGAAGGCCCCCGAAACTCCTAATTTCTAACACAAATAGTAGTAGATACTCCATCATCTACTGGACAGCCAAAACCATCAGTAATCTTAGATGGAGGATTCTAATTGGTAGAAAGAGCCCAAGGGGGAGAACATTGGAAACAGAAGTGAGATTTTGCCAATAATATAAAAACATATGTGCACAGTAAGAAGGTCATGCACTTTTCTCTGCAGAGGCAGTTAACTCAGATCTTCATAATGTCTGACTAATTTTTCCACCACATCCTCCTTGTTGGATGTCCCTTAAAAACCTCCAAAGAAGGCACTCAGGAGGCATCTGAATCAGATGTCAAACCAGTTCAACTGTTCAATGCTTCTTTTGACACGAGGAAGCAGCAACTCTACACTGAGCTTCATCTGGAGGTTCAGGCTCCTCACCCTATTTCTAAGACTAAAGAACAAACTCATCTCATCAACTTGTATCCACAGTCTTACTTTTTTGGTCACTAGAAAGAACTCATTACAACTGGTGAGGGCTGGAATGTAGATTGATCAGTGAATTGAGAGCTTGGCCTTCCAGCTCAGCTCTATCTTCACTATGACAGTCCAGTGTCTGCATTACTGCTGATGCTGCACCAATCGGTTTGTCACTTCCATTCTTCACTTTCCCTTCACTCATGAACACGATCCCGACACATAAACTCCATATGAGAGGAAGCACATCACCAGTTGCTGGCAGAGGAAAATGACGTTCATTCTTTAAATACAAAGTAAACTTGAAAAAGGGAAACATAGTTAGTGTTTTAGTAATATTGTGAGTGTTCTGCCGGTTCATTATGACATTAAAAGCTTCAGTTATAGTTGTGGAACATTTCGATCATAAATCAATATATTACCTTGTTGACTATCAAAGTTGTTGGTTGTCTACTGGAAACGGTGGAGAAAAGCTTCCCAGCTGTTGCTACAGAAAAGTGAGACATTTCATCTCTTTAATATATGCACAAATGGAGGCACTGAGGGGCATGAAGAACATAGAAAAACTTGGATCAGTAATCGCTCTGGATTTCAATGCATTTCAAACACTGAAATTTCAAAAAGCCTCCCTTAGGCAGCACAGTGAAGTTTATGCTGACGTCTTCAGCCCTTTCATGCATGAATTATTAAAAAACTGAGTGAGATATATTTTTCAAAGGTTTTCAGCAGTCCCAAACAAGACTTAAAATATGTCCGGTTGGGTTTCTTTTTCAAAGGTTAAGATTTTAATCAAGATACTCCATTGTTAATCTTAAGGGGAGACACTACAGTTGAATAGGGTAAACATTTAAACTAACAGATATGACCCAGTTGATTATTTACAGTAACACAATTCTTTTTTGTATGACAAGTTTTTTGGAATTTGATGTTTAAATATGCAAATTAGATACTGTGTCATTAAACGAGCTGTTTCGCATACATTTCCAGAACAGAAATCTAAACACTGGATGAAGTCAGCTTCTTTTTGTTTTATCATTTTGTTTGGAGTCAAAGGATTTTACAGAGTATATTGTGGATATCTCTTTTCAGCACTTCATATTTCAGAAAATACCACCAACAGCAAGAAAAAGCCCAGTTTCGCCATGTTTTCAGCGATAAGATGTTCTATAAATCAGGTTGTGAATGTTACATGAACAAAGCCGTCTGTGAAAACCTTCAGAAACATAGATCGGAGTAAAACTTGAAGGGTTGTTGTGTCTAAGTTTACTTTTCGCTATCTAAAAGAAGACGTTAGATGGAAGCAAAATATCCCAAAATCGCACTCAAAATCGACCAGTGCATGAAAAATTGATGTTTTTGCATGAAGTATACATTATTTTGACATGAATAAATACACAGACATGCTTGGATACATTCACAGTTTTGTTTCCTGCATAGTATAAGATAATACTGACATCACAAGATTAATTAACTAATATTATTTCACTAAATATCATAACCAGAATATAACCACTACAGAAGATAGCGCCATATAGAATAAACTTTGTTCAAAGGATACCCTACACTACAGTTGGTCATGTTTGTTGTAGAGTAAAAGGTTTTAACAGATATTCCACAGCTGATAGGCACATTTCCACCATCATTCACCATTTGTGATGAAATATTTCACCAGAACAAGTATTAAAGGCAATAATCATAGAGAAATACAGAGAATGTTTCTCAGGAGATTGTTTCCTGCTGGTTTGGTGTAATAATTCCAAATGATGTGGTTTTATTTGTTTGAATAACTGCCCACTATGGACAACATCATGCATGAAAGGACTAGATAAAGAGGCAAGGAGTGATGTGAATACAAAACAATACATCCACTGATGATTAAGAGTGTTAAATACATGATGGCCAAGCTTGAAATAAGCTGAACCAATGCTTTTCTGTATTTGTATTGTGCCATTTCCACCATGTTAGCTACCTTTTTACAGTAATATCTTAGACTTTTATGCGCAAGTAGGCAAATCAATAAGCTTGGCTACCTTTAATTTATTACAGGGGTAATTTGTGAAAAGCCATTTGAAGCCACTAGGTCGTCCATTTGACGTTAGTTTGTTTTTTGGACAAACAAACGTCAAACTAAACTGTGGTTTTATTTCACAGCCTTTCACTGTGCGTCTGTGTCAGACTGAAGGATTACTCACAAATCCACACAGTGGAACGGTTGATTTGACTTGTCTCTCTAAGGAAACGCGTAATCCTTGAGTTTTTACAGAGCAAAAATGTATCTTACTCAGTAGAACAAAACCAAAACCATACAGCATTTTTATTGCATTTTGCCCCACTGCCAAGATATTTCACTTATAGGTCTATATCTTAATCTGTATCGCAACTAATGTTTAGTAAAATTTGGTGAAGAATATATTAATTTTGCAACAAATAAGTATGTGGAACATGAGGATTTTATTCGTAGAATTAACTCAGTTGCAAAGGTATGGTTTCAGTGCTGTTTGTCTGGTTGTCTATTACTAACTACTACCAGACTGATTTTCATGAAACTCAATGGAGAGGTGGAGCAGAGGCAAAGAAAGAACCCAATGAATTTTGATGTAGATTTGAATTGTTTTGGAAAAATATCCACCTATTTATGATGGGCTTGGTTTAGGGCTTGCAGAGTTGAAATAGGTTTAATTTTTCTGTCTATTGCATTCTTGTCTGTGATCAAAGTTTACCTTGCTACAGATTTTAAATAAACTGAAAAAAACAACAGTAAAATAAGTTAGAAAGTCGGATTTCGCTTATTATATTTTGAGATTCAGGGTTTAAGTTTTAGGACCTTCAGTAGCTATTTTGAACAAAGGAAAACCTGAACCTTTGACCTCAACATTGAGGGGATCTGGTGACTCTATTATGGCGTTGGGGGCATTTTGCTACCATGGTTTGGGTCCAGTTGCCCTCTAGTTGTCCTGAGTGATCACCTTTATTCTGTAATCACTTCTGTCCTAATGGGAGTGGCTTTTCCAAGGATGACAGTGCCTCCATCTGTAGGGCACAAGGGTTTACTGAATAGTTTGATGTAAATTACGTGAATCATATTATACAAGAAACGAGTTTCATTCCTCCAGTCCAATTCCAGAGACTTGTAGACTCAGAAGTCAAGGTGTTCTGGTGATACACAGTGTCCTAACACCCAACAATGTCACTTTATGTTGGATTCTCTTTTAATTTGCCACATATATACACTCTAGGGGGAAGTAGTAATTATAATTTCTAATTTGGCTGTGTTCAACCAAATTCACTCTAGTCTTCCATCCATCTTTTAACTAACACGTGTTTTATCTTGTAGAGAGTCTCAGGGTGCAACACAATATCAAAGCCAATGATAAAACACACTAAAATGCACTGGCAGCAGAGCTCCAGCAGATGCTGCTAATGTACTGCCTTTGTACTCTGACTGTGTTTGGGTTCACTGAGAGGGCAATGCAGGCATCAACTTAAACAGACCCTTTGCCATTCCCAGAGGCCTTGTTCATGCATTTATATATTGAAGTCCTCTGTACTCCTGCCCCAGCACATCTTAAAGGTCAGTGATTACAAAAGGGGCCGATTTCTGTGTGAAAATTGAAAAGAATCTCAGATTGATGTTCAATTGATTTTACTTTGTGGTTGACAGAGAAATGTTAGTTCCATCCTGCTGTCAGATCCAGGAGGCTAAGTTGTTAAACAGCACTGCATTGTCCTCACATAGAGCTGTACTGGAACATTGAATTTACAGAGTAAAGCCCATCTGAAGTGCAACTTCTCAGCATTTTCTCATAAGTACACATAATAGTCTTCTGTGATTTCAGACGGCTATACTCTGTAAACATCCAGCTTGCTGCAGCATCTTAAGCCAACTGATGCTTGGCAGAATGAATAGCTGAAATGGCAGAAAGGCGCAGAGGTTTGACACACTAAGCTTTAATATTCAGCTACATCACTGCTATGCTGAATATGCAGCTTTGGATGGATCTTGAGTTAATATTGATAATGAAAGCTCCAGGAGGCAGTCATTTGAGAACATCTGTTACTCATCATGTGTGGGTAGAAACGCTGCTGCGACGCCGTTCAATCTGTCAGGAGACATGAAGCAAATCACTCATCTCACTTCCTCACCACTACCAGTGTAGGTCCGTGGAGGGGGACTGTGGAAGCGTTTATATGTCACGTCCTACAACCTTAACTTAATTGACGGTCAAGAAGAAGGTCAGAGCAGCATCTTAAATATTTAGCGTGCGGATGACAGTGACGTAGACTTCAAGTAGATCTTGAATGATTCAGAGCCCCAGGTCTTGGCTTGAATATAAAAGCATTGCAGGTCTTTCATTAGTAAGTAGCTTGCCAGTCAGTGATCTTGCCCTGCATAGAAATGAACCATGATGGCACTTCACTGGACAATAATTTCTCCTTATATGCAGAAATCATCCCAGAATCTCACCATTGTCTGATCTGCACTGTTTGCAAAAGCACAAACTAGAGATTTATATGGACATTGTTGACTTTTTTTTTAACATATTTGAACAAGCAAACATCTTTTTCGAAAGAGTGCCAAAAGGTGATACGAGTGTGCTCCAAAATGTTCTCAAGCCTCACCTGCAAACAAGGGGCGTGTCTCCCATTTTGGAGCATAACTGTATACTATTAAGCCTTACATCCCTACTATCCACAAAAACTGAAATGTTTGAAGTCATTTCTTTGCAGATGACGCCTTTTGAAAATCAGTAGGTGAAAAGGAAACCAAGAAGTGCAGCATAAATGTCAAAAGCAGCCAAATCATCTCAGAAATCCACTGTTGTCTGACTTGCACAGTTTACAAGAGCACAAACTAGAGGTCTGTATGGACATTGTTGACTTGACATATTTGGACGTGCAAAAATTGCTTTTGGTTGGCAGAAGCAGCCAAATGTGGCTTTGAACTGTTGCCTCATGTACCTTACTTACCCGACCTGCACCGTTGGACTTCAATCTGTTTCCCAAACTGAAGTCCCACTTGCGCCATTTTCTGACCGATGATGACGTCATGCATGCTGTTGAGGAGAATCTGGAGGCTCAAGATTTCTTTCTTCCATGAAGAGATAGCGAACATTGAACATCAGTGGACCAAGTGCTTTGACGTTAAAGGAGACTATGCTGAAAAATCACACATACATTTCTCTTGTGTTGTTTACTGGTGAGGCTAAGAACTTTTTGAAGCACCCCTTTATACCTGAGCACAACCACAATGAAAATTAGTTTTTTCAAACATTCATCCAAGAAAAAAAAATGAAAGATGTAATATTCTGCGGGAAAAAGTAACTACACCCTTGGCATCAGAAGCTTGTATTATTCCTTTTAGCAGAAATAGCTTCTTGTGGGAGTTCTGCGTAATTGCCCACCAGTCTCTGACACTCAAAATTCCTTCACTGTCAAGATATTTTGGGGTTTTCTTCCATGTCCCTACCATTTTAAATCCCCAGACAACATTTCAGTGCATCTGAAATTTGGGTTTTGGCCTTTCTCCTTTTTGAGATGTTCCTTGGTGGCTTGTGCTGTGTGCTTTAGGACCATTACCCTGTTGAGAAGTCATCTTTCACTTCAACTTTCAGACAGATGGCCTCACATTATCTTCAAGCGGTCTTTGATATATTGCAGATTTCATAGTTGAATCAATGACTGCAAGCTGCCCAGTCCCTGAGGCAGCAAAGCAACACCAAAGAGCATTTGAAGCACTATGTCTGAGGTTCAAAGCTGGCTTTGGTCTGCACCAAACAGGTTGCTGTGGCCAAACAACTCTGCGTTTGATTCATCTGCCTTGAGCACATTGCTCCAAAAGTCCTGCTCTTTGCCTGTATGTTCACTGGTAAACTGTAGTTTTGCTTTAATGTCCTTTTTTGACAGCAAAGAGATTTGTGCAATCTCTTTTTGATTCTACACACTCCCCTTCTGTCACCAGGAGTTGCAGAGTTACCTGCAGATTCTGTGATTAAAATGTTGGCTTCTTGAAGATATCCTCTTCCATCAAACACTCTGCTTTCTGTCTGATTTTGCTGGTGTGGCCTGCCCTGACCAAATAGGCAATCAGTTTGAAATTGATGCCATTTGAAGATGAATTTCCTTACAGTGGAATGATTTATTTCAAATCATTTGGAGATTTTTAGAAATCGCTTGACAGACTCTTGGGCACACTTCAGAACACCAAGCCCCGGTTGTCATGTTTAAATACGACAGTCCTCCTATCAATGTGCTTTGATGGAAAAGGGAGTTGTCCACTAATTGCAAGGTTGGCGGTTCAATCCCCTGCAGAAAAGTGCAGACCTAGGAGGTTCCAATCATGGGCATGTAATGTGAACCCCCTACTTGTAATTTTAGGGATTTGAAGGTGAGAAATGAGAAAAATATCAGTTTTACATGCCATTTCTTTGAGTGTTTCATCTTTTTCTTGTTCAGATTTGATGAACAAATTAACAGTTTTCATTTGTGGCAATTTTACACAAATGTTCAGTTTTTTTGGTGCAGTTGTCCTTCAACTAAAAGAATAAAAAATCTACATGATACCGTGGTCCATCAGACTGGTACCAGTGTCCTGGAGATATAGCAGATGAATGTTAAAGTCATGCTTAGATTAATGAAACTCTGGGAGTATTCTATATGAAGATAAACTCAAAACCAGCATGATAGAACAGTGCAGAAGTTTCACTCCATGTAGAAGTCAGGTTTAAGAAGGAACGAGGCTGGTTCTGTTGTCCAATTCCAAATCAGTCCATCTGTACGTTTGGGTCTACAACCATCCAAACCAACTAGCTTTAAGTGGGATTGGGTTATAAAGTCCTCCAACACTGAACTTCTATCGATGCAAGTGCAGCAGCTTTTTTGTGTTCAGGAGGTCAGAAACTCCACAAACCTAAAAATTAGAGGTCCATGTGGTTAATTCAGAAGAACTGCCTCAAGACAAAGAAATACATTGAAGTTACTTGAAATATTTTATATAAGAAAGATATCGGCAGTTGTGTCAGTGTTCTGAATGCTTCCACTCGTCTCTATTATATCTTCTTTCTTGGTCTTTATTATTAACCTTTGGAATAATAAACTTTATTATGCCCTGTAGGTCTTATTACGTTTCCAACACAGAAAACAAAGACAAAAAGAAGAGTTAATCAAATAGCAGATATTATTGTCGGAATAAGATAAGAGCTATAAACACAACAAGCTACAAAACGGTGTTTAAATTTTATTTATTGAATTGTTTTATCAGAAGTTTCTTGTATCTCTGTTTTCTGTTATTTCATCTTTATTGTTGATGCGTTTAATAAAAATACAGATAAGAATGAAGACGAGAGGAAAGCTTTTCAGAAAATGCTTTTCTTGTAAACGCCTGGATGCGACTGAGCTCATGATCTTGATACATCCATCTGATAACCGTATAAATCCCCACAGACGCTAATTGGAAGTTCCTAGTTCTGTCTGAGGACTCCCTAAAGCTCGCCGCCGTGTTTACGCCCTTTAATTAATCGACCCTCCACAGGCTCGACATGGAGCTACACTCTGTGACGGAGTGGGAGGCCTGGATTGGAACTGGGCCTATATGATGAGAGTAATCCCCTTCGACAAGTAGCTTACTGCTGTCAGTTGTTTAAGAACAATGTAGAACACACATTATGATGAGAGCTGCCAAGTCGCTTTCTGCTCTACAGTAAATAATAAATGCCTTCTTAATTCATCACACCATCCTGGCTGATCTTCCTGTAGCAACATTATCAGTTTCCCCAAAATGGAAAAGGTGAAACGCTCCATTGGCAACCTCGGATGACTTCATTTTATAGCTCGGAACAAGGTAATAGGAAATTTGTGGTCTTAGTGCTTTTATATACTGACAATCTAATTATTTCTCCTTACTGTGGGCCTTTGTCTTTCACATGAGAGTGCTGCGGCTGATTTTAGAGCCAACTGAAACCTCAGGGCTGATAGGAAGACATAACGGATACCGAGGTCTGTGGCACGGTGGATAACAATGACTCATGCGTCTTATAAAAACATTTGTGTCAGGAGCCTGTTCGTTTGTTGTTCTGGCTGGAATAAGTGCTTCTACTTTTGAATTGTGACTCATTAGAAATATTTCTTTCTTAAAATCTGATTGTTCCCTCCTCTTTCCTGAGCTGTTATCCAACCATGACTCTTTTTTAGGGCCTGGTCCCCAAACTGTCACAGTTAATCAATCATTAATGACAAGAGGCAATTTCAAACAAGCTCCTATTACTGACTGACATGAAAAGTGCCAGTCAGGATTTGACAAGTTTGAGCAGTTTGACATGTCTGACAGTTAGTTCCAGCCGGCGACTGACCGGAGAGACACACTGAGGGAACGCTGCTTGTAGTCCCTTTTTGGAAATAGAAGAAAATACACAGTGTGGGTGGTACAAAAGCCCAGAGGAGTTCTATGTTTTATTTAATAAGAAAGTTAAACTCTGAAAAAGTCTCAAAGGCGGCGAGGCACTCTTGGCTCACCGAACTTTAAAGAAGTTTAGTCATGAAGAAGTAAAAAAGGCCCAGAGCTGTGTGTGTTGTGTGTGGGCACTGAGACAGAAGTTAGTGTGGCTTGTAGCTGATGGGTGTGGACGGATTTCTGAAATTAGCACCTGTTACCTTTGATACAGGAATGAAACAAATAGATCATATCTGTCTTCTGAAGAGGAAATGAGAGTTTATATACGGTGTAATGAGATAAGATAAAGTTTATTGATCCTTTTCCAGGGAAATTCACACATTACAGCAGCTGGAGTGTCTTGTTCCTTACCATGAGGCATGGTAAAGAACAAGACAAGAGATGCAAAAGCAGAATAAAGATATTATATATGAACCTTTCACATGTACAGATATGACATAATGAATGTACCCAAACTGTAGGACACATGCTGTGTGTAGAATTGTACTAAAAATTTATAAGAGAATCCTTTTTGCATTGGTGAGGGATCAATAATGTTTTATCTTATCTCGTCTTAAATTTCACTACATCTACAGATTCAGAGCCAAGGGCTTGGCTAGAGGCGACGGCCATCACAAACAAAAACCTGGCCACCCAAACAACCAACCTTTAGACAGCTAAAAATGGAGTTACATCTAGTATTCAGACAGAACTTCATTGCAGAACCATTTCTCGCTGACTGTTGTTCCCTTAGAGATGCATTCTTATAGTGCAAACAGCCCCCAGTTCAGTCATATACAACCAAGAAGTTGGGACCAACCAGAAAATGCTTCCACTGATTTTGTTGCAATTCAAAGATTCCCTTAAAATGTATCAGTTTTTATACATCTAAACAAAAACATCTGTGCATGTTTTTATTAGTCAAACTGTGGATTTAGTTGAAGCTTTTTTTACAGCCTCTTAACCCTTAGGGGTCCGTTTAAACCAGTTACACAGAGGTCCTTAAAGACAAAAATGTCTGAGTCAAAATAAAAACTGCCTTAAAAATATCCTATATTAAAGGCTGTAGGGATGAAACCTACTTGAGCACCTCTGGAAACAAGTGGTGCAAACTGCTGAACAATGCAAGACTGATGCAGAACCTGCAGCCAAAAGAAAGAAAGAAAAACCTGAATGGACACTGTACATAGGTGGGAGTCCTGAGCAGTGTCTCATGTCTGTTGTATGAGCTTCCATATAAAGCAACTGAACTTCTCTTCTGGACTGGATTTGGGGGATAATATGTCTTTAAAACCCTAAAAGAGAAGTCCAGTTGCTTTTTGCTGAAGCTCCAAGGGCTTCCTGGATAACTCAGAATCTACACCTTCCTATGTGAGCATTATTGGCATTTTAAAAAATGGGTTACATAGAAACAGCTAGTTGTGCTGCATGTGAGTTCTTATGTGCTTCTGCATGGCAATCATGCCTTTAGATGCAGACAATAAGAGTGAGTGACTGCAAAATGACATGAGAATTTAAGGAGACTTTGTGCCACTCCGGTGTGATTGATACCCTGGAAACACTGTCTGGCTCCTCCACTGCGCACTCTCCAAAAATAAAAAAATAAAGGCCAAATCCTGCCTCATTTACCAAAGAGAAAAAGCATCATTGCTACCATTACGCAGCCTCCTGTCATTATTCTTCTGATACTGAACACCAGATTTGCATGCACCTGCTCTGAGCGTCTCATTTGCTTAAAGCTTGCGGCTTCTGAAGGCCCGTCTTGTTGCCTCGGACGCACGGAGGCGCTAAATCACTTAAAGCATCGATCCGGTCCCTGCGCTGACTTGTACAATTTGTAACCAGACGTGCAACTCATTCAGATGCCCCCTCCTTCTCCTTCTCCGCCATTCTCTCCCTCTCTCCCCCTTCTCTCTCTCTCTCTTTCTGCTCGTCTTTAGCTGCATGTTGCTCACTCAGTCAATCAGTCAGTGGCTCCGCTCCGCTACACGCCTGCGTCCGCCTCCACAGCTCTCCAAAGCCGAGACGCGCCACCACCACCGCCGCCGCCGCAGCTGCAGCCGTCAATGCGGGCATGACACACTGGCAGCAGTAGTGGGCTCCCGTCAGCCCGCTTTTAAAGGCAGATCACACAGAGGAATAAAGACTAGGAGAGAGTGAAGTGACTCCTTGCCGCTTGTGCCGTGCGTCGAGACGAGTAGATGAGCCAATGGCTGGGGCACAGCCGGGAGTTCATGCGCTGCAGCTCAAGCCAGTGTCCGTGCCCGAGAGCCTGAGAAAGGGCAACAAATTTATGAAATGGGATGATGTAAGTAGAGACCAGCTGTGCGTCTTTATTTCTTTATTTTGCTTTTTTTTTTCTTGGAATGGATTACACATAGAAGCTACTCGTGCAACAGTAGCGGATTAATTTGTGTGGACTGACACAGGGCTGATTGCATTTGGCTTCCTGCTTTCAGAGAAATGCTCCGGTGTCTACTGACATGTGCTCTGTTTACATTTCCCCAATGCACAGGGCTTGTACGTGTGCGCGCCTGGTGGGGGGAGTGCACGCGTCTTTGCCAGTGCTCCAGTGTCATTAAATCAAATGAAACATTTGAACTAATCTCACCCTCCTCCCTGCACTGGAATCAATTAGCTGCTATTAATTAGAGGATCTAACTGTTGACAACACTTGGATGGAAGATGCAGCATTTCTTGCATGTTTTCATGTTTTATTGCCTATGCAGGGTGACTGTCCAGCTGCAGTGACATGACCTTGATTAAAATTGATTGCATCCCCGCTGCTGAGTAAAACATAACAGTAGTAGCCTTTTAACAGACAGCCGTGGCCGCACTGCACCTCTCCAGAGCAACAAATCAACACACAATCCAGTCCAGCATTCACATGCAGCAGCTTCAAATTGAGTTGAAATGAAATGCCCTTATTGTAGTTATTCGCTGCTTATTTGCATCCTCTGTGTTCCGTCTTTATGCTGACAGGGACTTTCTGTGATATTTGTTTCCACGGCCCATCCTATTTGAATAACTGCATGCATTCCTCTGGCTTCTCCAGCCTTGATGTGTGTTTATTGTGGGAACATTTGAATATGATTGTGATTGCTTTTCATTCTGGGAAATGGGTTTCTCTTTTCCTCTCAGGGAAAATATACAGTAGGAAGACTCTCCCACCTGTAACTGCTGTTCACCTCGATACTGTCTTGTCTTGTGGGAACAGATTCCTCAAACTCAAATCTGGTTGCAGATCAGACTGCGTGTAGAGCTGCAACGATTAATCGTCAGCTATTTTCATAATCCACTAATCAGCTTGAGACATTTTTTAAGAAGTTCTTTGCCTCCAGCTTCTCAAATGTGAACATTTTCTGGTTTAGTCCCTCCTCTATGGGTTGTTGTGTTGTCCACAAATCAAGACGTTTGCCATCTGAGGCTTTGTGGAAGCACTGGTTGATATTGTTTGTAATTTTTTAACATTTAACAGATCAAACAAGTAATGTTTTTTGTCATTTTGTGCACATTTTGAGTCATTTTGGACACATTTCTAATCATTTTGGACACTTTTTTGTCATTTTGGTCAAATTTGGAGTCATTTTTAGACCTTTTTGTGGTCATTTTAATCAAGTTTTGAGTCATTTTGGGCAGATTTTGAGTATTAAGCCATTAATAACAGAAAAAATGTGGAATTTATCAATAGTTGTATGTAAATCAAGCATATAGACCAGCATAAACAGTCAGGTGCAGCCAATCAACTAAGCTGTTATGGTCATTTTATACGCTAGAAGTAGTATTTTGATGTAAAAGCTCTCTACAGCTTGTTTACAAATACAAATTTAGATTCATTGGGTTCAGAGGTCTACAACTGATACTTAGAACTGTCACACATTTGTAGCAAAAATTACAATCTTGGTGTTTATAATTTAAATGTGTTTAATTATAAAGGGCTTTTCAACATTGTCCTTCAGTGTTGATTTGCTAATGACTACTTTCATTGTCAACTAATCTGCTGATTGTTTTCTGATAATCAATTTGCTCCATAAAATGTCAAAAAGTTGTAAAAATGTTGACCAGTTTCCCAAAGCCCAACATGACAAATGTCTTGTTTTGTCCACAGCCCAAAGATACTCAGTTTAGGAGGAAAGAAACCAGAAAATATCCATATTTAAGAAGCTGGAATCAATTATTGTTGCAGCCTTAATGACAATTAACCAATCGGATTGTCCAAATGACTAAAATTTTGTCCAAAAAGGGCTCAAAATGCGTCTAAAATGTTTCAAATTTGTCCAAAATAACTCAAATTCTGTCCAACAAATGACCCAAATTTTGTCAAAATGACACAAAAATGAAGAAAAATCACTTCAGCAAAATGTCAGAAAATTATGGAAAATGTTGATTAGTGTTTAAGAAACTATAATAAGAGAAATGTGACTATTTCTTTTTTTTTTTTTTACAAACTACTCAAAACAATTAATTGATTTTTCATAGGCTGACAAGTGATTGATATATTAATTACTCATGCAGCTTCAGTGATATGTCACCACAGATTGGTGAGTACGGATAGACGGAGGTGGCAGCATCAGAGCTGAAGTAGCACGTTTTAAATTTTTTTTTTTTTACATCTGGAAGCCGTAAAAAAATTAGTAAATGGAAAAATACTGAATATCATATCTGATAATCAGTTGATTCCTGATACTTATCCCATTGTACGTAACTCAAACATGTAGTAAAGGTAGTCAGGTGGTAATAAACTGTGCTGTTCTGGTGTAGAAATAAATATATATAGTAAATAAATGTTTAGATTCCAGAGCTCAGGTGAGCCAAGCTCAGCGCAGATGGCTTTAGTGGATGAGTGTTATGAGAGAGTGAACGTGGTCGGTGCAGATGGCGGAGAGGAAACTGTGCACACTCACTCTGTCAATCATCAACCCTCAGCTTGAATAACAGAACTTGAGTAATTACTAATGAGCGCTCATTCCTTCACCTCCCTCTCTGGTTTGTTGTGAGAAGGGGTGTGAGGTGTGAGTCTGTTTCCCCTGACAGCCCTGTTTGTGTACTGTAGTTTGTACATGTGGGCCTATCTCCAGAACCAAATGCCCACCAGGCCTTTCCTGAGAAAACACACTATCGAACACAGATACTTTCTCTGTTTCATTTCCCATGCACTCCTTCCTTCCTCTTTCCTCTGCGTATCATTTCATGGAAAGAATCACAGAGGAATCCAGAGCCAGGCTGAAAAAGAGAGGCGAGAGAAGCTCGAATGAATTATCAGTGGGAAAGGATTGAATTAAATTATTTTCTTCTTATCTCGGCTTCGGATGTTGGGCTCCGCTTTAGCCTCTCTCCGCAAGAAATTGTAAAAGCAACAACAACAAGGAAAAAATCTGATGTACGCCCTATAATTTATTGCTTTATTCTGTTGGGGATTTTTCTGTCTCACTGCTAGAATCCAGTGGGGACATAAAAGGTGTAAAGTTTGTTTACTGTGTAAGGACACTGTACTGCAATGAGTTTTTTAGAAGCTGAGCCGGTGAAAAGCGCTGCAGACACACAGTATTTGGCGGATGAAAAACGACTAGAAGAGCAATCAGAAAATCTCTTTAAGTCCCAGACCTCGCCAACCTCCCTCTTACAGACACCTTGTGCTTTTGTTGCTGCCACTTGTAGACAGCCGGCTGTTTCTTTAGCTCTTGAAATGCCTGGTTATGGCCTGAAATATCGCCTGGCTTGTGCTGTTATTTGTCACTCAGCTCAAATGCCACATTTAGCACCAGTGGCTGCGAGAGAATGGAGGACAGGCAGCCGTCCAAATCCTCTCGGAAGGAGACCCTTCGTCTTAAGGATCACTGACAGAGACTGGCAAGATGTGAAATTTGTGAGAGATGACGCCGGGCCTTTGTAAACACAGATTTTTATAAGCTTACACTTGTATCATAGCCCTTTTGGTGAGGTGTGCATTGAATAAGATATCATCGGGCTCCACGGGGGAGCAGAAAATCCCTTAAAAGTAGTAGAATATGTCATTAGCATACAGAGCAGAAATATGCTGAGCTCAAATCTCCGCTCTAACCCACCCCCTCAGGTGATGGCTAATGATACAGACTCTTCACTAAAAATAATGGCAGCGTCTCCTGCCTGGAATCGGCTCCCTCAGGGTGTTTGTACTTTCTCAAGTCAGTCACTAATCTCATCTTAATTCAGCAAAAAAAGCAGGCCACTGCTGCCTAATGTCGTCCCATTAATGACGAATTCCCAAAATAGTCGACTGGCAATAAAAGACCAGGAGCAGCATCGTTCTGGAGGTAGTAATCTCAGCAAATCACTCTGAAGTCTAATCCACAGTGCTATAAGTACTTTTTGTTTTTTTGTAGATGTGCAGACCCTGGAGAAAATCTTCGCTCAGAGTCCGTAATGGCTTAATGTGTTTTGTAGTGGTGGCCATGGAGAGTTGGGACATTAAGGAAGAAGACGGGGAAAATGACTGCTCTCACGTCATTAGGCAGATTCCCAGTGCTCTCAATCCGTCTTCTTTTCTTCTTCTGACATCGCAGACAAGCCATTAATCACCGCGTCTCACCCACTGGATGAATTCTCGTCTCGATTTCACTGGGAATATGAACAACATGGTGAAAAGTCACGGATCCAACTCAATGTCATGTCATGTTTCGTGTTTTGTAGGAGTAACTAAACCTTGGAAATATCAGTAGTAATAAGAAAATTGTCTGTAGGTTGTTTGATAGTTTCACTTTAACCCTCTGAACTTTTGGCTGTTTCTAGGTGTTCTTTGCTCCGGTTACATTATTACTCCCTGTGGGCTCATTTTTCACTGCAATATAAAGTCCTGTACTTCTATGGAGACAACACAATAGAGTAGCTAGATCAACAGAAATGTCGTTTGTGCAGTTACAATGCCGTAAATCATGGAAAATAACAAATGTGCGATGTCTTTGTTTACTTATTAAAAAAAAGAAAAAGAAAAAGCATTTTTCCAAGTGCCCACAAGTGTTACAAATACCGGGGAAAAGAAGATTGTGGCTCTGCATACTGATATTTTATTACTTACATTTTTAATTTGTTTTGCCCTGTGTAAACACTGCCTGCAGTTCAGTCGGAAAGATAAGGTTAAATTTGCTGATGGAACTGCGCTTCATTGATGAGAAGTTTAACACTGTCAGAACTGTCACATGCTTATAATTCATTTGTATAAACACAGCCTGCAGTTCAGCCGAATATTCACCGAATTCTTGCCATGTGACTGATCAGGTGCAAACAGTTTATTTTTGGTGACTGTTTAATGAGACATGTAGAAAAGAGTGAATGTGAGGGAATGTCACAGTTTTAAACTTAGATTTGGTGAAACGTGAAAATCTGCCATTCTTTCTGTTTTTACAGTTTTTGGCTAATAATTGGTGTTTTGGTAATTCTTCTTTATAACATACCTTTTAAATTCGTTGGATAGTTTTGGAGTTCAGCTGGTTAATGAAAGTACATAGCGAAAATGCAAAGTTCATGGATCACAAACAGGCTATCCTATCCCTCAGTACTGGAGCTCTTTCGCCCTTGGTCAATCTTCCTACGGCTTTCTTGAAGGTCTCCCGAGGCATGCTAGTCTGGGGCTGCAGTCTAGACCTCCCGTGGTGGACGCTGTGGCTGACATGGACATCTGAGACAGGTTTCTTTGTCTAAAAACACAGTCGCAGACTTGGAGTCATGGTGCCCGCCCTGCCATACCTGATACCAAACTACTTTGAACCTAAACCTCAGTGTGATGCAGCAGCTTCACCGTGGTCAACCTCCAGATTTTATTTGATTTCTTTATTAAATGTGCATCAACATGGGAGCATTCTTTTATCCTTATTTATTTTTCACTTATGTGTCTAAATTCCATTGCTGAGTTAACGTAAAAAAATATTACCTGTGTTCCTTAATTAATCACCTAAAATGCTTAAATTCAAAATACACTTTTTTCCTTGCCCAATTAGGTTATTAAAAATTATCAGTAGTTATCAATACTGACTGAAATTGAAGATTTATCGTCCTCGGAGCAACTTGAGGACATGCAGAGATACTCATCTGTAATAACTAAACTGGAGAAATTGGACTGTGGATTGTGAGTTCAGTGCAAGATCGCAGATATGAACCGGATTAGGTATGAGATTCTTTATCTAAGAACTACCATCATGAAGCTTTTTTTTCCCTCCTCCCTCGGGCTATAAATAGTGTGTATGCTGCATGCATTCAGTGGTATGAGCTGCATCTTTTGTCATTCAATCAAGCCTGCAAAGATTGTGCAATCATGTGAACACAACCAAAATGAGTCCTCTTGAGTCTCTAATAGATTTCTACAGGAGCGGTGGATTGCAATAGCAAATGTCACTGTAAAAATGGCTGTGATGTTGCACCTTACCATTTTATTTACTTAAAGCTCACTTCCCCTCCTTTTTTTTTTGCTTGTCCCTCTGCTTTGTAAATTTCTCTGTGGATTTTAGGGTCACGATGGAGCAGGTATGGCAGATTGTCTTATTTAGACTGTATTAAATGATTTCTAATGGTTCTCCACACCTCAGCACAGACTCTTCTACAGTACCCAAGCTCCCAGCTCGAAAATGTTCTCATATTCTTCTCTACAAGTCGCGCAGGGTTTTATCAGAATATGACAAGTATGTAGCAGATGCAGACCATTAGCTCTGTCTCCCAACGCTGCAATGGGGACATCATTAGAAGCCTCATGAAGACACTTTGAAGATTTTCTTGCTCTGTGCGGCAAATGCGGCTTCCATCTCTGTGATCTCGCAGCCATGGCTGATTGAAGAGGACAATATGCTACTGTTCAGCTGAACCACAGCCACCACGGACACAGGAGAAAAATAACAGGCAAAGGCTCTGTCTTTTTATAGAAGCATCCAATAATATCTGGTGTTGCCATGTTATGCCTCGGGGTCAAACTGTGTGTGCAAGACTCGGAGTCGACTGTATGTAGAAACTGTGGGAAAGCATTTGTCTGTTACAAGAGGGGGGAAATGGAAACGTCAACTGTGAAACAACCGTCAATTTGTGATTGCTGTCATCGCAAAGAGTCGCACTAGGCTCTGTGGTCATTTGCGGTGGTGCCAGGTCGCGGTTTGGAAAGTTCCCTAGAAGGAATGGATTGTGTGCATGCCTAGAACATAAACAGCACTTTTATTGTCATTTCAGCTTCTGGTATGCAAGCGGTATTACAAAAATGATGCTTTGATCCTGACAAATGAATTTTTATTGGTTGAGCTAGAAAGTCTTCTGTCATACACATCAAAGAACTCACTCATGTAAAATACTCAGACAGGGACAAACAGACGTCAGCACACATTGACTCCAGATGTTTTCTGTTTTACTTCAGGATTCTACCACTGTGACCCCGGTGACTCTGACAGTTGACCCCAAAGGTTACTTCTTGTATTGGACCGACCAGAACAAGGTAAGAGCAAACTGCTTTGGCCCTACTAAGCCTTGAAACTTGGACTTGTAAAGCTTGTCTGAAACTGTTTTAGCAGCCTTAACTTTTTAATTTGAAGATGAAATTCAAATGTATAGACGCCCAGATTTAAACCTGGAGTGCAAAACTTTAGTTTCTTCCCCAGTAAACACTGTAGTTGTTTCGTTCGTTTTTGCTCCAAGTTGTTGTGACTACCAGGAAAGCATATTTTCAGCGGCGTCATTATTCAGTAATCGATTAAGCGTTGACACATGAAGAATGATGGATAATTTACAGTTTGCTGGTGGAGTTATTCAACCCACAAATATGTGACTTTTATCATCGAGGCTGCTTGGTTCATCAGCCGAGTTAAGGGGCTGCTATCCTTAAAAACTTTAGCTCAACATGATCATGCGAGAATCCATTAACCACTACAGGAGTCTTTATCATTGTGCCCCTTGCTAGCTAAACTCCCACAATGCTCTCTACTTGTCATGAAACTGCCCATAATCCAAGTGCTGACTCCTTTGGTCGTAACAGTTTTAACCACAAGCTGCAGTCTTCTATTTCATTAAACAGCAAGAGGCTCCACCTGGTGGCACAACCAGCTACTACAGCTAATAGAAAATACATAATTGGACATACGTTTCTTTCTTCTGCCTTGTCTGTTAATATATTTTTAATTGCCTAAAATATTAACTGTGATTAGTATCCAATATGCTGGAGCCTGCACTGTCTCAATTGCTCTCCTCTTCAGCTCAGGCAAACCAATCATTGCCTGTTGATGTCAAGCATCCCTACCGATGTGCCAGCACAGGAAAGTCGCCACAGAAAGCGGTTTCCAATAAACTGTAAAATACAGAGAGATTTGCCTGCTACTGGTAGACTTAATCAGCATTGCATGAATTCATTCAGCAAGGTAATGTGGCAATGCAACATTCGTTTATATGCAAAAGGGCCTGCACCAGAGCTTTAAAGCTTATCAAGCAGCAAGAAATCACACAGTGTTTTATGCTGCATTGTGCCCAGACTCATTCAGAGTGATCACAGCTGCAATAATTGTCTCCTCCCTCTCTGTTTTGAAATGTTAAATCAATCAAATTAGCACAACACTCTGAGGTGTATGATACATGCAGGTTTCACACTTGGACTCTATCTGATTGACCAACCCAGTGCATTACCAGAAACACCGATCAGACAGAACTTTAGAACACCTGCCTTGTATTGTGCAGGTCCTCTTTATGACGTCAATAAAGCTCTAGACTAGATCAGTGTGACATGGACTTCGTACCTGTGAGGGTGATGATGGCAGGAGATTCTTTGGGTCCTGTGGGTTGCAGGATGGGGTTATAATGGATGCACAGATGCTCAATCAGGAGTTTGGAGGCTGGGTAAATGCATTGGGCTCTTGGTTGTGTTCCTCGAGCTAATTCTTTAGCATTGTCCTTTTGAGAGAGCATTGCTGCCATTGTGGGTCATGCTTGTTGTGGAATAATGTTTAGATAGGTTGTTAAAGTAACATCCAAATACTTGTGAGGATCCAATGTTTTCCTGCAGGACACTGGAATTTAGCAAGAAGTCGCTGTGGTGACAGATTTAATTGTCATATTCTTCTCTCCACATATTTTTCCAGAGATTTTTTGTGCCTGGATTCTCTGACACACTAATGTATTAGTCTGATTGAAACAGACATTTTTGTCACAGTGTCACTGTCAGTCTGAATCCTCAAACTGAGTAGTGAAGGACCTAAAACTCAGAAGAATATAAGAAAGTGTGGGATCTGTTATTGTGTTAACAGCCGGATGATTGACAAAGAGGAAGTGTCAAAGCACTCAACTACTGTCTGTTTTGTTGTTATCTAAAGTGAAAGTCAAAACTGCCTACGCATCTCGTTTTGTTTGGCATCGGTCGGAGCAGGTGTCAGAAAAAGATATGGAGTTGATGGAGTGTGTGTCTGCAGGCGAAGCTGAAGAAAACGGAATGGACCTTTGTGTTTACAAGCTGTATACAGTATAATTTCACTTCATGATGCAGGTCAGCTGTCAGAAAACTTGATTTCTGCACTATTTGAATGAGAAGTGACTGTGCTTCGGGCTTGGAAAGCGGCTACATTACCAGGGCAAAGGTGTCATTTGTCCTCAGAGTTAACGGAAAACAAACAACTTTTTCATTCTGTGCTGCCATGACATGATCTGGTGCTCATTACCATGGCAACACCATTAGAGTTTGTTGAGGCCACATTAGGCGTTAGGGCTGCACGATGTAGCAAATAAATTATATTGTGATATGTAGGTTTTTTTGAGGTAAATATTGCATGGGTGTAACTTATGGAATGCAAGATGTCATCTGCAGCCAAAGCACCACTTTGTCTGTTGTAATACAGACTTGACATCTCTCACTGAGGCTCCAAGCAGCTTCTCTCATCCCAGTCGGGATGTTCTCAGTTGTATGATCATCAGGAAAAAATGCAAACGGCGAACTTTCAGTTGGAAGTCCTCATAAATAAACAGTTTGACTTATGTAGAGCTCCGTTGTTGCTGCATAATATTCCACTTGCGACATCCGTGTTTCCACTCGTGCATTTTTCATACATCTCTTGAATGGCAACTTGAGAAAAGATAGTACACACTGCTTCTGAAGCTGCTGGATCATGTTTTTAAGAACCCTCTTTGGTAACGGTGTTAATTAGTTTCATGTCTTTTGCAAGGCGAAAACTTCTTTTCTCTGTGATGCTGACAAAGGTATCTGAAATAGTTGTTTGCTTTGGATAGCAGCCAGATCTGGGTTTGTGCTCACCATAAAGAGCTTTGTGATGCTGAAGCAAAGAAAAAGTACCTGTTTTTGGGCAGCATCATCCTTTC
The DNA here is from genome assembly GCA_024666655.1 of Dascyllus trimaculatus. Classification (NCBI taxonomy): domain Eukaryota; kingdom Metazoa; phylum Chordata; class Actinopteri; family Pomacentridae; genus Dascyllus; species Dascyllus trimaculatus. The sequence continues at coordinate 28,238,580 of CM045455.1, forward strand.
AGCTGCTGAAGTATTTCCAGTCAGCTGACTTTGTATTTTTTCTTCTTCCTTCCTGTTCCTTGCTCATTTAGCTTTGCACATGTGGAGCCCGCATGTCAACGCACTCTGTGTCTTTTAAATAAAGTAAAAGAAAAACCTCCTTACATTAGAGGAAGTTGTGTTCTATCAGACAAACTTATCTTCTAGATTAGTCATGGAAAATGGGAACTGTGTATTAGCCATAAATTGGTGTAAATCATGTTATGTTATGACAGATTTTACCCGTAGATTAATCTTAATAAATGAAAGATGAGATCAAGCAACAAAAAAAGTTGTAGTATGATGTGTTTGAGTTAATTTTCTTTACTTCACAACACGGTTCTTGTGGTGCGATTATTACACACATGACGATTTTGATGCTTTATCAATATATTTTGCACTTCTATCCAATATTCCAGTTGTAATCATCACGGCAATCCTAAGATTGTTAGGGAACTCTCTGGGAAGCACTTAGAAACTTGCCTTGATATGAAGGAAACAGACAGATCAAACGTTTATTGTGATGATTTATCTTCTTTGTTTTACTCTCCCTCATAGATCTGAGTTTGATCTTTAATTTTTAGGACATGAGTGGCTTCTATTCTGTCCTCAACATCACAGGAAGCCAGGTTGCTCCTCTCTATTCTGACTCAAACCAGCCAAAGAACATAGCTGGAAAACAGAAATCTGAACTGCTGCACCTGCAGAGCTAAACTTGACACCTGTGAGAATATTCCATAGTTCATTGTGTGTGTGTGTTTTTTTCCCCCTTGCACTCCAGTTATGGCAGAGTGTTTCATAATTACCAGGAACAAGGTTGTGAAACTTAAGATACCGGATGATATCGGACTCGGTTTCCTTATCAAACACTTCCTCTCAGGTTAACCTTGAAAGTTTAACTGAGCCTTTTCTAGTTCAGTCTGCTTGTTTGTCCGTACAGCTGTTGATTCCTTAGAGTCGCCTCCAAACAGACATAATGTGATCCGGTTCTATTAGTGTCTGTATCAGCAACTAATTAATAGCTTCCATTAACCTGATGTTTTCCTAGATGAGGGAGTTTCACTGCAGTCATATCAGAGCAGAAGCACACACCTCTCCCAGCATGCAGACTCTGAATACACATCATTTACGGCTGCGCTGCTACTCCTGTTTTGTAATAGAGAGAGGCTCTATTTCGCTGCCAGCTTACTGTAAATTAGGACACTGAATATGGAAAAACACACGCTGTCTTCAGGCTGTATATGCCGTTCTATTAACAGTATCTTTGTTTACACTGTAAAAAAATCCTGTAAGAAATCTGGCAGCAAGGGTGCAGTGGAATACTGTAAGGCTAAAAAACAGTCAAAACAAAACATGGTGAAAATAATGGCAAAAATCTGCAAAATAATTGTATTTTTTAAGTGTGTAATTTTATGAGTATAAATTTTAACAGCAAAAAATTTGTGTTTGTAAATACAGATTTTTTAAAGTGCACATGACGTACAGTTTTGTCCTGTTGTTTTTACAGTCAACATTTAAAATAAATTACATTACATATTTAAAAAAATGTTAGATTGTATCTGTAATATACCACAACAAGAAAATTCTGTAAAATTATGTTAAAAAAAATTAAAACTTTTCAGTCCTTTCAAATAATGACAAATATCTGTGAAATGATGATATGTTTGGCTGATTTATACGCATTAAAATAGTGCAACTTATGGTCACGTTGTTTCTGTGATTTTACTAGGTATATTTGTAATATAACAGAACAGGGAAAATCTGTAAAATAAGAGCAAATTGTTCTAAAACCAATTGTTAAAAACTCTCATTTTTACAGTGTAAAAACCACAGTACCTCCTTTGATGTCTAACTCGCTTGTTTGTGTGTTAAAGTGTGAATTTGCGGTCAGAGATAACAAACACTAAGTGTGAAGGGAACAGAGGGAGGCTCATGACATCAATTTGTCATTATTTCCTGTGCCTCTTTCATAAAGCCACGGTTTTGAATGATGAAGCTTTGTGTGCGTGTGTGTGTGCGCGTCTGTGTGTGCGTGTGTTTATGTGTGTGGGTGTCTGTTCTGTCTCTCAGCCCTGACAACAGTCCTGCCGCACACATAATAACTCAAATTAATACCGAGCACAGCCAAAGACAGAACTCTATTAGGGCATAAGGAAAGTCGCCTGCTGTCTTCCTGTGTGCCACCGAGGACACACAAGAACCCTCGTGTGTTTATAAAGACGTCTTGTGTCGTGTTTTTGCCAACGTTTATCCATGATGGGGTTCCACATCTGTTCAACAGGCCGATTTAAACAAGCTGCAATGCTCTGTCCAGTTGTTATGTGTGCGTTTGTGGGAGACTCGGCCCGATGGCCTGCAGAGTAAAAGCATTCCTCGGATTCTTCAGGAGCACAGCAGAACTGTTTGCCCACTGCGCCGACTTCCAGACTCACAATGCCACCGATGGAGACAGTTTTTCACTTCATTTTCACTTCTGTTACTTACTGCAGGTTAAACAGACACTCACTTATATTTATATTTGAATAGTTTCTCCTCCGTGTGAAAGAAAAGCCCTTTTATTAGTTAAAATATTTGTGTTGGTGCAGACTGAGTCAAACAACACTTCGGGCTGTAAATAGTGTGTCTCATTAATGTGGACATGAGCTGGACTTGAGTCAGACTTGAGTCATACTTCTAATGACTTCTAGACTTGACAGATTAATTTTTTTTTGGTTTGACTTTAATTTAATTACTTGTGACATCACTTGGATTTGAGCCCTTTGACTTGGAATGACTTCCTTCTAAGATATTTTTTTTATTTGATCAGGAAAAGGCTCATGGACATTAAAAAAGCATCTAGTAGCACAAATTAACAGGGTACAGACATAAAACTATTTAAACAAGGTTTACATCAAGATTAAGCGTGCGTTACATACATAAATGTTTTTTTTTTATTTTTTTTTTACAGTTGATAAAGAATGGTCAATATGGTATTTCCAGTTCAATTCCACTTTTATATAGTGTCAGTTCCCAACATAAGTCACCCTAGGGCACTTCACAAAGTTAGGTCAAGACCTTCTAATATTGCATTATAGAGAGAAACACAGTGATTCCTTCTGAGCAGCACTTGGTGACAGTAGAAAGGAAAAATATCCCTTTTCAGCCCCCTTTTTTGCTACTGTTGTATTTTTACTCACATTGGGCTCATTTTTCACTGCAATATAAAGTCCTGCACCTCTATGGAAACAGCACAACTATGACTAGAAGTGGAGAGAACTCGGAAATGTCTTTTGTACAACAGCACACAGTTATAGTGTCCTATCTTCCAACATCCTACAGACAGTTTGCTCCTCTGTATACTCAGAATGAGTCATGCTGCATTTCCATATTGATCCAGGATGTTTTTTTTCCCTGTGAATATCTGTTATTTCCAGACTTGTGTCCTCTGTGTGGAGTCCCTTAATTTTAGTTACCTGTCTGTTAGTCAAAGCTGAGTCAACCGTGGCTTCTCAGTTGCATCGAGAAGCGTAGAATTGATGTTTTTTACAGAATGTGATGAAAGTGGTTTACCTTTGGCATTTGAAAAGAGAGAGAGATGTACAATACAGTTACTTTGATTTGGTGAATTTGTGCGATAAAACCTATTGAATATCTGACAATTCTTTCTATTTTTTACAATTCATTGCTCTGATAAGTCTGAATCTAGTTCAGAGGGCTAACAGTGAGAAACCACCAGCAGAACCAGTCTCAGGGATGACGTGAGTGCAGAGTGGAGAGAGAAAATGATAGCAGAACAATAAATAAGAGAACAGTAAACATTGTGCAGGTCGGTGAGGTCACTAACCACAGATCAGTATCATGCAGCTCTGCGGCCAGAGATACCTGCAGAGAGTGAGAGGACGGAAAGGACAAAACACAAACACACCGGAGAGAGAAGACACAAAGTTAATAACACACAATGGTGGCATAAATATATGAAGAGTGAAGGAGAGGACAGCAGACAAGAGGTGTTCAATGCATCATGGGAAATTACCAGCAGTCTGGGCCAATACAAGGATAACTAAGATTCCTCAGAGCAGCCCAACTATAAGATTTACCTGAACGGAAAGTTTGAAACCTCATATTAAAAAGTAGAGATGGTGTCCTGAACCTAAAGTGGGAGCCGATTCCACAGCAGAGCAGCCTGATAGCTGAAGGCTTTACCTCCCAGTCTAGTTTTAGAAACCACAAGTCAGCTTGCACGTTGAGAGCAGTGTGTTCTGTTGGGATATTAAAATGCTACGAGGCCCTAAAGATAACACAGAGCTTGGTCATTAAGGGCTTTGTATCTGAGGAGACGGATTTTAAATATTCTATTCTTGATTTGACACAGAGCCAGTGAGGAGAAGCTAATGTGGATAATATGATCTCTCACTGCAGCCTTTTAGACCAGCTGGAGGCTTCTCAGGGACTTATTGAGACGTCCTGAGAGTAAAGCGTTACAATAGTACAGTAAGAAGTCACAACTGCGTGAAGTAGTAGTTTATCTGCATCACTCTGAGACAGAATTCTGACAAGGTAGTACAGGTAAAGGATGTAGTGAAAGGCATATGTCCCTTCCATTTAAAGCATTAAAGAGGTAAAGGACTTTTATTTACTAACGTTTATAATTATGTAATAATGTCTACTATGAAACTGATGCAGAAAAGGTACAAATTACCGGTAGTGCCTGAAAATTCACCAGAATGAGGGGAAATTAAGTTCAAATTAAATTTATTCCCATGGATATACACTGTAAAAATAAATCCCGTAAAAAAAAATGGCAGCAGACGTGCCAGAAAAAATACGTTAAAAAAACTTGGAATACTTTGACAGCTGTAAAAAGTGGTTAAAATGATCATTATTTTCATCAATGATCATCAATAATATAAATTTTAAAGCAGATTTAAAAACAGTAAATCAGGGAAATTTTGTGGTCACACATTGTAACAGAACAAATCACTATTTTAAAAAATATTTGATGCAGACATTTTTTGAAAATTTGGCTTGTATTTATTTTTTATTCTTTTTTAATAGTAAAGATGTATGTAATATTTTGTATGTGATATGTATAATAAATAAATAAACAGGAAAAACCTCTAAAATAACAATTATAAAGGATTTACCCATTTTTAATCTTTAATATGCATACATTTTCTCCAAAATACGTATTTTTCTGCTGAGTTAAATATTATAAAACATAGTGTAATTTTACGGTCAAAAGCTGTAAAAGAACAAATTACTATTTGTAGAAACACAGATTTTTGATGTGGACAGTTTGGGCCTGTATTTACAGTTAAGATGCTGATGAGCAAAAACCTGTAAAATAATACTAAATTGTTTTAAAAAGAAATACAGGTAATATCACTCTTAAGACATTCAGTGTTTCTACAGTGTAGGTGTAAGAACACATATCTGTCATTGTTGGATGATAAGCAGTAAAGCCATCTAAAATTATTAATAATAATAATTTAACCTTTATTAATCCCCTCGGTGAAATTTAACTGCATTTGACCCATCCCACACACATTAGGTAAGAGCATAGGGCTGCCGTGGTGCAGCACCCGGGGAACAGTCTGGAGTTAAGGGCCTTGCTCAAGGGCCCAACAGTAGCCACAGTGGAGGTTCTTTCCAGACTTGTGCTTGCTTGTTCTAATTGACTCGTCCAGGATTTGAAAACCAAGCTTTCGAACTTGGACTTGACTTGGGACTTTGCAGTAGAGACTTGAGGTTTACTTTTGACTTTGTATACGTTATGTTGGCTAGCCTGACCGATACACTTAGGTTCAGAGAGGATAAGTGTGAAAGAAGGCCTCTGCTGTCTTTTCCCTTCACCGGTCAGCTCTTCTGTCAGACCCAGCAGTGGATTTTAGCCATGTGTTAAGGTCAAAAAGGCACAGCTTGGCTTTGACGGCGGTGTCAGATCTGTTTAGGTGTGACGTTCTTTGCTTTTTCTTCCTGGCTAGCCTTTCGGTCGATGACTCAAGGCTCCGGGATTCTGCTGGTTTCATCTCAACGCCTTTGGTGCAGTCACAGTAAGTTGTGCTGACAACACGGCGTCAGCTTCAAAAAGATGAAGAAATGTCAGAAGTGTAATGAGATAGTTTTATTGATTCTTGTCGGGGTGTGTCGGGGAACTGAGGCGACTTAACAATGGCAGCAGCTATGAGCTAAAACACCCTGGATCCAGTGATATTGCTCACTTCCCTCCCTGTAGTAGTGGACTCATGCCAGAAGGAGAGCTGGAACAATGCTGCTCTTGTTGAAGGTAGTTAATATAGTCTGATGCACAGTATCACACTTTATCTGGTTTTCCTCTGTGGATAGAAACAGGTGCAAACTCTGCAGAGTCCAACACGATGTGAGCTGCGTCTCCATTTATGCACACTACTGTATTTTTAAACAGGGCACTGCTATGTAAACTCCCGCAGTCACAGCTCTCCCATGTTTGTATGTGTTTGGTTCAGAGTCCATTTGGCCGGCTTTTTAAGTTTCTGTACGCTCTCTCCTTCACCTTGAAAGACAAACTGTTTTGAACGAACACAAACACACACACAGGAACAAAATCACTGTTAGAAGCAGTGAGATTCCACTAACAGCCATGACAAAGATCAAATCAGGTGCAGTTTATTTATTCAGCATCTTTCAAAACCACCGGAGTTAGCCAAAGTGCTGTACATGTTGTCAGCGGGAATGCAAAAACAGTTTCCTTAACTAATAGTCAGCTATGTTAGCAGCTAATATCCGATTAATCACTGAAATATATGCAGCCATTTTAACCACTGACTCTACAGCTACAATAAACACGTAGCATTTGCAGACTGTTTGCAGAGCTGCTGCTACTACTACGAACCCTCACTATTACCACTTATACCAATTCATGCTTCCTGTGTGTGCAAGACACATATGCTACTTTATGCTAACTGCTAATTGTAGTTTATAGATGTCAGCTTACCCATATGTTACAAACTTGCTGAAAAACCTGAAGTTTCACAGAAACAAACACAGAACAGTCTCATATCAAAAGCTCACTATCTTTTCTTGCCACAATCCTACGCTATATGTTTGCTACAAGTGTCGCCGGTGAAAGGTCAAATCTGCAACAAATGGTCTGCTCTGTGAATGATCTGTAAACGTTCAATGTAACCATGGCGTGACACCTAATGTTTGCCACAAGATTGGCTTAGTTTTATTTCGATTTTGGAGAGCAGATAACGTAAACTCCAGTTCGCTGAATTGTAAATTAAACAACAACAAAAAATGACTTCCTTTAATTGTTCTGTTTAGGAAATGGCCCGTCAAAATCACGGTGAATCACAGCAAACAAGCTGCATTCTTCCACAGCAAATGACCTGTAACTTTACAAATCCCTTCATAGCAGGTTTGTATCAGAATAATCCTCAAAGGCGACCTACGTAATCAAGTGATTTGCTACTGTAGCTAATCCAGCTGCTGGAAACAGCTGCTTAGTTTGAACAGATGCCGTTGCAGCAACTTTTTCAATCCAGGAAATTGGTGTTTGTATTTACTTCCACCTCTAAAATGTATTTATACTTAAAGCAGACCATTGGAAATGCACTTCATGGCTGTAGTTTAAATGTTGTTGGAAGTTTGTAATCAGGGCTCCACTGGTCTTGACGTTGGCAACGTCTCTCCTGACTTAAAATTCCCAGTTTAGCATTAGCATTAGCCTCACTGACCTAGCTAAACCAGTATGCCACCAGAAACCGTTGTATCATTTAACACAACTGCTACAGTTAGCAGTTTGGCAGCGAGAAGGAGCACTAATTTTATGGAGCCTCTTGGATGGTCAGTAAACACACCTGTAACTCCATCTCATTAAAAAGGCTCCACACAGTGGTGCAACCAGGTACTACAGCAAATCTACAGTACATTATCTGACATGCATGACCCTTATCTTTTGACTTATTAAAATACTTAAATTGGGACTGAAAATTTTGGGGAAAACATATTAAAGAAGTCAAGCTTTACTATATACTAGCTTTAATATTAACTGCCTAATAGATTTAAAATGTGATGAAGCATTACCACTTGAGACCCTATCAAAAGCTTTACTCTCAAACCAGAAGGTTGGCATAAATTCATTCCTTGACATCTGTCCTAACTTACAGCCTTTGCAATTTTCTGATTGTATTTTTAATTAGTTAAATTATTCACGGCAATTGATTACTTTACAATTACCCCTTTGTGAAAAGACATGCAACAGCAGAAATGTGTGCCAACACAGATAACAGTGATGCTGACAACATAAGTAACAATACCATCAGCAGTAAACCAGAAGTATGTGTCACCTCAATGCAAATGAGTCACCTTATGTCAACACAGTCCCTTCCTACATTAGAAATACATTAACTACAGGATCCTGAATACCAGCTGGAATTCACTGCATCAACCTCAAGAGTATCAGTGATGAACAGCAAAAAGTTACAGTTCGACAGTTGCCATGTTTTCCTCTGCTCTCAAACAACAACCCTTTATAAAACATATGCGTTTTAGGTTTTCCCTCATTCAAAGAAAAGTACACTGCACTTAAGAACAAGGAACTGGAATGTATTTTTAGTTTCCTCGTTCACAACTCTGAAATTAAAGTCCCTCTTTTTGAGTTTTGCAGCAGTGACTTTGAAATGTGCAATTACACATTTGGTTTTAGTTAAACTGAGTTGGTGACAGATTGGCAAATTTATACTCGAGTGTATGATTGTTTGACTTCTGCTCATGATGAATTTGCTCTGAAATGATTCAAAAATAGGCTGCAAAATCATCACCAGTGTGCCTCCGAGTTACTTGTGCATTGTTGTGCCGACATAAGTGACTATTTTACACATCTGGGTTGCAGTGTCATGGTAACTAGAGATCTCTTTGGGCTTCGTTCACGTACATGCACTTCATAAGTTATGCTTCACACTTGTAAACACCTACACACTCACACACAAACAACATTCCTGCAATGTCCAGCCAAGAACAGGTGCTTCTTTCGTGGGGTTAAAAATAAATTTTGCTCCTGTTGGCTGCTTTCAGAGGGGAGGAGCTCTGCAGCCCTGAGAGTGGACTGACTCAGTCAAATTAACAGCCTTTTGGTTTAGTCGCCGCGGTTGCCATGCGACAGCACACACCTTGGAAATGTCACATTCTCTTTCAGCCCCCGCTCATATTCAGGAGAATGTTTCCGCTTTGAAACTGATATCATTGTTTCGCTGTGTGTCTATCCGTGTGTGTGCATTTTTGCGTATTCTCCCGAGCACGCTGCGGTTCTAACAAAAGGTTAAATGCTTTCTCTCGGGAGATTTATGTTTCAGCGGTGTGCCAATTTCAGGACAGTCGCCGGACAGGCACTTGGCATATGGCGCTGAATGATGTTCAGAGGTGAAAGACGGCTCACCCCGGGCCAGAACCACGCTGGCAGCTGCTATGTGAAGGGCATTCCTGAACGAGACTCGAATTTGACCTAATCCAGAGCAACGACGAGCCTCTCTGGGTTCACGTTTTGGGCACACTCGATGCACAAACGGCCCTTTTTTCCTCCCTCCTCTGTCATAGCGGAGTTCACACATCTGTTTCCCCCAACACAGCAATTTTCTGTGATTACAGAGGCTGCTGCTCCTCCACCTCCGTCAGCACTATATGGGAGTGAGGGACGAGGCATAAATCTGCAGCCAATTTACTGAAAGTGAATTGTGACCTCTGCCAAGTTATAGGCTGGCACACCGAGGCCCTATTTCATCTGGGCCGGCAGTGGGAGAAAGGAGAAGGCATGAAAAAGAGAAACAATAAGAGGACGATGGGGATGATTCTGGATTGTGTAGCTGGAATATGTTGTCAGTTCATTTGCTTTATGAATCACTTTCATGCCACATTAGCATTTCGGTTGACTTAATTCAGTCTGGCATTTCATTCTGAAAGAGATTTAATGTATGCTGACGTAAAACTGCCACACTGTTGTAAAAAATGAGCGGCTCTGTCCCTGACTCACCTAACAAACATGACATAATGAAAATAATAATGAGTCCAGAAATGGTGTCACTTTGCAGACAGAGTTTTAAATTCCATAAATTCAGTGAATATTTTTCATATTTTAGTACTGTTGTGCGCACTTTGGTAGGACTGCATGATATTGATGAATAATGAATGCTGTCAGACGGGGGGGATATTTGGCTGGTTGCCTGGTAACCCTGGTGGGATAAAAGTGCGATGTAAGCCTGACGTAGGGAGAAACACGTAAGAGAGTTGGCTTGAAAGGGGCAAAGGAAGCTTTAACTCCACTGTACTCAGCTGAAGGGCAGACTAGAGATTTTCTCTCAGAGACTGTTTGGGTTTAGATTTTTGTGTTTGTTTATATAAATAAGCTGAAAATCACAGAGCTACAGTGAGTGTGGACCAGAGCCGAACTAGCCCGGATTCACACAAGAATACTCCTTCGTCTTCGTCTTCTTCTTGTTCTTCTTGTTCTTCTTCTTCTTGTTCTTCTTCTTGTTCTTCTTCTTGTTCTTGTTCTTCTTCTTCTTCTTCTTCTTCCTCTTCTTCTTCTTCTTCTTCTTCCTCTTCTTCTTCTTCTTCTTCTTCAACACAAATACATTTATAAGTCTGCATGTGACTGCTGATTCAAGTGCTACTAAAATTGAGATTTCAGTCTTCAGAGTGTGAGTAAATGCTTAGAAATTGGTCTTTGATACTCAACTTGCTGGGGAATTTAAAAATTATCTTTAAAAAGTACAAAGTTACTCTGTAATTAAACTGTATAAACAGAAAGAAATCTCTGGGTTATCAACTGTTAGATGGTCCCTAGTGCTCACCTGTGGCAAGTTGCTCTATCGGAAAACTTCAAGTCTAGGCTTAAAATTGAGATATTTCATCACAATCAATTTATTCTGTTTGCCTCTGCATTAATAAACTATTTGCATCAAACACATTCTTTAAAAGAAAAAGAAAAATCTGAGCTTCTTGCTTAACAGTGCACAGTGGATTGAAGCAGCCACATGCCATCATGCCACAGCTGAAGTCAAATGCTCTGGCCCAGACTCCTCATAGCGTTACAATCCGACTCATCTTTTCAATCAATCAATCAATCAATCAATCAATCAGTCAACCTTTATTTATAAAGCGCTTTTCATACAAAATGCAACTCAAAGTGCTTTACATATTATAATCATATTAAAATCATTCCCACCCATCCCCACCCCTCGAGCATACAAACACAGGATTGCACTCATACCCCACCCCGCTCCCTACACACACACACACACACACACACACACACACACACACACACACACACACACACACACCAACGCTAACAATAAAATAAATCTTTTATTGTGTTGGATCATTTATGGACGATTTCATGATGTACAACCATATTAAGATTGAAGAAAACAACAACAAGCTTTCTCATGAAACCAGAAACTGTGGCCTCTTCCACTGTAAAACCTGCTGTTTCTTGTTGTCTCTTGTTTCCAGTTATGACTTTCGACATGAAACTTATTCAGAATGTGATGTTTGTTTTCTGTGGAAGTTTGACTTCATGGAGAAATGCAGTGCTATTACCTACAGTAGATATCAGCCATCTAGACACATTTAGGCTTTCCAACAAACACTGAACAACTAAAGCTTACAGCTAAAGGTCAGAACAGGGTTATTGCATCGACCTGTACCTGTCACAGATGACTGTTAAACAAGCTCCTCTGTGCTTTAACATTTGAGACTAGCAAATGTGCCCATAACAAATGTAAAACAAAGATCCATGTTAAGTTTTCATTAGGTGCCCTGAGCAACAGCTTGTCTCGAAGCAGCCAACCTAAAACAAGAGAACGTAAACCGTCAATCTGTCTGCTTGGCAGGGCAGAACTGTAATTGTAGAGAAACGGTGGCCTGGATGTTGGCTCTGGGAACTTGGCACTGCAGACTGAAGTCGCTCTTTAGTAAGGCTGGGAATCAAAAGCGGAAAAAGGAAAGGTGTTAAATGAAGAGAGGCGTTGCCAAACTATTTAGGATTAGTAGTTCCTGGGTGATTTCAGGAGGCTTTGTTTGTGCTTGAGTTCGTCCTGTTTCTGTCTTTGAATCCTGATTAGGACGTCTTCTCCGCTGCACTGTTCAAGTTTGTTGAACAACTCCATGCTCAAGCACACACAGTGACACTAAGAGGAGGAGGAGGGACATTGTTCTGTTCATTTCCTGTCCTGAACAACTGCAGTCTGGTCACAAAACTTGGAGGTACCGATCCGGAAAGAGGAGTTTTCGGGCTGTTTTCAAGCCTCTTGGCTGATTAAAGGTTTCCTTGGTGCCAAAGCTGTTCAGTGTGAATCTGCCTGAGTAGCGGGAACAGAGGCAGCAGCTCTGACTGGGCAGCTCAGAAGAGGAGCTAAGACCCTGGATTCAGGTGATAAGCTGAGCTAATCACACTGCTTGTAATTGGTGATGATGCAGCAACTGAAGGGTAACAGTTGTAGCTCTGAGTCGGTATTAACTGTCAGGGATGAAAACAGGAATACATTATCGACTAGTAAATAAACAACCCTGTGCATTAAGAGTTTATTTTATTATAAGACTTTTTATTATGTTGTCCACCCTGTGTGATTCCTCCTCTGGTGAATAACGCCTTTAAACACAATGTTGACTTTGATTGCTCAGACTTATATTTAAAGGATCACAGCGGTATAATTTGAGTGTTTTTCTATCACTGTTATTAGTTTGAGTCCAACAGAAAGCATACACTGGACTGTATTATTTTTGATCATAATATTCTCAAGCAGAGGTTTTCGTATAACATCTATATTAAGTATTACACCTTTTAAGTCGAATTGTAAGAGATCATTGTGTATATGTACTTGGTGAGGAATTCTGCTGCTAAAAGTGAGCCCATAATTATGCTTTTTGGGGTTTCCCTTTTCTTACATCAGACTAATCTATGAGCAGAATTAAAACCGATCTAACACGACAGACCAGCCTAAAATATCTTGGTGAAAATAGCTCCAGATCTAGGCAGAAGACCATAGCAGAAGTGGTTTTACTGAGGAAATAATGCTAGGAAGCTGCTGATTCTTTGCTTTAGAGTGGATTAAACTACCTGTTCAACAGGTGTTATGTAAATGTGTTGCAAGGTGACATAGATAACAGACGGACTTCAAACAAGGTGTTTCATGTAGGTAGGAAGCTGTGTTTTCTGTGGGAGAGAAGTCGTTCCTTTGGTGTGGACATTGGGCTTTCTAAGTTTGCTCACCTTTTATATACACAAAAAAGGTAGACCACAATACAAGTAAGACTGTTTCATAAAAAGAAAGACTGAGTAATGACTTTTAAACCAAAAGAATCTGACACCTTACCTTCAGGCTGACTTAGACCTAAGACCTATTATAGTAACAATCGATGACACCTGATGACCAGTAGCACCCAACAAAAGAGATGAAAATGTGGGTCATAATTTGTGGTTAGCTAACATCATACCAGTAAGCGCTATAAGAAAGGTAATAAGTTTTAGAGACCGCAGTAACCCACAAGAAATACACAGCAGTGAAGACATGACTAGTAACTTCCAACTTTTACCTTTAATTTAATCAGAATTCATTGTACCAAAGTCTTATTAAAGACAGTCAAGGACTAAACTGTTTTGTGCAACAGATTAATTTAGATGTCTGTCTGAAGTTTATTAGTTATGTCTAGGCCATAGTCAAAGTCTGTCTTTGCGAAACAAGCTATTGCACACAGCTAATACTATCTCACTTTTATCAGTCCAGCTGACCAATCAGAGCAGACTGGGCTTAACAGGAGGGCGGGCTTAAAGACACAGGAGCTAAAACTGACAGTTTCAGACAAAAGCTGAGAAGAGGTGCTGCAGGAATGTGCAGAACAAGAAAAATTGAGTGTTATTTAAACATTAAAACATGTAAAGGCATTTGAGTATACCCCAAAAATAAAATGATAAACCTGTAAATGTAAATATTATGGGCTCTTTAAAATATGTTAAAAAGGCAGACATTAATGGCTAGTAAAACATTCGCAAAGTAGCACCAAATTATGTTTAGGTCAATATTCATATTTTGATGGCCCAGTATTGTTAATACTGTGTCTAATATAGTGACTATAGGAGAGGAATCCTTTGGACAGTGGTGTAAAGTAACTGAGTATATTTATTCAAGTACTGTACTTGGAGAATTGGAGAATTTCTATTTTCTGCTACTTTATACTTCCTCTTCACTAGATTTAAAAGGGAAATATTGTTCTCTCTACTTTCCACATTTAATTTAATGATCCAAAATAAAAAAACAATTAAAATCAGCTAATATATTATGATGTATTATTAGAGATTAAGATCAAATTTGGTCAAAATTGGTCCCTGAGGGGAAATTTACAAGCTGTTTAGTAGATTGTGTATATAAAGTATTAAAATCATCTCTATTAGCTGCAACATTGAACTAATGAGCACATTAATGCATCAATTATTGTAATGCAGTCATATACATTATCCTGAAATATGGCATTATGCGTAATTATTGCTTTAAGTTTTAGTATTTCAAGTTCATTTTGATGCTTACACTTTTATACTTTTACAAATTTAAGTACAAGATCTGAGTTCTCCCCTTGCTGTTATTGGATTATTCCAGCAGACTCACTTACGCTACATCATAGACAAGTGTTGACTCATCTATAAAAGCAAAACCACAATCTAAAGCCTAGATTAGTCATCGCTGGTGTAATCAGTGAAATGGATGATATTGCTGTTGGACTAAGTGCTTGTGTACAGCTCATGGTGGCCTAATCAAAGGTGCTCCGTCTGGCTGCCTGTTTGAAACATGACAGCAGAGTGAAGGGGATGATTAAGCGTCTCATCGTCTCATGGGTCCAGGTATTTATAACGTTTATGCTGGCCTATTTCTGCGCCACTTATTCAAAACTGATCTCTATTGTGTTGACTCCTCTCGTCTGACACAGTTCCCTCAGACTGCAGTGTGATTTTGCATGCTAAGTACTTGTACGAGAGGAAGAGCGAAGAACAGAGGCAGGCTTACCCCGGATGGAGACGGCTCAAACAATCACGCCGCCTTTCTCTTTAGCCGTCTTGATCCGCTCACTTGAACACCGTCGGAAAAGCCTCTCTTATTTCAAACGTTAAAAGAAAAATCTAAGGATGCCTTTCCGGTGCCGAAGAAGGGGCTTAATGAAATTTTGATGCGGAGCGCTGAGATGTATGGTTAACAGCGATGGCGGTAAATTGACTTTGTTTCTGCTCAATAAACTGCAGTCATCTGAAAGGTCTGCTTCACTCAGTGTTTCTGTTAAATTCTGTCTATTTCTGTCTGGTTTTACCTCCTTATATTGGTTTGCTGCACTATAAAGACACTCTGCAGTAATTTTAATTTCTTTTTAAAATGACGTTTGCTGCATTTTATACTAATAACATCAAATAGGGGATTGCTTTTTCTGATTCCTCGCTTCATGCAAGGAGTAAAACTCCAATATTTGCATGTTACATATAAGTTACATGATCCTTCCAGGCGATGGGGAGCATTTTGTCATAAGCTGAGCGAAACGCGAACCTTGAACATTTGAACCTTTAACATGGCTCTGTAGCAAACCGGCCCCCAGGCGGCAGAGCTTTTCTGCCGGAGCTGTCATTCTGACATCGCCATGATTTGAATAGATTTAAATTTGCAACTGAGGCCAGGCTGCTGTTGTAGCTGTCAGTTAGATATTTGCATGGCTGAGACAGAAGCAAGCTGCTGGTCAAGTTCTGCATTACAACACGGCTGAATCAGTCAGTGTCAGGCATGTTTAATGCTTGTTTTGTTTCTTCACAAGAGTCAGAAAAGAAAGTAGTGTCATGTCAGATTACAACCATCCACTGTAAATCTTTGTCATTTTCTCATATTAACCCCCTGAATGTCAAGCAGTTTCAAGGCGTTTTTTTGCTCCTGTGGGCTCATTTTTCACTGCAATATAAAGTCCTGCACCTCTATGGAAACAGCACAGCCATGACTAGAAGCAGAAAGAAGCCAAAAGTGTCTTTTGTGGAGTGTAACAAACTTAGAATTCCATAAATCATAAAAAAAAATAAAAACAAAAGTTGAATATCTTTCATCCAAAGATTGACATTTTTGCCCACAGTTGTTACCAACACTGGGAAAAAAAACATGGTGACTGTAGATATTTCAGTTCTTACATTTGTATTTCTTTTCACACTTGTCTCCTCTCTGCTCTTTGAAGTTCAGCCAAAAAGACTAAACTTTGTCATGTTATGCCAAGTGAAGAACTTTTAAATGAGACACGTTGAATAAAGTGATTTTCATGAAAGATCACGATTTTAAGCTTTGATTTGGTGAAATGCTTTGATGGAACGAGAACTGTCGGAAAAATGAAAATCCCATCATTCTTTCTGAGCTGATAGGTTCTGCTTCTGATAAATGGTGATATTTTGGCAATTTTTAAAAAAAAAATTTGCCTTTCAAACTCACCAGCAGATTTTGGGGCTCAAACGTGAGGCTTTTAAATGTTTTTTTAACCAAGGTTGAGTTTAATCCTTTCATTATTCACTTTACATTATTTAAAAAAAAAAAAAACTAGAATCAATATGTTCAACATTTTTCTAAGAGGCCACGGTGTTACCAATACAGGACAAAAATGGTGGCTCTACATAATATAGATATTTCATCCATCCATCCATCCATTATCTGTACACCACTTAATCCTCTGTAGGGTTGTGGGGGGATGGAGCCTATCTCAGCCGTCTCGGGCGAAGCCAGGAGACGCCCTGGACAGGTCTCCAGCCTATCTCAGGGCATGGGTATTTCACTACTTCCATTTTTACAGTCTTTACAAACTCAGTGTTTTTCATGATACTCTGCACATCTACTCTAGAAAGATGTTTTATCATGCTGAATGCATCCTCCAACAACTTGCTCCTCTGTGTACCGTTTTTGAGTCATGATGCAGTTATCTTACAGCTCACGTACGTTTTATTTTCCTCTCAATCACTCTAATTTGTTTCCACACTTGTCTACTATTTGCTCTATGTAAACACAGCCTGCAGTTCAACCTAATATTTACTGAATGTTTGTCAAGTTGATCACAGCTGAGTCAGTCAGGGCTTCCCAGTTGTGCCGAGGATTACAGAACTTTAAGTTTTTTATATGATCTAGTGTGAGTGGTTGATTTTGTATGAAATGGGGCATTTAGAACACAGTGATTCTGTTGAAATATCACCGTTTTGCCTCAAGTTCCTGCAGTGGAAAGCTGTTTCATCTGGGAATTTTTTATAGAAGAGTGCTCTGTAATGTATTACCTCAACAGCATCCCCAAAACAACATTTAAATATCGTCAGCAAAGTGTTATTTTTCTTAATGTGTCATATTAGAGAACAAAACCTGTCACCTGAGGCCTTGATAACGTCTTGAAAACATCTTTAGAACTTGTAGATGTTAGCCAGCACTGTTGGAACTCCCTAGCTGGGTTGTGTGTAATTATTCCTCATGTTGTTGCTGTTGCTTTTTTTTAAATATAATTTGACCCACTTATAAACAAAAGCATTTGCAAACAAGCAGAAAAAAAGTGAATGTGTTGACTCAGCTGGGCACTCTCGGCATTGTCTCATCCACCCATACACAGACATAACTGTTTGGGTGCCCTAGAATATGGAAAAAAATTCTCTTCTCCCTAATTATCATCACTGTGAGTAATTCTGCTTTGCTCACCAGAGCGTTTCCTAATTGGATTACGGCTGGACATCGGCTGCTGTGGTCAATAAAATATGTGGGGAGCTGTGCTGTGTCTGTTGCACTGCATGCTGGGGGTCAGAAATCAGAGGTTACAGTTGGCCGCAGTAGCTTGTGGTCCTCTTGTAATGATTAGTCGAAGGGATGAAATCTCTCATTGATTTGCTCTAATAGTTCTAATTATGCCGAATCAATCAGAGACGAGAACTTAGAGCCTTAACAGCGACGCTCCTGGTGAAGTGACATTTAAAATTTGAGAGTCCTTTATGACTCAGCCACAGAGACGCACACCGAGTCTTTCTCTTTCTTCTTCTATTCCCTTCCTTCCACTTCAAACACTAACCCAGCCCAGTTGC
Source organism: Dascyllus trimaculatus (assembly GCA_024666655.1). Classification (NCBI taxonomy): domain Eukaryota; kingdom Metazoa; phylum Chordata; class Actinopteri; family Pomacentridae; genus Dascyllus; species Dascyllus trimaculatus. The sequence goes on from CM045455.1 coordinate 28,256,671, forward strand.
CATGACAATCCAATCCATGCAGCTTGTTTTTTGATACTGCAAAGTACTCAAAACCCCCCTGCTGCTGTGATTTGACTGCCGTCGCTGTTCCAAGCCAGGTGGCTGCTTTCCTCAGGGAGCCCTTTCAAATAAAGGCATTCAGCCAATAGACTTTGAAGTCCCACCGTAGACAGGCTCTCAGTAAGAGAACACACTTCCTTCCTGTTTCATCCCCAGCTTTGACAGCAGATCCTAATGGAGCGCAGCCTCGTGTGGCTCATCAATGTGTTGTGGTGTTGCTGCTACGAAAAAAACCCTGAGTCCCACTTTAAATGCTCAATCCAGCTCATTTCCTGATGAAACGCGTTCCGTTTTTTCATTCAAGGTTTTGATCCAAAAGCTTAAAACGGAGTGAATGCACCTTATTTTTGCAATGCTCTTTGGTTTGCCTTTAATTTTTGGTTCTTATGCCTTCATGCGGTGGCTGGAGGCACTGTGTTTTAAGGTTGTCTGTCCCATTCTCATAATGTGGTGTACATCAGGAACGCCTTGAGGGAATTTCTTCAAATTTTGCACAAATGCTCACTTGGACTAAAAACTGAACTGATTGGGTTTTGGTGATCAAAGGTCATTGTGACCTTGATGTTCCTGGAAGGAGTTTCATTACATTGGATTCTTTTTGTTTTTTTACTGCAATGTAAGGTCGTACACCTCTGTGGAAACAAGACATCCATGATTGCAAGTAGAGACAACTCAGAAATGTATTTTGTACAGTTTAAGAAAGTAAGAATGCCATAAATCATATAAAAACAAAAGTAGACTTTCTTTGATTATTTATTTTACAAAAATAAAAATCCTTGAATCAACATGTGCAATGTTTGTCCAAGTGCTTCAAATAAGATAACTGGATATTTTACAGCTTGCATTTTTAATTTATTTCCGTATTTATCGTCTCTTTTGTCATGCGGCTTTTGCTGACAGTTAAGTCACTCATGGCTCCACAGTTGTTCCAGAAGTGCAGAATCTTTAGTTTATTTTTAAAGACACATATTGAATAAAGTGGTTTTGATTAAATATCTCAATTAGATTTGTTTAAGGTTTCTAATGGAACTAAATGTCACTGATGAGTAGTTCAGGGACCGGCAGAAAGCTGATAGTCCCATGACTCTTTCTATTTGTACAGATTCTGACTCTGATAGATGGTGTCATTTTGACATTTTGTAAGGACAACATGTCTTTTAAACCAGCTGGCAGGTTTTTTAGGCTTTGTGGGTTATAACACCTGGAGTTGGTGACTGCAGATATTTTACTCCCTACATGTTCAATTTGTTTTCGCAATTCAGCCACAGAGTCCCAGAATTTTTGTCATGTGACTGTTGGTCACAGCTGAGACACTAATGGCCTCACAGTTGTTTTCTAAATAACACAATATATCAGTTATGGCCGAAGGGAATTTCTTCCAATTTTGCACGATCAGTTGACCTCAAGAATAAACTGATTAGATTTTGGTGAACAAATGTCACTGTGACCTTGCGTTTTTCCAGTTTATGTGAACACAATTCATCCAGGAATGCCTGGGGGGAATTTCATTACATTTGAAACAAACGGCCACTTGGATTTGTGGATAAATTGATTATAATTTGGTGCTCAAAGGTCATGTATTTTTGGTTCAGATTTCATAGACTAATGTCTACAAGGAAAAAGATGAGATGACATTGCTTTACATGATCAGTCCCAATATTAAAATCACCTATCTAACATTGCATAGGTCCCCCTTTTTTTGTCACCAAACCAGCTCTGACCAACCAGACCATAAACACAAGACTTCTGGGGTCCTGTGGAGTCTGGCATCCTTCCAGAAGGAGGCCTCTGTGGATTGGTCTTGTTTTGGCACTTCCAGTGGATCCTCCATTGGACTGAGATCTGGGGAACTTGGGGACCTTGAAATCTGTCATGTTTTTAGAGCTCTTCCTGAACCATTATTATTGTCTGGCAGAGCACATTGTCATGTTAGGGGAGTTTTGTTGCCATTGGGAGGATGTGCTTGGTCTTGAACAATGTTTACGTGTGTGGGGTTTGTCAAAATAACATCCACATGAACATTAGGACTCCAGATTTCCCAGCAGAACACTGCATTGTAACACTGGTGTAGAGCTCCCTCAATATTAGAAGCATCATCTGCTGTCATGGCCACAACTTTGGCTTTTATCAGAATCAGCTGTATTGTCCAAGCATCTGAATACACACAAGACATCACCACATGTATTTTATGGACATATGTGGATGTAAACAGGCGCTTCACTGGCTGGTGGAGGCGAACAACTGCGGGGCGCTAATCCTAGTTAACTGTGCAGCGTAGGTTGGAAGTTCATCCAGTAATGAAGTTCTGTCTTTCTCCTTTCTCCCTCTTTCATCTGCACTGTCACCGAGAACTGAAAGATGAGGAATTAAATGAAAAGAGCATTGAAGTCGGAGCTGTGCGTCTTAAATTATCCACAGCTCCTCCGAGTGTTGTAAAATGGGCAAAAGGTAAAGGTAGCTTCGATGGAGAATTCATTAGTGGAATTCTCATTGTTGCTGCTCTTTCATGCCGGCATCAGAAAAAATGATAATTGGAGGCTGGTTTGTTGAAAGAAAGCATCCAGTAAACAAGCTATATTTTTTAAGCCATTAGCAAATAACACAAATGAATATTTATGACAAGTTCCTGAACATAAGGTGTTGATCAGCAAAATAAAGTCTCTCTCCAGTCATTGATTAAACCCCTAAAAACTCATCTTTTGGTAACCTAAAGCCTTATTCACATGGGACTAGTATGACCTGGGGGCTTGTAGTCATTTGTAAAAATTAAAGACATCTTCTATGATCTTAATCCTTTGCAAATCTGTCATGTCTGTATTTAACTAAGTAGATAATCCACCACATATTACGTACCATATTTTACCAAAGACAAACGATGAAATTACTTCCGTACAAATCTGCAGTTCAGTAATTTCTGGGCAATTTTTTACATTTTTTTGCAAGGTTTTTATTTTGTCTGCACCTTTTTTCTTCCTCTTTTCTGTCCAAGAAACATGAAGGCTGCATTGTTCATTGTAAATGAAGGTTTGGAGCATTGTGTGTGTAAATCCAGGAGGCTCGCTTTGCTGCACAGCATGGAGACCCATTTTTAGAAAGCTGAAATCCATCAGAAGAGCAAAATCTTGAAGGATGATTAGATGGATGACATGCATGGCTGCATGTGGTACGGAACATTTTGCTGTCTTTCAACCAGTTTACCAGTTATGTGGTGGATAATGTCAGTAAATTTGAATAAAAAACAGACTTTACTTATACCATGCAAATATCCACATGAAACACAGACATTGGGGGTGTTTTCTAAATCACATGAGGTCTCAGGTGATAGAATAGGGCTTCAGTTACATACTTTGAATTTCTTTCCTATTAAAATGCTCCCTCTCTGCCCTTGTGCAGATCTATGAATTTCCATGCCCCTCACTCCACCTAGACCTCCTCACTCGCTGCAGCTCGAGCACACCAGCTCACCTACAGCTCTGCTCAAACACCATAATTACACCACATTACAACAATAGAAAGTTGGAATTTTGGAGTAATTCGCCCATAATTGTCTAAATTGGAAACTGATTTCAAAGAAGGATGATACAGGAAGTTCCACCTTGCAAGTTGACAGGATTGGTTACTGAGATTTCTTAACATGGAAATCCAAATCTGTGTTTTTGAACCTGTTATTTTGCTCAACATGTGACTTCCAGCAGTAAAAAAACACCATATACACTTGTTAACAAAGTAAAAAAACTCATATTTTTGGCCACAGTACACAAATATCAGACTTCTAGCAGTCAGCATTAGAAAAACTTTTGTCTTTTGTCAAATAGCATTCCCTGAAAACCCAGAAATTATACATTTTGACCATGTTTAGTTTGTTTAGTTGAGAAGGTTGTCTTCATCTGGTTCAGGACAAAAAGAAACTTCAGCTAGCTCGCTAGCATTAGCATGCTAATGAAACATTCACAAAAGGATTTAATGTCACAGGGTTAAACACAGATGTTGAGCCTCACATTCTTCTGATACATTATCATGTAACACTGCACATAAGTGCTTTGCATTAATTTATGAACCCCGTTGATAGATAAAGAGCTGTAATTGGCTCTTCTTTCTCCTCTTCTTCTTTCTGTCTTCCTCTCTTGACTAATGTTTCCAGCTGGTTTTTTCTCCACATTCACTGAAAGGCCTCAATAAATTTCACTTTGCTGGAGGAATCGGGGCAGTGGATGGCTTACACTCAAGTCCCATTTGTTAATAAGGCAATTACAGGCTTTTTGCTTTCGAACAATTTCCAGTGCTTCCTGCACATAACTGAATGACCAACTGCTCAGCTGGAAAGTAGAGGTTTTTAGCTCCATTTCACAGACACAGAGTGGTCATTGGCATAGTAAGTATAGATAATCACAGAGAGCCAAGTTATTTTTTTCATTCAACTGGTTTTGTTAATCATTTACAAGCATGTTGAGAAAGACATATCTTGTGTTCGAGCCCTGAATCTCTGTATCTCTGTCTGCATTTAGCCGGCCCTCTCACATGAATTTTACTTTGTATTATTGATTGCTTTGATAGTCGTAATAATTACATTAGATGAGCTTCTGATGTTTTAAAGGGCTGTAATTCCCACCAGCCGGGCCTTTCTGGGTTTTCATTCCCCCCTGCTGCTTTTCATTTTAGGCTGAATTCCTTTGTACTTTGCAGCAATTATCTTGCTGATATCTCTTCATTTCCAAATGTTCACGTCAGAAAGCTTATTAACGACACTCTAAGGGACTCATTGTGGCCTTCAGTGTAGATTATTTAGATCTCTGCATAGACACATCATTAGTAGAATCTTTCAAAAGTTGGCCTGAACAATGCTGCAAATAAAGTACATTACGATCTTTTGTTTTTCTGAAATATATATTACGATATAAGAAAACAGCTTAGTAATTATGACGTAACTGGTTGCATAATAGTTGGTGCAACTTACCAACTGCAAGATGCAATCGTGGCCCAAGCACTGCAGCCTTATTGCAGTTCTTATTTGTATGATCATCTGGGGAAAATGCTGCTTGCAAACTTTTTGTTTTGAAGTCCTCATTAACAAAGTGTATGCTCAGACTTATGTAGAGCTCTGTTGTCGGTTGTAGCTACATAATATTCAACTTGTAACAGCTCTAACTAACTTTTAAATCGCATTTTTCATGTGTCTGGAATGGCAACTTGAGAAAAATATTACATACCGCCTCTCAAGTGGCTGAGTCATGTTTTTAAACCCTCTTGGGTAACTGTGTCAATTGGCGTCAAGTCTTTTACAAGGTACTCTGTAGAACCTTTCTCATTTGGTGTTATAACTGGAATCCAAAATAGTGTTTTGCCTTGGATGACTTTCAGATCTGGCTTTGCACTTGTCATACCGAGCTTTGTGGTACTGATTAAATGGCTAAACAAATTAGTTGTGTTGCCTCGTGTTGTGGCAACAACACTGCTGATGGAGAGCTGTGTTTACGCTCAACATCAACCTTTCTGTAGCCGAAACATTTCCATACAACTGAAGTTGTGTTCGTCATTGCAACCAAATCTCTCTTTTCAGCGTTTCTCTGCTGTTGTTTGCTCATTCAGCTGTGCACATGTTGAGACTGCATGTCAACAAACTCACTGTCTTTTAAATAAAGTAAAAAAAAACAACAAAAACACTGTATTGAAGAGTCTTTAAATTGGTGCAAATGATTCTCTTAGACAGACTGGGTCTTCACTCTTCAGAGTCCTAGAAAATGGAAACTGAGAGTTTTCTTTATACACACTGTGAAAAGAAGAAAACATCACAGTTTTTAATTCTAATTTTGGAAGAAAGTTACTGGTATTTTAAAGATTTTCCCTGTTTTGTTAAATTACATTTAACATCTCTTAAAATGACACAAGTAATGAAGCACATGTGTTTTGTAAAAATAATAATAAAAAAGGGCAAAACTGTAGAAAATGTGCACATCCAAAATCTGTATTTTTACAGATGGTAATCAGAATCAGCTGTAATAGCCAAGTACATAAACAGCACACTAGGAATTTGGTTTTTGGCTGTTGGTGTCACTCTAGGAATGAAAAGAGATTAATAAAATAACTGCAATAAAAAAATAAAAATATATAGAGATATTTACACATCTAGAAAATAATATGTTCGTACAATTTATTCTTTTCTGAATAATATACACACACACACACAAAATTAGGACAGCATCTCTGAATAGTCACACACAATTCTCTGGGAAGAATATCATTTGTACTTCACAAACCTTTTATAAACTGCTGTATCTGTGAAGGTAAATAAAACACATGCTATTGAGTACAGGATACAGCCTCCGTTCTGCTCTCTGTATACACTGTATACTTAATTTAATCCACATAAAACTGAATATTCTATAGATATTTGCTGTTATTGCTGTTATGTTTTTGTTGTTGTTATTGTTTTCTCTTTTTTGCAGTTGTTGAACATTACAATAGGGTATCATTTCTTAACCTATTATCTTGTGGTACCCTAGCTGCCTGATTTTCAATTTTTTATTTTTACAGATTTTTAAAAATGTTTTTACAGGTAAGTATCACACAATAAAAATGTTGTAGCTTGGTATGTTTGAGTTAATTTGCCTTACCTCACTATTGCACATACACACATTGCATTGAAATGTTTATTAGTTGTGCAGCCTTGTCAAAACCAAAGACAACAACAACATGTACTCCATCAGATTTCAGTCCACATCCTCTGTGACAGACTTGTTTGGTGTCTGTAAATGCATTTTATCCACCATCACAGTGTTCTGCGCATTTTACATTGTAAACTTGACCCGTCACCTCAATTTTTCTTGACTGGTAAACAGAGTGATATTAGGATGTTTTCTGGCAAGAACTCACTCTTGTTGTCCATCCCTAAATTTCCTTGGACTCCCCTCTCACTGTTCCATTTCTGCTCGAGCAACTAAGTGTGTCACAAATGTGGGTCAGTCGCCTCTCTTTCCCCAACTAAAGTCAATTCAATTTGGTGGAATGATATGAAGGTATCAAATTTAAACAGCTTGGAGGTGCTCTGGGGCAAGACAAGAAGCGCAGCAGTCTGCCTTACTTAAAATACCAGCTTCCTCTCTGAGAGGCTTCCTCGAGAGAGTGACATGACGGGAGGGAGAGCAACAACACCTGGCCCATTAGAGGAGAGGAGGAGAGCGACACACAGAATTAGTTTTCAACAGTACATTAGCAGACAAGCTCAAGTCAGGATGACAGTCGAACCTCTCAGGCAGATTTTCTCCTTTTTGCAGCCTCCTTGTGCTCTGCTGATGATTGTTGTCTTTCCCTCAGCTCTATTATTTGTACTAGACAGTATGAGGATGCTGGGGCTGATAGCAAAGACTAATTTGCAGGCTGATTACATGTTTTGTTCCTTGGTGTTACTGCTATTACTATGGTGGCACAACTGAACTGAATACAGACGTTTAAGGTAAACAGGAATATCTGCAGTGATGTACAAGTTATCACACAAGCAAAAAACCCATGTTATGACACAGGTAGTACTTTAACATGTTTTGGTCTTATTACTCCTGAGCTTTATGGTTGTAGCAGCTGCTAACAGGCCTCAACATTCTCTAAATGCCTTCGGTTGCAGCACCAGAGAGGATGTATCTGAGCTAGTGTCCTGCTGCGTCTGCATCACTCAGCATGTAGTTCACTTCTAACCTACAGCCCACGTTAGCATACGGGCTAATTTAGCTTATCACAGATATATTGGTGTTACAATATATGGAGAAAACTATCAAGAACTTGCAACAAAAAGCTATTAAAAATATCATAAATCATTTGTAAATAGTGTTGCTGTTAAATAGTTTGTCCATCAGCAAGAACAAATCTTTTTGGCAATGCTAGCAGCTTGGCTCAAGAAACGGCTGCACAATTATCACCAAACTGATCATCGTAATTATTTTGTTCAATATCAAGATCACAATTGTTCAACCCAATTATTTATTGATCTGAGGAACAAAATATTTTTATTGCAATTTCATGTTTAAATAACAGCGTTGCTTTCAGTTTCATGTTGCGCTACATTCAAGCTAACTCAAGCTGCAAATCTTTAGTTCAAAATAGAATAGAATAACTTTTTTGTTAGCATCAATCCTGTCAGTGCACAATCAAACTTTTTTTTTTAAATGCACAGTAAGAAATGCACAAATATAACAATGTAAAGTAAAATTAAAACAATAGGGTAGCTTCAGGATATTGCCCATTGCTGAGAGTGTAAATAGCAGAAGCTGCAACAAATGTAGATATTTCCAGATTCTGTAAATTTAACAGTTAATAAAACATAAGGTTTAAAGTACTTATCTTCTTCAGCAGTGCTTTTCTCATAGGTGATAAATATAAATAAAACTGTTCCCAAAATGGTTTGTTTGCTAAATATCTGCTTATCAGTAGACACTACAGTTCCCCAGTGTTCCTTAAACACAACACATGCAGGGTAATGTAGATGCTAGTTAAGCAACTGTACACAGAGAAGCCTCTAGTCTCCACTGAGTTCCTGCAGTAAACAAGTGCAACTGATGTTTGACCAAAAACTACTTTAAAAACAAGTGAAATGAGACATTTCTAGTCATATTCACCCAATAGTTGAATCCAGTAGATTTTATGGAGTTTTCTATGAGTTGAACCCACATTTTTAACATCAATGTCACAGTCAGTCATGCTTATTTTATTTGAAAACATGATTGGAAATAATTTTTGATTAACTGTACTGCCCTACCTCAAGGGAAGGCAGCATCGGTCCATCTGTATGTTAGTTGCTTCATGACTTGGGATCTGACTGAAATATCATATTGGATGGATGGCAGAAAAATACTGTACAGATTTTTTAATGGTCCTCAGAGGATGAAGTAATACCCTGACTTTAATCTTCAGGCTTATATATCTTGACAGTTATTGACAGCTGTTGCACAAAATTTGGTGCAGACCTTCATGACCCACTGACAATGAATCCTGAGATCCCACCTTCAGTTTTCCAACCAAATACCTGCAAACTTAAGGCGTTTGCAGCAGTGTGATACAGAATGTGCATATAGCAGGCCTCTAACAGATACAGTACAACTTTGCACTGGTTTTAGGTTATGAATTATATTTGTAAAAGTTCTCTCCTCTACTTCATCCTCCTCCTTCTACTACAGTGTTTGCTTGCTCTATTCGAACTGCTCAAGTTTAAGAAATAAATGCAGGGCGAAGGGAAGGATAACCAGAGAGTGTTCAAGGAAGGATCTAGAGGAAGAAGAGACACAGGTAGAGATTTAGAGACAGAGAGGTTTGCCTGCAGAAAGAAAGTGAGAAATGCATTTCTTTGAGCCGTCCACTTTGTCCTGACTTCAAAGGGCCTTCACTTTGCACTTTGGAGGTGTCTAAATGAGGTGATGTGAAAGATGAGAGCCAGAGCTGCACTGTATCTGCCAGTGGCAGTTATTCTCAAAGGACTTCAGTGGAGAGCTCACACAGGCACACTGATCACTTTCAGCCCACAGACTTGAAAACAGAACCGTGCTGTGGTTCGACGTACCTTTTAGCAGCTGCCTGGATACCAAGGATTTCATTTGTGCGAGTTCTGTGAAATGCAAACGTGTGGCGAGCTGAGTATTCAGACAGAAGAAGAATAGGAGGAAGAATAGGAGGATACGCTGCAGAGATGCCTGGAGCAGAATAAAAACATGGTGAAGGCACTGACAAGTACAAGTGGATTGTAGTCTCCATGTATATGTACTAGAAAAAGGAATCTGTAATTTCACAGATTTTTCTCTTATTTTTAACAGATTTTTCCCCCCTTTTTTGACATAAATATCAATAAAATACAAAAGCCGACAGTAAATTTGCATATCCGCAAATCTGTAACTTTTGAATAACTATCTTTATTTTTAAATCTATTTTTTAATAAATTATTTTTACTGTTAAAATACATTTGTAAACTTACTGTAATTTGAGAAATAAATACATTTTTTAATTTAATACATGAAAACCTTTAATTTCAAGTTTAATGCAGTAAATTTATTTTTAAAATTACATGTAATTAGTTACAATTAAAAGACAAAGAAGTATTAGTTGCGTAAGTTCATGTAGATTTGTTTGTTAAATCAGAGTTATCCTGTATAATTGCAGAAGTTTTGGCATCAGTGTAAATCTATCTATCCAATTTTGATTGTTTTTACGCATGTAAATATCCTTCATTAAACATTAAAATGTAAAAGAAATATAGCTGCCAAAACATTACTGTTTTTTAACAGTTTTTTCTTTTTACAGTGAAGAGCAGCACAATATAGCTAAAAATTTATTGCGACAAAATTTCAGTGTATACACAACACTTTTATACAAATCTGCTTCTGAGTGGCCAAACTGGACTGGTCAGGTGGAGGTGGTTGGGACACAGGGTCATCCAGTCAAGAATGAGGCATACTGAGGCTTACTGCTTGGCTGGTCTGTTTTTAGTCCGCAAATTCTGTCTCGCAAGGGCAGCTGTTGGTCTTATAATCGGCTGCAGCTTCCACCCAGGGAGTCACGGATGAAGACAATCATCAGGCCCAGACTTGCATACCTCAGGAGACCTGCATGGAAGCCAAAGGGAGAGTTGCATGCTCCATTTTCAAGGGATATGCTAAACTGTTCATAAGAGCTAAAGAGGTCGCAAGGTCGTTGGTGCATTTGATCGCAAAGCCTGTCTCGAAAGGGCAACCACTGGTCCCCGGTAACTACAGCTACCACCAGGATAGGCTCAGCTGGCCTCAGATTAGCATGCCTCGGGAGACCTGCACAGAGGGTGCGATTAGAGGGCAAAGGGGCTTTATTATCAAGATATGACAGGCTGTTTATGATGCATGGAGGGAGCATGCTTCAGGTTTTTTTCACGCAAGCGAACTCTGCAATGTCATTACACTTGATATGATCTAGATTTAACTGATTGTTATTATAATTATAAAATTTTAATAACCTTGGTTTTACAGTTTTTCCTTCTTTTTCAACATTAAAGATTCGTCAGAATCATTTTTATGTAGAGTTACATGTAAAAACTCATACTACACTTGATATGAAGTAAAAAAAAAACACACATTCTCGCAATTTGAAACTAAATTACTAGTTTTACAGCTCTAGTTTGACATTTTTTCACAAGATTATTTACATTAGATTTTGCAATAAAGTATAGCAGTATTAATTCTGGTTATTTTATTGTAACCTTATTCAACTTTATTTATAGGCAATTTTATTGTTTTTGGACATGTAAATATCCTTCATTAACTAATGAAACTAACTAAAAAAAATATGGAAAATTGATGTATCTCCACAAGTCATTTTCCATTATTTTACAGCAGATATAACAAAGATTTTTTATTTATTAATTTTTTTACATAAAATTATATAATAAAGTATTGCTGTATTATTCCTGATTATAACCTTTCGTGGCAGTTTCCCTTAAGTGCATTTAAGTAAAACTATCAAACAATTTTCTTGTAGTCATAGACGGTACATACAGCTATTGTGGGCTGCACGGTGGCTCAGTGGTTTGCAGCGTCACCTCACAGCTAGAAGATCCCTGGTTCCTATCCCGGTTAGGACACCTGGGATCTTTGTGTGTGGAGTTTGCATGTTCTTCTTTGTGCAGCGTATGTTCTCACCGGGTACTCCGGCTTCCTCCCACAGTCCAAAAACATGCTGAGGTTAATTGATGATTCTAATTTGTCCATAGGGGTGAATGAGAGTGTGCTTGGTTGTCTGTCCCTATGTGTAGTCCTGTGATAGGCTGGCGACCTGTCCTAGGTGTCCCCTGCCTTTGCCCGAGTCGGCTGGGATAGGCTCCAGACCCCCCTGCGACCCAACAGAGGATTAAGCGGTGTATAGATGATGGATGGATATAGCTATTGTTTTAAGCCTGTGTGTTTGGACTATGTTGTCTGTGTTTGTTAATTAACTCTTCCTTTTTAGAGATTTTAAGCCAGTATTTATTTGTGCTTATACACATTCCTGCCTTTGCAACTCACTCTGCAGCTCGAAGGTGTTCTCAGATGTTCCACTCTAACAGATAATAGACCTTGGAAAAAGCCAAACTGATAGAAGAGCAGAATTAAATGACTGTGGAGGAGAGAGGATGGAGGGAGATGGAGAGAGCGATGGGGGTTGGTGTGGCACCATGTGTGTGCTGGTGGGAGATCAGACAAGACAAGATGTGAACCGTCATCTATCGGCACGAGAGCTGCTGGTTAGATTCGAGCAGACAGGAGAGAGGGAGCAAAGCGAGGGTGAGGAGAGGAACAGAGGAGGCAGATGTCTAGAGAGAGGATGAGTGAGACGAGTGAGAAAGAGTGTCCAGGATAGATGGACAAGAGAGGACAAGGTAAAGATCCGCTGTAGAAGCAAAGGAGGCAGCAGAGAACAACAGAGCAACAGAGGATGATGGACGGACTAGGCTTTGCTTTCTTTTGTCATCTCGCTCTGCTCTGCTATCTATCAGAGAGGACTCCACTCCCTCCAGCCTCCCTCACTGCACTCCATCCGTCACTGTGCAGGCAAGTGGTGTGTCCAGGATTTGATTGGTTGCTCCGAGGAAACTGTTGACCAGTGCGAGCTGAAGAGCCGCTCGCATCATCGCTCTCGGGCCCTGAGTGTTCATAATGACTGAGCGCTGCAGATTGATGAGGCAGACAAGTCGGTGTTTGGGTGTGTTTTGCAGAAACGCGGGTGTTTGTGCATATAGAGGTGTGTTTGTGAATGTGTGCGTTACCTGATGTGTGCCCGATGACGTATAGAACAAAGCTTCCTGCAGCGTTTATCTCAGAATTGGCTGTTTCGTGGAGCGTGTCAGCTGCTGATAGCCGCTATCAGCCGCAACCATGTGCCTCTGCAGCTCGGCCTCAGACTTATTCCACATCACCAGTCCTACCTCAATTCTTCTTCTTTTCTGACCTCAAATCCCCATCTGTCCGACCGTGAACCCAACTGATCACCAAAGTCATGTAAACCCACTTATTAGTGACTTTAATCACGTCTTAATGACTCAACTCCGCCTTTGCTCAGGTAATCCACTATAAAGTGTTCCTTGACAATGAGGGTATAATGGAATCAGAGTAGCTGCAAGTCCAGCAAGTTTTTATTGTGTTTGTAGGCATAATGGGTGAAAGAAAATTCTAAATACTAACTCTTCTTTTCCCTGCATATTGGTCCTGAGCTCAGTTTAACATCAGTATGAGATTTGGAATAATTTCTCACTCTTTACATTCATCTCCTGACAAACATCCTCTTGTCTCAACTTGATCGCAAGTGCTTTTATATTCACTTGCTGCAGTGATCTGTATTTGTCTGTAGTAGGGTTGAATCTGAACATTTTTCTGTATATTGTTTTCATTGTTAATTAAACTGTCTGAATTAATAGATTACTTGTATAAAAGAAAATGCTGAAAGATATCTCCCAGAGCAGAAACTGACATCCTTGAAGAGCTCTGCTGCCAACAGATATTGAGTTTACTGTCATAGAGATCAGAAAATATTTAATTTTAAGAAGCTAAAATCAAAGAATTTTGACTTTTAGCTCATTTATATAGTTGGTAATGAATTTAATAGTTGACACCTAATCTATTAATTGCTGCAGTGCTTGTCTGTACTAATCTGCTATTAAACTACAGGTAAGATAAAATGGCATTCTTGCTTAGGAGCATTATTTCCATACACAAAACAAACCAAGTGAAAAGAACACTGTGGCTATGCAAGAATGACTTTATCAAGACATACGGTGGATTTAGTAGGAAATATGAAGTAGTCCTTTATACTTATGTCCCCACCATTTTTCCTTTAGAAGTAAAAATACAAAAGGAATTTGAGTTTGTCAAATAAGCTCAGGATGTCCTGATAGCTGAAGGACTTCTAATCCTCCCTTTCTGCCCTGTCTTTGGTCTAATAACTGGAAACGAATCTAAGATAACACATTTAACAAAAACATACATATAAATTTCAGTTTGTAGGGCTGGCTTTATGTGAGATATGGTTCAAACTGTCAATTTAATGTGACAACAGGCAACGTTTCATCGTTTTCGCAAATACAGAATCAATTTTCATTGTCCTGAGAACCGTGCAACCACCAGCAACAACATGGTACACAAAATAGTCACCATCAATTTGGAAATAACAGCAAAGAAAGAAGCTGCTGGGTTTTTTTTTCTGGCTGCTCATTTTCCGGCTGCTGGGCTGAAACAGGAGACAACTGCAAGAATTCTAATTAGAAATAGAAACCCTGATCTCTAAGAAAGGCAGACGGATTTATGACCAAGTAGGCAGTTTTTGTTTCTGATTTCGTTGCAATAATGCCAAATGAATGTGTATTTTGCACTCATAGCAAGGTAAAGAAAAGTTCAATCTAGCTTTGCCTTAGTTTCTATCACTCTCTGCCATTAGAAGTTGTCATAGCCCAAAAGGTTGATGCAACCTGTTGCTTTTCTTTTTTTGATGACCCCAATTATAAATTTTAAAAATGTTAACACTGAGTCCCCAGTTTGGTTCCTCTTCTTCTTCCACATATTCCCTATTTCTCTCCCCTCCACTTGATCTACTGAAAAGGCAAAAAGCACTAAAAATAATCTTAAAAATACATGACAGTTGCAAGATACAAAAACAAGCGACTCTTATAAGAAGAGCACTTTATTTGCCAATCCATATACAAGGCTTCAGACTGCATGGGAACGCGCATCTTCTTTCAGCCACTCCTGTGACAAATCGCCAACTGCATTCACGTCTCTTAAATGTCACAGTGATTTTGGAGGCAGATAAAACTGAAGTATGATGCATCATTCCTTTAAGATGCCCAAAAAAGCTTGCTGGCAATCGCTGCACGAAGAGTGTCCATGGGTTCGTCAAATCCTGTAGCTCCCACATGGAGGCTGATACCAGAAAGATACCCTTTGAAAATCCCAGATTTTGCAGGTTGGAGATGAACTTGTTCTAGAGACATGTGAACTGCCAGTTCAGCTGCATAGAAATTAGGTTTATGAATCTATGCTTTGCCAGGGCTCATGCTTATTTGAATCAGTTTTACAGATCTACAGTGCCGAATTGATTTTGCTCTCATACAGATTTTCCCTTTATACAACCGCTTGCCACTAAAGAAAAATAAACATAGTGCTCGGTTCATTACATTCACATTGTAAAGAGAAATTGTCCTTTGCTGGGCGCTTATGACAGAGCATTGATTTGTTTAGAGATTTTATTTAATTTTTTTTCCAATATTTTTCAAGGGAATAGAGGGAAGGGAGTGAATTAGAGGCGCAGAACAGAGTAGATGGATGAAAAACAGAGTGAGTTAGTTGCTCAGTTTAAATACACCCTCGGGCCGCCTCATGGCAATGCCAGACTCTAATTTGGCTCAAGGCCTTGTCGCATGCCATCCGTCATTTCTCTCCCAGTTTTGCTGCCACTTTTCACTATATTCTGACTGATAAAGCATTTAATCCATGGAAATAATTTAAAATACAGCCGGAGTTTATATGAATTGTAGATACTAAAGCCTTCTAAGCGTACTCAGAAGACAGGACGGAGCGCATAAACTCTTGAGACGCTGCACGTAGATGCTCATTCAATCTATATAGTAAATAAATTACTTTTCCTCCACATACAAGCTCTCGACTCATTTGTCCGGCTGTTTGCAGCTCCCTCTTCTCTCTCCAGTCAGCCACTTCAGGTGAATAGGTTTGTGACTTTATCACCGTTGGAGAAGCTCCATAGGAACCTAAAGAGCAGCAGCAGCAGCAGAGTGGATTCGACTCTCAGCCAGGTTCAAGCACGGCTCTCCACCAAGCATTTTTGCCGCTAACACTATGTGTTTCCTGGCAGCCGAGTGTCACTGGAGGGCCACTTACAGGGACAGGCACAGTGCCGGCTCAGCTTTAGTGTGTTTTGTTCCCTATAAGTAATAGCTCTATTTATGATTAAGGGACACATCCATGCCTAGAATCCTTTGGCCCTGAGTCAGTGGGCTTTTCAAAACTCTGTTACCTGGAGATTGCAGCACTATGAGTGATTATGCAATGATATTATACAGCTGTGCACCGGTACAAAACAACATTTGTCTCATTTTGCCTTTGTTTTTATTGTATTCATATTAGTAATAGTGCTTTTTATGTAGACGTGTAGATGGATTTGCCAAGATGACTATTAATGACTATTTTTCGATTGATTAGTTGACTATTTCATTTAAATTGGGGTTAATGACTCACAGTAAGTGACTGAGATTTACCAGTGCTTTATGATAGTAAAGTACGGGGACACGAGTATTCAGATCTTAGAATTGTTATCCGGATACCACCACAACGACCGAATATTCGGATATTTGGATATTTGGGTCCAGCCCTACTATTTTATGCAAGTTTCGATGTCTGACAAAGAGAAACATGTAAATTTTGGGGAATTTGACTATAATGTGAGCACAGGGAGAAGGAGAGAAGCAAAAAAATGCTTTCAGTATGTTTCCTCTTTAACTGCTGTGGTTTGACTTTAAAACCCTGCACAGCGTTCAGACCACCTTTTTGCTCCATAATAATTTGCCTACTTCAAATCTTTTGAAACAATCTTTTGGGTCTTTGGAAACTTTTACCCCGGAGTCAGACTTTGTTGCCACTTTTATTGTCTGATACTATGAAGCTAAGTGCAGTTGACCAATGACTGGAGCCAAAAATGGCTGACATCATAACCCAACAGTTAGAGATGTGGAAGAAAAACATTTGTTACAATGAATTTAAACTTCATGCGTTATGATGTGTAAAATATGGAAACTGACATATTTTTGGCGTTAATATCGTTGATTGTGCCAACTAATTATGACAACCAAGAGCTTCACCAGGCTTTTAAGGCCAGTGTTTTACTTTTCATATCAGTGAGTGAGGTTTGAAAGTGACGTAATTTTGTCATCTGGGATGGTCCACACAGTCCAAAATTTGAGTCCATGCAGCCCATATGCTACAAGGAAAGTAATGTGCATGCATGGTAATACATTGTATGTATGAATGTGCTACAAAGTGCATGCAACAGCTATGCATCTTTGGTTTCCACAACTGTCCACCAGAGTATAATAAAGGTTTTTACAGTGCTGGTATATACACCAATCAGGCATAACATTATGACCACCTGCTTAATATTGTGTTGGTCCCCTTATGTGCTCAAAAATGCTCTGAACCATTGGACATGGACAAGAGGACCTCTCAGGGTGTCCTATGGGGTCTGGAACTAGGATGTTGGCAGTGGATCCTTTGGGTACTCTGGCTTGTGCAGTGGGGCCTCTGTCAAACAAACTTGTTCCAGTGCATCCTGTTGATGCTTGATCATTATGGGCTGTAGGAAGTTAGAAGGTCAAATCAACATGTTGGGCCATTGTCATGTTCCTCAACATGTTCCTGATTGGTTGACGTTGTTTCCATGTGGTGGGGTGCATTTTCCTGCAGGGGTAGGCCAGTGACATTTGGGATTTCCATGAGGGAGTGTGCTTGTTGTGGGACAATGTTTATTTGGGTGTCTAAGTCTCATCAACATGGAATGGCATGGTTAAAATCCAAGGTTTTCCATCAGAACACTACATAGTACCAATATGATTAATGTTATTCACTTCACCTGTCAGAATGTTGTGGCTGATCGGTGTGCATATACTATATTTACAAGAGGGATTATTTTTGGTCCGTGAGATGACATGAAGGTGTTAGGGACCACCCTGACATGTTATTCCAGTATAGTCTTTGTTAACTTTGTAACACAAACCAGCAGTTTGTCAGCAGTCCTGCAAACAAATCACATCTGACTGGCCAGCAACTTGATTCAAGACACAGGCAGATGAAACATGACATGACGGAATTAACCATTAAATGGTTGTTAGCGGATTGATGAGCTCGTTTATGTCTCTTTTTGTGCTTTGTCATTATTCAAATAGTTCAATTTATCCTATTGTATGTTAATGTTATTGTTATCGTAAAGCAAAGCATAAATACAATCCATCACAAGTAGCAGCAAATGTGACTGTGCTGTGTATGTTCCCCTCGCTGGACCTGTTATAACACAGTCCTGTCTCTTAATTTTCTTTGTGCGTATTCCCCTGTCCCTCCCTCCTGCCCTCACTTTCTTTGCTTTTCATGGCTCAGCAGAAGCCCTGAGCCCTGTGGAGCGCACATCCATTTTGAACCTGGAGGCTGTCAAGCATGCTGGTGGTAAATGAGCGAGCTACCGTAACCTGTGGCTGTCCGTCTTCCACTTATCCCTGTCTTCGTCTCTACCTTCCATCCCATGTTGCTTTAACCTTCTCTGCCTCTTTTCCCCCGTTGGCACATCCATCCGTTGCTTGCATCAGTAAAGCTGCGAAAGCTTGATGCTTCAGAGGGCAACAGAACTCTTTGTTATACAACCACCCAGCTTGGTCTTTCTGCGCCAGCCCAGTGAAAATACTCAGGAAAGACTTCAATTCAAAGCACTTTGTAGCAGATTTGTATCATTTTTCCTGCACTTGAGTTTAGCTTTATTCAAATTTACCCCCTGAACCCCAAACCGTTTCTGGGTGTTTTCTTGCTCCTGTGACATTTTTAGTCAGTAAAGACTCATTTTCCACTGCAGTATAAAGTCTTGAGCCTCAATGGAAGCATTGCTAGAAGTAGAGGGAGCTCAAAAATGTCTTTCATGCAGTATGACACAGTTGCAATGCATAAGCTGTTAAAAAAGCTGATTTCCTTCGATAAAACCTGGAATCAACATGCACAACATGTGTCCATGTGTCCACAGGTGTTACCACACTGAAAAAAGGTGGCTGTGATAGATGTTTTATTACTTGCATTTTTCTTACAACTTCTACAAACTCAGCATTGTTCACACTACTCTGTACGTCAGCTCTAGACACATTGTTCCCTACGGCAAATGTATCCTCCATAAACCTGCTGACGACTTGCTCCTCTGTATACCATTTTTGAGCCATGCAGCATTTATTTTATTGATCAAGTATGTTTTACTTTCCTCTCAGTCTCTCTAATTTGTTTCCATCCTTGTCTTCTCTCTGCTCTGTCTAAACACAGCCTGCAATTCAACCTAGTTCAGTATAAATGTTTGTCATGTGACTGTTGGTCATCGCTGAGTCAGTCTCTCACTCCGTTGCGCTGAGGAGTGCAGAATTTTTTTGTCTTTTATATTTTATTTTTGGCAAATTTGTCAGTGAGACATCTAAAATGAAGTTATTAGATAAAATATCATAATTTCAAACTGAAGTTTGGACAGTTTTTAAACTAAACTGCATGTTATGCATGATTCATTAAAGAACTGTCAGAAAGTCTAAAATCTCATGACTCTTTAAGTTTTTACAGTTTCTGTCTGTAATAAATAGTGTAATTTTGGCAATTTTTAAAGACAACATTCCTTCCCTTTGGGGATTTAGCGAGCTAAATGATAATTAAGTGGTCTAACATGCAAACATGTCAGATACAGTATGTTACATGTACAAAGTGCCTGAAGCAGACAGCGAAACGACTCGCCGACCAGTGATGAATTTCTGCAAAGTGTCATATAAAAAGCACCATCTGTACTTGCTACTTGGAACACGTTGAGTTTTAAAAGGAAGGCAGCATGTTGTGAACGTTGCGTGAACAGTAGCTGCACAGCGGAGACAACCAGGCGCAGAAAACAGGGCCCAGGGCCACTGCAGGTTAAGCATGTTCATTAATTTCTGTAGTTTCTCCCCCGCTGGCCCTGCTTGCTTCCTGGACGTGCCGTGGATCCTAATAGGCTTTGGATCCGTGCTCTCTGTTGTGAGACACACAGAAATGCCCAGAGAGAGAGAGAGGCAGGGAAATTCGACGGACAAAGACAAAATGAGAGTGATAAATAAAGAGATGAATAGATAAAGAACATATGTCATAGAAAATAAATGGGAGAAATTAAACAGGAGGAATAATGGCCGGACTGCTAGGCTCAAAGAAAGTGCTTTAATTAGCTTACTGTGCAGCGTTTGCAATTATAAATCCAAATCAGTATTAATAAAATGTCATTGGCATCAGATTTTATTTACATCTGCATAATGAGTAAGCCTCTGCACACAGTAGCAAATGCTGACTGAGGTCTTTACGGTAATGGGTGCACACATATATATTGTCACGCAGCTCGGGCAGCCTGTCACCCGTACAGGCAGTTTACTTTACCTTTAATGAGTCGTCTCTATAGGTTAACTGATGGCGGTTAACTAGCTTAGAGCTGCACTAACTGTGCAGGGCCAGAGGGCACAAAAAAGAAACCCATCAGCGAGCTACCTCCCGAAGCCCCACTGTTCCTCCAGGCCCCCATGTGGAGCTCCGTCTCTCTAAAGAGACTTCAAAGGCAGCATTTCCAGAGCCCATGTAGGCGTTAACCTTTGACTCAGAGGCTCCCTCTGTGCAAACAGGGACAGTCTAATTGATGTTATGCACATAGCAAAAAAGGAATAACTTGTCCTCGTGGAATACAGCAGTAGAATAAAGTAGTTTAATTTCCACATATTATCTGGAGATAGACAGCAGCTGTGTCTCGACTGTAGCAAAGTGCCAAAAAACATTATATTTAATTATTTAACTGTGCCGGATGTTGCTGCAAAAAGTTTGGATTTAGTTGTTTTCTTGCTCAGGTGCACTTGGGTTGGATATGACTTCACACTGAAAAACAAAATAGCTCTTTTTGTTTTGAATGAAATATTATCATCATTGCATCTTGAGTACCAGATCTGAACTTACTGAAGGATTACCTCTTGAGATGTAGCCTCTCATTTTCCATGTGGTCCTCAAAATGCATGCAAACACATAATTATCTAACATATGCTACAAATACACAGAAACAGACAGCTCTCCAGCCCACTACCCCCAGACCTCAGCTGTTGCAAAGAAACCGATCAGCTACAAAAATACATTAATTACATCCACATGAAAATTCTGGGCAATTCAATCGAAGGCTACTGGACTCAGTAAAATGTCTGTGAAGATGTTTCGCCTCTCATCCGAGTGCCTTCATCAGTTCATGCATGTCAAGACTAGACTGAGCTAGTGTGAGACTAACCCTTAGATTAAATTGCACAGAATGACTATGACCTGGATGAATGAGAACATTAACCCACATATTCGTATCCATATATAATTTTAGTTGTGATTTTCTTTTTAGCACAAATACTGAAAGTACACACAAAAGCATAACCATGTTGCTTCAAGAAGAGAAAATAAAGATTAAAGATGACCTGAAACTGCAGAGAGAGGTCATAGATCTCAGAAATGGAGGAAGATTATCCAGTCAGATGGTGCTTTTTATTGGAATGACCTGCATCCGTCCTCTATGAAAATTCAGAGGACAAAGAAACAGGGATATTGCATATGTCTGAGTCGATATGAAGATGTACAAGGGGCCATAAACTGTTTCAAATGGGAACGACAGTAAAGATAATTTTATACGGACACATCAGACAAATATACACAGAGAATTAATTAAACAAAATTATAGAGCCTACACTATGTGTCAGAAGTTATTTGATAGATAGTGTCAGCATAATCAATAATACATAATTCACCTAGGAAATTAGTATTTGCCTTACCGGAAATGTGAAACCATCAATTGCTCAATTGAAAAACACAGACAGAACTTTTTTTTCCTAACTTAATTTATTTTACGGAACTTAAAGGTGAGTTCAGGTCAATCCACAATCCAATATATTTAAAGAAATCAGCCAAAAGGGATGACACATCTACAGAAAAAATATTTAGATCATAGAGATGGTGCAGTATTATTTTTATTCACCCACATTTGTTGCTATGAAACCAGTTTTAACCAATTTTTAACTGGACTGTGAAGAATTTTGTATTTGTAAGCGGAAATAATAGTGTCATCAGCATAAAATTGAGCATATTTGAGTTGTGTTGGTAATAAAACAAGAATAAAGAAGAGGTCCAAAGGTGGAACCCTGTAGAACACCTTTTGTTTTTAAAACGTGAGTAGTCAGAATGAAAACCCTGAAAGACATCACACTGGCATCTGTTTTGAAGATAGATAAAAATAAACTGCGAATTTCAACTATTACAGCTACTAGAATTTACATAGACAAAACCTAAAAAAAAAATCAGGATATAAATGCAAAATAGTCCTGGAGGGAGGTTCTCCGAGGTCGGTATGTGTTTGTAGATAACAAAGATTGGCCCGTTGCAATTTTCCACCAACCTCATAGTTTTGAGATGGTCAGATACCATCGTTGGAGATTGAGTCAAGCCTCAGTCGCCTCTTGTCTGTCCAGATAATGCTGAGTGGACACACAGTTCACCCTGGTTAATTTTCCACCTCATGTCCTGGCTCTCTCTCAGAGAGATGGCGAGTGAGATAATCCAGACTGATAAGAGATGTGGTGACTGGAGTATGGACCTCCTGCGCTGCTGCATATATGCATTGCTAAAACACATTAGAGGCTGTTTACAGGACAATAGGTTTGCAAAAAGGCTTGAAGCAGAGCTGGTCAATGGCTTGATGAATGCATGAATGGAGACAGATGAGTTGATGTACACATATTGTAAGTGTGATGTGTATCCTTTTATAGATGGACACAGGTGTCTTTCCTACAGTTGGCCAGCTTAATAGATGTAGTGCTAAGTTTAGATCACCAGGAGTTCCAGGTAAATCACATTGTTTGGTTTTGATTTTACATAAAAGCTTCTGTAATTTGAGAACAAGGTTGGACAGTTCAGTGTTGTCAGGCATGATGCTTTATGGTGTCAATATTACAGCACTCCTGTTTTGAATGCTGCCCTACTTTGTCTCTGGATTACAATAGAGTGTTGTGGTGTTGGAGCTGTCAGATGGAACAGGGAGCTGTGACATGGCCTCCTCCTCTGCTGTATTTTTTATGAATCAACAATAGCGCCACAGCTTCTGTTTAGATCCACAGCGATGAGTTAAAATGCTGCTACAGAGAGCCTCGCTTCACCGTTTGGTTTGCTCATAATGCTGATATGTAAGGCTGACTTCATAAGGGTGCCATGTTGTGTCTCTTTGCCAGTTGACTATCATCACACAGCTGAGTCCAAGGTGTTATGGCAGAGCAGCAGCGAACATTGTGTATGTGTGAAGTGTTTCGCATCTAATCTCTCTTCTGCCTTGCCAGCAGTGATTCCAGCGGTATGGCGCAGCTAATGACATTATCTGCAAGGCTGTAGTGAACCAAAGAAAATGTTTGTTGACTAAAAGTGTGCCTGCTCTTTAACCAATTAGTTGTTTGGTGGAGAAAAGAAAATGTGTACATAGAGGACTCAAAGTGCTAACCCTATTAGCCTAAATTAATTGTAAATAAACAAAAATGTAGCATTTGCAACATATTGAACAATTTGTACCTGGTTATATTATTTTGAAATGATAAGAAAAGCTGCCTTCATTCAGCAAGTGGTGATCCCTGCACAAGAACTATTGAGGACAGTATTGCAGAGAAGATAGCTCACTGTTTTTAGATGATACAGCATGTTAGTTGTTGTAATATGAAAACTGGTGTTTTCAAAATTTCAAAATAGTGTATATGAAAGCATATGAAAGATGGACTTAACCTCCTGGTCTGAAAAGTTAAGCCAATTTGGAAGTGCCTTATACTTGCATTCTTTCTAGCGGCCAGCAGGGGGCAGCTCCCCTGGTTGCAAAAAGTAGTCTGATTCTATGGAAGTCTAAGAGAAAATGAGCCTACTTCTCACTTGATTTTTTAGCTCAGTAAACATTATTCTAATGAGTTTATGATCTCAATCTGCAGTGTTAAGTGTACTTCAATACAGTATAGTAGTAATTTTATAAATTAAGGTCCCATTTGCAAGAAAATAGACAATAATACACAGTATGTTTTAAGGCGGGCTACTTTAAAACTGACAAGTCACTACCATGTTGCGATATACTCTATTGTTCTGAGTCAGATCCATCCATCATTTTTTCCATCTGGTTTAAAATGACCAATTCGACGACGACCAAATGCCAAACTTGAGGTTTCCAAAAGGCATTTCCCAAACCAGCGGGTGGCACCACATTGGTTGTCTGTTGAAACAAAATGCAGCCGCACCAACAACTTCTTTGGCGTGGTGTCACTTAATTTGGAGCCAGCCCAGACTAAACATTCACTAAATGGTAAATGAGTTAAATCTAGCAGTCTCTATTAGGTTGGGTCATTTCAAAGTTGTGTAAATGGGGAGGTGTTCACAGGTAGCCAGAAATAATGGTTTAATCCTGAAAGGCTATTGACGTAGTGCTTTTCACCCTGTGAAACTAATACCGGCAATTATCCGACCAGTGAGAATTGGATGAGAGCATATCGACCAACTGTTCGACCAGTCCACCTGGACACAACAGCCTTGAATATCTATCCTGAAAAACAGTGTACTTTTTGGTGCCTGGTATGTTGCACCAGTCCTGTATCTGCTTTTATGTAGAAATTCTCCAAAAAACAGTTTTGAGTATTTGTGTGGGAGCCACTCATTTTGCCAAGTCATCTGTCAACACGGCAACGTTCCACTTTTGCCCTCATTTGACACTTTTTTCAGAGCCGAGTGTCATTAGGGCTGCATCTGTCTGCGCTGAATGACTCCCATGTGACACCCGAAATTGAGGCTAATGCGTGTCCTTCAGCACATGTGGCTGTTTAGACACACACACACAGACACACAACAGCCACAGGTGACAGGTTTGATAATGGAAAAGGTCCCTTAAATGTTTCCTGTCACCTTGAATCCGAGTGACTTCCACAAGCATGAAATGTCTTTATTTGTCCTAAACAGTCTTTGAAGCCTTGGAATTAACACTGCTTCTGCTTCCTCTTGTTCACAGGATACAGACCTGCTGGATATAGCGTACATAAAAGACGCCAGAAATGGAAAGTGCACCAAAACACCAAAGGTAAGCCAACATTTTAACAAATTCAGAGCAATGTCCTGAAAGGAATGAGGGTGCTTTTTTCGGTGATAATGTGCTTTGTTGGTGTTTATTTTTGCACATGAATGAAAGCCATGTGTGGGTTTGAGCCTGACCATGAATCCATTTAGCAAAGAATTCTATTAGGGATCGGACTGGAATTGTTTCAAGTGGTTGTAATGATTGAATCAAATCAAGTTTATTCATACAGCACATTTTAAAATGAACAAAGTTGGCCAAAGTGCAAAAAAAAATATGTGCAAAGATAGAAAACAGGATTGGAAACATACTCACTGTAGGCTCATTTTTCACTGCAATAAAAAATCCCGCACCTCTACGGAAACAGCACAACCAAAATTTCTTCTTTTCTTCATCTCTTCTTTTTTCTGTCTGTTACATTTTTATTTGCTTCTATACTTTTTACTCTTGCTATCTGTTTTGTGTAAACACAGCCTGCAGTTCACCCTAATTCAGCTGAAAAATCCTTGAATTTTTGTCACGTGACTGTAGATTGCAGCTGAGTCAGTAATGGCTTTTCAAGTCCACAGAGAAGTGGGAAATGTTATGTTTTTGACAGAGTTCGGTTGTAACAAAGGTTTTATTTTCGCAAATTTTGTATACAGAAGCGACAGTAGTTTTCCGTGTAATGTCGTGTGATTGATTGATTGATTGAAGCATGCATCTGTGTGTGCATTCGAAGTGATTCGAAGACAAAAGCGAAGATAAAATGACACTGACAAGATTGACAAACATGATTTGCATTCAGACCCTGCTGTAACAGTGCATGGATGGATTCCCAGGAAAGTGCGCCTGTCCAGGGTGTCCAAATTGCTATTTCACAGCTAATTAAAATGCTGTTGATTGTGAGCAATGAGGGAAGAATGTGTACACACATTTAAAAAAAAAAAAAAAAATCTGGCACACAACTGTCAAAGACTTTGGCACATTCTGGTGCTGTTTTAAAAGCCAAATTCAGTTCTTGCGTTTAGTTTTGCACTTACCAAGTGGCTATTAGAACAATAACCTGCATGCTCTCTCTACTCTTTTATTCTTGCACGGTGAGTCAGTTTGAAATAGCTTTTTGGATCGAGTCAGTCTTGCGATGAGATGCAATAGAAGCGACAGTGCAGCAGAAGAAGCGAGTGGGGGTCGTGCACCGCTGCTATGTCTAGGGGAGTGAGTAATGACGGAATGAGTACAATAACACAGAGAGGATTCATGCATTTCTAAACAGCTTACAGAGTGATGCTACCCAGGGAGGAGACATGGCCACGTGACAGGTAAGATGGTCGAAGCATTGGAAATCCATTACTGGGAGATGGAGCGGTGATGCACCCTGGGCATTGTAATGGGAGCCCCAGTGAGACACAGTGTCTGAGGAGCTGATGAGATGAGGAGAGGAAGGAAGGAAAGGAAAGAGGGAGGAGGGGGGAGATGATGAAGAGGCTGTGGCCATAAGAGGAAGGCAAGTAGAAAGGAAAGGCAAGGAGAGTTTTTTTTTTATGTAGAAGACAGGTCAGAGGCAGATGTGAGTCGAGAAGCGCCGATTATAGCAGTCAGCAGCTGCTCTAAGTGGAAAGCACTTTCCATGGCACAGGGTATTTCTCCTTCACACTTTTTGGGGATCTTGTCAGAAATGATTAAGGTTTTGTGGGGAAGACTGCACTTACCAAAGCAAAGACAAAAAATAGTTACAGGACATAACCAGTTCTGTGAACACGAAGGGAATAGAACAATTGAGGGTTTGTGATGCTCACATACATGGCAAATTTTATGTGATGTCAGGGAGGAGAAGACTGCGACTCAACGAGGACATCGAGGGGACATAAGAATGCCACTCGTCTTCCTCTCAAAGTCTCACCAGTTGGCATCAAGATACTTTTTTTCTCCCCTCCGAAATGGCCCTAATAAAAGTACTGTAGTGTTGGAACATGCACCAAGGTTCATGCTGTCCTTGAACCTTCCTGCTGTGGAGAACAGATTGTAGATCTTGAGCTACTGCTTCATACAGCAGCCTTGACGGCAACATCACACACAATAATAATGCAAGCATTTAAACTGTACAGTAATTCATATAAAAAATGTGTAATTTCACATTGACAATACCTGTAATTAATAATGAACTGCATATGATTGACCAGCAGTTTGTTTTAAATAGTAAAGTAACTGCTGTAGTCAAACCATTGAGTGTGACATAAAGGGTAATAAAACAGATTGATAAAATAGATTCATATAATAAAACTCGATCATAAATACTAATAAGTCGCAGTGTATGAAATGTGTTTATTATCTTGATGGCAAATGGGATGAATGAATTCTTGTGCCAATTTAGTTTACACTTTAGCATCCCGAAGTTTCTGCCTGATGGCAACACTTTGAATTCAAAATTCATGACGTTTGTATAATTCAGAATCTGCTGCGACTCTTTGAGCACAGAAATGTGGCAAAGCTGGGAGATTGTTTTCCAGTCACACGCTATTGTTGAGAAAGACAGTATTGGTTTGGTAAGACTACATATGCTGGCCGTAGCAGACGCCTATGAGAACACGCCTGTGCAGAACATGATAGTGATATGAACTGGCAAACTGCAAAAACAAACAAAAAAAAAAAACACATAACAGAGTCTCTGAGCTCAGTTTCATGAATAAATCCCAAGTGAAAACCCTCCCTGGCTCATAAACAGTCAGTTTCCTTGTGGTTTCTGTGCAGGTCTCCCAAGGCATAATAGTCTGTGGTCGCCTGGGCATCTCAATGCCTCCGAGCTCTCAGACCCCCTTGGTGGAGGCTGTGTTTGCCTTTGCATGACGAGTTTTGCAGCCTGAAAACTTTCCTATATTGTGATTTATTTATGGGGGTATGTTTGGAAATCTGTTTAACCGTGTGTTTTCAGTGGTGTACATTATTACATTAACAACATTGACGAAACCTAACGGGTTCAAATTCAAATGAAACCTTTTTTTCTGCTGGTCAATAATACAATAGGTCATTAAAACTTATCAATAATAATAAATATCAAGTCAAATGACACATTTGATATTGATAGATTTTGACTGTCATTCATGTTATGCTGAGACTGAGTGCCAAAAATACAACATAAAGACAGTTTGACATTTGAATGGTTAACAGTGTTGTCTCACAGTGCAAATCATTGAAACTGATCAATATTAGGGTCATGTCAATGTTTTCTGTCCAGGGTTGCATTAGGAGGTAAAAAAAAAAAAGAGGAAGTGAATACAGAGAGGAATTCTATCTCATTTTTATACTTTACACTCTGCAAGTCATGGCACTCAGACAGCTCCTATTTTTACTGTGCTGGTCCTCTCTCTCTCTGTTGGTTGTGTATTTATATGCTCCATACTCTTTAAAGCTCATACTGCTCCTTCTGCTCTCACTCAAGGTCTCCCCGAGCGGCATTCATTCATTCATTCATGCAAATTGCAGGAAACCAACACACTCACCAAGGCGAGATGAGATGTTGGACTCCTGATGACATGTCGGTAAAAAGCTTCAGGAGTGCTTTCATTGTGCTACTCAAGAGTCCCGCGTCTCAGCTGAATATTGTCAGCCTCAGATACAATCACTCTCAGCAGACTGGCTTGAAATGGGCTCCAGATGGCAACGGCTGCTTTTCGCTCGCCTCTTTTGAGCTCTTGTTTCTACTCGAGCTCAAGTTATTTCGCATTGTCTTTGAACGGCATCGGAATTTCTGCCTGAACGTCATTAAGATTTGGAGCACGATGCTGTGTTCATTGGCTCGTCGCAGTGTGTGGGCAGCCTGTCTGACCTCTGGTGAACTTCTGCCACCCTGCCCACGGGCTCCAACTACTCAGTTATGATTCATACGTTCCCTGAGTGAGGACACAACATAAATACATTTCACAGAGAGGAGCTCTCACTATCATTCGTACATTGTGTCCATTTGCAGCTGCATGGACACAAATCCCACACAGAATAACAAAACACGGCAAAAACGGCACCCTTTTGTTTGGCCATGCTCGGGCTGCTGGAGCTAATTAGCATGTGTCCACCCCGTCATCATTCAGGCTGATTAGATTGGCCGCTTGTCAGTATGACAAGAGGCAACCTTTGACGAGTGGCTCTGGAAATAAATCACGCACCCTCAGGTCTGGTGAGCAAAGCACAGCGCTAATGATCATCTACACTCACAAATAGCTGGCTGATTTGCCAAGTGCCGTGCAGAGAATTGAGGGCATAAAGGCTAACAAAAGCAGTTTTCTGCTTCTAAATTCACTTTTTTTTTTCTACATGATTTTGTGTTTCATCATTATATTCACACAATGCTGGCAAGGAAATAAGCATTTGTTTCATTTGGGATGTTTCTACTGCACATAAACTTTATATAAAAGATGGGCTAAGCTCCAAATCTGGAAAAATACAGCCAATTTGAAAGTGGCTAGTAGGGAGCCAATCCTATGGTTGGAACAATTGTATGAAGTCTGTGTGAAAATGACCCAACTTCTAACTTGATTTGTCAGCTCAGTAAACATTTTCTTTTTCAGTTTATGGTCTCAATAACTAGTTTCAAGTCTACGTCAGTACAGAAAAAGTAAATTTAGTCATTTTTACATGCTTTGTGTTCATTATAGCATTCACATTATGGTGGCAAGGAAGTAGGTATCTATTTCATTTTGGAAGTAGCTCCTACTCATAGAGGGTATACAAAAAAATGAACATAGCCTCTAAATCTGGAAAATTAAGCAATTTAAAAGTGCCTTGAACCTGCATTCTTCCTCATGGCCAGGGGGACACTCCTCTGGTTGCAAAGACTGTATAGAAGTCTATGAAAAAATGCCAATACTTCTCACTTGATTTGTCACCTCAGTAAACATTTTCCTTATCAGTTTATGGTCTCAATTGCTAGTTTGAAGTCTCCTTCAACACAGCGCGATGTGCATTTTGTAAATGATGGTTATATTTAGAGGAAAGCTGATGGTAAAGCAGGGTGTGTTTTAGCTGCCTTGTGAATGACAAGTCATGCGGAGTGTCGTTGAGTTTTCAGTCATGTCAAGTTTGAAAAGACTGAGATGATGATTGCCAAAATGCCAAACTTGAGCCTTTAAAACAGCAGTTCACAAACCAATGGGTGATGACACAGCCAACCTATCGATTAGTCGACCAGAAAACCTTGCAGTATACCTTCAGTATCTAGTTTCTGGCGTGCTGCAGCAGTTTATAGTCCTGACACTCAGCACAACCAGGAACTTTGGATTTGCTTTGTACCTAATCTTTTTGGTTTTATTCAGTCGTATCTTAGTCCCATCTAAGATTTAAACATTTTAAAAACTGCCTTTTTAAATGTACATTGCTGTGTAAAGGATGGCTGAACAGCCTTGTCGTCTCCTTTGTGTAACTGTCAGAGTAAGTTTTTCTTTCAAATGACCTGAACTGTGGCGTGGTGGTATGTGGGCACTCTAATTGTGCAGTTTGCCTCTTCACAACAGGTTTTTTGGCCACAGCCACACAATCATTACTTCCTACCTGCCCTACTTGTTAGGTTTGGCACCTGTGACTTCTTTCTCGTCCCCACAATGCACTACAAGTTGAAGAGTCGCTGTTTTGGCACAGTTTAGGAGATTCAGCGCCCATCACAGATGGTGCTTGACATGTTTACACAATAGGACCATTACGAATATTGCAGGAGCACTTGGACCTGTGTATCACTCCACAAGGAGTTTACTTTGATGGGGATGGCAGCCAAATTTAAATCAGGTAAAATCTTGACAATGGAGAATAACACGATGCCAAACCCTTCTCAAGATCCAGACATGGAAAAAAGACAAAACAAAAGAAAAATTTATTTACCAAAGTCATTGTTTTTTTTCGTAAATTTGTGGCTGTAAGAATATTCCATACATTTGGGAAAAGGCGAGCCAGTCTGCATAGACATCAGCTAGTGTTCTTTAAATAAGTCTTTTTATTGCTTTACAAGTGTTAAAGCCTCTGGTCACTGTTGCAGGCCCCACTGTTCCAAATCATCCATTCATATTGTCTCTTTATTAAATCAGCACATTAGCTTGTTCCTGCACAGCATGTTCCCTCTCCTCAGCACCACCCAAGCAGCTAATCACATCCCCAAGCTTTTATATACACTTTACTACACAACTAACTTCTAAATAACCATCCTCAGGTAACTTCCACTGTCCATTCTCTCTTCTTGCACAATATTAGGTGCGAATTGTAAGGCTACCTCTGTCTTCCTGCGTCCTCTGACAGTTCTTTTGTCTGCATTGAGGACGAAAATGTAATCAGCATCTCACCATGCTGCTTACAGTAGGTGTCTGACAGACAAAATTACATGCTTTCTCTCTCTCTCTTTGACAGCCAAACAAATATCCGTCTGTGAAATGTCCTGCCTGTAGTTCGGGCTGTAATATACATCCGGAAAATGGAAAAACCTTAATGATATAGTGTTCTGTGCTGCAGACTTCTTTCTCAGGTCTTTCCATTTTTATAACAAAGTAAGACATCAAGCACAGCCACTGTTACACTGTGGGAGGGCAGAATGTGCAGACTGAATGTGGTCTGATAATTCAATATGCTTATCTTATCCCAGCCTGACTCCGACACGTACTGGAGATTATTTTGCTGTGTGTGTCGAAGGAGGCGTGAGGATAACATGGCTTACCCATCTGGGCTGCATGCATGATCGTACTGATGTAATACACTGATAAAAACTATCTACTTGAAAAATTAATGTTAATTTTTGCATCAAATTGTTATGTAGATCACACGAGACTAGTCTGTTAAACTCCTTACATTTTTGTAAGAAAAATTAGATTGTCAAGCAAACTTAAATTTAATTTTGAATTTCTCTAGTTGTTTTTTTTGAGTGTATGATCCATTGTGTGATCTTTAAATTACGTCTTAAACAGTAAGTAATTCATATCTGACAGACAGGAGCGTCTCGGTTTACTTGAGCAAATATCCTTCGCCTGCAGCCCCTTAAAGCTCCATTTCAGGCCCAGCACTCATTTCATTGCATATGCTGCCCTTGGACTCCATTTTTAAGAAACATTTGTTGTCATTGTTTTATTGGCGATGCACAAATCTATCCGGCCAGACAAATCAAAAGTAAAGACTGCTTAAAAGACTTTTTAACCTGTATGGATTTAAAGTGTTGCACAAAATAAGTCTGAGATCATTAAGTTTAGTTGACTGGACCTTTTGGAAGACTCCAACAGCACTCTCGGCCCTTTGGCTTCATGTAATCGATCTTTTGTGAATAGCGTTGAGGGATCTTTGACAGTTCTTTCAATTTTGTTGACAGATCGACTCCATTGTCAAAAGTGACTTGATGCAATTAAGACTTTTAGGTGAAGGCTTTTCTCTCTCCCAGACACTTTGGAAAAGTTACTCGTGCCTTTAATACTACTTAGTTAGACTCTTGTAACTTTTTGTAGGGGGCTGTAGAGCAGTCGTCTCTTTGGCGTCTGCAACTCGTCTTCTAACTGGAAAAGTTCAGTGTTTGATAGTTCCACACTAAGTCACAGCAGCACTGAAATAATATCGCTAGTATATGTACGCAATAATAAGATAGCTGATGGAGGCATTTAAATGTAATGCAAAAGTTGCTTCTCCTACTGGCTAAATACTTTTATATGCAGTAACTGGTAGCATAGCTTAATTGCTTTTGATAGAAGCTACTAGTAACCACAACTAATAACACATTTTCAGTAATTTGCACAGCACTGCTTATAGTTACTGCTGGGTTAAGCATGATTGCCTAAAAACAACTCTGGGGCATTTAGAAGCCAAAGCAAAGTGTTGTAGTATCATGCATTTATCCATGAGATTCCTGTAATTCTATGTTGTGGTTGTTGCTGAAAGTAAAATTCAAAGTGGGAAAAACATGGGAAAAATATTGGAAATATGAAAAATGGGGGGGCAATTCCAGATTAATGCAAGGCTAGAAATACAACTTTGGGAATATTTATGAGACCACCTGTTGTTTTCTTTACAAATTGTATACACAGGTCTTCAACATAAATAATTCTGTTACAATTTTACCACAGAGTTTAAATACTGTAGTTACAGCATCCTCTAAAATGCCTGAAAAAAAGTCTTATACTAAGTCAATAAATACAATAAATGATGTCTACAAATCAAGTCAAGTCTATTTCATCAAGTCAAGACAAGTCAGATTTCACACTAGATGACCAAAAACCTCTCCTGAGTCATCCCTGCTTTGTGCATGAGCTGTGTATGTAAGATCAAAAGATGATTTTGGCTAAATTATCCCTCAATAATGCCTTCAAGAAAGGATATGAGATGACGAGAAGACAGTCTGTTCCACCAAGAAACCACAAAGGAAGAGGCAGAAAAAGGTCACAGTGGTCTAATAGTTATTTCCAAAGCAGCATTTATGTAAAGTTACAAACTAATTTTCTCATTATTAATGCTACAAACTTTATTTTCTTATATTTGCAAATGCTCTGATCTGTTTTTTTTTCAGAGTGCTGACTGAGTGTAGCAGATGGCTGTATAGACTCACTTGGCTGCACACAGGCAGAGGAGCTGAAGCGAAAATAGATTTTTTTTTTTTTTTTTGGTTGTAGTATTGGTGAATTTCACGCATACACACCATGTCTGCTTGTGGAGGCTTTTGCAAAAGGGGGTAATCACAATCAACAGAGAGGGGAACAAATTGATGTCTGGAGTCTTGTGAAGGGAGACAGTTTACAAAGGTGGAGTGACTGCGCTGATTCACTGCTATCAACAGAGAAACACATGGAAATCTCTGTTAACGCCAAACTGGAAAACATAATCATGGAGGCAGAAGGCTGCAGTTAAAATACCAAATGAATGATGTGAGTAATTTGAATGATAGACAGTTTCTGTGCTTTAAATCAGCAGCAACACTTAATTCTTCTAATGCATTTAATTTCTCTGCATTTCCTTGCTGTCTGGAACGGCGAATAAAACTGTAATGAATCGGCTTAAGTCTGCAGCACAACCGAGGCTGCAATGTTCATTTCCTCCGGAGCTATTTGTTCCTTCTGACTTTTATTGTGAGGTGAGATGAAGCGGCCGCCAGCTCTGTTACAGTCTAAGCTTGCAGCAGAAAGGACTGCTGCTAAATACAGAGCAGCTTGTGTGTCCCCAGCAGTGTAACAGGATCTGGGAGAGGCCAGCGGGCCATTATCACCACCGCTCTGTCTGGCCAACAAAGTCGGCTAAAGCTCTATCTCCCTCAGCAGTAAGTGCTAAACAGCTCCTTTGAGTACACAGCGAGCTACTGCAGGGTTTAGATCTGTCTTTTGTAATATACTTATTCAGGGCACATTCAAAGCAGCTGTGTTATCGCAGTGTTTAAAACGTGATTACAATATATAGACAGTAACCGTGAAACAGGGCCAGCAGCGTCAGTGCCTTGGAGTTTATTTCTGGCACTGTGGAGCTGTACCTTACCAAATTGTTTTTCTTCATTCATTCATCCTTTTTTAAACCAGTTTCTGAGGCACTTTGGATGCCACTTTTCGCATACCGTGACACTATCTGGAAAGCAAACCTCAGTTAAAACCAAAGTGAATGTGCAACAAAACAAAAACATTAACTGCTTGTTTTCATACAAATATACCAGCAAGGAATGTTTTTTTTTTTAAAAAATCTCCTGTGTAGGTGCACAAAGGCTCTTGCTGTGGCGGTGTTTATTTCCATCATCTGTGCTGTCTGGTGCGTATTGATGAAGGACTGGGTCACAGTGTGAGCTCCAGCTGCAACAATCGCTGCCCTTCAGATATATTGATATGAAACATGGGCAAGGCCTTTGTGTGACCCTGGACACTGCAACACTGTAAATAGCTGAGAAAGCATGGAAGTATTAGATAACATGAGTCCTGTCTGCTGTACTGTACACTGGGACGCCAATACAAGCATCTGCAGCTGGAACAAAATGAGCGACAGTATAGGTTTGCATTACAGTGGAGGAGGTATACAGTCAGGTCCATATTTATTTGGACCCTGACATGACTGACGTTATTTTATGTGTTTATCAAAACACATTGACATTGCAGTTGTGTAATGAATATCGGTTTAAAGTGCAGATTCTTAGCCCATCTTAAGTGGTATGTTATTAACATAGGTTGACAGGTAACATTCCTACATGGTTAAAGGCCTCATATTGGTTCCCTTTTTAGCGAATCAATGAAAGTCTCACATATCCCCAGAAAGTTTCTTTCAATTCTGAGCTGATCAAAGATAGTTCATTTTACACCGAGATTTCATAGCTGTTTCAGTGTTTCAGGTTAGGGTTTACATGCAGTTGAGTTGCTGCTGTCCCCACCTCCTTCAGGAAGAAGACTCTCTCTGCATCTGTGATTGACAGCATGGAGCAAAACAGTTGATCACATGGCAGCTAACAAAGACGGAAATGTCTATTTCTTCTAACTTTCTCTCACAGTGATAATTTTACATGGACATTTTTAAACCATGAGTTTGTCAGACAACATAGTGGTTATAGAATATGTTTTTTAGTGGTGCAAAGTCACAGCTTGGAAATGGCTCTGAACTGACTGCTGGTTAACATATAGTCCTAATGAGCTGTGTTTCACTCTCTATTTCATGTTTTCCTGTTGTCTGACAACAAAATTAGAAAATATGTAAATAAGAACAACTTCTTTGGGACTTCAGCTGTATTAAAATACAGTATGTGAGCACAGCGAGGAGGAGAGAAGCTAACTGATGTAAAAGACTTAGACCAGTTGAGTTTAGGTTGCAATGAAGCACAACAGGTGACATTAAAACACAGTAACCCACCCACCCCTCGTTCATTAGTTTCATATTCGTCCTTAGATCTACACCACTTCTGGTTGCCTCTCAGTGTTACAGTTTCCACAGAGCTCTGACCTTTGGACATACTTTTAAAGCTAATACCATGGTTATCTACATTAGCTACACAAAATGTTCAACCTGTGGATTTCCCTGTTGTTGTGGTGGCATTGCCATGAAAAATGTAAATAATCCCCTAGACCTTCAGTTCCTAAGATGCTGGGAGTGCATTTAGACTGTTGTATTTACTCTTGCAGCCAACAGAAGAAGCTTTGCTTGCAGCATGTTGGTGTGATGCGTCTGTTGTGCAGACCAGAGGTTTCATCTGCTGTATGTGTCGTTGGTCTTAGAAGATCCCGCAAGTGAACAAGCCAGATGTGGCCACCTTGTGCTGGGGGGGTCACACGTGGCCAACATGGATGAGGTGGATTTACAGTACTGGCCGTCTGTTGGAAACAAATTCTCAAACGTCCTATCAGCCGACAGTGAACATTCAGTTGCACAGCGACCGATCTGGTGGACATTCCTGCTTACAACATGCCAATGGCATGTTCCCTTACGACAGGAGTCATCTGAGGCGTTGCTGCTTTGGTCAAAATGTGACATTTTGGGGTGGCCTTTTATTGTCCCCAGTATAAGGAGTGTCTGAGTACTGCTCATTGTGTTGGAGCAGCGTCTGGATAGGCCACACCCATGTTCTGAACGGAATTAATGCACCGCTGAACAAATGCTCACAGGCAGTGGTGGACTCAAATCTGGGACAATAATCAAGAGAAATATCCATTTTGTACAAGTACAAGACAGTATACGCTCACTTTGGGTGGCGCACTTCATGTGGCATCAATATTTCATATGGGCGTTTATATTTTCGTTCATTGTATTTCCGGATGCAACTGTAAGCTTAAATATAAATTTAAAATCAATGCAAATAATAGCTTAGATATGTTTTCAGATGCCTCTGTTGGTTTTGGCATATTGTACATCGTGATGCAGTTATAGCGAGTCCAGTTGAGCCACGTTTCAGTTGAGCCACGGATTGATTTATTTCTGTGTGTGTGTGTGTGTGTGTGAGAGAGAGAGACAGAGAGTAGAAAGATAATATTAGTGCAATGTAGAGGTGTTATTTACAGTATGCCTCAACCACTTAATGATGTGGACACGGGGCTGTGCTGCAGACGCAACGCAGTAATGTACATGTAGACCTTTTACAACCGTCATCGCAGCGAGCACAAACTGTAATTCAAACCCTGCACTCATCTGCTGCACATCTACTCGGTCACCTGCAGTCTAGTAGAAATAACAGGCCACTCTAGCTCCCACTCTAGATCAGCTTCTCGGCCACGTGTACAAATAGTGGACTTGAGACCATTATTGTTTTCAAGTGTATCAATGATTAAACCCTCAAGAATGACAATTGCACAAATGGGCACTGATAGTTTGAGAGATGAGAAGCTGAATGTGAAAGGAAACTTCAGGAGGACAATCAATGCTAATGAGTCAATGCGGAGGCCTTTCTTAGAAAATGCTGCTGTAGTGGTGAGAGTGTCTGTGCATACACAATCTTCTGCATGTGTTTCCTCTGAAGGACAAAGTTAGAAAGACTGAAGGCAAACTGTATCTCTGCAGCTTCTAGTGCAGAGATGAAACTAATTATATGGTTTGGGGATTAAACTAGAGCTGAAAGGATTAGTTAATTAATTAGTAAGTAAGTTAGTGAGTAAGTAAGAATAGTAAGCTTATTAGTCAGTTAAAGAAAATCGCCAAGATTCTTCACTGTGAGGATTTTTGCTTTTCTGTTTATCATTTGGTTTGAAAGTCTGTATTTTGGTGCTAATCCAACAAACAAGCCATTAGATGACTTCATGTTGGACTTAAGGAATGTTTGATCTGTTTGCTTGATTTTAGTCATTGAATTTAACTGTTTGCCAACCGCTTTGATAATTAATGGGTTTAAGTATTTATTTAAAGTTAAAATTCTCCGATTCCAGCTTCTTAAATATGAATATTTTTTGGTTTCCTTCCTTCTCCATGATATTAAATTGAATATCTTTGGGTTGTGACATCTTTATCACCATTTTCTAGACCAGGGGTCGGCAACCCAAAATGTTGAAAGAACTATATTGGACCAAAAAAACAAAAAACAAATATATCTGGAGCCGCAAAAAATTAAAAGCCTTATATAAGCCTTATAATGAAGGCAACACATGCTGTATGTATCTATATTAGCCATATTAGCCTACTAACAAAATGACTAAGTTGGCTACAAATACATAATGAGCCTTCATGATTAAATGTTTATTTTCCCTGCAGCGCATCCTGTAGAGAATGACGCACCACGTGACTACTCTGTTGTACGATGCCGCCTCAAGTTTAACTTCATTACAATATTAATGAATTATGTTTCATTGCTTTGATGAAATTAAAGAAATGCAATAAAGACATCCATTTTTGATGTCATTTTTATTCTGAGGATTCGAAAACAACAACAAAATGGAACGTGCATAACGTGCCCCTTATCTGGGCAACAAACAGTGCAATAAAACGCAGCCTGCATTTATAAAAATAAAACAGCAGCCTTTTGAAAAGGTAAAGTTTATAAAATCAAATTAACACAGTTTAAGTTTGATTTCTGTGCAAATTCCAAGCAAGTCCGTGCAAGGGTAAAACGCAGCAGCTTCCTCTTCTCTTTTGACACGCAACCAACGCAGCTATCCTCGGACCTGAGCAACAAAACACAATAATATCCCTAAGTGTCATTCCAAATATATACTGACGAAAATCAGAAATCACTTTATAAAAACAGCCACTTTGTTACTAAATAGCTATGTGCCTATGACAGGATTGTGTTCTTACCCGTTTAATATGACTTCTGTTTTCGGACATCACTGGTCAGCTTCTCAACATCGGGCATGTAAAATGTAACTTTAATCTTGACGCAGGACTGCAAGCTCTCATATGTGAGGCGGGGGCGATATTTTGATTTGATGTAGTTCATGTTTGACAATATCTGCTCGCACAGGTATGTTGATCCAAAGATGGATAATACTCCAAATGCATATGTCTTCATGTTCCTATAACTGTCAGGAAGAGCATTCCATGTGTCATAGACAAGTTTCTCGGGTGTTGGGAGGCTTTCAATTTCGCTCCATGGCCCATCACACAGCCGCCGGTTTGTTTACAACAGCCACCTGCCTGGCATCCCGCCCTGCTGATAGAAACGTGTGTCGCAGGCTATGACGCAAATCTTCGTTGACAGAAATGTTGAAATTTAATATTTATTCTACACATTTTTACAGCATTGGAAAACGTTAAGAATGTTTGTGTCATGTTTGTCCTCCTACAGAAACCATATTAAAACAAAAAATATATTTTCCTCCCCCATCTTTTTCCATTTTCAAACATTTTTGAAAAAGCTCCAGTGAGCCACTAGGGCAGCGCTAAAGAGCTGCATGCGGCTCTAGAGCCGCGGGTTGCCGACCCCCGTTCTAGACCAAACAACTGATTGGTTGCGTGACAGTTCATTGGTTTTCAGTTTCCATTTGCATTTGTTTATACTACAAAACTACTTGGTAAAGTTTAGACATCAAAACGGCTTGGTTAGGTTTCATAAAAGATCATGATTTCAGTTTAAATACACCCTTGGAAACACTAAACACAAAGAATAGACTTAAGCACCTTACAAAAGTACAGCCTTTTCAGTGAAAATAGTGCATTTTGCTGTGTGGGCAAATGTAACTGTTACACATCTTTGTGAGACTGGACAAGAATCCAACCTTAGAAAACTTTTTAAATACATCAGGAACTATCCTCTCAGATTCCAAGGAGACATTTTGTCTGGTTTTGTCCGTCCAAAAGTCCACATCCCAAACATATCCAGTTAGTTGTTACACAGGACTAGTTTACAAACAAAACTGACACTTGAGAAGCTGAAACCAAAAAAATTTTTTTACATTTTTGTTTTAATAAATTATGCTAATTAATAACCCAAATTGTTAGATTTATTCTTACTGTGCTCGTTTAGCTCATTCTTTTTATCTGAACTTGACTGTTTTTAATTTATCAGTGCTACATACAAATTTTAGCCTGTAAATACTGTTTAGATTTATTACAAAGCCATAGTCAGGATTCAGTTGGTAGCTATTT
Source organism: Dascyllus trimaculatus (assembly GCA_024666655.1). Classification (NCBI taxonomy): domain Eukaryota; kingdom Metazoa; phylum Chordata; class Actinopteri; family Pomacentridae; genus Dascyllus; species Dascyllus trimaculatus. The sequence continues at coordinate 28,296,565 of CM045455.1, forward strand.
TTGTCCATTTCAGAGCTTAAACTCTTCCACCCTGGAGGCTTTATCTGATATGAAAATGCAACCAGTGCGTTCAGAGAAGAGGCCACCTGGTAGTACTTTTGACTAAAATGAATATGGTATTCACGGTGTTCCATTTCTGATGCATCGGATTTGGTTGTGTTGCAGTTGAGATATTTTAGATCTCACTCTTGCCTGGTGGCGGGGATAAGGAGACTTCAAAAATCTCTCAAGTGTCTCTGATCCATAGAGCCCAAGGTTGATCATCCTGGTGTTACAGTTTTGCAGCTGTCACTTACTGACTTTAGGGAGGTTTTTCAGGTGGAAATTTAAAAACACACTCTAAAGCTTCAGGGGTAAAAACACATGATGTCAAACATGGTCTGAGGTGTCCCTGCTGAAATGTAGTTGTGTAAAAAAGACCCATACAGCACAGTTAATTGAATGAAAAAGGGGAGAGATTTGTATGTGGTAAATGTGAATGAGTGGAGTGAAGTGCGGCTCGTCCTTCCCTCCCAGCGGACTCTGCTCGGAGACGTTTTAGCTCACGGAGGCATGAAACTGTCTGTCAGTTGACAGGTCTGCAGAGAGAACTCCCACACAGTCCCGTTTTAGACACGAATCACACACGCACATACACATCAGCACGCATGCAATCATACTCATGACACTTTGTGTTATGGCGGCCACTGAAATAAACATGCCATCGCACTACCCAAGCATGCATCCCCCCCCCAGTGTTCGACTCTCTCTATCTACTTCATCATAGGCAGTCTGGCAGTCTCCATCAGATAGTTAGTTCAGCCGGTGCCAATATGAGAGGCAGAGATTGGAAACCATTGCCCTGACTATCAGTTTCATCAGAGGGATTGGCCACAGGGCAATTGGCAGCTTGCAGTAAGAGGTGATTAAAGTAAACGGGCATATGGAGTCATTGATTTTCATAAAAGAAACTGCAGCACCATTTGTCATCAGCCAAAGACAAGCAATTGATCAGCGTCACACATCGATGTAACCTCCGGGCGAGCAGCAACAGCAGCAATGAGAAAAGGGGGCTGTGTAAGGAAAAAAAGAAGGTGAAGCAAAGAAAAGGTTAGCATGATAGATCCTGATGGGTTCAGCTTTGATTCTTCAGTCATTTACGAAGGAAATTCCCGCACACAGGTGAATTCCCCTGCTGTGAAACAGGCCATCTCACTGCGGAGAAATCGAAAGCGAAGCCTGTAGACTCTCATCGGACAACCTCAGAAGTTAACATGAGGCTGAGCTGCTGGATGAGGATGAATGAGGTGAAAAATGACTGAGCAGATGAAATAGAGACTGTAATGATGAACAGAGTGGCCTGTGTCAGCGCAGAGGGAGAGTTACCCGAGTTGGTTCAGAGATTACTATCGTGGTGAAAAGGTCCGAAGTAGCACAATGGTGCACCTGTGCAGGTAAAGTTTCCTCCTTTAGCCGAACCCCCGCTGGAATGTCTCAAGCATTCAGGAAAGAGAATCCTCTTTGTGCATATTTTTCCTTTGTATTTCTTGTTTGTAGTGAATAAAGGGGAAGAAGGAACATGGGTTTGTTTGTTTGCTTTATGGCTCATCCATAGCAAGCAAGAATAATCTTTCACACTAAGCTTCACCAAGGAGCTATGATATGCAATAATTGAAGATATTAATAATGTATTTGTTCATCAGCTGTCCCCGTTATCATACAATGTAAATGTCTTCACAGATCAACTCAATAATGGGAGGAAAAGAAAAACAATAAAATGCAAGTAAACAAATAAATCACAAGACTTTATAGTACCTAAACCACTGCAAAAACTGCCCAAATTATGTTTCTTCAAACATATAAAAGTTGCAGTGATGGAGCATCAAGCTGCTTAACTGAAAAAAAAGTCCTGCAAGAAGAAAGTCTTTAAAACTCTCACCGTGGAAGTAAAATAATCGCTGGACTGTTGCCATGACCCTTTTCTTCAGTCGCCGTTTTGGTGTGAGTCCATCCAGTGTAACTTGGCACGCACACGTCTCCGAGTCACTTGATGCCCGCTGTGAAATCAGATGTGACATTTTGTTAACCCAGCAAAGGTCGTCCCACTGGAACTGGAGCTGATCAAATAAGAACCAGTCAAGACAGGAACTCTCAGACGAGAGAGCAGGGTCGCTGCCGGTGGTAAAGTCAGCATTTTAGCTGGTGAAGAAAAATTGGCGTTTGCACAGACACACATTCAGTTGTCATTTTTGTTCCTTACAGGCAGGGGAAAGGTCAGTGCACACTTACAGAATAGAAAGAGAGGTGTGCACCCACACAGTCCTATCACTAGAGCTTGAGTGCTCCTTCGACACCATACATCATGCTCCACACATGTTTGTTTTAAAGAGTTATTCAAAAGTTTTTACCTTGTTGATATATCCATATGATAATTTAATACATGTGGGCAGATCAGATGTCACTAAGCTTCACAGAAGACTTTGCCATGGTGCCCCTTTACTAGCTGATTCCCCACAATCCTTAAATTATAATCAGGTCCAATCAAGACAGTTTATTTACTTATTGGTATCAGCAAGAACTTCGATCCTATGTTTATGTCTGCTGTCACATGTGTTGTCAATTTGAGTAATTTACTTTATATGTGCAGCAGTATCAATCAATAGTTGATCGATAAAATGGCAAAGCTATTGGCATATTATACAGGACACAAAAGAGGCTGTTACGAATGCCACTGGGATATAAAAATAACACCCTAAAGGATCCCCGCTTGATTTAACACATGTACGCAGACCTGATGTCATTAAACCTCACAGAAAACTTTGTCATGGTGCCCCTTTACCAGCTAAACCTACACAATGTTCTCTGCTAGCCCAACTCCTTTGACCACTGCAGTATTAAACAGTAACCACATGCTACAGCTAATCGACAATTCAAAGTCAAGTATACCTGAAGTGTTTATTATCTAGGAAAATGATATCAGTAGATACTAAATATTAAGTGACTCGCATCAGATCAGGGGTAGGAAAAAACACTTGATCAGGACATCCATATAACAAACCTAAGAAACCAATCCTCCTTGCAGTTTGGGGCTTTCTTTATCGTTATTATTCTTCAGAATCAGTTTCTGGTTCAAACATGTTTTTCTGAATTATCCCAGCTTTCCATTGTCTAGTGTAGAGCAGTTTTATAGTGTTTGAGCAGAGTTGCTGATGTGCTCAAGCTGCAGTGAGTAGGGAAATGTCTGTGGACATAGAGGCAGGGACTTCAAAGATCTGCACCTTCTAGAGGATGCAGTGTTGTACAGTTGCATCTAAGCCGTTTTAAGGTCGGAAGGGATTATGTTTATGAAACATCTAAACAGAACAAACACTACAAAAAATGCACATTGTTGTAATTTTTATTCAGGCAGTTGACTTGGCAATGTTTAGGCTGATATGGTTGGTTTGCATTTATTATATATTCACTTGGAGCGACAAAAGCTGGATCTTTCAACCGTTTATCCGTTACTGTTAGCTCATTATGTTAAGTGTATCCCCTCTTTGCTGAATATGAAACCACTAATTTAAACTTTTCTTTTTCTGGTTTCTCTGAAATTGTAGCTTTCTAACTCATTAGTTTTATGGTGTTAAAACTGAGCCGGGTTGATAATGTGTGTAGGGTACAGGCAGCCTGTTAGAGAAAGTAATAGAAGAGGTATTTCGATCCTTGTTAATCCACTGTTTTAGCGGCTGCATTTTGAACTGCTTTATATCTACTTTAGATACTTTATAACCACTTTATATTATCTGCTGTCCCTGTATATTATACACAGGGATGTATATTATATACAGGGACAGCAGATTAATCGGACGGCTCTGAATATGATTAATGGTAGAAGAAAAAGAAAAAACAAAGTTCTGATGCACAAATCTGTTTTCAACATTTACTCAAACATATGAGAAGTTTAAAAAGAAAACTTATTTGGTTGAGCTGTTAATGACATACAGACACGCCTGACTACACGCTGTTTTTTGTAAGAAGTCAAAAACGTTGGTAACCACTGGTTTAATCTTTAACCGCATGCTGCATTTTGAAAGCTTTTTATATTATTCATTGTGTAAAATCTGCATTTTTTAAAATCACTAAAGCTGTCAGATAAATGTAGTGGGACAGAAGGCACAAAATGTCCCTGTGAATGTAGTGAAGTGGAAGTAGAAAGCAGCATAACAATGGAAATATTCAAATAAAATACAAGTATTTGCACTTGATTGATTGCAGCTGACAGCTAACTAGTTGCTGTGATACTAAATTTATTAAACACCACATCAGGCTCATTTTTAGTTCTGTTGTGCTTGTTATTTTTAAACACAATATGCATGTAGTTTTTTTTTAACCAAATCATTGAATATCAATATTTTTTTCCTCTCATACAGTTAATCTTCCCCATATGAGTTGCAGAAATACCACCTCAGGTACAAAATCCAATGTTTGGGATTCACTGTTGTAGAGTTAGCAGCTTTGTATCTTTACAGTGATTCATCAGGCTTTTTTTTAGTTCTATTTTGGTTGCTGTTTTCATCTTAAACAGTATATTCGTATAGTTTTTTTAAACCAAATCATTAAATTTTAGCATTTTTTTCTGTCATACAGTTACTTTTTTCCCATATGAGCTTCAGAAGTGCCTCCTTAGATACAAAATTCACTGATGTAAGCTATCGCAGTTATGTATCTTTACAGTGATTTATTTAGTCTTCCACAGACAGGTGACTTACTATAAGTCCACAATCTGTGGCTCTTGGCAGTCCTGCTATTGACTGGTCTCGATTTAGCTCTTCTTCCATGCAGTTCAATCAGCGTGTGACTGTCAAGATATTGAACCAGCTGCTCTTTTCCAGCCATCAGGTAGGGATCCCAATCATTGCTTAGTAAGACAGTGTTTGACTCCACTGGGCGCACCAACCCCAACGCTGCACCTTATTTTGCTTAATTCACAGGCAAACGATTGATAAATGAGTCTCCGAGGATTGGCTCGTTGGTTTTTAGCAGCACTAAATGAGATTGTAATCGGGGGCCTGATTTTATATAGTGATGAGTGTCTCGGATAGTCAATCAGTGTAATTATCTAAGACAATTATCCCTGAATTTTAATACCTGACGAAATTACACCAGCCAAACAACAGAATTAACTTTCAGCAGAGACATTCGGCACTGTCTATACACGATGCTGATGTACACTGCCCACCCTGCAGGTGAGTGAGAAAGATGAAGGGGTTATAGCTGGTCTAATAGGTACGTTACCATGGAAACCATAGGAAGGAGACAGATCTAACAAGGGCAGGAAAGGTTCTCCGACACCACGGCAGCTTTCCTTTTTGACAGGAGAGTATAGAAGCGGTCACATTAACCACTAATTAACTCTCCTTTCATCTACAAGCCTTCACACCTTTCCACCTTTCTTTTCTTCTCTTCTGTTGGTTATTTTTAGCTGAAAAGCACATCTCTCAGTCAGTCTGGGGACTTGGTTTAACTGCAGTAATTGGAGAAACATTTGCTGCAACTTGTTAGCTGTTCCACACTTGTGATTCTTAAAGTGATTGAGAGACCAGAGTTGAAAAAAAAAAGTTTTGTCATTAATTGTGATATTTTCCCAAAAACAGACTTTTGCAGCATCTGTTCTTAATTAAACCCAGCAAAGTGACACTGTTTGCCTTCAAATGCTCATGTATCTGCAGTGAGAGAGTTTTGAGTTCCCCTGGCGCAGCTTCAGAGCCATTTTCATGCTAATTTCTTACTTCTTGCTGAATTTTTTCCAAACTAATCTGTAAAAGTTGATGATTTTGGAAGCAAAAAACATCTGAAAATGACTCATAACTTTAATTGAAGCCTATAATCTTCACTTTGCTAATGATCATGAATGCTAATGAAGCAGAGGTAATGCGGCGATGCTCACCATCATGGATCATTTCAGACTGTAGATATCTCATTTTAAAAACCAGACTCCGCCGGTGAATGGTTAAATAAACATTCAGACATGCCTCCAGGCAGAAGCCAGTTTCTCCCCCTTTCCTCTCTAATTTGTCCAGATTTAATTGGAGCGATCAATATCTCCTCCAAGTTTTCCACCATACCGTTATCATCCATCTATTCATAACAGATATGTGGTGGGCAGATCGTGGAGGATGGATGAGGCGAGCGAGCGGCTCTTGGGAGTTCTGTTAATTGCCGTTTCGGTCACAGCAGTCAGCTCCTAACACCATAAATCACATAGGTGAGACCGCCACACATGGGTGAGCTTTGTGTGATCGCTTCTGTAGCTCCATATGTGTGTATTTGTATGGAATTTTAAGCACATCTCCGATGCCGAGGCATAAAAAGACAGGTGACCTTTCTTACTCCCTGCCAAGCACATAAGCAAGCCAAAGACTTAATTGGTTTTCGATAGTAAATCTCAGGAGGGTTAGTAAAGAAAATGTCTGATTCTTAATGCTGCTGCTCCAGAAACCACAAAGCTCTCCTGAACTATTTCCCGAGCAAACAGAAGTAGGAGCCATGTTCACTTTGTCCCTTTTCTCTCCCTTGTTCTTCCCCATTGAATCATGTGTGAGTAAACTGAAGTTGCATACTCTGTCTTTTTCTTCTTGAATGGTTTCGCTTTCTGGGCATTTTCTCTTTCCTTCAGGAAGTTGTATTACCTTTTGTGCAGCCATTTGTTCGCTTGGATGAGCTCCCCCATTACCATTCTGGACACCACATGGTTTGGAAGCTGACAGACTGCAGGTTCTGTTTCCAAAGTGTAACACTTTCCAGAGATGCTGACAACAGTCTCTTGAAAAACATGTCCACTTAACAACTATTCTGGCCTTGTGCAGTGTTATAATCCCATTTCACTGAACGGAAGTGAAAAGTTCTGTCAGTGCAATGAACCAGCTCACTTTCCTTTGTCTGTTTTACACTTTGTTATACCAGCTTTTTACTGCATTTCATCACCTTTCCAACCGTGTCTTTTGTTAACACTCGGGCCTTTCCATTAGCATCAAGAAAACTACACTTGATCCAACAATACCTTCAGTGGAGACATTCTGCTTGGAACAGGTTTAATTATTTCATCCCACTGTGTAATGTAATGTACTGTAATTATGGAAACATTTCTCTGACTGAAGCCACTCTGCTCAGAGGTCTATTGTTACATACTGTGCTCTAGGAAGCCCTACTATATAAACTTGCAGGAATTTAACTCAAGGGTATAATGGTCTCTGCCAGTATCTACTGTCATGAGGGCAGCCCGACTGTGCCAAGTAGTTCTGTGAATACTGATGATGCAACGCAGCAAAATGTGTAATAGCTACACTGGTGCAAGAACAGATTAGTCTCACAATAAAGGCTGTAAAAATGTAGGATACCTGTGCTTTTTCTGGTTTGTTGTTTCCTACAGGACCCCGTCTAAGTCTTGACTTACAAGTTTCTTTTACTTTACACATAAAAAAGGCAAAAAAAAGCCCACTTGTACCCACCTGACACTGTAGGAGTTTTAAAATCTTAGCAGATTTTGAAATAGGGTTGCATCATGCACATAAAGAGAAACTTCACAGATATTATTCTCTCTGATTTCAGACATGCTCACACTACAGGATAATACTAAGATTATCCCGCTAGACGAGGGATCAGGGAGCAGAGCACCACCTCATATGATGTTATAGGGAATCAGATGGAAACTCAGTACAACTGTAGTACAACAGCTTGCTTTAACACTCATAATACTTTGCAGTGAGAAAAAAAACAATAAGCCTGTTTGTTTATTCTTCAGAGAGAACTAGAGGTGAGATTTTAACTGTCAGTTTTATTATGTGCAGCTAATGTTAGCCTTAAGGGCAGGAATATTTAGCAGTGTTTGGCGTCATAACCGATAAATATCAGCCATGTTTGATATTATCAGGGACGCCTCGATGAGTGATATTTATTTTTTATTATTGTTATATCACCTCCAAATAAAGGAGCTTGTTAAAACTTGAATATGGGATTTTACTGTTGCGCAGCAGAGATGCCATTAACTACTGTAATTAGTACAGCCTCACTGTGCCAAGTGGGACTGTGTAGACTGATAATGTTTATTTTAAACAATTTTCTTAACTGATTGTAATTAAATACCGCAGAATCTTTAAAACAACTGAAGATTTTTCTATATGCTGATGATCAAGTCATTTTAACCGCAAACAAGTAATTGCTATAAATGGGCCTCGGTTACATTAGCCATTCAATTATAGAGACTCCAACTCTTTTTCAACATGTGTGCTTTGGCCGAAGGCCATGAACCACCACAGAAGACTTTGTCATGGTGGCCTGTTATTAGCTAAACCCCCACAGGCCTCCTTAGGTTGCTATTAAACATAAGCAAACTGCAGTCTTCTGTCTCATTTAACCATGTACTACATCTAATGTAGAATATTAAAATATACATACATTGTCCTCTGCCTTAAAGGGTTAATATAGTTTTAGTCAGTTAAATTAGTAACTCCAAATAATCAGTTAGCATCATCCATAATTACTTTTCTTGTAAAGGCTGTTTTGTAGTGTTTCACTTGATATTTACTTTGGTTTTCAGTTGCAGTTTACTTTTGTCATCATTACAAAACTGTCTGGTTAAGGCACTTAAGCTTTTTGGTTAAGTTCAAGAAAAAAACATCACAGCTTGGGTTAAATTACCCCCTTGATTCCCACCTCAAGAATAGTCTTCACTATTCACTGTTTTCCAGCCTTCTTTGTGAACATAATATGTTTTGCAATGTAACTATCACACATTTATTCTGAGACTGAGCTGAATTATAATGATACAGCTTACTTATCCATATGCAGTCAAAGTAATATGAAGCAGTGATAATCACAACCATTGTGACAGTTTTCATCTTGCTCTTATTCAGAGTGGAAGAGGATGAATTGCCTGATTGAATTTGGCTCCAGCTTGGATTGGTAGACTGACAATGTTGGAAATAGAAAATGCTGCAACATTATGCTTGGCGTGCCTGTTGTGCAAGCATCTGTTATTCTACAGGAAAACAGTTAATATGTTGCTTTTCGTTTCGAGTAATATCCCACTAAATTTCTGTTCATCTGCTGTTCTGTTACACAGTGTTCTTCAGGTCTGTTCTTGTTGAATTATATTAGCTAGTGCAGCCTTTAAGTTGGATGTGGCTGTCAGTTGTTGAGTTTCTGGAGTGGATAAGAAGATTGATAAATACAATTTTCATCCAAAACCCTTCTAGCTCATTTCCATAATTTGTTCAGTTTCTTTCCCCGAACAAAAGCAGCAGCGGTTTAGTAAAAGCGCAGAATCTTTCCATTTCTTTCTCTTTCCATCTCATACAGAACAAAACACTGTCAGTGGGAGATCGCAAGTCAAAGGTTTCTCTGATAATCAGGTGTTTCGGATTGTCTGTCTTGTTAGCAGTCGACAGGCATTTTGTCCAGACGCATTCCCTGGTCTGTCATTAGAAAACCGAGACTGGCTAATTAGACTTTGTTGCCATAGGTGTCTGTTGTGTCTGATAGGGAGCAGCCCTGGACTGATAATCATCTTTTATCAGAGATCATCACACAGAATCAAAACCAATCAGATATGGAGGCTGGTTCCTTGTGGAGTGTTGATTTCTCCCATCATGTGTGTCATTAACGCCATGGGGTCATGAGATGGGATGTCCCCGGATCACTCAAACATAGGCCATAGGATTAAACATCCATTTGAATATTGTCACTTATCCAAAGGCTTGTTTAAACATTCGGAAAGTCTTTGTTGGCAGATCAGTGGAGCACACAGATGCCTTACCAAATGGGGCATTGTGTGAGGGTGGTGGGTGGCTGGATGGTTGGTGGCTGGCATGGCCTGGTCTGGCAGATGGTCTGGGAATGTCGGGACAGCAGGCTCTCTGTGTCACAGCAGAGCTAATGATGGCAAAAGGCTAAATGATGACTACAGACAGATGATAAATCACAATTAGCGCCGAGCAGTGCTCACCAAGGAGCCTCGGATGTTTGCTGAGGGATTTTGAGGCCCAATTAGGGATGTTTATGCTTGGAATTATGTCATCTAGTAAATTTTCACTCTCCATGTGGCGAACAGCGTGTGAACTGTCTTGACAGCGTGCGGCAAAACAACCTTGTTCCTCGTGTTTTGCGGAGGCCTCAGTGACCCAGCATGCCCTGCTGCCTGAAGCACGGAGCCCCTAGCGATCTCACTTTCATAAGAGAGGAAATAGTTCCACAGTGATTTCACAGAAAAGCAATGAGCTCTGATGTGAGGAGCAGATTCACTCAGGATCTGTCGTGACAGTGCAGTCTTGGATTGAATTCGTCCTATGAGACATAAAAGACTATTACGGTTTATTTCAACCCATTGATGTGGCTATTGTTGGTCTAAGTGTCACACTAACTCTTTGTTGTAAAGATCAGGGGACATGTGTTTAGTGGGAGGCAATTAGTTCGAGCTCCCTGCAGCTTTACAAAGAAAACAGATTTTACTTGATTCATTTTAAACGTTTGTTTCACAGTCTGAGTAAACAGAAATTAGCCATCTGGAATGGATGCTTTTTCAACTGTATTAGCTGTTGCTCAAAGTATCGGCAGCTGATCTTGGTCTTTCCTTCCAGTTGATGCTGTATAGATGAGACATCATCTCAAGGATGTTTATCAAAGCTGCGGATTGATTAGTCGTAGCTCCACTGCTGCGACCAGCTCTCATTCAAGGACACATGGAGATTCTCCCAGTCTGCCATCAACAGGTCCCACTATATGCAGCAACAGTTTCCCTCCACCGTCAACAGCAGCAGCCCAGTCTGCAGAAATTATGTTCCTGCACAACTAAACTGCATTCTCAGTCACATTTAGGGAACCTATTGTCTGTTTGTTTGCAACGTGTCACAAATACATTTCTAATCAATGTTTCTTTGCCGTTTATTTTACTGCTTTACTGTTGCTCCTTTTCAGCCAACCAGTCATATATTAGATGGAGCGAACACACCACCTTGGTAACCCAGAAAGCAGAGGAGAAGCTTTAAGTATGTAGTGAAAGGGTCATATTTTAACCCAAATTTAATATCTGTCCAGACTCTAACCGAGTAAGTTTGGTTCTTAACGTTAAGCAAGCTTCTAACATGTGGTGTCTACTAAAACTTGATATTTCCCAAAACCTGACAACATAGTTTTGATGCCTAAACCAAACCAGAGAATAAGCAACAACCAAGAGTAAACAACATGTGATCCCTCATGGGAAACAAACCCTGGTCTTCAGGGTGAAAATCTGGTCTCTTGTCCTTCCCTCCTACATCATCATGCAGATTTTCAGGCTTTTTTCACACTAAACACCGTTCCTGCCACATCACAAGCTTCTTTTTCAGAAACCAAATTGCACTCCCTTCAAAACGTAATAGAGAGTGAAATATAGTTGTATAGGAATGTGATTTTGTGGGAACAGTGTTGACAGCATCACGCATTAACAAACCGGCACATGAAAATGTTGGTTATTAGGTCAGCTGGCAAGGATTCCTGGATAGAGATCATTAATGCAGTTAGCAAAATGTCTGTTCCAGGCACCCTGTTCGACTCCAAATCAAGGTTTGTACCTTATTAACTTGCACATATGGTGCTTTTTATATTCTATATCCCACCTTGAACTGATGACAATCTCATAAACACTGATTCAGACTTCCAGGGTTTCATAAGTAACAAACCTAAAGAACCAATCCTGCCAGGTTGTAGGATGGGGCTTTCTGCATCATTATTATTCTTCAGAATCAAGTTTCGAATTGGACATGGGCTGAGAAACTCTAGAGTAGTGTTTGGGCAGAGTTGTAGGTGAGCTGGTGGCTCCTCCTGCAACGAGAGCCAGAAGTTTGGGTGGAGAGTGCTGCACATTCCAAACAAAACAATGGCGTAGAGTCATATCTGAGACATTTTCGGGCAGGAAGAGATTGTTTCCTGCTAAAAGCAAGCTTCTAAATCAGAAGATTTGATACACAGAGATGCAGTTTTAGGTGTTAATACAACTCAAAACATTCATGTAAAACTCATCTTTCTTTACAAAACTACAGGGAGCTTGTGCTAAATTGCCTCACTAAATGCCGATCACAAACTGTTTTGTGTTACTACTTAATTCTTTGAGTCTCTGCATTGGAGGAAAAGATGGCACCATTGACATGACACTTAGAACCACAAAAGCCTCAACAATGGGAAATATGCAGGTTGAAAAATGCTGAAATTCCCTACAAACAGATTGGGATTTAATTCAAGTTTGAACACTGAAATGTTTTAAAGGCACCTGTTAGCTGTCTGGTTGTTCCTCGCTACACATAAAATATGATTTCTTTTGAGTATCATATTTTAAATAACTTTTGTAGTAATATAAAATACTACTTTTAGTTTGTTGCAGGACATTTGCAGTACATTTAGCATTTCTTTAATAAGTAACCTTACTTTGGAAGCAGGTACATTGAACTTTGCGTACTAGTACACAACTCCTGTGCGTCATTGATTTTAGTCTAACAAATCAGGACAGAGCCATGTCTCTGGGATGAATAAAACCAGGTATCTGTGTACATCTCCATCAGCACAAAGACAAAACACAGCTCCCTCTCTTCAGCTTCACTATTACTTTGCACAGCATGTCGACCCCTTGTGATGCTACACAGCCTCCTCCCCCCCTCGTCAGCCCTGCAGGAATGTCCCCCAATAAACCCGATTGGTTCTGCTCAGAATTATTAAAGATGTCATTGAGGCTGGAATCTGCTCAGTGTCTTCTACGCAGTGCATGGGAGCGTTTCCTCGAAATGGAAGGAGAGGAGGGGTGTAGATAAAAGAGCGCTACAATGGAAACAGCTAAAGGCAGAGGGCATATGCTGCCTCCTTACAGCAGCTGCAGTGGCAGAGCATCTAAAGCCTGAAGGCAGGACTGTGCCAACAGGGACTCCTATGAATTATTTACTCCTAGACCCCATTGTGGACATTTCCCCAGTGAGGACTCTCTCTACAGGGCCTCCTGGCTGGTGGCGGGCCCCTAGCGGGGAGCCAGAGGGAGAACTGCAGGCTGGAAATGGCCCTTTTTCCAAACAGCTTGATGTATAGGGAGTGTTTGCAGGCCAATCTGAGGAAAAAAGAGGTTGAATCTGATGAGGGGGCATAAATTGAGATCAGACAAGATTCATCTTTCTCTGGGGAAGACAAAATAGTGCAGTTCATGAACACAGCCCCATTTTTTGATGGTTTGAAGTTTTTTTTCTTTCTCATTGAAAAGCCACATTTTATATTTTAGAGCAGCTGGCCACCAATGTGGTAGTGTTTGCCACTGGCAGATTCAGTGATTTGCTTCTTTCTTTAATCCTTAGAACACAACAGACATACTTTGCATCCAAATTCTTCTTGGTTGAATTGCGATATAAGCTTTTATTGCAGCAATTAAACTACACAATTTGATCTTTCCAACAATGCTTTTTGCTTTTCTGTGCAACAAAACATCAGCGAGAGAACATTATTTTGGATTTGCATCAAATGTAATCATAGTTAGAACCTTCATGGTACTTTATGTCTACACCCATTACTATTATGGAAAAAACTCACAATGTCGTCACTGCATACATATTTTCATATCTAAGCAATGCAATGACAATCATACATCAATATCATATCACAAGAAAGAACAGAATCATAGCTTTGTGTTTATGCTCATAAAATATTTGTACATACTGAGACACTGACACTAGGGCTGGTCCAAATAGCAATATCTGTGCTCTCGATATTTGGATCCAATAATCGCCGAATATTCAATTTGTGCCGCGGTGTCGGCCCAGGGGGGACATGACCATGACACTGGAGTTGGCAGGTCTGCATACTAGAACCACGGCAGCGTTCCTAGAGAATATTCCTAGAGAATATTGAAATATGTAGGATCAGCCCTAAATGACACTATTAAGACAGTTTAAACTTCTGCAAAGTAATGTCTTCGCTAATTTCTCCATCCATTTTCGTACCCCTACTTCTTGTCTGAACATGTTATGAATTATCTGTCTTTTTAAAATGTTGGTATGCTATATATCAAAATCAGCATGGAACTCCACTTCCCAGTGATGCTAGTTGTTTCTCTGTGTGCCAAAGACTAATCCAGTTTCAAAATTACAACGTATTTCTGCATTTTATCCAACACAGAGCTGACATTTTGTTCAACTTTGTATGAAAATTAAACAAAACATGTAGCTTTTGCTCTACATTGCAATGATTTGATGCAAAACTTGTGTGGTCAAAAAATGAGCCTGAAACATGAGTAAGCAGTGGTGAACCTAGACTCTTGGAGGCCAAGACAGAGTGGCAATTGTTTGAGGATGGAGGTGCAAAAATGTGCCTGGTTTGCTGATTGTATTTGAACACTTACATGAATGAAATAATGACAGCTATTTCCGTATTGTTCCCAATTTGTAAAGCCGTACAGTTTCCCACCATCATGTCTCAGATACTGCCAGATTCCAGACAATCTCGCCTACACGATTATGACAAAATATATATCTACTGCCAGCATTTTTAAAAATAATCGATAATAGAAGCTTTATTGTCATTGCACAGCGAGATACAATGGATCTTTGTTTGACAGCAATCTCTTAGAGCAGCTACATATCAAATATGTAATGTGCAAAAGTATATTAAAAACAGTGAATATATATATATAAATGTATATATTTTTGGTAGTGAGATACATGTAAAAAGATTGGGATTTCATAAAAGAAAATATATTTTTTCCATTATGTGAAGGCTAATACATAAAATTTGCAAGTGTTATCATATCAAATGATTGAAGATGTGATGGCCCAGACTTTCCTGAAATAAACAACATGCAGCATGTATGGCTAAGACTTACAGTGACCAAGGTAAAAGTAATGGCAGTGAAATAACGCTGCTGAAACTGGCCGAGGGCTCAAAGGGATAATAAGGAATTATCAACAGTTTATCCATCTATCTGAAGGCATAGACACAGTTACTATCTGTCTTCATAACTGGATTGTTATCGCTTCACCTCTACATACACACAAGATCTCAGGGTCACTTTGAAAATGGAGCAGGTGGAAATTCAGTCTCTAGCTTAAGGATCCGTCACAAATGTAGATGCCTGTTTCTCTGGTCTTTTGGCTGTTTCTGTCTTCATGTCTATTTTTGCTCCAGCCACGTTTATTAGTCTTTGTGTGGGCGTCCATGCATCTGCGCCTCCTTGGTTGCCAGTGCCCATGCATGTGTCATTCCCATGTGTGGAGGTACTGTATGTGCTGATTGCCGTTCGCATTTCTCTGCATTTCCACAAGTCAGTCCGCACTGAATTAGAGCTCCGGTATGACTACGGGATAATTACCATAGTTATGTACCTGCCAGTTTCTGGTGCCTGGGAGCTGTTTTTAGTGCCACCCCTGACAGAGTGCCGCTTGACGGGCAGCTTTAGCAGAATGGGGTTCAGCCACCTCACAAATTGATGTGAGTGAGTCAGAGAGAGTAGGTGGGAGTAATGACCAGAATACCTGGGACACGCTGAGATGCACTTTAAAGTGGCACAAAAGGAAAATGGAAAACAGAATTGAAAACTTTGTTAGAGTTTCATAGCTGTTAATTTGAGCCAGATGGTATCAGGGGGGCATTTTATAACGAGTTTGTTTCAACTTTTTATATTTGCTCATATAGAGTTACTGTTTTTCAGGCAACTGATTGGGTTTTAATTAAATATTTGTTAAACTATGATCTAGAAATGTCCCATTCAAGTTTTATTTCTTTTTTTGGTGGATTATCCATTTTAACGACAGTGCTCACCTCCCTGCTTGCAAATGTTCCACCGAAACAGTTCTACTTTTCACTATTTTGAGGGAACACCAAAGCTGCATCATTTGATTACCCCCACCCATAACCATTGTGATTGGTTCAAAGAAATACAAACTAGCCAGAGGGGTTTTTTTGTACAGCCAGACCTATGTTCTACAGAATGGGCTGGCTAAGCAAGGCTAATTAGCATCTGCTGGTACCGACTGTCAATCTGATTTAATTTTCGTAAATACACACTTTAGGTATTGCAGATTAACTGCAGTACCTGGTGGTTGCCCCACCAGTAGGAACCAAAGGAGGCAGGGAGTTCTGTGCTGGCAAACAGACAGCATCTTGTGGGGGTTTAGGAGCACAATGACAAAGTCTTCTGCGACGCTTAATGACCCTCGATAATTGCACATATGTTAGATAAATAAATAAGATTAATGATGTTAATGTTCCTAGATCCTAGTGGCATATGTGACATCTATCTTTGTTACTTACATCACGTGTCTGTTGCTTAAAATATCCGTATCAGCACAGGGCAAATGTGCAGTGTTCTCAGTTTGTAATGCAAATTAATCAGTTGTTGATTGATATTAGAATAGAAGAAGACAATACAATTTCTTTATTGTCAATTTTTGTCAGATTTGAAACAAAATTTGTCAATAATCTTTTAGTGAATAATAAATAATAAATAAGATTCAAGAGGTTTATGTCATATGCACAGAAAAAAACCGACTGTTGAACAATGAAAATCTTACTTTGCCGACACTCCTTAACCAAATAGACACAATTTAAGAAAGGCTATAGCAATTCTGAATAAAAAATTATACCTAAACCTATAACAGCAGTGGTCGTAAAGTGTGCGGTGCATTATTGTAAACTTTCTTGGTTTAAATGAAGTGATTATGTGTGACAGCATGCGTAAACCTAAGAATCAGGGTTAGGTTAGTGGCGATACAATTTAGTTAAAAACTGCCTTGGTGGGTCATCCCTACTGTAACAAGGTAAGGTCACTCACAAGCCCTCAAAGACATGTGTTCCTCACAATTTTTCCAAGTATTTTAAATACTTGGAAAATTTCGTTAAATCCGGGAGCATTTTCCTCATCACAAAATTCTCAGCTTTGTTCTTTATCCTGCATTTTTATCACAAACATGCTTATCAAACTTTGCTAAATACTTCAACTTGGTGTTTGATTTGATCGGCAACTCAGCTTTTATTGACTTGTGTTGAACAAAGTTCCCTGGTTTTGCTCGGCGCTCGTTCTAATGAGCACATCTGAGCTTGTGAGTCACAGCAGCTGATTATTTTTCTCCTGCTGGAGTTCATGTGGTGTATCTGAGGTCAGCTCCCTCCTGTCTCAGCCTTCCTGTCTGCCCAATGTGAGCTCAGCCAACCAGAGAACACGCCAGGTAGACTGCTTCCACCTCATCAAGCCTGCCCCTTTGCCCCGTCTGTCTCTCCGTCTTTTCTTCAACGTGATTCACACGCAGCGTGAATCGTCCCTATTTTGCTGTTCATTCTCTCTCGCTCCTTTAAAACTCCCTCTCCTCCAGACACCAGCCTACCATTAAAAAGTCCCCATGTGTGCGCCCACACAAGTGTACGAACACATGTTAAATTTACAAACTCATTTCGATGCTGGATACAGAACACGTGCCCTTGTAGCGAATTATTATTATGCACGTTGCATTCCCAAGAAGAGAGCAGTACAGGGACTCTCGGTGACAGAGATGTGCCCAGTCTCCTCTGTATAATTATCCTTGCGCCCTGCCCTCCCAGCTTTTATGGTCCCTCTTAATCCAAACTGGCAGTTTGCTTCCCTGCAGGTCGCTTCAGTCCCTCATTGCTCGAGCATCTGCTAGAAGAGTTTGTTTTTGGACATAAATGGCCGTATAATCTTCTATTCATCGGTTGCTAGTCCAGATGTTGCTGTGAGTTATGACTTTATGAACATACACATAAAGAATCAAGCAGCTGCTAAAGAACATTTTTGCATTTAAGTCGTTCTGTATAGAGTTTACAAAGTGATGAATTTCCACCTTAAAGTTTAGTGCAAAGGTTCTACTTTTTTATAGCAACCAGTCTTTGTGTATGCACTAATCCAGCTTTCCTTTCTTAACTTTTTTTGGCTGATCAATAAGTTTTTTTATACAGGCTTATAGTATCAGTTAAGGGGGAAAAATTATTTAATTTATGTCTCATCAAGAGAAAAAATGTAATTACTGTTTTTGATTTTAGCCGTGTCTAATGAGATTTATGGTTAAAAATCTAAACAAATACAACTACATAAATGCTTGTGGATTTTTTCTTCCCAGTCTTGCTTTTGAAAAGCCACACATATTAGTTCACAGGACTGTAGTTTCAACCAAAGGGACTCTTGGAAAGTGAAATCACAGATGAAGTGAAAGGGTCACGGTATGTTGCGTGAACTCTACGTGTTCACCCTGTTAGTCTAAGTAAATTACAAATCAACACAGAACGCTTGTATTTGCTGCATATTGAACCATTTTAACGTGGCTGTTTTATACTGATCTAGTAAGAACAGACTTAGTGCAGACCAGCGTGCCCATGTTCATTTGATTTCCTAAAAAAACTATATCAACTGGTAATTCCAGCACAAGAACTGTCGAGGATTTTAACAGAGACAAGTTAGCTGCTGTTTGTAGATGATCTGACATGTTGGTTGCTGAGCTGTGATACACAAACTGCTATTAGCAAAGTTTATTCTCGACTTTTTGTCCATCCATTTGGACAAAATGCACCAATGGCTTTTTTGACATGGTGTCAGTCAGTTTGCAGTCGACTACAAGTAAATGTCTCAGTATAATAATATCATATAAATTAAAACCAGCAGTCTCCATTAGGTTGGGTCAGTTCAAAGTCAGGTAATCTGTTCCTCCCACCACCAAAACACATATTAATCCTAAAATGCTGTAGCACTTCTCTCCCTATGAAAGTAACATTACCGACTATCAGACCAATGAGAATTTGGCTGAATGAGAGCATATAAATCAGCCAGTCCACCAGCTGACCTATTAGTTTTGTTTATTGCTGTTTCAGAAATCCTCTTAGTGTCTGTGGCAGGTGTTGGATAAATCCAACCACAGAGCAAAAGAGACACCTGGATTTGTTTATTAGAGCTACACTGGAGGCTATGAAGGGTTTCTTGGCACATGAAATGTCCAGAAGTTGTACCCTATACCAGTGTATTCACCAAAAAGAGGTTGTGATATATCATTGAGAATTATCCATCCTTTCCTCACCATTCAGCACTCACAAAGCAAATTCATACCAGTAATCTTTTATATAAATATGTATTTAAAGACCAGTACACATATTCAAATTCATACGTAAAATAACAGAACAGAGCAGCAGAAAATATGAGTCCCTGAAAAGTACTTACATTTTCAAAGAAGCTCTTTCACAGGCTGCAGTAATCATTTATTTAACAGGTCTTTATTAAAAAAAAGAGTAAGAGTTGCTGTTTTTTAACATTTTATTGTGCTTGCCTTAAATTTAGTGCTTTGCGATATTAGCATGAGAGTCCTGGAGTCAAGAGGAAGGTCATTAGAAAATATAAATAAGGCTGAAGAGGGCCATGCTTCTTTAGTAAAATTTTTCATTTACATGAATACAGCTGTAATTTATGTGGTGTAAATTTGCACCATTTTGCATCTGAAGTATTTTTCCAGCTACAATACTTGCTGTACTTTTGGGTTTTTGTGTTACCAGAACTGTTGCAGTCACTCCTCATATGCTTCTCATGCTACCTCGATGCCCGAGCAAAGCAGATTTCTCAGCGAGATTGTCCAATTTCCTCCCCCATTTCTGCAGGATTACTCTCTTCAAAGCCCTGCAGTCATCATGTGCAGCCAATAGAGATTCTTTTCTTATATTGTCCTTTGGAAAAACTGCGGTCATGCAGACCATAAAATGAAAAGCATTTGCTTAGCATGCCGAAATATCAGATTATTTCAACAATAATGAGATATGACATGAATTTAATTATGTCATTTCTATTATAAAGCACAGTAGCTCTTTCAATTATGTTGTAGTTATTGATAAGATGCTTTCTGTAGGTGCTGCGCATACGAATGCAAAAACAAAGACATGCATGCTATACTCATTGAAGCTCAGGAGATGAGTTCAGGCTGTATGGAGCTTCACTGTGGCCGATTCTTTGTGACTGTCTGCTGGCTGACAGTTACACCAGATGATTTACGTATTGAGGGGGCTGTGATTTGCAGTCAAACGCTGTCAAGCATTCCTTATGTTTCTAGTGAAGAATGTGTTTCTCCTCAATGACACAGCGCCCTGAATGAGATGTCAAGGTTTTTATATGAGAGGTGGCAGACTGAATTAGGACTTTCTGCCATTTTGTGGCCGAGGCGGCAGACACAGCTGTCATCAGCTGTCAAACTCTCTGAGTTTCATTCCACTTAAACACTGTGATAGTGGGCTGGTGACTTTTGTCTTCCTTTCAAACTTCTTCAGAATCTGTTGGGTGTATATTGGAGGCTGTACTCAAACAAAGAAAATCTTGGTGAGCTGAAATCTACTGTAGCATTATCGGCTGAATGATGCTCTCTGAAACTGGTGGTTCACAAAACTTTTATTTGTGTGAGACATGGATCCATAAATACACGTAGTGAACATGCTGTAGGAGTTATGGAAAGAACATACCATTAACTGTAACCTTATTTCTACAAATAGCATTAACACAATGTAAACAAGCTCAGTTTGTCCACAGATGCTAAGCATGGCTGAATTGCTGCACAGGTTTCTATACAGTTGCTTGGCCAAACAGCACCTCAGTCACACAGAAACTCAATGAGAATGACAGTAGTTTTAGAAGAATCACTCAAAGTGTTTACAAAGTGAATTTTAATTCTTCCATACCTCGCAGTCAGATGCTAAATAAGAAAGATGTTGTAATTGAGAAAAGTGACACTGCTGGTGCCCTCAAACCGCCAGAAGGCAATAATGATGAAGTTGGGTAGACAAGTAAACAGGGAAATATCATAAGTTCTTTAAAGTTGGGTGGGAGAAATATAACTAAGAAAATGGCAAGAAAAATCAAGGTTCCGGTGGGTTGGAAGAGCAACAAGCCTTCATTTCAATCCAAACACCATCAGCATTGACAACTTATGTCTTAATTAGCCGTGAGGCCCTTTAGTGTTTTTAAACCCATCTTGATTGCCTGGACCTGGATTTTTTATGACATTTTTTTGGTTAAATATTTCCAGCCTTCCTTTAAAGAACTTATTGCAATTTACTTGTTCACTTGTCTACTTTGTCGCCCGAGACAGCTGGGATGGGCTCCAGCCCCCCGCGACCCTACATAGGATTAAGCGGTGTATAGATAATGGATGGATGGATGGACTTGTCTACTTTGTGTTGTACAGCTGACCCGTCTTTTCAGCTGAGGCCTTCTGGTTTCCACCACTCTTTGGGAACAAAAGTCTTGGCTTTTTCATAAATCTAACAGCACAAAAGGTAGCATGCATTTCAGAAAACTAGAAAACAACACACTAATCAAATATGAGAAGCCGTGCTCTTCAACCAATGGATTGGTTTAAAAAAAAAAGAAATCTAAGAAGTAAATCAGCCTCAATTCACTGAGTACACAGTATCTACTAACCTTGTTAAAAGCACAGACGAGTTAGCTAGCTGTTTTTAGACATTTCATGTTGGTTGTTGAACTCTTTGCACTCAACTTTTTGTCATTAATTTTAAAGTCATTGATTAAAACCTGTCAGAGTTACATATTTAGAAGTTCTTTTTCCATAAAAATAATCCCTTACTACCTTAAAACGACCCTAGATGTAACTCTACAGCTTATTTCTCCTGCAGTATGCAGATCTATAACGTTTCTGCCTCTCTCTCTGCAAACTCATTGTTTTTGCTGCAGCTCGAGCACACAAGTTATTGGAGTAATTCAGCCACACATGTTCAAACTAGAAACCAGTTATTAAGAAATATAATGACACAGAAAACTTTAACCTGCAAATTGACAGGATTTGGTTCTTAAGGTTTGTTGCATGTGAAACACCGGAAGTCTGAATCTGTGTTTTTTAGATTGTTTTTTATTGATGCACTGCAGTTTCAAGGTTGTGTTTACTGCTTATTTCTCTCAAAATGTGTCTTCTAGCATATAATAAACACCATATGGACATGTTAATTTGATAATTCGATTTTTTTTAAAAACTAGATTTTTACTGGAGTCTTAAACAAAATGCAGCCACAGATCGTAAAAGTGAACGATCTGTGGCTGCATTCTGAAATCTTTTTATGAAATCTTTTGCTCAGAATTCAAGATAACATTCAGAAAAAAAGTCATTCACAGACTTAGACAAGACAAAAAGAAAAAGCTCTCATTGATACACATAACAAAGCTGCAAACGGTTTCGGTCTTCTGCCAGCCTTTGTCAGAATAGTTGCTGCTACAGTTGTGAAAATTCAATTATTATTTTTGGGGTGGATCTGAGTGGCATACTGAGTAGTTCTAAGAAATTATAGAAGTTTCTGGAATGATACATCAAACACACCTCAGCTTATGAATTTTCTTTCCAATACATTTTTGCCTGCAGTGTGGAGTCCAGCAGCCCTGCAGGTGTAATGAAAATTTGACAGAAGTCTAGCTGTGCATTAGAATGAAGAGGAATTACTGTAATAAGTCGGAGGAGTTCATGATTAGATTATTCATGATAAAATGAGAAATACGGGGAGGTTGTGTAACTGCTCTTTTCGAAAAATGAATTTCCCTGAAAGCGTGTGATGCTCATGCGTCATGAGGTGATTAGCATTGGGTGTGAATGTTCGACCGCTTCCCCAAGACGTGAAAATGGACGCCTGTCAGCACGAGTTATTGCTCATGTGTTGGCATTTTGGAAAATGGCATGATATGTGCCCCTCCGTCCACCCCTTCAGCTCTCGTTTCATGTCTCACTGCTTCGGGGTTAATGAAATGCCCCTCATTGAAGAGATGGAATGAGGGATTGTTGAGTCCACATGAACCTCCTCCTCATACGCCTTTCCTCAACCCACGGCAGCGTCACGTCCATGAACGAGATAAGTGCTTATGATGAAGCTTTCCCCTAATCAGGATGTGATTCTTGCTATTCTAATTCCCCTCTTAACCATTATACTCCTCAATCAAACACAAGAGGAAATGTTTAGCTAAAGAGGGTTAACTCTCCGAGATAGTACAATTTAAATCACTTGGTTTTGCTCCGCTGATGCCTCACAGATGGACAGGAGCCAACAAGGCCACATCGCAAGTTCACCAGATGGCTTAAATGAAAATATTAAGCGTCATTTTAAGAAACTACCATCATTTTGGAACACTCAGGCAGGAGCAAACCTTTCCCCTTCAAGATTTTCTGAGAAGGTGTTATGTGCGACTTGCAGAGCAGAGCTGAATGTGTGAACACTGTGTTCTGTACTGTGGTCAGCGATGCATCACCTGACAGCTGACTGATGAAGCGCTGACCTTTTAGTCCCGGCCTTGTGAGCAATTCCCCGCCTCATGAAGCTGCGGTGGTCTGCCTCCTCTGACACTTGAGTGCTCGAATGAATTATGACCATGTGGGAGAGTAATGAAAAGAAGCAGATGAGAGGATGAGCGCAGGATGCAGATTGCAAAGAGGCAAAGAGGGGAGGACGAGCAAATCAAAGACGCTTCCCTCCCTGATGCCTCTGTGATTCCCCTGCACTTTGCATCCCATCCTCTCTGGTCTTCTTCAATCTTTGATCGTGTTTACAATAGTGTTGTTTGTGAAACTTTTATCTGTGGCTTATCCTTGGGCTGCACACAGTGAACCGTGCTGCAGCCGAGTTTCACCCTGAGCTAGAAAAGTTAGCGAAGCAGTTTTCCCACACTGAGGAAGTTTAAAATATGAAACTGCAGAGCTGTAATGGGAATAGACAGTTCTCCCCGTATGTATATGAAAGGCTGCTGGTACTGAGGCTGAACCAAACAGAGCGTTTGATCAGCAGAAACGCTTTAAAGCTGAACTACATGGTGTCCCTGTGTAGCAGAAGCGCTTCATGCCGTAGTTGCCCACTGCACTGTGGGTTTGAAGTGAAGGTGTTCTTTTTTTAGTTGACGTTGTTGCCGTCTTTGTTTGCAGGCTCTGTCTTTTAGCTTGCGTGTGCATGTGTTTTTGCGTGTAGTTTCTATAATCCATTTTTCTGCAGGTCTGTTTAACTTCTTACATCTTTAACACCAAAATTTTGTGACAGCTACTCTGAACATTCAAGTTCTTCCAGTTTTTAAACCTTATTATTGACCATTCAGATTATATTTGATGCATTAGGTATTGGAGCTGCAACAACTAATCAATTAACGGACCCCGCACACTGTCCAACTGGCAAAAATAAATTTATTTGCAACGTTTGAGTGCTACAACTTCATCAGGCAAATAGTTTGTTACGAAGAGAAACCACCTTAAACAGGAAGTAGCTGTAACGCTAAAGCAAAAGCTTCTCTAAAATCTTGCAGGGGCAACATGTAGACAAACCTGCATGGATCCATTAACAAGCCATGAGAAAAAGAGCATGAATGAATGAATGAATAGAAAGTAAATACAAAGAAAAACTCAAAATTCTTTAATTCTAGCTTCTTCAGTTTAAATACTTTATGGTTTCTTTGCTGATCTATGACAATAAACTGAATATGAAGACATTTAAGGGGCATCATCTTGGTTTTTGGGAGACACTGATCAGCATTTTCAACCCAGTCTCCCCAAAATTATGTTCTTATACTACTAAACTGCTTTCCTAATTACACTCTCAGCGAAATATATTTTTTGCCAGATTATGTTTGTTTCCAATGTATCAAAAATATGTTTTTAATCAGTGCTTCATTGACATGTATTTTTTTGCTTCGCTGCTGCTCCTTTTCAGCAAACCGATCATACATTGATCAGTCACAACATTCTGACCACTGACAGGTGAAGAGAATAACATTGATCATATTGGTACTATGTGCTGTTCTGATGGAAAACCTTGGATTTTAACATCCATGTTGATGAGACTTAGACACACAAATAAACATTGTCCCACAACAAAGCACACTCCCTCATGCAAATGGAAATCCCAAATATCACTGGCCTACCCCCACAGGAAAATGCACCCCACCACATGGAAACAACATCAAACAATCAGGAACATGTTGAGGAACATGACAATGGCCCAACATGTTGATTTGACCTCCAAACTTCCTACACCCCATTCTGATCAAGCATCAACAGGATGCAGTGGAACAAGTGTGATTGACAGAGGCCCCACTGCACAAGCCAGAGTACCCAAAGGATCCAGTGCCAACGTCCTGGTTCCAGACCCCATAGGACACCCTGAGAGGTCCTCTTGTCCATGTCCAACGGTTCAGAGCATTTCTGACCACATACTGGGGACCAACACAATATTAAGCAGGTGGTCACAATGTTATGCCTGACTGGTGTATATTAGATAGGGAGGAACTTGTTCCCCTAGCAACCAAGAAAATCAAGAGGAAACAATAAACATCGTGAAAGCCCTGACCATAACGAAGTAATCCTACTGCCTTGCCTTAACCAAGCTTCTAATATATTAAAGTGTTAACGAACGCAAGATATATTCCTAAACCTAACCAGAAAGAAAAACTGAAAGTAAACAATAACAAGAGTAAGAAAAAACTTAATTCCAAGACTGATGCTCTGTCGTCCAGCAAGAATATCAAACTCTGATCTTTTAGGTGAAAAGTCAGTCGTTTGTTTCAAACTGGCCACCTTTTCCACTGCATCAGAGGTCAGAAACTCCATTTATCTGAAAAGAAAATTATGTTTCCTTCAAAACGTAATTGAGAATAGAGATTAGTTGTTTATGGATTGGCCTTCTTTACCATTTTCTGACATTTTATTTACCAAACAATTAGTCGATTGACTGAGAAAATAACCTCCAGATCAATCAACAGTGAAAATAAGCATTAGCTGCAGCTCTATTGTGTATTGTCATCTTTTGCTGAGCTCTACATTGCGGCATCCATGATACAGTGCCATTGTGGAAGAGGATGTAAAACAGTTCTCCTGCAATCTGCATGCTTGAAGAATGTATATCTGTGTTTTTGTGTCTGCACGTGTGCGTCTGGACGTGCGTGTGAATGATTAGAAAGGCCATTTTGCAGGAAACGGCTCCAGCCCGGCAAGAAAGACAGCCCTCTTTCTTCTAATGGGATCAATGTTTCAGTGCTTTCTGTCTGTGTAAGTTATGATGTGGCTAATGTTTAAAACATGCTCTGCAGATGCAGCGTGACCCTCTTAAATAAATGACTGCATCGCCAGGAGAGGGAGTCGTCTTAGGATTAGCTTTGCTGCAGGTGAAATGCTCTGTAGACTCTGTGACTCACTGGCTGCTAAACAAGGACACACATGTAACAGCAAATAGGCACAAAAAAACACACACACAAACCCTTAACAACAACAAAATAACCTGAACTGACTTGAGGCGTCACTATCTCTAAATATCTTTTGCACGTGTGAGCGACAGAACATGTATTTGTGTGGCAGAATGGGCACATCACCTCCAGCTTAATATCCCATAATTTCCTTCCAAAAGCACCAGAGGCTTTTTATTTCCCCACCAGCAGCATCTCGCCGCTCTGTTAGTTAACAAGGCTACCCAGCAGCAGGAGATTCAGTTCATAACCTGCAGTCTGGCTCTGCAGTGTCATGGCTCCATACGTTAAGACGTGCTCCTCTGAATACTGATGAGGTTGGATTTACAGCTCACAGGTCCATAATTGGCCGGTCTGTTAGTCGAAGCAATGAGGAATTCAGGAGCCATTGGAAGTTGAAGTCAGACGGGGTGATATGTGGCAGACGATGATAATATCTGACTGTTTACAGAAGTTTCCTAACATCAAAAGCACTTCACCACATTTAATAAACACACATTTTAATGGAATAAATTTGATTATCTTGTAACAGCAGTGCTGCGCTTCCTCCCCTACTAATTCTGCAGATATCGGCCAACCCTAATATAGACCTCTAAGAACATTTCTCAAAATCTGTGCTTCTTATTGCGGACTCAGACTGCAGGAGTTTCAAAATCCTAAAAGATTTTTGAAGTCGGGTTGCATCACACACACAAGGAGAAACTTTACAGTCTGATTCCAGTCATGAGATCAGACACTACAGGATTGGGAAATCCTGGTGCAGGATATTATGAAGATTATCATGTGAGAGGGAGCAGAGCATCCCCTCACGTGATCTCATGGGGAAACAGAAACAAAATGGAGACTGTGGTGCAACAACAGTGTAATAGTGAGACTAAAGCAAAAGCAGAAACAAGTGTGGATGAGAAAATCTTTGGAGAGATGTGGTCAACATAGTTTATCTATTTGTGGTATCAGTTTTAATATCTGTGGCAAAGTTAACTTCAAGGGCTAGAGCATTTAGCTTTACTTGACAGCTCCATCTGCTGCACTGGGCAGTCGGGTAATTATAAGTGGAAATATCAGCAGTGTTAGATATTATCGGGGAACACTGAATCAATTCAGGAGGTTTCAGATCTTGGCAAAACATCAGTTCAGATCAAGATCCCAGACCACTTGAGTGTCAGGAGGCGTGACACTGGGATAAATCAGCCGGAAACCCCTGTAGTTTAAGCCCAGGATTAAAGGTCCCATATGGTGGAAATCCATTTTTATTGTATTTTTGTGGTTGTTGTAAACCTGGGAGTGTAAAATAAAGGCTGTTAAGATATGACATTTATGTTCTCTTTCTTCAACCCCATCACAACTAGTTATGCTCCATGCATCTTAATCACAGACACAGAGAGTTTTCTTCCTGAAAGGGGCGGGAACAGCAGCAGGTCAATGGTTTTCAGAGCAAAACAGCTAATTCAGAAAAGAACTAAAACCAGTGGTTACA
Source organism: Dascyllus trimaculatus (assembly GCA_024666655.1). Classification (NCBI taxonomy): domain Eukaryota; kingdom Metazoa; phylum Chordata; class Actinopteri; family Pomacentridae; genus Dascyllus; species Dascyllus trimaculatus. The sequence goes on from CM045455.1 coordinate 28,324,254, forward strand.
CAGTTAAGTTGAGATGAACCATCTTTGCAGTATTTTGAGTAGAAAAATGGAATATCACACTGTGTAAACGGATGAGATTTGGACTATTTGGGGACAAGGGGCCCAATATGGGATCTTTAAAGATTCAGTGTATAGGATTAAGTGGCATCTAGCTTTGAAGTTGAAGAGTGCAACCAACCGAAACTAGGAGAACCGCTTGACATAACCACATAAAAATGCAAATGCTTCTCTCTAGAGCTTGTGTTTGGCTTGTTTTTGGCTAGTGTAGAATTATGGTGGCACAACTTGATGGGCTGAGTAGAGAGTAAGGCTCACTCTAGGGCCAGTGTTATACTCTCTGCTTTCTCGGAGGTCTGACTGAGCCCTTCTATGGGTATTAGCATGCAGCCCAAAATTTGTTCCCTCGGCCACTGCACTACGAGGACAGTAGTACACACATTCAGCAGTAAAATGCATTCAATACACAGACGTCACTCTATTGTGCATTTATGGAGCAGGCCCTCCAATTTACTAGGAAGTAGCATAATAACAACAACTATACAGCTGTCCATGTGCACACCTGCAAGTATAATCAAGGCTAACCTTATGAAAACACAATGATTTGCCTGTACAGGTGATTATTTACTAATGAAAATATAATAATGGTTGCTATATTCCGTTTCTGCCAATAGATTCCCTCTAAATCTTACTCACGGCTCCTTGAAATGTCCTTTTGTATAGCATGTGTAGAGGCTTAAAAAATGCAGTGTGAAGTGCAACAAACTGCACAGCTTGGCAGGGTCAGCTGAAGTGCAGCCGATCTCAAGATGCCAAATAAAATGTCTTTTTTCTCAACACTATGCTGTGAAACGTGGGTCTTGTGAGGTTTGGTGGATTTAGAAAAAAAAAGACTCAGTCAGTCTGAGTCAGTTTGAACACCGGCGGCACTGTTCACTGTCTTTGACACCTAATGAATTATTTCTACTCCCTCTGTATGTATATATTTTAAGCCAGTCACTTCATAAAAACATTAAATATTTCCACTACTCCTTGTCCAACATAAGAATCAGAGTATCACATAACTACTTTTACTCTATAAACATTGATTTTAGTTTTCCGTATGCACAATTAGAAATCCACGATGCATTGCATTAAAGGTAAATGTCGAGTGGCGATTACAAGTCTGTCTGCATCAGCGAACCTAAAGCTCAAACTGGTGCCTCTGCAGGCGGCATGTGGTTGTAGTAAAAGCTCTTACTATGGGTTCTCTGATTGCTCAATAAGTAAGATAAGAGACGTAGATTTCAGAAGGGATAAAGAGGATCAGTCCCTGCACTTGCGTTTGTCCCCTCTAATAACATTTTTTTCTTTTTTTGAAAAATGTGTACTCATTTTGCCTGAATTTTGTGTTTTCTTTGACATCAATGGAGACATTTTCACATAGGCGCAAATTGGTGCATAAAAATTCAGCAGAATGTAGGAGAATAAATAAATCAGTCTCTCTCTCTGTCTCCTTACGTTCCCTTTACTCTCTGCACCAGTAATAGTAATAATAATGATGAAAAACGTAGATAAAAGCTCCTGCTATAAAGGGGCTCTCCAGATCTGATCTTTCCAGTCACAGTTGAGTTGCATGTGTGTAGGTAGTCAGGTCACCATCAATCATTCATGTTGACATTTCTTTTGATCTAAAGTCCCTTTGTGTATATTTGTACACACCGCAACATGTGACTGTGTGCATGTGTGTGTGTGTGTGTGTTTTGATCTCATATGCAGTCTTTTTTTGCATGTGGGGGAGTTCAGACAGGTGCCATGCTGCAGGTTTAATGACCTGAGGTGAGCCTGACTTCCCCCGTTGCCAGTTTGAATCCCTTCCTCGTGCCCAGCAGAGTGAGACACAGTTGCGGCCTTGTGACGAACGGCAGCAGAAGTAGAAAGTCGAGTGTGGATTTTGTTCAGACTGCAGCTCCACCTGAAGGTTAAGAGTCTGATTTGAGGACTCGTGTCTGCAAACGTCTGACTAAACTCCCGAGCGTGGAAATGCGGGTACACGACTCACATTCACGCTGGAAATTGAAGGCATTCAACGGTCCATGACTGTGTTTGACAAAAGGCCGAAGCGCTCACAGTGAAGTGCAAAACCGTTACCTCATCCCAAATCCCATCCCGCCACCAACCCCTCGCCTGTTTTGCTGTAAACCTCCAGTCTTTTGTGGTAACTGGGACCTCAGGCATGCCTCTAATGGCTCCCACAATGCACCAAAACAAATTACATTTCACTCACGTGGCCAAGTCTGCCCTCCTCGCCTCTTCGGCTGCTTTCTGTTCATGGCTTTCTTTCATTTCCTCCCTCCCCTCCTTTTTGAGTCCTTTTCCAACATAACTGCTGGTGCTTCTCAAGCTGATGTACTGTAAGTGCCTGCAGCTCTCTCCCAGATCCCAGATCAGCGCTGCACCGCCGTCTGCATGAGCTGTACATTTTAGCTAATGGTACAAGTAGCATCAAAACGGTATCAGAACAGTATCGACGTTCAGCCGCTGTAATGAATGAAATATGCATCTTACTGTCATCCCGTCTGTTCTCAGAAGCCTTTCATCTCTGGCAGCCTGCCGAAGCATTGCTCAAAGACTGCTCCGGTATTGTGTGTTTTAGCAGATTGAAAGCGGCTTTTTATGCTTTGACTGATGAGGCCGGTGGTGTTCAGAATACACAAGTTGACAGTGATGAATTCCTGTTCAGAAGCCAGTTGATCAGTGGTCAGTCCTAAGAACACCTGTGAATGGAGCTCTCTGAATAACACGCAGTAAAGAAAAGCTGTAATTTTAGTAATCTGCAGTCAGTGCAGTTAGTTATCGCTACAATATTGTGGAGAAAACATCACTGAGATATGCTTTTCTCCTTTATTTATCCATTCATGGGTTCATTCATTCAATGTTTATTCAAACTCTGAGCACACTGAGGTGTGAAGGCCTCATTTACTGTGGAGCTGAAAATAAAAGATGTCGGCACACACATTATTTTGAGCATTTTAGCTTGATATATATATATATAAATATATCTAGACATACATAGATATGGAAAAAATGCCAGAATTTTCACCATATGTTTTAAATACCTCAATTTTGAAAGAACAAACTGTGTTAGAAATACTAGAGGAGTGAAATTGCATTGAAAGTGAAAAATGTATCTAAAAAGGTGGCAATAAAGCTGTTTTGAACCATTCTCATATGGTGAGACGCTGGCAAAGGCATCAAAAAGAGTATTTTGCTTCAGCTGCCATATAGCTCACAGAGTTAAGGTGTTACCATGTTGGTGCAGGTCACCAGCAGTGGTCGTGAGTTTGAGTCCGGCTCACGACCCTTTGCTACATGTCTCTCTCCTCTCTACCCAATTTCAAAATCTTCCCCCCCGAAAAATAATATTTAAAAAAAAGAGTATTTTGCTTTGAAATGTAATCAAACCTGGTTTTTCATTCATCAAATAGAGCTTTGTCATGCTGATTTAAATGGTTAAACAACTGATTTTGCCTTTCTTTTTGCAGCCAAATCTCCATTTTTAGTGTTTATTTCTTGTTTTTTTTTTGGAGTTAGCATGTCAACAAACTGCATGTCTTGTAAATAAAGTAAAAAAAAAAAACTCAGTGCATCTAAGAACCCCCTAAATCTGAGTAGATGATCTATCAGACTGATCTCACTTGAAAATGAGAACCGCGTGGGTTTTCCTTTTGTATCAAGCAGCAGAAAAGCTCTATTATGATGTGTTTGAATTCATTTTGCATGCATGCAATGTGATAATCACCCATTAGTCTGTTACAAAGTTGATGCTGAAACATGTCGTTCAGCCCAACACATAAGACTCACATCTTGTAGTTTTTAGCAATGTGCCACATACTTCTTTTCTGACAATTCAAGGAAGGCATATTTCTTTCAGAAAGCGGCTCCTCGCTGAGCCATATAAGACTGTAGCTGCTTCCATGAGACCGACAGGCTGTCAGAAGGGAGAGATTGTTCCATAGAAAACTTTAGCGTGATAATAACGGGCGCCGCTAAGCCGCACAATTTGATTGGGGGCGTGAGGGACATGTAGAGGACATTTATCAGCATGACACAGGACACAATACTCTTTGTTTGATTGGTTAAATTAGTGGGAGCTCATTTGCTTTCACTGCAAAATCCTTTACAGGGCTTTTTTTGTTGTGTTAATTAAGCCCGAGCAACCATTTTGTATGCCTCTTGCGTACTGAGCCGCAAAGGAGAGAAGAAGATCATTGTTATTCCTCTCCTGCACCTCAGAGGGATTGTGTGTATTTTTATGATCTGAACCAAAGATGAGCAGCTTAAACGTATATTTGTTAGAATTAGTTTGGTTTCAGACAATCGTGTCAGTTCAAAACAATCTCTTCAGAGTTTTTATGTGTGTCAGCTGGACGGCTGCCAGCTTCCAGTGTTTTGTTCCGACTATCTTCTTCTTGCAACAACCTGCTGAATAAATTGGACGATAAAAGGCAGTTCAAGTTGTATTAAATCTGAAATTTGCAAGGTGGAGACATGAATTTGTGATATTTCTGTGAGCATTGACTAAAAAACTTTCCAGAGTATCCTCATGGGATCTCCTCAGATAAGAGAATCCATTCACTGGTTTTTAATGAAATATTGTTTTCCTGCACTTTCATGGCTGGTCACGAAGTATTCTGAGCACTATCTTTCGAGTTCTAAGCTGAAAAATGTGATGAGACAGGACGATGTTTTTCAACTTTAAAAGAAGGAAGAATTTGAAAAACACCAAGCTCGTGGAATTTAGAGAGCTGTCATGGTGTTGTTAATTAAAAATACACACCAAAAAATCAATGCCCTGCAGATATTTTGTGGACTTTTGTGCTCTGAAAGTAAAAATACACGTATTCTCTCCAAATCAGCACCTCTGGCTTCAATTATTAGTCTTTAAATGTAAATCTCTCCTATCATAGCAGCTTAATCCAACTTGTTTGCTGCTTTTACATCTCATAAGTCGACCCTTTAGCCTCACACTTCGCTCCTCACACCGTCTGACCTCTAATTAATCAGCCAAATCAGCCGCCCGACGAGGTGTTAACTCCAAAATGCTAGCACGTCTGCGTTCGGTTCACTGCCTTCACAGGGCCAATTTTTGTTGCAACATCAAACGCCGTGACACAGAGCAGCGCTGCCTTCCACTTCCTCAAAAAATCACTCCTTGTCTATTTTCCGTGGCCTGTTTTATATCGTTTGCCTTCCCTCTGAAGTTTTGTTTGGGCTGTTTGAATGCAGGTCCGGTTCACTACAGTGCAAATGAAGCTGGGTGTAAAAGCAGGCGTCAGATGCATCTCACACTTTCAGATTTTAATCGGTTCGTTTCTTATCTTTTTGTCTTTTGTTGTTCAGGAAGCAAAGCTGCGTGAGCTGCTGGATGTCAGCACGCTGGCGGGGAAGATGGAGAACAGGATGCTGACGGTGGTGAGCGGCACCGACATGGTCAACATCACCTACCTGAACTTCATGGCCTTCCAGGAGGAGATTGCAAAGGTAAAAACTCTGCATGCAGTTGAAATATCAGGTGCAATATTTCAATTTTAATGTATAATTTATTATGTACAACACCCCAATTTTAGATAAAATATTCCTTTCTCATGTGCAATTTTTTTAATTGATCAATGTTATATTACTTTACTTTCTCAGTATTACTGCCAGTATTGTTTATAACTTCCTATTCTCTGTTTTTATTTTATTACCATTGGGACTGACCAGCCTTCTGTTGATTAATGGTCTTCCTGACTACTCCTCTTTTCTTTTTTGCCCCATCTGTAAAGCGTTTTGTAAAGGTGCTACATAAATGAAGTCATTATGATTATAGTCCTATTTTAGCCTACTTATTTTATTCTTAGTAATGTATTATGCTTACATCTATTCCTTTTCTACAAGGTCACTGTGTTTCTCATGTTATTTTGTTTCCTGAGTGTTTACGGGCACGTACATTTCCTTTGGGATTAATAAAGTTTTTTTTATCTTACATACAACAACTAAAATTATAACTACTTTGTACTGTATATGTACACACAGATCAGCTGCAACACCACTGACAGTTAAAGTGATTTAAATTGATTTTCTCGTCACAATGACACCGTTTGAAGGGCTGGGGTATGTCAGGCAGCAAGTGAACAGTCAGTTCTTGAAGTTGATGCAGCAGGAAGATGGGAAGTAACTGGATTTGAGAAACTTTGAACAGGACCAAACTTTGACCAACAGCAGGTGTTGTGGGGTGTTTCTTGTATGCAGTGGTTACCAGAAGGGGTCCAAGGAAGGGCAACCGATGAACCAGTGACCTGAACATGGATGCACAAGGATACTTACTGTTGCACAAACTGCTAAAAACCTTAGTGTTACTGTGATAAAAAGAAAGAAACACACAGAGCATCGTAGCTGGCTGTGTATAGAGTAGTGTAGCTGCAGACTGGTCATAGTGTCCATACTGACTCCTGTCCACCCCTGAAAGCTCCTACTTTGGACATGCGAGTATCAGAACATGACCATGGAGCTGTTACGGGGGGCGGTCAGAGAACCCAGGCGCAGACGCAGAAGATCAGACAGCTGGGTGGAGTGTTAAACAGCAGGTTTAATTAAAGGATAGAAAACACCAATACAGGATACAGAACTAAAACTCCAGGGAAAACAGAAACCAAACCAAATACAAACAATCAAAACTCCACAAGACTCAAGACTAAGAACAGGTGGAACCAATCTCAACAAACCCACAAATTATAACCAACATGGACACAACAAACTTACAGAACTCAAAGTATTACAAACGCAGACTAAATGAAAAACTACAGAATACAAAAACAGAATGCCAACAAAAAAGGGTTATCAGAATAAAGGGAACGTCACTGAGGCGCATTACCAAAAACAGAATGCCAGGCAGGAGACAGCAGAAACCAGCAGGGAATGTAAAGCAGGGATCGGCAGGTGACAGGGAAGCACGGTCGATGGTCTGGTGGTGAGTAACTGAAAACCTTGAGCTTTTATGGCAGCTGATGATTATGGTGTGCAGGTGAGCTGCTGCCTGCAGCTGTTACAACTGCAGCAATCAAGCTGCAGGCAGAGCTTGGGTGAGTGAGAGGGACAGAGTGAGAAGGAGAGGGGGAGAGTGAAGAAAAGAGGGGAAGAAAAGCTGAGAGGAAAAGAGAGAGGGAGAAGAGAAGAGGAAGAAAGAAAGAGGGAGACAGGCAGGGCCAAAGTGGGGATCATGACAGGAGCAATGAAAGAAGGGCAGTCTGGTCTGATGAATCATGTTCACGGCTGTGTTCGTCATTTACCTGGAGTAGAGATGGCAGCAGGATGGGAAGAAGGCAAGCAGGTGCATGCAGTTTGATGCTCTGGGCAGTTCTGCTGGGAAACCTTGGCTCCTGCATTCATGTGGATGTTACATTGACACCTACCTAATTATTGCTGCAGACCATGTACACCACTTTACAGCAGCAAGTTTCCCTGACGGCCTCCTACAGCAGGATAATCCTCCCTGCCACACTGCAAACATGGTTCAGGATTGTTCAGGTGTTGACTCGGCCTCCAAATTCTGCACGTCTAAATCCCATGGAGCATCTTTGGGATGTTCTGGAAAACAAGTCCGATCCATGGAGGCCCCACCTTGAAACTTCAAGGACTTAAAGGATCTGCTGCTGACGTTGTGGTGCTTCAAACCACAAAACACCTTCAAAATTCAGGCTTCAGTGGGTCAGAGGGGGAATTACATATTATTAGGTAGTTGGCATGAATATTGTGCCTCATCAGTGTATGTATACATTAAATAGGCTATTAGAAGCAATCTATCTTATTGTTACAGAGTGAAAACCTCCATTTCTGATCATTTTATGAGTCTGAGGGGTTCCAGTTGCATCTGTATTCCTGAAATAACCGATAATGTCACAAAGGTTAATTAAAATGATGAAAGGCGCCATAACAATAATATTTTTCTAAATGGAGATGTAAAAGTGAGATTAAAACAAGTTCTTCCGTATTATTTGTTGCTGTTCGTCAGGTCAGGGCAGGGCAGCAGGGCATCATTAGCATGTAAATTATGAGTAAACCATCCCTGCTCTGTCGCCATATTCAGAATTCCAGTTGAATTTATCAGCATAACTATATGCGAGAATGAATGACTTTGTTTATTTCACATGGCAGTGCAATATTTCAGCCCTCAGCAGTTATCAGTGTCAAACTGCACCAGGATGGAGCTCCGCGTTCTCACCTGGCTCTGTGTTTTCCTGTTGTTTGTTTACTGCAGGAATGGGCCGAAGAGCTGTTCAACCTGGCGTCCAACCTATTGGTGCAGAACATGTCCAGGGAGGCCTGCCTCGAAAAAGCGTATGTCATCCGCACACACACACACAAATGCAGTAGCAGCCTCACATAAAATGTAAATCCGAGATAGCTCCAGATGAATATGAAAATCGGGTCTGCTGGCGTTAAAAGTCAAACATCAGGCATCTTACATAAACAGAAACAGCAGCAAAGAAGCAAATGAGGCTTGTTCTGTAAAAGAGACATGACAGCACTCTCATTTTTTCTGCACAAGTAGAAAGTGTTTGCTTACAAAGGCACATTTGTAGCATTGCAAAACACACTCAGAGACACGTTTGTGCACACACGAAGGTACATATGAGCTGCACGGTACAGAATATGTACTCAGCAAGGCAGCCTGAGGGTTTGAGTTCATAAAGGTCTCTTCAATGTACATCCATAGAGGGAGACAGAAGAGCAGAAAGCAGGATTAGTGAAGCAGCTGCAGAATTCATGTGCAGATTTGACATTATATACTTTCATGTGGCGCTGCAGCTTAGGTTTTTGTTGCATTAGTAACATACACTAAGGGTCGGTTTGGTAACCAAGGCCTGTGTTGGAAATGAGATTTTGCCACTTTCATCCTGCTACATTAATCAGCACTCATCCTTATCAGTGGCTCTGCATCCAGTCAGACAGTTTTCATCATCAGCTGCCCTCAGTCCACCTCTGATTCCGTGTAATAATTGCATCTTAGAGCTTAAGGAATCTCATTCTCATCGATCTGGTCGGAGCCGATCTACGGTCCGCGGCTGATTTATTTGTGCAGTGAGTGAAGCTCGTGCAGACTTACCTGAAATATAAATCTGAAATATTGTTTTTGTGAACATCCTGGGCGTGCTTGGTGACAACTCCCAGCTGTCTGATGTTTATCAGCGAGCAGAGGCCATTAACTCGCACCCCTGAGGAGGCTAATTGACTTATGAGACAATAAAAGTGGCCATCGACCACATAGTACAGAGAGAGTTGAATGGAATTGAACGGGGCAGGTTTTGGAGTCACGTCGGTTGCTCACAGCAGCAGTCGCTGTGCACTGCTTGCTTACAAATAAGGCTTCGCTATACCGCTACTGCAGCATGTGGAGGCTGAATCCCTGAAGAGATGTTTTCCTGCATGTGCTTAATTCTCTTAAGGCTGTGATATATATTTTGTGGTTTGGACAGCAAATACATTCTCAGCGTTATTGCTACAAGATGTTCTTTTGACATCAGCACAATAGACCTGAGTAGACTCTTTATATTCGCTTGTGCTTCAGTAATAAAGGTTAGAAGTACACGACATATAGTGCAGTGACCTGTGAAAAAGGGCAACCTACATGAATTTTCACCAGATGACTCGAATAACTCTATGACTGAAAAAGCTGTTTGGAACCTTTCACATCACCTAACACTGACAAAGTCATCCAAAAGCACTTTTTGCTTAGGATGACATTCAGGTCAGGCTTTGCACTCATCATTCAGAGCTTTGTGGAGCTGATGTAACCCTCTGAGCCCTAAAACTTGTGTTTGAAAGGCATGTTTTCCTTTCAAAATTGCAGAAATTACACCATTTATCTGAGCCAGAAACTGTGCAAACAGAAACAAGCGCCAGGCCCTTGAACTACTCATCCGTGATGTGTTGTTCTGTTGGAAAATGTCCAAATCTAAGCATAAAATCATGATTATTTCATCAGAATCACTTTGTTCTACATGCCTCATTGAGAAATTCACCCCCAAAAAATGTTTGCTCCGGATTCTGTGAAAAACAGAGCAACTCTGAAGCCATTGGCATCTCAGCTGGGACGAACAGTCACGTTACAAAAATTCAGGAAGTGTTCGGCTGAACTGCAGGCTGTGTTTGCATCGAGCAGATAGGAGACATGTATGGAAAATAATTAAAAATATAGGTAGTTAAATATCTGTAGCATGTAGGAAAATGTTGCATTTGCTGATTCCAGTTTTTTTAAATAACTAATCAAAGATATTCAACTTTTTATATATATTTTTTAAATTTATGACACTCTAGGACATCTCTGAGTTCTCTCTCCTTCTAGCCATAGTTGTCTCGTTTCCACAGAGGTGTAGGACGTTATATTGCAGTGAAAATGAGAGACGAGAAAACAATATGACAGTAGCAAAAAACACTCAGACGCTCCTCGGGATTCAGAGGGTTAAACCGGCAAACAAATTAGTCGTGGTTACTTGTGTTTTGGCAAAATTTACAGGACACTGCTGACGGAGAACCAGTTTTGGGTCAGCATCATCCTTACTTTTGCTGAGGTTTTAATTCCTTTTGCAACCAAATCTTCATTTTCAGTCTTTTTCTTCTCATTTTACAGTTCACATGTGGAGTCTGCATGTGAAAAACTTTCTGTCTTGTTAATAAAATTGAAAAAAACTGCCATTAAGAGCTTTTAAGTGGGAGTTTATGATCTTCTGTCAGACTTCTCTTGTAGATTAGTCATGTGAAATGACAGCTATAAGGTTTTTCCATTTTGTGTCAAGCAGCAAGCAAAGTTGTAGTTTGGTGTGCTTTACTTAATTTGCATTGCTTTATGTTGCACATCCTGTAATGCTCATCACAGTGTCAATGCTAAAATGCTATATTTTGCAGCCCTTTGTGTCAGCTAATGCCAAAATGTAACTGACTATACAGAAATAGGCAGGCCTTCCTGCTTTAGAGTTAACTCATGGGGTAAATAAGGAAAGACAGAGAAAGTTAAACAGAAGGGGAGACTGTGAGTAATCGGTTTTCTCTTCCTTCCTTGTCATTATGAATAATACAAGCACTTGTGAGCCACGTGAGGGTATCAAGAAACACGTCACTGTTTCCTTCTTCTTCCTTGAGCCTTTTGTTTGGATTTTTTCTCTCTCCTTTGTTAACAAAAAGCTTAATGACCAGCTCTTAATGTTTTTTCGCTTTACCTCATTTTTGAGAAACAAATGCTCGAGACAAAAACCAGTCTGACTCCTGTTAACCATTAAAGTCGGCGGTGACTTTGCCCGTGGCAGCCGGTCTGCCCTGTGAAGTGGACACTGTAATGGATATTAATTATTAGCCAGCAGCCACTTAAAGCCCAGCCTCTAATGATGGCTCCTGTTGCAGCGCAGCTATTTATAGCCCAGGTTGCGCTGCCTGTGCTGCTGCTGCTGCATGGCTCTGCGCTGCCAATACTTGAGACTTCCAGGGCTTAACCGCAGTTCTCTCCTGTCATGTAAACACAGACAGACATCCATGGTATGTGCAGAGAAATCCACACATGCAGTCAGTCACAGGGAGATGCTCTGAATGTTAGTTTCACCACAGCGTTGTATGGAAATCACAGCAAATTGTTCTGCACGTCACACATGAATTGAACAAGAGTCTTGCTCACAAAGAGCCATTACGTGCCGTTTAAGGCGTGTTCTCTGTCCAATGCAGATACACTCGGCTGAAGCTGCAGCTCAACCCTGAGGGACGAATCCCTGTCAAGAAGTAAGTCTCTCTGACTCATCCTCCTCTCCCCTGCCACCTCTCCACTCTTTTGATCAATGCATAGTTTCCTCTGCCTTTTCTCCTCACTCTCAGCGTCTATCTGTACGCTCACATCCTCACAATATATATATATGTATATATTAGAATATATTATCCCTCTCTCCTATCATCCCAGTATACCCTCCTTTTATCTCCACGATGCTTGTGCCTCTGCTGTAAAATTTGCTTCATAATTTCTTTCTGTACTTTTTGTTTTATCTTTATTGGTTTGTGCAAATCTGTATAGCCCCTTTGAGATATGCACTTGTTTCTGTGTATCTTACGGCATCTGAACATGTCAGCTTCATGTCTGAATGAGCATCTTGGTCAGTTTTCTATGAAAAATTGCATCAGCAATCTCACAAGGTTTGACCAAGTGGTTTGAGAAAGACTTTTTTCCACATCACAGAGTGTAAAAAGACACAACTGGCAGCCAAAATCACAAAACACAAAACACCTTCTCATTGACTTTGCCTTTCAATTCCACGTCTATTACAAATCCTAAATGTCAATAAACAATCAACTCCACAGCAAAAAACGGCAGACTATAACAGGTCCGAATTATGACACTCACCAATAATGAAACAAATGGAGGTTTTGACGAAGTTTTAGTTTGTTGCTTCCAGCTGTTTAGGATTCTTTCCTCTGAGTTTATAACATATCTGCAGCATCAGACAACAGTAGGGTCCATATGAGCGTCTCCAAATAAAGAGAGCTGCATGCATTTATGCACATGGAACAACAGCTGTAACTCTGATACTTATTCATAATTTTAAATTATCCCCGACATGGAGACAGGATGAATTAAGATCGAACTGGAAGTGACATTGTGTACTTTTCTTCACCCCAGACTTGACATTTGTCACATAAAGTCATGGTAGATACATAGGGGCATGTTTACACCATTTATTTGACCCAGAAACTGCAAAAAAAAAATGCAAAGAATCATCAACTCTCCAACTCTCTGACAGTCGTTGAGCTAGTCATGTGTGATGCATTAGTTCCATTAGGAAATATCTAAGCTTAAAATTATGATATTTCATCAAAATCACTTTATTCTGCATTTCTCATTTAAAAATTCACTAGAAAAATATATAGTTTCCGCAAGATTCTGTAAAGAAACAAAACAAAACATGCACTCCACAGCCAAACCGAGAAGCCCTGACTGACTCAGATGTGGCCAACAGTCATGTGACTAAAATTCAGTGACTTCTTGGCTGAACTTCAGGCAGTGTGTAGTGTAAGAAACACCTGTGTGAAAAAATGTGTACACGCTGATTCCAATTTTTTGTTTTCAATTTTTGTAAAGATAAATAATCAGAGTAATTCACCAGCTTCCCAGAATTGGAAGTATGATGGGCGTCTGGCTAAGTGATGTTGAGGTAAATGATAGTTGTTGTCAACAAAAACCAATACTGGCTACACACTCCTACAACCATGCAAACACCGGCTACACCTGATCAGACAAATACTTCACTTGCCGACTGCTCCTTCAAACTCGACCAGCCTGGCAGCTTATTTGGAAACTTTCTCTCATAATGTGACAGCAACAGTTCACCAAAAGGTTGAAAAGCATTTGAGAAATAAGCTGTTCAGCTGCTGAATCTGTTTTCACGTTAAATCGACAGCAGTCAGTTTAAAAAGTTTACACTCTGTCATTTCCAGAGGCGACAAGTTATGCTGGATTTGCATAAAGTAGCTGAGACCTCAACTTTATGAAAATGAGGAGCAGCCAACGTGACGCCCCGACTCTTAAAATGCTTCACACACCTGCGATATTGATTGTTAATGGAAAGCTTAAAAATGACAGATCCTATGGACAGATTGATGAAGCAGCAGTGTTGCCTGTCCTCTGTCTGCAAAGGGCTGTGCAAGGCTTATTTTTACCGCCTTCAGCTCAAACTTTTTCCGTATGTGAGAATTTTCCTGAGTGAATCTCATTTATCTGGGAGTTTGTCATCGCCTCATTGAAAAGCCAACTCTCTCCATCTCCATTAGTCAAGTGCAGCTTTCAGGCAGGCAGCAGTGAACTTCTGCGATAACCTCCCTCAGTGCCGCCAAGGAAAGCGGTGGGTGTCAAAACAGAGAGGCAGGGAGACGCTCCTTGCCGTTTAGGGAATTAACCTCCTGGCTGGGAGGACATGTCAGTTTGACTAATGTCAGCTTGACACTGCTCCCCCACTGTTCATACAGTGTGTGCTCATGGATCAGACATACCTCTACCAGTAATTAAAACAGCCTATGGCCAGTGGAAACAGACCTAAACATCCTGCAGGGACTGTAATGACACCAGAGTTCAATGCAGTACATCACATTTATCGTCTATACACAGTAGCTCCACCACACAGATAAAGTCATGTCTATCAGGGCTGTCTTATACGTCTCTGCAGAGGTAGATAAACCAGAATTATATAACAGTTTGACTATATTTTGAGTTATTTCCATGCATTCAAATGAGGAAGCATTATATTTGCATGTCCTTTGTTTATTCACGCAAGAAAAAAGATGCATCTGGTGGCATTATGAGAACGTAACAGTGATACAGTAACAGTAATGATAATGATAATGGCAGTCCTATATGACATAACGCAGCTGTGTGTGCTCATCTCTGTTTGGGGTTATGGCAACTTCATAAACAATCACAAACACTATCTGTTTTATTGTGTTTCTCATGTTTGCCACCTGCAGTTTAGATGCACCCAATCCGGAGTAAGCAGTATTCAAGTCAGGTTATGTCATGCTGTGTGTAGCATTTACAAACAAATGTGATTACAGAACGTTTATTTAGTAACTATACTTGCAGTGCATATTTGTATCATATTGGTAGTAAGTACACCAAAGCCCTTTTCAGACTAAGTGATGCCGTTCAAGGTCACTTTTAAATAGCTCACGATGTTTGTTATGTACCAGAGACTGTACAGAACATCAAGTGACATTTAACCCTCAAAGTAATTAACCCTCTGAACCCCAGAACATCCTGCGGTCTTAAAAGGCTTGTAAGCTTTTGAAAAATATCTCCAGAATTACAGCATTTATCAGAGCCAGAAACTGTAAAAACAGAATGAATCATTTGCTTTTCAATTTTCCAACAGTCTTTGAGTTATTCATGTGAAGTTCCATCAGGAAAAATGACAAAATTTAAGACTAAAACTTAAAACTTTCATCAAAACCACTTTATTTTGCATATTTTAAAAAAAAAAATAATTCACCAAAAATAAACAGTTTGCATGAGATTTTTGAAAAATTAAAGAAAAAGAAAAAATTCTACAATCCTCAGCGCAACTGAAAAACCATTACTAACTCAGCTGTGACCAGCAGTCATCCATTCAAAATCCGATTTGGCTGAACTGCAGGCAGTGCTTTACACAGAGCAGATAGAAGACACTTGTGGAAAGAAATTAAAAATGTAAGTAGTACAATATTAGGAGTATAAAAAAGTATTTTTTGTAAACACCAGATAAATTCTACTTTTGATTTGCCTGTTTTTTTCCGATAAACTTTGTTGTACCGTGCAAAATAAGTAAATAACAATAAATAATAATCCTTCTATTTCTAGCCAACGTTGTGTTGTTTTCCTAGAGGTTTGGGACTTTATACTGCAGTAAAAAATGAGCCCACAGTGAATAAAAAGGTGTCAGGAGCAAAAACTACTTGAGGTTAATCAAGTTACTGCTGTTGTTCCACATGCGTAATCAACTCAGAGGAAAGACTCCTACAAACAGATGGAAGCAACAAACTCAACTTCAGCTGCTGTTGGTCAATACTTGGATTTTTTCTGTTTTAACTGCAGTATAATTTTATTTTCATGTACATTTCGGTTTGTAATTGATGTGAAATTGTAGTGCAAAATGGATATAAAAGGTGATTTTGGCTGCGATCAGTGTCTTTTGCACTCTGTGATGGTTTTTGGACCAACATAGGTTCTGAAATGTGGAGGAAAAAAAACCTGCATTATTCATTCAGACCTGAAGCCGACACGTTCAGATGCCGTCAGATTACCAGAAAGGAGTCCAAAAGCGTCTTTATTTATCTCAGTCTGGACATCTACACCAATAAGAGTAAGCATATTACAAATGGCTCTCTGTGAAACACAATATAATTCACCAGCATCAGGGACTACAGCTCCAAAAAAGCTGAATCAATATCCCTCTAAAACACTCTGAGCAATAGCGGGAGCCTTCATGAATGTAGAATTTATTGCAAGGCTGTTAGACTGCATTAGTTTATGCTGGATGTACTTTCTTCTACCTCTGCATTTTTATTATCCTGCATTGTCTATATTACATTTTTCATATTTGTCTTCCAGTCAGTGTTGCACTCTGTGTCACCTGCTTTCTGTTTCACTCTATTTTGTGCGTTTTATCCCTTCCTTTCATTGTCTAGGGCCTCTACAGCGCAAGGTTCTCACAGGATATCCTGAATATGAGGCGATTAAAAGCAGTGTTAGATGGGGGATCAGTGTGAGAAACTCCTCTGTCTGTGTGGCGTCTTCTGTGATTACTCATAAGGGTGTGTTTTGTGTCCCTGCAGTATCTTCAGGATGTTCTCGGCAGACAGGAAACGAGTGGAGACAGCGCTGGAAAACTGTAACCTCCCTTCTGGCAGAGTGAGCAAACACCGAAGCGCCCCTCTTTTGCTGTCTCCTTGTATTTCCCACAAACCTGCCGCCATTTGTGTCCCTCCTTCTCCTATCCGAGACCTACTCCTACTCCTCTTTCATCTCTTCCATCCATCCATCAGTCCGTCCTCTCAGCTCATCCTCTATTCTCCCGGCACGGCGGCTGATTGCTGCTTTGCTCAGTTGTTTTTGGAGTCTTATTTTCTGGATGTCTGCATGACTTCCCACTCAGAGCTGATTTCAGCCTGGGTTGTAATGAAACAAATAGACCCAGTGGGAGCAATAGAGACGACAAAAAGCTGTTTTTATCTTCACTTCTTGTGGATATCCCGGCGCCCTCGTGAATTGAGTCCCCAAACGCACGATATCTGCATTCTAGCAGGAGAATAACAAGTAATTTGCATCCTTGGAAGTGGAGAGAATGCTGTTTAATGCACTTCTGAACACATGCCGAAACATATGTACATGCAGTAGGGCGGGAGCGTCGTAGCTGTAATGAATGGCTTCTGAATACAAACAGATTGAACACACACACACACACACAAATACAAACACACACAGAACAAGCTATAAATAATTAGCACGGGGAGAGAGCAGGAGGTAAAAACGTGTTGCCGTACGAAGGTCTGGTGGGATTTGCTGTTATTCCATTGCACAAGTAATTACAGCTAAATGGTATTGCTGTTAATCCCTCACACACACACACACACACACACACACACACACACACACACACACACTCGTACACACACAAACTCAGAGGCGAATACACAACTCAGCTTGCACACCGAGGTCTTTTGAGCGACTCAGTGAGTTTCAGTAGGGCTTGACCTGCATCCCCCACCTCCCTCGGTGCATCTTTCCTCACCACCCTTTCTCCTCTCCAACCCTGTCTGGTTCTGCTCTGTTTCCTGCTGCCACAATCCTGCTGCTGCCTGCTGCTAAACACACTGTGTCTTTATTATACATGTGAAGCTCTGATCGCTCTATAAGGAGGCCGATCTCCAGGCGCAAACTGCAGCTGGTCATCTTCTATTAGTTATTAGCATTTAGGATCACGTTAAGATGGTCAGCTTTAGAGTTCTGCTGACTTAAACACTAAGAACTGCTTTTATGTTGTTTTCAGTTGCACCTGCATCTGATTTAAGATGTTTACAAAAGTCTTTTAGAGCCAAACAAAGTGATGTGCCTGTTGCACAAGTCATTTACAGATAAATAAAGGAGCATTAGGGTGGATGGTTCCAAATAAATGCTGTTTAAACAATAAAACTTATAAAACTTCATAATGAACTGATAATACACTGTAAAAAATATTTTAATCAGTTTTTAATGGCAATTTTATGAACACCTCACTACTGTTTTACAGATTTTCTTTTGTTAGATTATAGATAATAACAGTAAAATCACAGAAAAATTGTATTACATGTTACATGTTACATGTTAACCCCCCAAATAGAAATGTAAATAATGTCCTCAATTAAAAAAAATATATTTTTATATATTGGAATTTATTCTTTTGACATTTGACAATTTTTAAATTTTTACTGTATTTAAATTAGCAACAAATACTATTATTTTATAGATATTTGTTATTTGGAAGAAAAATTGAGTATGTTAAGGAAGTGAAAAATGGTAAATATGTTTTTAAGCTGGTATTGCACAGATTTCCCGTTTTGGTAAATTCCATACAATAATTTAGTAAACTTCCAGCAGAAAACTATTGATTTAAAGTTTGGCTGTATTTTTTTTTAAAAGTGGCCAAAACTGTAAATAGTGTCTAAACTAAATCTATATTTTTACAAATAGCAGTTATTTTTATTCATTTTTTTAAAATGTATGACTATAAAATGACCTACTTTTACTCGATTTGAATCAGATAAAAATACCAATGTTTTACAGATTTCTGCTGTTATTTTCAGCATTTTTACAACTTTTGAATGTTAGAGTATATTTTTTAAGATTTTCACTTTTTATGAACTTTTTTTACAGTGTAGTATTTAACAACACTGGTGATCAGCTGGCAGTGTTGCAGAGCAGTATGTTTTTTTTATGTCATCCACACGGGGCGTCTAAATTTTGAATAAACTGAATATATACATTTGCACTTCTTCTGCAGTGTCTCCATCCACTGTTAGGCCACCTGCTGCCTCATATTATAAATGCCTGTATATGAATGTATGATTTATATGTTGCTGCTGTTGTCTGCTGCAGAGTGACTCCATCCCCCAGGAGGACTTCACTCCAGAGGTGTACGGCTTGTTCCTGAGCAACATCTGCTCTCGACCTGAGCTCGACCACATCTTCTCTGACGTGTAAGGACTATACTTTCAGTTCTCTGTTCCTTTTAAACTGACAAAGAATGCAGTAATTCCTAGTTTATAAGGAAAAACCTGTTTCTTGAACCACCTGTTGCTCTTCTTAGACTGGGAGCTACAATAGATAACAGCTTGATAGGACAATATGACTCTACAGGTTCACGGCATCTGCTTTTACCCATTAAAGCCATCATGAGGAGGTAATTAGTTCATTAAAGTGTGTTGTAGTGCCCCTGGCTGTGATTTCCTGTTCCTGGCTGTTTGACCCCACATGCAGCAAAGCAGAACTGCCTCTTTCACCCCAGAGGGACTCAGACCATCAGTCGGGGCAGAGAGCCAGCATGACCAGTGCCACTCTGAGCCATAAATCTAGATTTTAATCACAGTTAAGTGAGACGGCACGAGAGCCAGGAGGATATGGAGAAGATAATTTACTGGAACAGTCCTAGATATGAAAGGCGTTTTAATCAGATCTCATAATTTACTCAACACAACATTTAATCCTCTGCTCCTTTGCACGTCTGTTGCTCTCTCCCTCCGCCACGTCTCTTTAATTACAGCTCCTCCTTCTCCTCGTTTCATTTTCTCATATCTCAATTTTAGGATTCTGCTCTTGTACCCACATCTTGCTCGGTAAACCCTCACCATGTTTTCTCTAATTTTCCGGTTCTGTTTCCTCTGATCAGCGGCGCTAAGACTCGACCTTACCTCACGGTGGAGCAGATGACGGAGTTCATTAACAGTAAACAGCGAGACCCTCGACTGAACGAGATTCTCTACCCTCCTCTCAAGCCGGAGCAGGTCCAGCTGCTGGTTGACAAATATGAACCCAATGCTTCGCTGGCACAGAAAGGTCAGTGGATCAAATTTCTGTCAATGTAAACCCCAGGCTCACTAAGTGTACACAGAAAGACACGTAACACACACTCAATAGCAGCTTGTAATACAGGGAAGTCGATTAAAGTAATTACAGAGCTGCCACTGAAGATCATTATTCTATTATTAATACTATTGACTATTCTACAGATTTTCCTTTAAAACCTTTCATTTAAGTTAATTCATACTCAAGTTTTCAACTTATTTAGTAACTACAAGGACAAAAGACTTTTAAAAGCTCCCTTATTAATGAACAGACAGCATTTAACAGTTGTTTTAACTTATCTGGCACTGCATCTTCCAGAGTAGATGCTGCATGTTTTCTCCTCATTGTGCTAAAATGGTCTGTTATGCCATTGAAACTTTGTACAGTGTATAAACCACTTTTTTGTTTTGCAATACGTCAAAGTAGTCCCTTGCTTTTGGAGTCTTGGATCTTTGGGAAGTTTCACACTGAACAGAGTCAGACTGTAGCTTACCAGTGACTGGAGCCAAAAAAAAAACTGACATCAAAGCACAGTAGTAATTGTGTAGTGATACTGAAGAGAAACATTTGTTACAGTAGGTTCCTTATTTTTTAATTTAGACAAAAACTTAAACCATGCATTGATTAAAATATTGATGTCAACACACTAACAACAGCAGCCCTAGTTTTATACAACGTGCAATCAAAAAGTTCTGGGACTGTTCATGGTCTATGTGCATGAACTGCTTGCATGCTTCCAATATGTGCAAGAAATAACTGTTCAAAGTCAGGAGACCATGTGACGCTGTGCTACAAACAGCTGTACCTGTACAATGCAAATTTTTGTTACCTCTGGAAGGGGTGCACGTTTGCAGTGTCTCCATGGTCCTCAACTCAAAGCATTGTCTTTGTTTACTTCAACTTTTATGTGGCTGTGCATTATGAATTCTTCCCTCAGGGTCGACTGTCAAGGCAGAGTTCTCCTGTAACGTACTGAGGTGTCTAAAGGAGGACATTACCCCTCCAACTGTGCTGTGTGCTCAGTCACAGTGCAGTGATTATGGCCAACTTTTTTGTCTATTACAAACACAAATGTTGCCCACTGCCTGCCCTACTCACCAGATTTGACTTCTTCTTCCTTCGTAGAACTAAATTCAAGTTGAAAAGTTGCTGTTTTGACACTTTAGGCCCATCATACATGGTACTTGACATGTTTGCATAATGGGTCTACCGGGGAGCGTTACAAGTGTTGTAGAGGTGGTGTATCAGTGCACAAGGAGACTAGTTTGATGGGGATGTCACCCAAATTTAAATCAGATACGGTTTTTGATTTTTTTTTTTTTTTTTTGGCACAGCATTCTAAGAACTTTTTGATCACAGCTCGTGTGATAAAACTTTTTTAACCCAAACAGCTATGTATTTTGAGTTTTTTTCACACCCTCATCCTCTTCCAATTCAATTCAGCTCAGTTCAGTTTTATTTATATAGCGCCAATTCACAACATATGTCATCTCATAGCACCTCACATAGTAAGGTGAAGACCTTGCGAATTTTACTCAGAGAAACCCAACAAATCCAAAGGATCCATCCCTAATAAGACTCCACCTACAATCTACACCCGATCCCCCTTTCCAGCCTCCAGCCACCTATAAATTTGACAGGGGTGTTGCCATAGTGACTGCTGCACGGTTTCCAAAGGTTTAGAAAGTGAGGGGACTTGGTGGGGTGCCAAGGAGAGGAATGTTAGTAGTCTGTAAATACCACAAACCCACCAAACCCACAGGCAAACACACACACACACACACACACGTATATATATATATATACACATATATACACACCATTACTGCCACCGAAATGTCTCATGGGCCCCAAGCAAAGTTGAACCTGACAGAGGATATTCCACAACATTTCATTTTTAAGAGTAGGATTACAAGAGTAGATTGCTTGAGTGGACAGAGAGTTTGAAAAAACTGTTTTGAGCAAACAGCAAGTGGTGAACAAGTGTTATGCTTTTGAACACATTCATATATGTTAAACACACACTGTTGGGAACTCACATTAATGTTTATGTTACATTAATGTTTCTGTTCTTCTTATAATGACTCCCAAAACTGTCTTTTATCTCCTAGTGAAAATCTGTTTCCAAAAAGCATATGTGTAAACATATGTGATCCCTCAATGTGCACACACCAATGACTTCATGATTGGAAGACTTAAATAATCTCATATAAAGGTAGCTATGGTAACTGAAGGAACTCAGTGCAATGCAGGTAAAAGCTCTAGTTTGACATTGTTGGGAAATATTTTTTTTACCTTCTGGTTGAGTATTAAGGGAGAAATATAACAGTTTTTTCATGAATGCCCATTTAATACAGTGAATGGCTACAGACAGCAGCTAGTTAGCTTAGCATAGAGATTTTAAACGAGGAGACACAACCAACCAAAGGTAATATAATCAACTTACAGACACCTCCTGTTTAAACTAAGGTACTCACAAGGCTATATTAACAACATACATTACAGTTTTGGTTACAGACTCTCTCTGCCTCCCTTCATTCCCTTCACACTATACAAAACACTCACTACACAAATACGACTGATGGCATTGCTGTTTTTACCACAACATTGTTACTGTGAATTCTCTGGCCGCAATACTTGTGTAGTAAGAACTGGATATAGTGACAGCCTAATTTTAAACTTTATAAAAACCAAATTGTATAAAACATCAATTGTTCTGTCAGTGTTCTGTGCAGGACTGTGGACTATTACTTGTCCATAAACAGTCATGAGTCAGAAGCAGTTTGGCACTTTGCTATAATGGATGTGTTTTTGTGTTCTGTTTTGTCAAATTGTGGTACTCGTGTCCCAGTTTGCTTAATGGCAGATTCTGAAAAGACTTCTCCAAGAGGTGCCATGGTTTTTGATTTTTTTTTTCTTTTACTTGCTTGTGCTTTGTATGTTTGTTTATAAGATACCTATTGTATTGGACCACAGATAGCAGTAATCAACCATTTATCTAAGCGTTTAAACTTAAAAGTGGAGTATGTGGATTTGGAAGCAAGCTAGATTTTGAAAGCATACAACTGAAAAAGAAAAAAAAAACAACCTCCTTCAGATCTGCTTCCACAGTTACTACTTCACTACATTTATCTGACATCTTTTGTAGATGCAGATTCAACATAATGAATAATATAAAGATCTTAAGATACAACACATGATCAAAGATTAGTAGTGTCCAGTCAAGGTCACTTTGTACATGTCTGAGTTGTTAACAGCTCCACCAAATAGTTTTTTTTGCCTTTAAAATTCTCACATGGTTTCATTTCAATGAATGTCCCATTGATTCAGTTATCCCTTAATCATGTGACCCTCACATTTATCTGCTGTTCCTGTATGTAAAGCTGAATATTAAGTAGCTCCACCTGCAGCAGCTCCAACAGTAACCTGCTGCTGACACACTGATGCTTCACTGCTACTAATCTAATGATGGCACATAGAATAATATATCAGTCAGAGGGACCAAACCAGGACTTACACTGCATTACTTTAACTACAGTTTGTTTCTTTTGTACGTGTACTTACCTAGGATTTTTCATGCAGGACAAAAACAAAAAATCTTTCTGGAATGTGCTGAACATTCTCGCTTTATATGCAATGTGGGGAAAAGTAATAATGATAACAAGATAATCATCAACCCCACAGAGTTTGCACATGTGTAAAAGCAAACAAAAAGCAGTTTTAGTTGTAGTATTAAAGCACAGGGAGGAGCCACTCAGAATAATTAAATAAGGACTGAGAGGGATGAGTGCTGAGGATCCAACACTCCTGGACACGATGTGCTTTCATGTCGTCTGAAGTGTCAGTGGACCGAAAGCTGCCAGTACTGGAGAACATGCCACTCCAGATATCAGCAACAAGGTGGGGCGTCAGCCAATTCAAATTTTTATCTCTGCTGGAAAGCGTGTTGTGCAAGCGTGCCAAAATGGACGACTTGTTTTACACCGTGTTCTGTTTGTTGTCGAGCAAATCCCTGGGTTGATTTTTCCATCATGTAGCACCGAACCACTACAAAACATGTTGATTATGCCACGTTTATGTGTATTTGAATTATGCATGCTTTCTGTTTATCCAGTGCCGGTTTATTTCATCCTTCAGGGCATAGAAAACACCAAACACTATAAAGAAAATTTCCCAACTATAAAGATTTTATAAGAAAATATTGATGAAGCCCACAGGGAGCTTTAAGATTTAGTCTGTGTGTGCAGATATTCAAGATATGGAGCATATTAGCTGCAGGCCCTCGATATTAAACTACCTAATCAACAGTACATCTGGTTTGAACAATAACACAATGTGCCACATGACTGGTAAAATGCTTCTAACCCAGAGATATTTCTCAAACTGCAGTGAGATGCTCTTCTACCACCGTAGAATGGATTATTAGATTATGGTATCTACCTACAGTTAAGCCAGTTAAGCCAAAATGTATTCATACCCATGCCAAATTTTCATTTATAGTGAATTTCTATTTGACCTGTGGATTTCATCTAGGTTGAAATTGCACAAACAAGTGACAAAAGACAGTAAGACTTTGTGTTAGAGATGTGTTAATGATACATTTGAACTTTTTCTATTTCATTTACATTTTTTTTTACTGAAACTGCCATGTCCAAAATGTTCCTTTTTGAAAAAATGAAATGCACCATTTCAGATACCATATCCGTCTGCATGATGTTCAGTAAAAAAACAACTGAATTACAACGGTCCAATGTCTTCCTGGATGGGGTGGAGCTTAGTATTGTCAAAGACTTTAAGTACCTGGGACTGACATTGGACATTTGAGAAACATATTAAGTGCCTCACAAAGACTGTTAATTTTAATGTAGTAAATTTTAGACAGGTAAGACCCTAAGACTCTATGTGCTGCACAGATGTTTTTACACTCTATGATTCTGTCGCATATAGAGTATTGTATAACCACATGATCACTTGCTGCTGACATAACACTCAAACCAATAGAATCACTTTTTAACAAAGCCATAAAAATTCTGGACAAGAAACCGCTATCATTTCATCATTGCACCGTTTTAGACAAGTACAATTTACTCAGTTTTGAGAATTTTGTTAATTTTAAATGTGGTTGTCTGGTATACAAAGTTTTGCATGTACTTGCCCCTCCTCCATTACAGGATTTTATTAAACCAAAGACTGTGGGTGGGATGGGCACCAGGGCCACAGTTCAGGGGGACTGTGAGGTTCCGCACAGGCAAACCACATTTGGACAGACTATGCTCTCAGTCAGAGGCACCAAGTTCTGGAATAGTCTTCCAATATCAATAAGAGAGAGTCCAACACTGGCCACATTTAAATCACACTTAAAACAGTGGCTAAAGGAAAACCAGGCCTGTGAACACTTTAGTGTATAGTTGTTGTTGTTGTATTGTTTCATTGTATTTTGTACTGTTTTGTTTTTAGTTACCTGCCTAGGGACTACAGATGGAAACTAGCATCTTACACTGTAAATGTTGCAGATGTTCATCAATATGCACTGTCCCTATTAAATAAATGAATAAAATAAATAAATAAATAAATAAAACAAACTTCCAAAACTGTAAATTGAGAACAGCTGGTGCAGTAGCTCTCTAGTCCGTTGATTGTCAAATACAAGTCATGGCTAAAACCAAAGAGCTTAGGTAGTTGCTATTAGGGCTGATTACTGAGAGAAATTTGCACATTGTGGTTGCTCACAGGATGTTCAAAGGCTATAAAGTCATATCCAAGCGTTCTTAAGGTACAGTGGCCACAGTGGAGGAGTTCCTGTAAGATGCTGTACAATACACCGATCAGGCATAACATTATGACCACCTGCGTAATATTGTGTTGGTTCCCTTATGTGGTCAGAAATGTTATGAACCAATGGGCATGGACCAGAGGACCTCTCAGGGTGTCCGATGGGGTCTGGAACCAGGACATTGGCAGTGGATCCTTTGGGTACTCTGTCTTGTGGGGCCTCTGTCAATCAAACTTGTTTCACTGCATCCTGTTGATACTTGATCAGAATGGGGTGTAGGAAGTTTGGAGGTCAAATCAACATGTTGGGCCATTGTCATGTTCCTCTACATGTTCCTGATTGTTTTCTTCCATGTGGTGGGGTGCATTTTCCTGTGGGGGGTAGGCCAGTGACATTTGGGATTTCCATTTGCATGAGGGAGTGTGCTTGTTGTGGGACAATGTTTATTTGGGTGTCTAAGTCTCATCAACACGGATGTTAAAATCCAAGGTTTTCCATCAGAACAGCACATAGTACCAATATGATCAATGTTATTCACTTCACCTGTCAGTGGTCAGAGTGTTGTGGCTGATCTGTGTATCTGAAATGGCTGATAGGAAGCCAAAAGTGAGCCATGCACTGGTAAGAATGTTAAAGAGTCCAACGATCATCACCAAGAGCATCCTGATGAGTCTTTGAAACAGTTCTGGTAGCAACATCTCAATCAGACACTGAACAAGCTGGTTTTCATGGACACTGACCAAAGTTCACCTGGCCAAAGAATAAACCTTTTTGGTCATCTGTTCCATGGTTAGATGAAATGAAAATGGATTTGTTTGGACACAGGGATGTGACTTAGGCTTGGAGACAGAAAGTAGAAGCTTTCAACCTCAACAACACCATTGTCAGAGTCATCATGATGGTGGGAAAGTGATGCTTTTGTTGGGTTTTTCCACCAATAAGCTAGGCAACCTTGACAAAGGGAACAACGTTAAGATTGTGGAGGATAACATCATTCATTCTGCAGAAAAAGCAGCATTGGAGCTTCGAAAAAGACAATGATCTGGAACACAACAGCCAAAGTGGTGAAGAAATGGTTAACGGAAAACACTATCAGCATGTTGGAATGCAGACCTAAATCTCGTTAAGAATCTGTGTAGGAGCTGAAGACCAGAATGATGGAGAAGAAGCATTCATCCTCAAAAACCTTGAGATCTTTACAGTGAGGAACAAAATTCAAGTGGAGACTGTTGGCAATTTTAAGAACTGTTTGATTGCTGTGGTTGAAAATAAAAACTAGTTGACATGTAAAATAAAAACTAAAACTAGTTAAAATTCATCATTACCTTCTCTAAACCAGTTGGTCAAATAAGAGATCACTGTAAATCTGAATTTTGGATTGGTTTGAAAAATATTTGACTTGACTGCTCATTCAACTATTTAGCTTGGATGCTGTTGTTTAATAGTCTTCTGTTTTGAAATGTTAAAAAGGCTCATTCTCTGGTGTCTGTTCATCTATAAAATCTGTTCACTATATCATCAGTCGCATATGCATGTTTTTTACGGCTTGCAATCAAAATAAATTGACCCCAGCTGGCTCAAGCAGAGTGTCGTTTAACAATCTCTCCCGAGGAAAAGTGGCAAAATGAGTCAAAATCGTTTTTTAAACCTCGCTCGCACATCCGTTTTGACTGCTCAGTGTTTGACTCTGACCACAGTGATGCAGCTCCTACTGTGATGCTGTGTGTTCATCCTGTCCCCGGCTCTCTGGAAGCATGCCCTTCCCTGTCCCAGTGACAGATTCCCCATGTGAAGTATTTATCTAGCCGGAGGAAGTGCTGCCATCTGCTCTGTGGAGGGGTCCAGAGCTCCACATGCTACCTTCACACACACATTCAGATTCACACACACATGCTTTTCCCTCTCTCAAGGACACTCGTGCATATAAACATGTACATGAATTCAGGATGGCATTTTTAGCTTTTGAATGCAGAGCACGTACATTTAGATTGCTCTAAAAAGCAGTGCAAGTGTTCATGTACAGTGGGTTTGCATAGATGCATATGCTTCCACTGGAGATGCTCCAAAAATAGCATGTGTAATTCATCAAGCGGAACATGGAAACATACATTTTCATTCTTATCTCCTCACGCTCATTGTCACACTTTAGATGTTTCTACTGAATATTATGCCTTTTATTCGTCTCTCCAGTGCTCAGTCATCGTCTTTGACTGCTGGAGTCTGCACTCGCTCAAATGCTCTGACATTGTTTGAAGGCAGATGAAGAAATTGCAAAATTAAACGAGACACTCAAAGTGTCATAAATCCAGAGTGGATGGTTGAAATATTATCACATATTCACCTTCAGTGAGTGTAGAGAGGAGACTCTTTGTCAGATATTATCAGCTAGTTTGCACTTTTGTCTCATAGGTTAACATTAAATCTCTCATTTGTGTGTTTTGTGGTTGATTTGAACTTGGAGGTTTAAGCCTTTGCCTCAGTCACCTAAAACTAGATAGCCTTCCAGTTTGGGAAGCCAGCAAGATATTTACTGAGCTGCTACCTTCAGGATGAGGAACCAGTAGTTCTCCTGCTCAAACTTTGTATATTCCTGCATCCTCACTGCTTCCAGGTGAACATTTCAGAATGACCTACTGCCTCTCATTCTGCCAGGGTTATTTACTCTCCAGAGCTGCCTCTGCTAAATCTGAAATGTGTCAGCCACAAGCAAAACTCACCATATATTCTGCTGCTGGCTGCAAGAGTGAACAACAGTCTTCATGCACTCCCGGCATTGGAGAAACTGAAGACCCAGTGGGTTGCTTTCATTACTGATAACAGTGCTCGCACAACAATAGGAGAATCCTTAATGTTAGCAGGTTGTGTGGCTAATGTGGCTAATGTCATCATTAGCTTCGACTACATGCCTACTGGTGAGAGCTCTGTGAAACTAACTCTGAGAGACTTTCAGAGATGATGAGAACTTTAATTTAAAACTAATAAACACCTCTCTCCTATGTGCTGACATGTACTTCATTTTAATAGCTAAATCCTCAATAAAGCTTTTCTCATTTACAGATGTTTCTGTTTCTGAAGCCAGTATGAAATAGTGACTGAAATGCAGTCAGTTAAAACTACATTTAAACTGCAGCCACTTCAGAGTCAAACTGTGGCTCTGCAACCCAAAAAATACAGATTTCATAACTACATCATTGTCTCACAATAACACAACAACCGGTGCTGTGAATTCTATGTAAAATGATTCATCAGGGAAAGAATTAGAAGCAGAAAGTCCTGGTCTCAACTACTAATTCACATCAGCTGCCATGCTGTCAGTCGCTTTGCATTCACAGACTCAGCCTGCGTTCCGAATTGCATACGTTTTCGTTTTACTTTCAGTACACACTACAGCTGCCCTCACAAAGAACGTACTGTTTCATGCAGTGTGCATACAACTGGGACATACAACTTCTTCATATTAATGCATCTTAAACTCTGACTGTTGCAGTCTGTAGAGTGCAGTGAGCTGTCATCTGTTTGTGCACTGTCAGCAGCTCAAGCTTGTTAATATTCGTGCCTGACCGTGTCGTACTTGACCTAACTGTGCAGAGGATTGTTGCTCAGAATGACTAGAAAAGCTTGCTGGCTCGCATATTCTATATAGTATGGTAGTATGGATGTCGTAACACAGCCTCAGAGAGTCTTCTTCCTGAAGGCCAGCAGCAGCTCTGTTATAAACACTGAAACAGCCCGTTTAAAACATTGTTGTTGTTGTTCTTCTTATTATTGCTATAAATTTAGTCAATTATTATATATTATATTATATTATAATTTTATATAACAATAATAATCATCAATAAATACATATATAATAAATGTATAATAATAATAATTACTTAATATAATGTAAAATAACTTTACATAATATTAATTTAGAATAAATAAACTATATAATATTAATCATGTTTTATTTAATTTCATTTAATTTTATATTTTGAATATTGTTCAATTATTACATTAAATTATTAAACCAGGAATTATACAGTCATGGTGAAATTAAGCATCTTTGTAGGATTTTGGGCTGAAAAACTGAAAAAGTAAACATTCTGGGGACATGTGAGATTTCAATTAATTTTCTGAAAAGGAGCAAAACATGGGACCTTCTAAATCAGAATACATTTCCATTGCAGTTTCCTCTCGGTTTTTAATTTAATTAGAATGCAGCGTCTTTGCAGTTTTCCACTTCTGCCACCTTTAGAATACCACCTGTAGGCTCTCACTCAGACCCCCCCTATAATCCCAGCTATGTTAACACCGTTGCTCCCTGTTTGACCTACAAATGTCTTGAGAGCCGGCGAAACTCTTTGTCTCTCTTTGTTTGAGTCTTACAGAGGTTAGGCTTCAGCCTGACAGAGGAAGGTCCTGGCAGTCAGCGGGGAGTAAGACGCTGAGTGTGACTGAGCTCAGATGTCACAGACAGCAGCCAGCGTTAATTAGTCCAGCAACTCTGCAGAGGGCGGCACCGCATTAATTAGCATAAAGTGGCCGGAGGGACCTGCTGCACCCGTCAAGCTTGCATCACTTAGCATATTTAGTGCCACGTCAAGTGTGAGTGTGTGCGCAGGCGGGAAGGAGGAGGCGTTCTGGTTTAGAGCACTCGCTTTGTGTTTTCCAAATTTAATCTACTCAGGTGCGATGTGTGTGGAAATAATAATAATAATAATAATGTTGTGTCTAGATGGTTGGAGGTGTGCGGCTGCTTATTACTTATTTATTCAGGGTTGTTCGCTTTCTCAGGCACGTTCGCTGAGGGCATGAGCTTGGCGATGACAGCAAAAAGGCGAAGCTTAACATGAGTGACCCTGACAAACAATCAAAACAAGGAAACTTCAAGGGCAGTTCGGCTCTATCAGATCACTGTATTTCTTATTATAGACAGGAGCGCTGCTGGTTGAATATACTGGAGCACTGCAATGTAGAAAAGCACTCAAATTTTAATCTATCTTCTGAACAAAGGAGCCTTTTTCAGCATGAATTTTTAATAATTAAGGCTCACACCTACAGTAAAATGTGAGAAATTAAAACACTAAGGGACAGGCTTTTAGGATTAGCCTCGAAAGCTTTTACCAAACAATGAATTCCTGCTAAATACAACCACTAATGCAATCTCAAAGTGGCATTAATCAGTCATTATAAGCTTTTTGTGTAACTGAACCACTCTTGCAGCTGCTTATTTGAATACACCTGCACAGACAAACACTCAGATGTACACTTTTGTGTTTCATATTTCATGTTAGACATTGAAAAGGAGAAAACAGTATCAGAGTCAGTTACACGTACACCGCCATATGTCGTGCAACACGCTCAATATGTTAGAAGTTGTCAACAAATCCCACGAAAAGATCAAAACCAACAATATGTTCGTCCATCTGGCTATACTTTATGACTTCCTTATCCAGCCTGCTGCACTGCCCATTTATTTCTACGGAGGATGAAGAATCTTGAGAATGTTGGGGACTATTTCCAGCTGTGGATTAATATGTTTTTTGGTATAAAACTACATGTTCATCGTAGTGAGGCAGCCTATCGATCAGAGCAGTTGTGTGGATTATTAATGTGTGTTCTGTGGCCATGAAAGAAACGTCTGCATCATGCTTTGGAAACTTTAGAAAACCATATTCTGCTTTGTGGCCTTCATTCTTTCCTTTTTTGTGTGTTATTTTGCTTTTTTTCTGTCTTGAAAGTGGTCTTACTCTTTATTTTCATGGGGCTACTAGGACCTGGTGACCGTTAGTAATTTGAAATAACTGCAGTGGTCGTTTGTGATCTTAGTTTTGTGCAAATCTACCATCTCTGTAAATTGTAAAGCAAAATTTCCTCTGCAAGTTAACTACTATATTTTTCTATATTTTTTATTTTGGGGGGGGTTTTACAGCTCTTTCCTGTGTGAAAATTCTTGAGGCTCCTTTGGCAATTATAAATAAACATTTGGAGCATTTTTGGGAGCAAATTCAGGAGGCTCATGTCACTATATGGAATGGAGACCCACCTACAGAAAGCTCAAACCCATCAGCAGAGCAAAATCTGGAAGGATGACAGCAGCATGCAGTCAACAGGCTCAACAGTTATTTTATATGGCAGCCTGTTAATATTACAGATAATGGCAATTCATTCAAGTAAAACACACACTTTGCTTGCCTCATATGCACACAGATGTGAGGGAAGTCATTTATAAATCACACGTGCTCCCCAGGTAATTCCAGTCCTGCGGGAGTGGGGCTTTAATCTGGCTGAGTGGGCTAATGGCTGACATGGGAGGTTTGTCAGCTAAAGCAGCTCACCTGAGACTTCCAGGCTGTAAAAGCCAACATATGTGTTCACTGTCTCACCTGACGTCCCTCTTGTTTTGTGTTTGTACCTTAAACACCTCCACAGCACCCATGACACACACCTGTTCACTGCTCACTGTGTTTATATTGCTGGTTCCCACATACCAGTGTTGTTTTGTGTTAATTTAATTTTAATTTTACCTAAATAAATCTCAGGAAAGGGATCTTGAAGAGACACAGAGCTTAAACTGAGCTTTTCAGGCAGAAGGTGAGGAGAGCTGCTGCAGGAATGTACAGTGTGAGGAAAATGAATATGTATGTGAAAATTAAAGCATGTCAACATATTCCAGTCGACCCCAAGAAATAAAACTATTATCCTGTCAGTGTGCATAATATGGGCTCTTAAAACAATACTTATTAGTCAGATCAAGTTATTCTTTCAAGCACTGTAAAAGTGTTATTTAAATAAAACGGTAATATTCTGGCAGCTAGGAGATAAAACAAATACTGTAAAATAACAGAAAATAACCATCCAGTAGAAATACAGTAATTTTCCATTATTAAAATACATTTCCCAGCCTTAGTTTTACATGAGATCGTGAGTATTTATTTAGCTTTTTAATGTTAAATAAATGACTAAACAAGGATATGTATTTGTTTATTTAATTGTTACTAATCCTGAAAATGTAGGCATTTATTTAACAGATTATTCTATTAAATAAAAAAAGAAATATTTGTGAAATTATGATTAGTTTGCGAGTGTCTTTTGTATGAAAATATTTCAGTTGTAGATTGAAAATTTAAAAAATCATATCATTTACAGTTACAATTTTTGCTATTTTACATTAAACATGTGAATTGAGTGTGTTTTTTGTAATGTTATTGATATTTTTGTGTATTTTAAAAATATGCAAAAAATCCATCTGTAAAATCAAAATGAAAAATTTGGTAAATTACTATTTATGTTATTTTATTTCACTCTATTTAATTCTGTTTTGCTACATTGTGGATTTGAAGGTTTGTTTTCTCTCTGGTCAAACCTGCAGGTTTTCAGACTTACTATTTTGCCTGTTTGTGTTCGTGCAGGTCAGATCTCGGTGGAAGGCTTCGCCAGGTACCTGAACGGGGACGAGAACAGCATCATCCCCCCTGAGAAGCTGGACCAGAGTGAAGACATGACCTTTCCCCTCTCCCACTACTTCATCAACTCCTCACACAACACATACCTCACAGGTAAAGGCCTGCTTTGTGTGTACAGTAAGTAGCTGTGTGCGTCTGCTTCGCATGCTCATGCACTCAAGTGGATTTTAACTCCCAACTGATTGCACAGGCGCATCCTCTATCCCTCTACAAATGAACAGATCAGTCGTTCATTTAAAAGCACAATTACAGTCGCACAGGTGAATGCGCTCGGCTTCATACCTCACACAGGTCAGTCAATCATATGCGCCAGTGCATATCAGCCTCCGTTTCCTTTGCCTCTCGAGGGGTTATCCAATCAAGTCGTGCCATGAGACTCAATTCATTGATATTCATGATTTAAATATTTCTTTGGACTGGTAGTCACAGTAACTGCATGGCAGGAACAATACAGAGGCCATTTTCTCTTCAGTGGATATTAAAATTCATCTATTCAAATCTATTCTGGGGGGGAGCCGGAGAGCATTGAATCTTTCAAGTGGATCAGATTTCTCCAGCGATGGAAAAAATGGAATTTCTGTAATAGCCCGGGCCTCATAGCCTGCGAAATGAGGAAATGAGAAAAACAAACAAGAGTTCCCTGATTTTCTCCTCTCGAACAACATTTTTCTTCACGTATTTTCACAGTGACAAATATTACGCCGACAATGTAAAAGGCATCGCTGTCCCTTTTACAACTTACTAGGAAAGATTCATATGAAATGACTTCACTGTTCCTCTTATTCATTCAAGCTGATGCATTTCATCCTATTGATCCTGTGTAAATTAAAGCAATGTTTCTTTCAGTGTACAACACGTGAACTCATTTGGAGAAGAAAGTGTAAATGGATTTGGTGAGGGTGTCAATCAAATGCAGAGAAAGAAGGAGTGAGAGCAGAAAGAAATAAAAAACAGAGTAAATTAATGATGCCACCTGAAGTGAGAGCACAGATCTGCCTCTCACTTTGACACAGTTCCACTCCTGTGGCTTGAAAGCACTAATGTGAAGACATAATTGCTTCGCTAATGGTGACAAGGTGATGGGATTTGCCTTTTTTTCAGATAACGACAATTGTATTGTTTTTACTCAGCGACTAATGCAGTTAATGAGCTCCTGAAAAGTGGGAGGACGTGCTGCTGAGGTGCTCTTTGGGGGATCAATGCTGCTGTTTCCTGAAGTTGTGTTTTTTGCAGCCGGCCAGCTCGCGGGCAACTCTTCAGTGGAGATGTACAAGCAGGTCCTCCTGTCCGGGTGCCGCTGCATCGAACTGGACTGCTGGAAGGGTCGCACCACAGAAGAAGAGCCCGTCATCACTCATGGCTTCACCATGACAACTGAAATCTCCTTCAAGGTAACACAAGGGTAGTGGGGTGACGGCGGTGCAGGGTGGGGGGTTGGGCAGCCTGTAAAGATTCACTTTAATGTCTTTGTCTATAGACACAGAGGGGAGGATTCTGATCAATATACCCTGCTGACATCTGGTGTAAGCCACATTTTGTGCACATGATCCGTCCCCTGCATCAAATAAACTCTGACTGGGTTGAGCCAACAACCCAAATGTAACGATTTAAAAAGAAAAGATCATCCGAAGACTCATTGCACAAATGCACAATTTGAGATACTTGTGCATTTAACCCTGTGTGCCCATGGGCTTTTTTTTTTTGTTTTTTTTTTAATAACTCCTGTCGCATTTTCACTTACTTTAGGTTCATTTTTCACTGCAGTATAAAGTCCTGCACCTCTATGGAAACAGCACAACCATGACTACAACTAGGAAGATCACAGAAGCATATGGCATGGTTAAAAGCTCATAAATCATAAGCAATTATTATTTATTTTTTGAAAAATGGAATCAGCATGTCCAATATTTTTCCAAGTGCCCACAGTTGTTACCAGTACTTTGGGGGAAAAATGGTGACTTTACATGCAATAGATACTTTAGTATTTAGATTTTTTTAAATTTTATTCATACTATCTGCTCTGTGTGAACACTGCCTGCAGTTCAGCTGAATAGTCTCTGAATATTTCCATGTGACTCTCAGCTGAGTCAGTCATGGCTTCACAGTTGCTTTGAGGTGTGCAGATTTTTTCTAGTTTTTTTTTACAGGGTATGGTTTAAATAATTTATTTTTGACTACATTCTTTTGAGTGATGCATGCAACAAAGTGATCTTGGTGAAATATTACATTTTTAAGATTTGATTAATTTTATCAACAGAATGGTACGTCAGACATGATTTGTTCAAGGACTGTATAGTTTTTACAGTTTCTGTGTAATAAATCGTGTGAAGTATGTGAGAAACATTTAGCTGTTTCGATGCGTATTTGTTCTGTACTGACTTCCTATTGTCAGTGGATAATTCTGTTTGCTGCTTTTACCTTATAATCTTTCAGAAAGAGTTGATCCTCAGTTGGTTTGGTGACACTTGTTGTTACTGGTGGAGACAATAACTGCATTTTAATACAACAACAAACACTTCTTGGCAGCTGTTAGAAATACAACAGAGGAATGTATATGTGTGCAGTGAAGCCTAACAAACTCATCATTTTAATAAAGAAGTTACTCAGTGCTGATTGGAAATGCAACAAGGGACAGTAAGGATTTGCTTACCTTGCTGCGGCGTTGCAGCTATTTGTCCTACATTTCTTTGCCCAAGAGATAACTGGCTGCTCTTTATTGTTCTGCTACGTTTTTGCAAACATTATAAAGGATCCGTTGACAAAACAAATGTCTACTTGTTTGCAAATGTATTTTTGATGGTGAGCAAACACATTGTGCTTCCTGTAACTTAGTGAAGCTGCGACAAGTATGAAAAGAACAGTAAACATTGGCCCAAAAGCAATCTCTATGGATTCATGGATTGACTTTGAGATGCTAATTTGGTTTATCATCCGTTTATGTTTAGGTTTATCATGGTTTATGTCCGTCTCACTGTCAAATCATCAAGTGCATGAGGGCTCTGATGGTGACCGTTCAGTACTATTATATCCCCTTTCTGTGAGTCCACATATCTACTGACTTTCCTGAGAGACTTACCCATAGTTCATAGTGAAATTCGTGATGTGTAGACTATATACAAAGATGGACATAGCCACCAAAGACTGAGCCATTGGTTTTGAAGCATTCAGGTTTAACATTTGACCTGCAACATGTTGTTCTTTGAAACCAAATGTAACAAGCTACGTATAAGGTAGCCCACTCCAGGAGACTTGAAACTAGTGACTGAGACCATAAACATATTAGATAAATGTTTACTAAGGCAATAAATCAAGTGAGAATAAGCATATTTTTTTCTTAGACGTCTATACAGTCTGACTTCTTTTTGCAACCTGAGGAGTCACCCCCTGCTGGTTGTTAGAAAGAATGCAGGTTGAATGAGTTTCCCTCTTGGTTTCACTTTAGATTTATCCCCTAAAATCCAAGAATAGAGCAGAACAGTGCAACACGACAGCTAGTTTCATCTGAATTTAAGCCCGCATAATTAAAGGCACAATGTATAATCAACAATATATCCATAATGGAAAGAAAGATAATAAAAAAGGTGTAGTAATCTGACTCCTTTTTGCAGCCAGAGGAGACGCTGCAGATGTCAGGCCCTTCCACGTAGGCTTCACTTTTACATACGTATATATATAATTAGTTATACATACAATCTGTGCATAACACCAAGCACAGGGAATAAGCCTACCATAAGTTTATCTGTAAGTGACAGCATCTGTCTGTTGCGGTTATTTATTGCACATCTGTTTTTATTTTTAGTCAAACATAGTATTAATAAATGCTCATGGCTTTCCTGACTTTTTTGTATTTTTCAAAAGCGTATCAACACTGTAATGTCCCCTACAGGCAGGGACCGATTAAGCATCTGATCAACTTGTGGATAAAGCATGAGTCCACATTCACTTTTTCCCCCTTTAATAACAGCGATGTGTTGTTCCCAAGCAACATGTACTGGCTCATTCCCCATTTTTATACCATTCAAAGCCTTCAAGAACTCAAACACTACAGCTGTGACGTCAGTTCTGTCTCTGAGGGTTTGGTGTTTAGGCTGCAGGCTGGAGGTTGGGATTAGGCCACTGTAGCTGTTATCAGGGAGATAACAGTTCACTGGATTACATTTTCTTCATGCTTAGATTGGCAATATGAATCCTGCAAGGCAACAGTGGACTGAACCAAAAACAATAAAATCAGCATAAAGAAAAGACAGTTATTGAATGCACTTTAAATACATTATTTTACATGCATTTGCTGTTCTGGCTGCACTATCGGTACATAAAGCAGGAACTGAAACACGCAGGCAGAGACTCGGGCAAATATAGATAAAGATAAAAGTATGAGGAAAAGCAAAGCTGGAGGAGACGTGAGAAAAACCAAAAGTGGGGCACGCATGCAGCAGATGGTAAATCGTAAGGGACAGGGACGCACTGAATGGCCCTAAAGAGAGGCGCTGAGGGGCGATTAATTGAAGTCTCGAAAGATAAGAAGACAAAAAGATGGAAAAAAATGCTTTTATTGGAGGAGGAGGAGGAGGAGGAGGGCATGGAAATCTCAGGGCAGAGTGGGTGTCAGGAGAAAAGAAGAAAGAGATGGGCGAATTGATTGATAGGGGAAATTTAGATCTAATGAGAGTAACAGAAGAAGAAGAAGAAGGAGCCTAATGGAATTAGTCTGAGAGTGAAATACAAAAAGAGAAGAGTTGTCAAAGAGAGCTACAGATGGAGCGGGTTGAGTTACAGACAAAGATTTTTATTGGAGGAGATGGAGCAAGTGGAAATGAAGGCATTAGCTGAGCTGACACTGTTGTTAATGATTCTGTAATTGAGTCAATCAGCGGCTTTGAAATCTGATATCAGATGTTGAACTGTCTTCACCAGAGCCGAGCGGCGACGCCATCCCATCGCTCAACTCTCATTTCTGCAAACAGACGCCCGCTGAGATTTAGGAATGACTGAGGAAAAAAGCTCATTTATGACATATTTTAAGTGATGTTCTTCCGCATTGTTGATAATTGTGTTGACTCCCTGCACAGTTTCAGAATCATGCTATGGTTTGGCACTCATACAAGCACACAAGGAAATAGGACGATGATAAAATTCAGTCAGAGGACATGTCTATTATACAGCGATTGATGCTATTAGGGATGTCACAATAGCACAAATTTGGTAGTTGGTACCAATAGCACTGAAATTCTACAATTCCTGTTACGACAGCAAAAAATAAACCAATGTATTTCAACTCTTTGCTTGGAAAAACTTGGGATGAAGCGTCTAAATATTTAAAAAAGACAGCACCAACATTGAAAACAATATTGTGTCAAAAAAAATGGCAACATAAGTTCTCTACTGCAGTGTCCAGCTACCTGATATGTGAAAAAAGTATGCAAGTAATAAGTAGGCTTGTTGTAATGAATATGTCAACTGCAGCCTTCAAGTATTTAAAATAAACAATACTGTGTTATGAAACTCATTCGTCCAGTTTCCTTGTGAGGACTTTTATGTGAGTTTTTGTCATGTTTTCTGAGCCTCTGACAAGTTTCACAGCAACCAGTTCACAATATGAGCTATTGCTACGTTTATGTGGAGTTTTTCCACAACAAATTCAGCTGTCACAGCTCACAGAAGAGCCATTTCAGGGTGTGAACACTGAGGAAACGTGTTGTCAATATAAAATAACAACTGAAACTCTCCCCGCTTGAATTCTGTGCACGGATCTGGATGTTTGTCTTTGAGCTGCTTTGATCAGTTTGTGTTTCCTCATCATTTGTGAATTGTTTTCTGTGCTCTTTTCTAAATATGACAACATCTGTAGTGGAGGTGTATTTGGTCATCTATAATCTGTTCATGGTCACTGACTCAAAAACATGACTTTGAGCTGTTTTTTTCTTTCCACTTGTTGCAAGACAAAAATCAAAATCAAAATCAGCTGCTGTACTTTCTGTACCTTATAACAACAAAAAATACTGTCGCGCTTCAGAATTTTGGTATCAACTTGGGACCAAAGTATCGGTTCTGGTGACATATCTAGTTGGCAGTGGTTAGAAACCAGAATAAGACGTATACAGGCAACAGTATCCAGGTTTTCTTTTTGAAGTGTTTCTGTGTTTCCCAGAAGTCTTAGCAGACCTGTTGCTCCACCTGCGCTTGCAAAATCACGTTGAAAAATCACAATCTCCAGTTGGCTACTTGTGACAGCTGTATCACCAAGTTTCGAGAATTTTGGTATCTTCTTAGCACCGAAGCATCAGTACTGACATCTCCAGTTGCTGTTTCCTTCTGCTGCAGTTCTTCATTTCAACAGCTTTGTCAGTTTCTTTGACTGGGGCCTCGGGAATTTTAGGAATGGTAGGGAGTCATAATACTCAAGATGGATATGGAACCTGTCTGGTATTTAAAAGGATTTTTCTGTGACTCCACTGCATAAACCAGCATTAATTTCAGTGTATTTAATATTATCTTGATAATAATACAAGTATTCTGCCTTATGTGTGTTTATTCGACATAAATTTTGGTATCATTATTGAATGTTTTCTGTCTTTGTTTGGTTATTTAGGAGGTGATCGAGGCTATCGCAGAGTGTGCCTTCAAGACGTCACCATTCCCCATCATCCTGTCTTTTGAGAACCACGTGGACTCGTAAGTCTGCACATGATTATTTTAAGTCAGAGGCTTTGATTGTTGTTGACCTGATTGATGAGCTCTTTTTCTATCAGTGAGCCTGTCAATAACACCAATTGGCCAGTTTGTTTTATCAACATCTGGAGAGCTGGGTAGAAGATACTGATTAGTTGTTTTGTCTTTAACAGCTCTAAAGGGATTCTGAGGGGCAACATACATACTAAGCATATTTATATTTAGTAGAGAAGTCCTGATTGTGTCTGTGCGATGTGTGTTTTGACTCTCAGACCGAAGCAGCAGGCTAAGATGGCAGAGTACTGCCGGTCAATATTTGGAGACGCATTACTGACAGAACCTCTGGAGAAATATCCTGTGAGTATGTGTTCACGCTCGCATTCACACTTACATGCTTTCTGTCTGTTTCTGTGTACAACATGGGCGGCCATGAGGGACTGGGAGGATGTTAACCTACAGCTGAGTGCACTAAAGAAGTGTCCTTGATCACCACTGCCCATTATAACCTACATTTATCAGCCACAATAGTAGAATCACTGACATGTGAAGTGTGTAGAAGTGTTTATTGTGTTACAATTCAATGTTCTACTCAAGTTGCAGAGATATGAAGTGTCACAGAAGTGCAGTTCCTCCAGCGGCCACTTGAGGCTCCAAAAGCGAGTCAGTCCCTATCGACCTCCAAATTAAAATGTCCAACTTTACAGCCAAAATAAACATGTTTACAGCCTGGTACAGAAGCAGTTTTGGTTTCTATTGCTAATTTTCTCATTCATGACACCTGTACTGGGGACGAATTTGATAATAACTCACCCATTTAAATTGTATTAAGGCTTAAAGTTATGCATAACTTAATAGTCTGCACTTATATATAGCACTTTTCTACCTTTGTGGTACTCAAAGCACTTTATTATGTGTTTCTCTTTCACCCATTCACACACACATTCATACACCAATGCCGACAGAGCTGCAACCTCCTCCTCCACCTCTGCCATAGCCTTCTAACTTTGAGTGATAAAGGATGCTGTCATGACCGTTATCTTTGAATTAGCAAAGAGTTAGTAGA
Organism: Dascyllus trimaculatus; assembly: GCA_024666655.1. Classification (NCBI taxonomy): domain Eukaryota; kingdom Metazoa; phylum Chordata; class Actinopteri; family Pomacentridae; genus Dascyllus; species Dascyllus trimaculatus. Next base: position 28,364,825 of record CM045455.1, read on the forward strand.
TTTCAGGCACTGCTAAAAAGCCAGAGCTACTACACTGTGCTTCAAATCTGCTCTTTTGGAAAACTTATGGGTGGCATCATGGAGGTTTCGTCCATCTTTCTGTACAGCTAATGGTACCACTAGGAAATCTTGGGTAATGGCATTCATGTGGATGTTACTTAAAACATTGTTCTACCAAGCAAACCCCCAATGACAGCAGTCTTCCCCGGCAAGACAGTGTATCCTACCACAATGCAAACAAATGCTTAGAGATACCTCGATAAAAATGGCAGAGTCCAAGGTTTTGACGTGGCCTCTGAACTCCTAGATCCCAATCCAATCAAGCATAAACAGGATACGCTCGAACAAGCCCGGCCCATGTAGACCCCATCCTCAAAGCTTAAGCCCCAAAGGATCCACTGCAGGCATCTTGGTTTCAAGTACAGCGAGACATCCCGAGATGTTAGACCTAATTTTGGTGGCACAAGGAGAGAATGCACAATATTAGGCAGGTGATTTTAATGTTGTGGCTGATTGGTGTACATTCAAGAGGCATAAAAAAAAACACAGCTTGTTGCACACCTAAACAAATATATGCAGACGGGTTGACAAAATTAAGTAAAAACCAACATAAAGTGTCTGCCAGAACAGCTTCAATACTACAACACATCTATCTTTTCAGATAGATATTTGATGTTTGGACGAACACATTAGTCCAAAATCTCCCATAGAAAGTCAGTTGTGTTGGCGACTGTAAAGGCCATAGTGTATGATTCACATCCTTTTTAATGGAACCATTCAGTGACCCCTTGTGTCCTAAAAATGGATTTTCATCAGGATAGAAATGTTCCATCATAGGCTAAAGGTGAGCACTCAGAACAACTTCATATTGATTTGCGGTGACCCTTGGCTCTAATGGGACAGGTGCCATGCCGATACAGCGCCTCCCACAGCATAGCAGGGCCACCAGATTCCCCCACAGTCAGGTCAGTGGTTTAGGTTTTTCCTTTAATTTGTCACCCGTCTGTATTTTAATTCATTTATTTAGATACACCACTTTCTTCTTCTCTCTGTCTCCTTTTTCTTATATACAGCAACATATCGACTTGCCCTTTAGCACTTGGCAATACGTGTCGTCGCTCTGTTCTCGCTGCTTCACAGAAACACATACCTGTTACTATTTACTTGCCAACTTGTAATGACTCATCCCACAATCATTCTTATTCCCCTGCATCGCCTCTCCGTTATCACAGCAGAGACTGCGAGCGACAGCCGTTTAAGATTAAATGGAAGTGTTTTACGCTGTAATCTAAACGTGGCTTTTCCTTGGCAGCCCTTTATCTGCCTTTCCTCTGTTGCCATGGCTACCAGTCAAAAGCTTGCATTGTCCCTTTGTGCCCAAACTCTCTGTTTTTTCTCCCCACCCAAAGGCGTCTTTGTGTGTGATGACGCAGGCACTTACGTGAGACAAATGTAGACACTTGTCGCACAAACTCCTCTCACAATGTCGGGTGCAACACATGTAAACACAGACGATCCTGCACATGTATGTTGCTTTAATGTGCCACTTACTTCACCTCGTGTTATTCACCGGGGACATCGTCATCCCCATTGGTGTAACACTGAAGTTCCCGGCAGTCGGATGCAGCATTATCTCACACATGCAGGGAGCTCCTCCAGCACTGCTGCCTGCCAAAGACACAGCCCACTGAGAATTACAGCCTTCTGACTGGATTTGACATTGAAGTATTATCAGGGAGAAGCCTTTTGAATGGAGTGGCAGAGGGAAGGAGATATGAGGAGACAGTCACTGACGGAGAACTTACAGACAGACAGAAAGAGAAAGTGCCATTGAGGAATGAGATTTCTACCACTGAGCATGTAATAACTGGGAAAGGTGAGCGCAATGACAAGCACTTCCCTCTGGCACTCAGACAGCTGTGTATACGGCGTATCGAATGGGATATCAGCTCCATAAGTCCATAGGGGGCAGGGGCAGGGGCAGATAGGGTAATATAGCTAGATTGGCTCCAGCTCAGCCTTGGGTGAGACGAAAGAGGATTAGAGTTTCCTTAGAAACTTTAGCTCCTCCTGCATTTCTACTCCACCAAACTCTGAGCAAAAAAGACTAGTGATGGGTTTTTTATGGTTTTTACCAATTAAGCAGAGAACATTTGGTTAATTCCCCCCAAAATTAGCTGGATTTACTTGAAAATTTGATTTGCAATGCAAGTTGACAGGAGGAAACCCTTGAAGTCCAAATCAGAGTTTCAAAGTAATTGCTGTTTCAAGGTGGAAAAGGTGGAAAGTTAAAGTAGCAGTGTTAGCTACTTACTTTAACTTCGAAAAAAAAACCCAATATGGACATGTTAGCAAGATATAAAACTGGATCTTCACCAAAAGTCACCTTAAATTTGTTGTAAAATGTGAACATACAATATACATGATAATTAAAGCTATTAAATATATGTAGTTTATGAAACATTGCCACATTTTCATCTGAAATGTAGTGGAGTAGAAGTATGAAGCAGCACAAATGGAAATACTCGAGTAAAGTACACAGGAAACTAGGGATGCATGATATCAGCACGACATCAGTGTTGGCTGAAACATTCTATAAAATTAAACCGATATCAGCATCGGGGCAAATTAATATAATATAACAATATACATAAACGTAAAAGACATGTTTTGCATGTAGGTTCAAATACTTTTCTTATTTTTCCGTGAATTTCCACATTTAAAAATGATCATATTTTATGTCTGCAGCTGCCATTTTGCATTCACACTCTGAGGAGGCATAATAATATGTAAATTCTACTGCAAAGGAGACCTGATGTTCTCTGCAGCTAGGTGGAAAAAATATGTGTGTGCATCAGCAATCGGCGAAAATGACTTGGAAAATGTTGGATATATGCAAAATTCTGACATTGCTCATCCACACATTAAAGCAAAGTACTGGAGAAAATGCAGCTGCATTCCTCCACTGGTCAGATCAGGGTTTAAGGTGATGAGAGCAGCCAAATAGACTACTTTTTAAAGACTGTTTCTGCATTTACTGGTTGTTTTGATGCTGTTGTTCACCTCCTTATTTAATTTTCTCAGTTGAAGTCATCCAGGTAAGGTGCAGTTTAATTCAGAAGGTTTTCTTTGGTGCGTTTAAGTGCAGTCAAGATTACTGCACATGCAAAATCCAGTGTTGCATTCAAGTGGAAATGTTTGACTGTTTATCACCACCTCTCAGCAGAGAGGTGCAGCTGGATGTGTGCTGCAGTTGGGAAGATCTTGGAAAACCTTGGCTCAAGTTTCTGCATGAATCACAGTTTTCTTGCTCCTGAGAGAATTCAAGTAGAATTCAAGTGAAAGTTAGAAATGTTTAAAAGGAGGTTGTTTATAGCTGATAAGCTGTAAACACTGAGTGTGTGCGTGTGTGTTCAACATCGCCGCCGACTTTCCTCAATGATAAATTATTAATATCCCTAAACACTGTGATCCAAAAGCAGTGTACCCCATAAATAAATCAGAGATCTACTTCTTCTGGCCGGCTCCCCTAGGACTCGGTGTGTTTGTGTTTAACACTCGGTTTCCCCCCCAGGAAGCTGAATTAGGTGTTGAAAGTGTAAACTTCTGAGCTATTATATCAACAGAGTTCGTGGTGCTCGGTGCAGATATTCATGGTCACTAACTGAGCTTCTTGCTCAGTGGAATCTTCCTGAGTGAATTTTGAGCAGAATAATGGCCTTGAATTAACATTTTAAGAGACACACTCCAGTAAACATCTTCCTCAACTGTAATGAGCTCATTTGTCAAAAGTGGTGTAAACTGTGGCTGTAATGTGGCGGGCTCCAGTCACACATAAACATTTTAGGAGATGGCACTTAATTTTTTATCCATTTCTCCTCTTTTTAAAGTCTATTTTTAGAATTAGTGCCAGAAAAATCAGTCGTAACACAGAAGATTCAACATTAACACAAAGAAATTCTGAAGGAAGTCTTTGATAATTTGGTCTTTTCTGTATTTACATTTCCTTTCTATGATTTCATGACCTTTTCTGCTTCCTTCTCCGTCCAGCTGGAGTCTGGCGTGCCTCTCCCAAGCCCAATGGAGCTGATGGGGAAGATCCTGGTGAAGAACAAAAAGAAGCACCACAAGACGGACGGAAGCACCAAGAAGAAGCTCAGCGAGCAGGTTTCCAACACCTACAGCGACTCCTCCAGCGTGTGCGAGCCGTCCTCTCCGAGTGCAGGTACGACCCCCCCCTCGACGCCGCCCACGTTTCAGCTAACAGAGCCGTCAAATCGCACCAGAGTTATGAAGCGTTGGACATAAAATTGCAGCCTGACCGTCTGCAGTGTGGGCCGAGACCTCAGCGCCGCCCAGGAACTGAACCACTGGAGCGAATCACTGCTATTGTTTATCATTTATCATTTTCATGGCCCTCTCCATCAGCTGAGGGTATTATTGGCTGTTGCATGCACTCTCTGTCCGGCTCCTCGTCACTGGGGCATCTTAAACGCTGGCCGGCTTTACCTTTTAGTGTGTGCATGCAGCCGAGTGTCGCTGTCTGAATCTGAATTTATGGATTTTTGTATTTTCACAGCTGTTCTCTGACTTTCATTCATTCATTCAGAGCTGCTGTAAACTTGGCTGCACTTCACATCTGTGCTTTAGCGTTGGTGTGCGTGCATGCCTCAGTGTTTTTTTTTGCCTTTATTTGTGCTTGTTTGTTCGGTGTATCATTCGGTTACAATAGACTTTGCAATCCATCACCTTTACTTTGATTTTCTGAGCTCCAAGCTCCACATTTCGCACTAACACACACTGCCCCCTGGTGGAAGAACGTGAGCCACACAAGCCAAGCACAGTCAGGATTCCTGTTTTTCTTTTTAGCTTGTGTGCGCATGAAATTTGAGACTTTTAACCAGTGTTGGCACAATATGAGACAGTAGCCAATCCAGGAAAGGGAAGGCAGCAAACATAGTTACAGCTTCTCATCTGGATTTTAACAAACAAGCAGTAAGAAGACACTGTTTAGTAGGGCTGTAGTCAACAAGAGAAAGTGAAAATCCAGTTGGTGGAGGAAAACATAATAATCTCCTGATGAACTAAGTCATCTACAGTTGACTTCTCCTGGTAGCCCTGCTATAAATAAACATAAAAAGCTAGTATTAGTTGCATACTGAGACATTTAAATCTGGTTATTATTTAGTGAAATGATTCCAACAAGCTCGGAGCAGATTTTCTGTGAAAAATGTGTTTCTCCTGAATGTCCTGAGTGAATTTATCTAGTGGTTTTTCCACTTCAGTGGCACTCAGAGCCAGTCAATATCTTAGGTCTGACCACTACCTATGATATTTATAAGTGCAATCATAGTGGTCTTTTCTGGTGAAATAACTGTAGACATTATGTGCAATATAATATACACTTCCTACTGAGTTCTTATTCTGCTGCTGATGCTCTTGTTATGTTTTCAGCTTAGTGTTTATTGAATGTGGGCGCAGCTGTGTGAAAGAGAGTGTGTGCATGCATGTATAGTAGTTTTTCTTTAGGTGTTGCACAGCAAATCTCGTCATCCTGTTGGGTACAGTGACAGTTTCTGATTCTGAAAGCACTTTGCAGTGTTCCTCATTCATACATCCGCTCACCAATTATGGCAAAGCAGCCATGCAAGAGAGCAACTCCCTTCCATCCACACTGGGAACAGCTTTAGGCTGAGTGTTTTCCCCCCAAGGACACTTGTGGAGTGATTGGTGATCGAACTGCCAAAATTGTAATTAGTGGGCGAACTACTCAACCACCTGATCCTCAAAAGCCAAATGAGATGTCAAGAGATTTTGTATGCAAGTGGCAGATTGAATTAGGAGTTTCTGTCATTTTCTGACAGAAATTTGAAGTTTTATTCCACTTTCTCTTCCTTTCAGACTTCAGAATCCATTCTGTGCTGGTTTATGTCTGGGGCCCAACAAAGAAAGTCTTGATTGACTGAAATAGTACCACCTCTTCAGCCAGTCGGTTGGTTGTTGGGGGGAAAATCTACAGGTTATCTAATATACTAAATCGACTACTGTGCAATTTACGTGCTAGCCTACATTAATCCTAAAACAAGATGAAAAGCTAGTATTTGCAGCATATTAAACCAACTGAAGTTATTCTATACTGAAATGATAAGAACAGACTGAGACCAGACCAGATGGACATGTTCATATGATTTCTGATAATATATCAACTGGTGACTCCAGCACAGGAACTGTTGAAGAATAACACTCTATTTTTAGATGATCTGCCATGTTGGCTGTTGAGCTGTGACAATTTAAACTTGACTTTTGGCATCAAATTTATCAACATGCAGCCACACCGACAACTTCTTTAACATGGTGACTCAAAGGAAATGTTGTTAGATGTTGAATAAGGTAAAAAATTGCAAAACATGTGGTGTTCAAATTAAGATCCTCAGCCTGCCAGAAATGATGCTTTAATCCTATTGGCTGTTGCTGTAGCACATTTCCCTCATTTTAATAACACCAGTGGTTGTCCGACCAATTAGAATTTGACCTGATGAGAGCATATCGAACTAATCGACCAGAGAGAGATTTTATTGGGTGAATCAGCTTGTAAATGTCAACAGAATACTGAAAAGTTTTTCCTCCTCACAGGTTCGACCAAAGAGGAGATGGCGGATTCCTCTCAGCCCTCTGAGGGAGCCGAGCTCAGCCTGAGACCACAGGGCAGAAAGTCCATCGGTGAGTCATACATACTACATGACCGCAGACTGGATCTGATCTTTAGCAGAGCCCTCATTAGGCCACCGCAGAAGCTATAGGTCAGTTCGACCATTACACTGTTAAAATTAATTTCCTCTGTCAGTGTGACCTCGGCCTCGGTGGGAAATCTTTAGCGGATCGTTCATTATGTGGGTGCGGAGGCTGGGGCAGCTCAGCCAAAACAATATTAAAATTAATTTCCTCAGCAGCTCCAGGAGTTGGAACCTGTGAGCCTTGTTTGTGTCGCTGCTTTTTAAATGAAACGATCCCAGATAAAGACTGTTTAAAGGCTATCAGCTTTCAAACCAGCCGCCCTGACATTTGCATCAGGTTTGCGGAAATGTCAATTAAATTTATACGCGTTTAACTTTGGTTCACTCAACTTTATCTGTTGTGTTTATCTGTGCTTTAGGTGAGGTGGAGGCCGAGAGTGAGGATGAAGACGACGACGATGATGACTGTAAAAAGGGATCAATGGATGAGGTTTGTATCTGGCAGATATCAGTTGTAACACTGCTAATAATGGACATTTCCTGTTCTATGTGCTATTTGTAAGTAACATCTGCTGATAAATCCTATTTATGTGTCTCCAAAACCTTGAATAATCAGACTTTTGAGGCTTTTTTTTGGGCCTGAAAAGCTCAGAAATCCTTCTTACTATTGTTAAAGATGATATTTTGTCAAATCCCTGTGCTGCTTTGTGTTTCGATATTTTTTGTTTGTGTGTTTTTTAATATAAAGGGCACAGCAGGCAGTGAGGCTTTTGCCACAGAGGAAATGTCCAACCTGGTCATCTACATCCAGCCTGTGAAGTTTAACAGCTTCGAAGCTTCCAAGAGTAAGAACAGAGAACATTTATAAACTTTAAATCTTTAACTTCCACTTAAACATCCATTCTCTTTATGGAGTTATCACGAATTTATTAGCAACCTACAATTATTTTGATAATAATTTAATTTTAATTTTGAGTCAACATTTTCGAATTCCAGCTTATTAAATGTGAGTGTTTTCTTATTTCTTTCCTCCTTTGTGACAGTAAACAGAATATCTTCTTGTTGTGAACAAAACAAGACATCTAAAGAAACACTGATTGACAAATTTTCACCAATTACTGACATTTTATAGCACAAACAACTCAATTAATCAATTAATTTAAAAAAAAATCAACAGGTTAATTAACAATGAAAACAGTTGTTTATTACAGCCCTATGCGGCATTCCAAAATGTAAAAGAATATAACAGAAAAAACTGCAAAACTTAAACGCATCTATGAGACTTCATTTGAAAGGTAACATCTCCTAGTTTCTGAAAATGTGCTTGATTAGAATGTAGCTAAAAAACAACCTGAACTGCATCAGTTCAAACATGCCTCAAAAAGCTATTTTTTGTCCTTGTCTATAATATTTTATATCTGAATAACAATAACTAGGACATGCTTTATGCCAAAACTTTGCAAATCACCAACTATATCTGTATTTCCAAAAGTTTCAAACTGACTCCTACACACTCAATTGCTTGAAAAATGTGCCTGATGAAAGTTTAGCATTGAAATGTCATAAATATTAGGCATTTTTGCAAGTTAGACAGTGTGCAGGCGTCTGTTTGAAACTTTTGGATACACTCATCCCTCTCCTACGCACCTGTCTCATGAAATAGATGTGGAGGAGTTCCTTTGACTTCAGCCACATCTGTATTAAATTCTAGGCCAGGTACTTTCTAAACAGTGAATTGAATTGTGGAGAATCTAGCCAGGTGGAAAAAGCATGGATGGATGGATGGATAATAATAACTGATACCTGAATATCTCTACTAAAGAAGCTGGAAAAATGTCTACTTACACATCAAGAACAAGATCCCATGTTTTTTTCAATCTATCTAACAGCCATTAGCTTACTCTGATCAACTGATCGTTATGTCTTTCCACAGAAATCAATCGCAGCTACCAGATGTCATCCTTTGTAGAGACCAAAGCTTTGGAGCAACTGACCAAATCTCCTGTAGAGTTTGTGGAGTATCCTTCTGAGTTTTACTGAAGCAGTGCTTTGTTCTACTAAAAACACCTCTCTGTGTCTGAATCTAATTTGGGTTTATATGTGTCGAATTTTTACTATCGCAGTCTCATTTTACCTCTTATGATAAGAACTTCCGGTAGACCAAGGTTGACTTTGCTTTTCTTTGGTCTGGTTTTCATCTCTGCAGTGGCTCATCTTGTTCATTTAAAATGATATAATAATGATATATAGATTACTGTGTGTGATTTGAAGTGAGTAACTCTTATTTTGAAGTAGAAAACACAAGTTGTACGAGCCTCAGTTGTGTTCCATGCTTGTTGTACTCTTCCAGATATGCATAAGTTTAAAATTATTTATTGTCTGTATGTCTGAAAGTAGAGAAACAGAATCACATTAGCGTAATGTGGCTGCAGGCTGCAGGCTGCAGGCTGTTGGAGTCTAATGAATGACTAATATTACAAACGTTCACCCTGGAACATGATTGAAGCACATGGTGTCTGTTTGTCCTCAAAACATACTCATGCTGAAACCATGATCACATTCACACAGCTTGTATTGTGGCAGGCTATCTGAGGTTACATTATGGATTCTCTTACCATTATTTATATGTCTATTGATTGACTGTCATTATGACTATTTTTCTTCTATTTTAAGGAGTGCTGTCATCATGTCTAGCTGTTATGACACTTATGGTGGAACTAAGCTTTACACCACCCACACTGTATTTGCATGTGACAAATACAAATTAAAGTAAAACTAGGCCTTCACTTTCAAAGATGCTGGGAGTGCATGAAGTCTCTTGTGTTCACTCTGGCAACCAACAGCAGAATATTTGGTGAGCTGTGCTGGTGGTTGAGACATTTTAGAGTTTAGCAGAAGCAGCTCTAGGAAGTAAACAAACCTGGTAGACTGTGAGCCAGCTGATCATTCTGATTGGTTCCCCTGGAAGCAGAGAGGGGGCGGGGCTACACAACTATTAGTTAGTCAGGTATGAGGTAGCACCAGGATTATTACTGGCTTGTAAAGTAAACATCTTCATACCTCAGCAGCCATTATTTTACACCTCCAAGCTTATGACAACGCCAAAACACAATAAAAATGAATTTTTACCATATGGGGATTTTTTTTGTGCCTACAGTGGATCCCACATAAAGCAGAGTGTGCAGACTAGTCCTTAACCAGCTGTGTTCAGGTACAACAAGCTGCAGCTGAGCAGGATTTACCCTAAAGGCACCAGAGTGGATTCATCCAACTACAACCCTCAGCTCTTCTGGAACGCCGGCTGTCAGCTGGTGGCTCTGAACTTCCAGACCATCGGTGAGGGAGGATTGCAAAATAATCTATTCATTTGATGTTTGATTTTTTTGTGTGTTAAGACCCACATAAACACTTTATCGTCACTCTGTCCTCCCCGCACAGACTTATCAATGCAGCTGAACCTTGGCATGTACGAATACAATGGGAAATGTGGCTTCAGACTGAAACCAGAGTTCATGAGACGGCCGGATAAACACTTTGATCCTTTTACTGAGAGCACAGTCGACGGGATAGTAGCCAACACACTGTCTGTTAAGGTGTGTTTCTGTTTGTGTTGGACTTTTCACGCCTCTGCAGCTCTGTTTTTTGTGTGTTTGGTTATATTTCTTTTCTTCTCCTTCCCTCCAGATCATCTCAGGCCAGTTCCTGTCAGATAAGAAAGTTGGCACCTACGTGGAGATGGACATGTTTGGGTTACCGGTGGACACCAAGAGGAAAGCGTTCAAGACGAAGACTTCTCAGGGTAACGCCATCAACCCTGTATGGGAGGAGGAGGCCATAGTTTTCAAGAAGGTAAGCACAAGCAGATATAACACTTCAGTTCTAGCATTTCAGCTCAGTAAAGGAATTTTACTGTAGTTTTCATTGGCTTTAAATACAACACAGTGCTGATACTTGAGGATATTAATTCACACAAATGGCTATTATGTCCATAACGCTTAAAAATAAAACTGACTGTCTCAATAAGGAATTTAAGATTTCAGTTTAATTTCATTTTGTAGCTACACAAGCTTTTCTGAAAATGCTCATGGAGTTTTCTGCTGATAAAAATAAGCATATACACTGATTCACCACAATATTAATTAGTACTGACAGTCTGTTTCCAATTAGTGAAGGGAACAGTGAAAGAGACGTCATCATAAGTTCATTTTTTACCTTTTTATATGATTATTCTCAGGTTGTCCTGCCCACACTGGCTTCACTGAGGATAGCAGTGTTTGAAGAAGGAGGGAAGTTTATCGGCCACCGCATCATTCCTGTGTCCGCCATCCGTCCAGGTACCAAAGACTTGTGTTATCCACCATCATGTCAAATTGTTGTCCACAACTGATTCACTCTTATAGACAAAAATAAATTAAATAAATCCAACAGAGATGTTTTAAATAGCACCCAAAGTAAATCACCGCCACCAAAAGGATAATAATTCAGAATATAAGCATTTTTGAACCCCTTTTGTTATCTTGAGTTTCATTTTCTTAAGCATTAAATACACTTTTGCTTGTGTAATTACCAGAAATATTAAGAAAATGCACAGATTGCACAGAAGATGCACATAAGGCCCACTTTGAACTACAAAAAACTCTGTCAAAGTGAAAGTATGTTGGCTTTTACAGCTTAAATGCAGCCCCAGGAGACATGTAAACAATAAATAATACAAAAGACATAAGAATAAAGGCAGACGTAAACTTTTACATGTGAGATTTTTGTACATGTTTGCTTCAACTGTTATTGTTTTCAGAACTGTGTTGAACTATTTGTATTTTTGCTGTGAATTTAAGCCTATTTGTGACTCCAACCCTGCAGGTTATCACTACATCAGTCTGAGGAATGAGAAGAACCAGTCGCTCACCCTACCTGCTCTGTTTGTGTACGTTGAAGTGAAGGATTATGTCCCAGATACATTTGCAGGTGAGTCAGCTGAAAATATTGATCACCAGAATAAAAAAGTTTCATGTTGAGTGTTACAAAAACCACTTCTGTTTCTGTCTCTCAGATGTCATCGAAGCCTTGTCCAATCCCATCCGCTACGTCAACCTGATGGAGCAGAGAGCCAATCAGCTAGCAGCTCTCACTCTGGAGGAGGGAGGAGAGGAGGAAGGGGACAAAGAGGTGAGAGAATGTTTATATGGCTACATCAAGAGAACCCAAACATGTCTTTTGTACAGTTTAACTAAGTTGTAATGCCACAAATCATAAAAAAGACTAAAGCTGAGTTTCTTTGAATATTTAATAAAATCAAGAAAAAAAGACATTGTTTTTGCTTATTACTATTAAAATTCAAGTATTTGATAGTGAAATTATTTACAGCTTTGGCCTGTTTTTAGTGTAAAATTGTATATATATTATTTCTGTGAGGTTTACTAGTTATTTTCTGTAATTTAGAGAAAATTTCTAAAATAACACTCAGTTCTGTTTTTTTTAACCATTTTTCAATCCTTATACATAATTTTTCTTAAAATAACATCAAATATAAGTAAAATAAGGATGTTTTGTTTGTTTAAATACAGTAAAGATAGTGTCATTTTTAAAAAAAATCAAACACTGTACAAATTACCATTTCTTTTGTTTATTTCTTTATTTTACATGGACTTTATTTACAGTTTTGGCCTGTTTTTTTCAGGTTTAGAAGTAATTTAATCCTTTTTTGGGGTGAGTTTACATACTATCTGTAATTTAACAAAACAGAGAAAATCTGGACAATAAGAGTTACAGCAAAAATCTTCTGTAAAGTTTCCACTTATTACACCTCCCTAACAATCTTCTCATAATAAAAGCTTGTATTACTCACTGAGTCACTGTAGGAAATAATTGTATGTTTTTAAACTTGGGTTGGCAGCGACCTTTAACTTTAAGACAGGCCTCAGTTTGAATCGAAATGCCGAACAGCTCAGAGAATTTTAACAAGTCGTGGCTGCTTTAGAGGATGTGACCTTTTTTGTTCCTTCTGAGGAGAGATTTCATTGTTAGCGTGTCACACTAATGGGCCATCAGTGCTGCAACAGAAGCAGGAGGAAGGATTTTGCTGGAACTGTTCACTTGTATTCCTGATGAATAGTATCTGCCATGTTAAATGAAAAGCAGTTGAAGGATTAATGAAGTTGCGCAAAGGGATGATATCTGAGGAGAGATGTGACGAGAGTTTCAGAGATTGAAGTCAGGATGAATTTGGGGTTGTCTGGGGTTACTGGTGAAGGGGACTGGAAGGAAAAAGGGTTAGTCCTGAAGGGCGTCTTTCATCTGTTTTGCCAGCTGATATGATTACCCACGAGGCCGAGGCTGCTTCATCCCGGGGCCATGGCAACAGCGACCAAAAGAGGCAGTGAGGGGGAGATAAATGTGGAGGGAGCAGGGAGAGAAAAAGGAAAAGATCTGGCCCGCGTGAATAGAACAGAGATTATTGAAAATCGTATTAACCTCTCAGAGATAAGAGCATGTAGTCCGAGATTCGGGGGAGCCAAGGGGAAATTAAGAATCTGCACAGGAAGCCATGCTGAGGCTGGGTTACCAAAGCTATGTCTACAGACTGACCTGCAGCACTCAGGTACAACAAGTGAGCTCTGGAAACAGCAGCAAAAAGAAAGGAAATACTCAGTTTTTAGTTCAGAGAATAAGAAAAACTTCTTAAAAAACTTCTACTGTGTTGTTTGGGAGCAGAAAACGTCTGATGTCAATGTTGAATTAACAGGTGGAGGCAGGCAGTGATGCTCCCTCAGAATCTAAGGTGGACCAGAGGGTAGCGCTGCCTTCAGAGAACGGACTGAGCCACACACCTATTATCGCCCCCAAGCCTCCGTCACTGGTCGGACACCAGCCTCAGTCTGCAGGTACAGTAGCACTTTACCAACCTACAACTCAACACACATGCAACATTAGAAACCTGTCAGTCATTGTACTTGAAATACAATGTCAAACTTGCTATATTGTGTAATATATAAAACTGCACACTGTATTTTTGAAAATATAGATTTTCTACAGTTTTGCACACCACGCATTACATATGACAAGAATAGTTTTCAAGTGGAAATATTTTGTCTTCTTCATCTATCCATTTATCCATCTATCCATCCATCCATCTATCTATCTATCTATCTATCTATCTATCTATCTATCTATCTATCTATCTATCTATCTATCTATCTATCTATCTATCTATCTATCTATCTATCTATCTATCTATCTATCTACCCATCCATCCATCCACCCATCCATCTGTCTGTCTGTCTATTTGTCTATCCATAGATATTTTATTCTGTGTTTTTGCAAACTAATGTAAAGAAACTGTGTTCATTTTGCTTTGTCTATTGGACATTCATGCAAATTATGGCCTGTTTAATGATATTATATGCCACTTGTGTATTTAAACATAAAAAAGTTAAAAAAAAAAAAAAAAAAAACTTTCTTAATGCAAATAATGCACTAGAAAAGTTTCCTGGTGAAATTTATATGTCACTCATCTGTATTGGCGCTCCTTAAATATGCTTTATAGATAACAGTGACTTGACTTAAACATTAAAATTGCATTGTAACTGAATATACACCTTTATTCCTAGACCTGTGTTGCTTTTTTTTAATGCTGAAATAATTTGTTTATAAATAATAATTTACAATAATATTGTGTGTAAAGCTAGATTAGAGGAAACTACTGTCCAGTTAGTTTGATAGTGCGATCCTTGAATTGTCTCTTTTTTTAAAGAATATTGTTGCATGACACTAAAGTTAGAATGTCTTACGGGCAATAACAGTTTGAGTACCAGGTTATGAATAAAAAAAACAAAAGTAAATGTATTTTTTATGTGCTTTTAGGATTATACTTAAAGAAAAATGAAAATACTCAGCCACCAAAACTTTGCATCATATATTTATATTATGGAAGATGAATCAGAAGTGTTTCAGAGCCGAGTGACAAGCTGTGAACTTTGTTTTTGTGCAACAGGCTCATTGAAACCAACAGTGAAGACTGAAGACATCATCCAGAGCGTTCTTACCGGTGAGATTATATCCTGACTGCATCTGTCTGCTGATTTTATTCTTCACCTTAAATATTTATTTGACCTTTTGACGCCCAGACAGATTGATTTTGGTGGTCATGTATTTTAAACACAATCTTTGTTTTGTTTTGTTCAGTTTGTTCACAGTATTGATTATTCCTGTTGGCAGGTTTCCCACACAGTTTGAGAAAAAGTGGATTTTAGTCATTTCCAGGTCTGGATAAGTTTGAGAAAAGGAAAAAAAAATTGAAAATTTCTTGTTTTCCAGTCTTTCAATGCTTCTCTGGTTTCTAAAATATAAAATTCTGAATTTCTAAATTGGTTGTACGAGCAGAGTGTTTCTCATAGCATTTGGATCAGGCAGCCGGCAAACAAAGGCAAGAAATATGGCGACAAAAGGCACAATCCTATGTTACCACCTGCATAAGACAAAAAAGTACTTTATCATTGACCTTAACTTAAAAATCGGTACAGCAAATCTAAGTTTTATCAGGAACCTCAACACTTTTCTTCCCTCACTTTGCCTTATTTTCCTGCGGTTCTTTGTCCTTTGTTTCCAGAACTGGAGGCTCAGACATTGGAGGAGCTGAAGCAGCAGAAGGGCTTTGTCCGGGAGCAGAGGAAGCAGTACAAGGAGATGAAGGAGCTGGTTCGGAAACACCACCGCAAGACCAGCGAGCTCATCAAGGAGCACACGGCTCGAGTGTCCGAGCTGCAGAGCCAACATCAGCGGCGGCGCTCGGCCCTGCAGAAGTGCCACAAACGAGATGGTAAGAAAAGGTAGGTAGCCCGCCGCCTCCACTGTTCAAACTGGCTTCTGTCTTTCTGTTTGAAGTCGACCTCCTTCTGCTCTGTTCTGTCTTCAAAGAGAATCCAGGAGAAGCAAGAAAAGTTAGTTCATTTTCTTTAATGCAGACACAGTTTCACATTAAGATGTTTCCAGCAGCATGACGTGAGAAAAGATCAGGTTTCAGCGTGTGTCATTCAGAATCAAAGAGAAAATGTCTCTCTACAAGCCTTTACCAGAACAAAGTGCAGACATTCTCTCCATAGATCAAAATAGAAGACGTGTTACATTCTGACTAAGGGTTTCCCTCAGCTGCAGAGAAAACTTTGTTCTCTGGAGCATATTTTTGTCACTTCTACACCTGCAAACTCTATAATCTGTGTTTAATTATGTAGTTGTGAGAAGCACCTTCTCTTGGGGTAAGTGGAAGTCACCGTAGGAAGAATAGAAGTGTGGGAAAAGTGGGAATGCCACAAAAAAACGAACATACACCACATCATCCTGAAACTCCCGATTCATATCCTTCTGTCGTCCATCTGCAGAAGTGCATGTTTCATCCACTATGTAAGATACACCGCGGACTGTGTTGCTTTTGTGCTGTTTGGAAAGAAAAAGCCAGAGTTACGTACAGAATATAAATGGGTGGACGAGACTTGCTGTGGCCCTGAGGAGTGTCCATCACTGAAGAATCAGTTTTCAGCACACAGCAAAGATCGCAGTCGGTGTGAACCTCAGAGGGGCTTCCAACAAGACAGACAGCACATTTCAAGCAAGTTACTGCGTGAGAAGTTTTCTAAAAGTACTAGAATGACCTGCAGAAACGCTGCCATGAAGGCAATAATGTGACAATTTGCACTGTCCAGTTATACTTTGAGTTAGCGCTGCTTTACTGACATTACTTTATTCACTCATTCAATCTTTATTTACACTCTAGAGATCTCTGAGGAGCATATTCTCTGTTCAGTGACATCCAGTCAAATTACAGTATGGAGAAAAGAAATTAAAGCAAACAAAATATGCTGACAAAGACGAAATGTTACCACGGTTGGCAACAGGCAAGATGAATATAATGATTTAATATTTAGAAATGCAATGAGAGCATGAGAAACCCTAAAAGCTGCAAATAGAATAAGTAGTTGATGGATAAATTAAAATTAAACAGGTGCTGCATTTTGTTGCAGGAGTCAAATGCATTACAATTAATAACTGTCTTTGCAAATTCAGAAGCAGAATCAGAAAGCCTTTATTGTCATTGTACGTCAAACACGCACAACGAAATTAAAAAACGTGGCACCCACTCATACATTTACCACACTCAGCAGTGAATGATCGTCTTAGAAAGTGACGAATAAATAAATAATTCAGAACATGTACTTGGTTACATGTTACCGTCATTTAAGCAGGTGTGATCATTTGTGGATGTTCTGTTTGTCTCCAGTCGGTCCGAACACTCGCTGTCGACTCTGGACCAGGACCTTTGTGAACTGGACCAGGAGTGCAACCAGAGGCTGGCGGAGCTGAAGGAGCAGCAGCAGCAGCAGCTCCTCACACTGCGGCAGGAGCAGTACTACAGCGAGAAATACCAGAAACGGGAACACATAAAGCAGGTATCTGTCACAGCTTCATACATGTATATATAAATGTGAGGGAAGCTGGGCTGTATAGAGAAAATATTAATAAACAGGATGCTTAGACAAATATACAAACGGGTGACAAATTAAAGGAAAAGGCAACATAAACTGTCTCGAAGTTTGTGGAACTCTACTGGAGGGACAGGACACCATTTTTCCAAAAGATATTCCCTCATTTGGTGTTTTGATGATGATGATGGTGGAGAGCGCTGTCCAACACAGCAGACCATGATCTCCCATAGGTGGCTTATAAAACCATTCTGTGACCCATCGTGCCCATTGGATGGAACAGTTATCATCCTGGAAGAGAGCACTCACATCAGTATAAAATCTCTGCAAAATAGCACCTGTAGTTTTTGCACTACTGAACTATGTAATGGGATGTTTATGCACTGAACACCTGCTACAGCATGCTTTTTCTGTGTAATTACAGGCACTCTGATCACATCCTGCACGGAGATATTCAGTCATCTGAGAAAGCATAGCTGTTTGCTTTCTCAACCGCAATTTTCCGACCCTGTTTATCTCTCCAATAAATCTAAATTCTGAGATCACTTTAGTCACTATTGAAGCCACTTGTCTTTGCAACTGAAGCTCCTGCCATCTGTGCCCTGACAATGAAGCCTCTTTCAAAGTCACTTAGATGGTTTCCACTTGCCGTCTTAAAGTAAAATCAGAATCAGCTTGGCTCAGCAGAGCATGATTGAATGCTAATGAATTAACTGTACCAATCTGTGCGCTTGTTTCTCAACTCATTTATTTAGGTTTTCCTTTAATTTGTCACTCGTCCAATCTCTTCCTGTTCTAACTTCACTTTCAAAAGATCCCACAGCTACACTTTTCTTGTTAAAACCTCGTCTGGAGTTCCCTCATTTGCTTTGACTACTAACTATGTTATGAACGAATTACTCGTGCACATGTAAGACTTCAAGTTCTATTTAAAGCTTTAAAGTGCATTTGGTAGTGAAACAGCCTCATCACTGTAAACCTCTGAGAACAGACATTAAGATTAAGCTTCCCTTACTGTCTATGAATTGAAGATTTAGAGTTCCAGTCCATAAATCCAGTTAGCTGCCCATTTACGGCAACCCCTCTGTACTTAATGCATGTGCCCTCATTAAACTCTGTAGAGTGACACGTTCATTATAATATAACAACATTATAGAGTCATTTCCTTTAAACCCGCTGAACTCCAAGCAGCTTTTAGGTGGGTTTTTTTTTTTTGCCACAATCGCATTTTTAGTCACTGTAGACTCATTTTTCACTGCAACATGAAGTCCTGTATCCAGATGGAAGCAGCACAGCCATGGCTGGAAGTAGAGAGAACTCACAAAATGTCAAAGTTATAATGCCGTAAAATATATATATATAAAAGAACAAAACAGAAGTTGAATTTCTTTGATTATTTGTTTGTTTGTTTCAGCACTGAAAAACTCTGGAAGCAGTACGTATACTGGAACAAAATGTTAGTTATTCATGCTGTACATATTCTTACAGGCTCTACAAACTAAGCATTTTTAAAATTAGATGTTTCATCATGCAGAGTGTATCTTTTAACAACGTGCTCCTCAATATGCTATTTTTAAGCCATGCTGGATTCATTTTAATGCTCACATATGTTTTGTTTTACCCTTTAATTATTGTCACATGACTATTAGCTGCAACTTAGTCAGCCATGTTTTTTCTCAGTTGCTCTAAGTAGTGCAGAATTTTTATTGTTTTACAGAATCTGGTGCCAACTGTTTGTTTTTGCTGATTTAGTGAAATAGAATAAAGGCATTCTGATAAAATGTTGTGATTTTAGGCTTAGATTTGGGTAATTTTCCAGCTGGAACCACAAGTCACTCATTGTACGTTATCAGACTGTCAGAAAGTTAAATATCTGATCATTCTTTGTGTTCTTTACAGTGTCTGGTTCAGATAAATGTTGTTATTTTTGCAGTTTTTTAGAGGACATGGAGTTCAGAGGGTTGAACACTTTCCCAGAGTTAATAGAACCACTCAGAGCTCCCTAATATAAACAAGTACATAATGTATGTAGCACTGGGATAAAGACACTGACTTGCCATGACTTGTTTGGACTGGATAATATGCTGACAGCCCCCCACTGTCCTAAAGCTCAGACCAGGCGAACTGTATTCACCAAACGAGTTGATGAACTCTGCTTTAAACTGCAGGTCATCCCCCTGTAGAATATTCTACACGTCATTCTGCTGCTGTGCTCATGTTCTGCTGTATGATGTGGAAAAGTGAATGTTCTGCTTCGGTACATCTGCACAGTGAGCACAGCTGAGGTGTCAGGAAGGGTCATCCAAGCGAAGATAAAGACTGTGTTGTTTACCTGAACTGGATGTTGTTTTATTATGATCAGAAACACAATAAATGTAGCTTCAGTTAAATCATTTGTGACATTAAAGAATAAGTTAAGTCCAGAACATGCAACAAAATATATCTAAACTGTATAATGGCATCCTACAGTTGAAACAAGACAGCACGGAATGTATAAAGAGGAAGTGGAAAAAAGAAGGAAATACACTGATGTCTGTTGAGAGTTGGGAGAAAATGTGTCGTATCTTTAATGTCTTTGATAGCTGGATGGGCAGGTTATCAGAACTTATCAGGTCTATGAACATATAAACAATGATTTTGGTGTACAGTCCTTTAAATTGTGAAATGATGTACTTGGGCAATATAATGTTTAAAAATTGGAATATTAATGACAACAAATAGCTCTGTTTATTATTATCAGCAAGTAAAGAAACTCATTAGAAAATGGTTTAAAGTAGAGGAATATATTGACGTTATGCACAAAGTTTACATGATGGAAAAGTTGTCACTGTTTTCCTAAGAATGCAAAAGGATACGTTTAAATGGACTAAATGGACAGACTATTTAAAAGCCCTTGAAGCTACCTGTAATTACATACAACCGGTTCTCTTCATCAGTATTTCTTTGTTCTGATTTTTTTAATAATTACAAAAAGTTTGGCTGGTTTCTGATGTTCTAATGCAATAACAAAGGTATGACTTAAAAAGAGGAACATTTTAGGCTATCATAGGCTGTTCTTTAATGCTGTAAATAAATGCAGTGGAAATTGTGATAGTTTACTCACAGAAAACATGAATTATAGCTGATGCTTTCTGTCTAACTTCACTCTGTTGTGTTTTCTTGTGTCTTTGATTCTCTCCAGCTGGTTGAGAAGTTGACCAGTATAGCAGAGGAGTGTCAGAGTGCTCAGCTCAAAAAGCTCCGAGACATCTGTGAGAAGTAAGAGGCAGCACACAGCACATAGCGTTAACACAATGTCATACAAACATATCAAAGTCCTAGTAACATTTTCTCTTTCTGTATTGTTCTTTTTCTCACTATCAACAGAGAAAAGAAGGATCTGAAGAAGAAAATGGACAAGAAGCGACAAGAGAAGATCAATGAAGCCAAATCTAAAGACAAGAATGTGACAGAAGAGTAAGTTTGCATTTAAACGGGATTACTATTGATTTGTTTCCTTGTTGGATGTTATACATATGTACGACCACTAGGTGTCACCAAATACTAAGGATTTAACTGGTTGCTGCTTTGACTGATGATTAAATTCTCCCCACAGAGAGAAGTTAGAGATCAACCGATCGTTTGTCAATGAGGTGGTTCAGTACATCAAACGGGTAAGAAGGAAGAAGGCTTAAAACTTTTATTTACTCAAGTACTGTACTTAAGTGCAATTTGATGCTAATTTACACTCACACTCCTCTACATTTCAAAGGAATAGTGTACTTTTTAAACAACTACATTTATAGGACAGTTTTAGCTATTTTTTAAGATGCAGTTTTGTCACATTTGTTCATATATCAAGCTTCTAAAATACAACACATCCTGTAGTAAAAGATTGAAACAGTGGTTTCCAACTTTTGCCCTTCCAAAAACAGTCACACAATATTACATAACACAAAAGCATATTTGAAAATGTTTCAGCAACAATAACAAAATAATCCCCAAGCATTTTTACAATGTCTTTAGAGAATGTTATTCTGTCTTTAAGAAGAAAATTCTGGGAGCAATAAATTAAAGTCCTGCTATACAAACATCCCTAGAACTTTCTCTGTTTATAGAAAAAATAAAATAAGATTTCAGCTGGAATATCATTTTTTCCAGTTCTTTAAAGTAAGCAAGTACATTACTTAAATACTGTACTTGAGTACAGTTTTGAGCTGCTTTCACTTTAGTTTTGTGCTACTTTAAGCTTCCACTCCACTACATTTATCTGCTGGCTTTCTTCTTTCACTTTTAAAGATTTATTTTTGGCATTTTCAGCCTTTATTGGAGAGGATACGACAGTGGATAGAAACGGAAACAGGAGAGAGAGTGGGGAAGGACATGCGGTAAATGGCCGAGGTCGGACTCGAACCCGGCACAGCCACTATGCCTCGGCATGCGGGTCCCGCGACATAACCACTTGGCTATCGGGGCACCCTTCTTTCACTTTTAAGATAAAGATTTTACACTGTTTTGCAACGCTTTAAAATAATAATATAAGATTAAACCAGTGGTTTCTTGGCCTAATAAAATGTATGAAAAACAATAGTGGAGAGTTACTAAGTACAACTGCTTAAGTACTGTAGTTAAACAGTTTGACTTGTTTTTACTTGAGGATATTGACTTTCTACAGTTACTTTTAAGATGAAAATTTCTCACAGTGGATATTATATCAAGCTTTTAACTAACATGCAGGACTTGTGCTTGTAATGGAGTACTTTTACATTATTAGTGTAAATACCTGTTCATGTGTGTTTAGTTGGAGGACGCTCAGAGTAAAAGACAGGAGAGACTACTGGAGAAGCACAAGGACATCCGCCAACAAATCCTGGATGAAAGGCCAAAGGCTTTAATTGTTAACATGTTGAACAAATGACTGAAATATTCATTACAGCTGCTCAGTAGTGACCAGTAGTGGTCACTGACATTTTGAACGAAACATCTCCTGCTGTGTTGCATGACATGATCCATTACTGAAGTGTCCAAGGTGCAAAAAACAAATTAGTAACTAGTAGTATGTCTGATCTGTAACTGGTGTGCAATTTTTAGACAGATTTTTTAAAACGAAGACCTATATGTAGTTTAATGAGCAAATAATAATGAGAATAAGAATACCCTTCATTAATAAAACACTTTTCAAAATCCAAGTAACAACATGCTTCAAAAGGCAAACAAATAATAGAATCATCAGATTTTAAAGACGATTTAAAACGCAACATGGTGTTGGAATAGGTAGAAAGCATTATTTAAAGGAATTAAAGGCAGTGCAAAGGACAATATACCTCAAGTGACACCAGGGAAAGCTCACTGATTAAAACTATGTTTAAAGAAGAGACTTAAAAGAGGTCACAGACTCAGCCGACCTGATTTTCTCAGGCAGATTGTTCTAAAGCGTCGAGGCCACGACTGAAAACACTCTGCTCCCCTTTAATTTTCAGTCTGGCCCCTTAAACTGGAATATGGGTACCATAAAGAGTAAATGCAGTCATACACAGTGATTTCACATAGATAGAATCAAAGTCATTTGGTTATTTGGGGTATTTTTTTATGTGTTACAAGGAGAAAAGTAACTGTATGAAATAAAATAATATGTATGTTGTCCTTGAACTAAACCAAATTGGTCTGTAATTCAGCTCTTCATCCACTAGGTGGCGGCGTCGGCCAGGTTTAGAGAGACACTACATTAACTTGAGTATAAAAATGTCTGATGGATATTGTACATTAGGAATATTGTTGTGGCTTCTTATAATAATACCTATGTTTGGTTTGTGAGATATTGTGGTTGTCATCAGTATAAATACTATTACATATAATAGTTACAACAAATAGTTTCTTTGCTGCTTAGTGCTCTTTTTAAGTTTTTTTCCTGGCTGTTAATGCCATCATATCACTGTGCTCTTCTTGTAAATTACTTTATTGTAATTACTTACTTACGTCACTGTCGTTGTAGGATGATTGTGCAGCTGCAGATCATGGTAAGAACAATGTTGCATCCCAGTGTGGACCACTAATATAGCATAAGTGTGGCAGTATTAATACGCAAGCTTGTAAACGCCGATGGCTGCTGAGTGACAACAAGTAATCGTGCGATTGCTGAGAGCTGCTAAACTTTACTGCCATGCAGATTGCTCTCCAAATGTCTTATTTACTGCAGTATTTTTGCTGTAATCTGCACAACACGGCAGCAGAATGTCAGAAGAGGCAGCAGATTGTCCTCAGTGTGGTGAAATCACACCCCAGTTGTGTGCTCGAATTTAATCTCCCCTGTCGATGTGTCCTTGGGCAAGATCCTCAATACCAGCCAGAAAGTGAATTAGAGAGAAGGACCTCGCCGTTTTGGGATATTAATAAGGCATAAAAATCTAATTAACAGTATATTTTATTGAAAGCGTACATGTTTATGGTGCATTAATACATAGTTCTTCACATAGAATCTGCCATATGTGGAGCTATGATCATCTCTAAGACTGCATTATTAAAAAATATTAATCTTGATTTTGACTTCCCACAATTAAATGAACATTATCGACTGCAGTACTGACTTTTAAAATGCTCAGCTCATAAAAACAGCCCACGCAGATGAACTTGCTTGGCTTCAACTTGGGTAAATCTGACTTGAGGACGCATTATTTAGCTTTTTTAAGTATTTTTTGATCTCACCACTTGTCCGTGCATTGCAGTAACTGAGTGGAGACTAGAGGCTTCTCTGTGAACAGTCGACTAGCTAACATCCAATGTAACCTGCATGTGAGACATTTAGGGAACACTGGTAAATTGTAGTGTCGATTAATAAGCAGATGTTCAGGAAAGGAGGTGTTTTGGGCTTAATTTTATTTATATTTTGCCGTTTAGAGAGGCACTGAATGTCTTCTGAATGTCTTTTATAATGAGAATTTGTACATTAGTGTACATATAGAAGCTTAAAATGTAACATAACATCAAAGTAAAAGCAGTCCTTCATGTATGTAAATGTGAAATTGCAACAGGAAGTCAATAATCATGATTGCAATATTGATAAAAATAATTTTTAAATCGACATTTTAGTCATTTTTCTGCAACCCTACATCAGCATATTCTTAATATGAACACTTTGTGCCTCTTATAAACATGCAAATTTTTATTAACGTAACACAACGTACACCAATCAGGCATAACATTATGTCCACCTGCCTGATATTGTGTTGGTCCCCTTATGTGCTCAAAAATGCTCTGAACCATTGGACATGGACCAGAGGACCTCTCAGGGTGTCCTATGGGGTCTGGAACCAGGACGTTGGCACTGGATCCTTTGGGTGCTCTGGCTCATGCAGTGGGGCCTCTGTCAATCAAACTTGTTCCACTGCATCCTGTTGATGCTTGATCACAATGGGGTGTAGGAAGTTTGGAGGTCAAATCAACATGTTGGACCATTGTCATGTTCCTCAACATGTTCCTGATTGTTTGATGTTTTTCCCATGTGGTGGGGTGCATTTTGCAAAAAGGTGCATTTCCCTGTAGGGGTAGACCAGTGACATTTGGGACTGCCATTTGCATGAGGGAGTGTGCTTGTTCTGGGACAATGTTTGTTTGGGTGTCTAAGTCTCATCAACACGGATGTTAAAATCCAAGGTTTTCCATCAGAACAGCACATAGTACCAATATGATCAATGTTATTCACTTCACCTGTCAGTGGTCATGATGTTGTGGCTGATCTGTGTATGATGTCGTACATCTGCTGAACGCAAATGTTCCCTTTTGTGTTTTCTGTTTTCTTCACTTGATGTCTCTCTATGGTTTTGGCAAAGTGTTTGGTCTAATGCGGAATTAACTGCCAGTACCATCAAGATGACCTCAGGTTGCCAAGGACATGCTCTGATATGAACTCCTGTCATGTTTTTACTCATGCAGGGATTTTCCTGTATAGAGTGCAAATTTTAGGAAAATCACCAGCGCCAAAATGATTTTTAAAAACAAAATATATGAGTTTGGTCATTAGGAGTTCATTTGGTCAAGCATAATAGACATTTTTGCTCAGAAAATGCATAGTTTCGCTGACTTATTGATCGTACTGTACGTGGACCGATCATGCTCTCTGTCGTATTTAGTGAACTTCCTGCTTGTGCTGTGAAACGAAGACCACAGTGTCCATTTACCAAGAGGTAGTGTGTTTTTAAAGGCAGGCATAAATCAGAAGTCTTCTGCTGGAGACGGCTCCATAACCACCCACACTCTAAGTGACAGCTCCTCTGAAACCACTCAGTGTGGGAGGTGCAGCACAGACATCCAGCCCAACAACTCAACAACATACAGCAGGCCGGGCTCATTTTTCCTCGAAGCTGCGGCAGCTAGAAATGAAACTCAAACGTTGGCCAGCAGGTGGTGAGTTAAGCAGAGATTGAAGAGTCAGAAATGATTGTTTTTGCCTTTATAAACAATCTGCTTAGCGCCTGACTCACTCGAGCTTTTAACGTGTCCCTGTGGTGATCATCATTATCCTTATTGTAAAATCTCGAGCTCCTTGTCACTGTGAGTCTAATTTTATTGATATGATCAGTTTGAAACAGCCTCATCGGGGTCTAATCAACGCCGACTAAAGCAGGTTTCCTCAGGGAAAAACAGGAAAAGGCTGCTGTTTTCTTCTGTTGATCACTTTTGTGCTGCAGTCACATTTAATTCTGTTTGCAGTCGTTTCCCTGCAAAATCGTAACTGAGGCTGTCGCCTGTCAAAATCAGAATGCGGACCGTGGCACATTTAATTTGCCTGAAGAAGGCTATTACATAGTAATCAGCCAGCTCTGTAATATCTTCTCTCATGGAACGACAGTCTTCTGCATGCAAAGTAAGCAGATGTCAGAGGCCACAACTCTGGAGACAGTCAGTAGGAGATACGCAGGCTTATGTTTATTCAAAAAATCTGGACGCTAAACGCAACGCTGCAGTAAGAGCCACAGATAGTGGTTAAGTGGTATTAATGTGAAATCCTGTGGCGAACCGAAGCAAATCGTCCTGTTTTCTTGACCTCAGAAGCCCTCAGGAAAGAAATTAAAGGCTGTAATCACTGAGAGCTGGAGGGTGTTTGTTTCCGTCGATACTTCAGTCTGTCGTCGTCGATAGGTTTCATACTGTTGGTCTTTACAGATTCAGTCGACGTGTTTAATTGTTTGTGTCTACATTTGCACCAGAATCCCAGTTATGAGGTTTAGCCCTTTGATCAGGAAATTACATTTACATGGAGCTCTGAGAAATTTAGTTCTTCTGCATTGTAAAAAAAAATGTTTTTAACAGCTTTTAACAGTCATTTTTAAATAATTACCCGTTATTTCACCGGTTTTCCCTGTTTTAGTAGTATTAAGTATTATTTTGTATTTAAAAAATCATTTACACATTAACCATGAAACAACAGCTCAAAATAATAGTGTCCACATCAAAATGATAATTCAAAAATGTAATTAATTTCTGAAAATAAACTGTTATTTTACAGATTTTTCCCTGTTTTACTAGTGTAAAGTGATATTTTACATGAAAAAAAAAACCTGTTGACTGTAAAACTGTAGGCCAAAAATCAAAATAACAATATCAACATCAATAACATTACGAATGATAATTCATTTTTATTACAATATTTGACAGGGAAATGAGTGTAAATAATTTCTGATTAATTGACTGTCATTTTAAAGATTTTACCGGTTTTGTTAAATTATAGAGTATAACAGAAAAAAGTGTGACTATTAGTGTTATCCACATCAAAGATCTGCATTTTCCACAAATGATAATTAATTTTTTTAAAGAGTGAAACAATTAAAATGGAAACTAATAAATTTAAAATGTATTTAAATGAGCACAAAAAATAATTATTTTACAGCTATTTGTTATTTGAAAGAAAAAATATGTGTATAAGGAGTGGAAAATCATAATAAAATCAAGCTAAATAAAGTGTCAGTTTGTCGTTCCCTGCTTTGTTAAATCACAGATAATGTCGGGTAAAGTCACAGAAAAATACGTATTGACTGCAAAACAAAGACCAAAACTGTGCATAATGTCCACATCAAAAATCTGTATGTTCACTCATAGTAATTTGTTTGTTTAAAATGTATGACCACAAAATTGCATAGTTTTACTGTTTAAATCAGAGAGATGTTCTGGTAATTTCACAGTATGTATATTTTTTTAAACATTCCAATATTCTACCATTTTTTTGACATTATTTTTTACATACTTGCTGCCAGATTTTCATTTTTTAGCTTTGCAGATTGAAAAAATAATAATTTTACAGTGTAGTCACTGATTACGGTGTGCTATTTGTGCAGTCACCTGTGACGTTTACACCACAAACCAGCAGTGTAATCTGACCGTGACTGTTAGCCTAACCTTAAATTCATTTGACTGAAGCTATTATAACTGCGGCCACTTTGATTTATGGTCGCCTTAGTGCTATTTTTAAATGCCAAATTTGCATTACAAATTTGGCTTATCCGCCACGACAGGAAATACTAAACATGTTCTAAACATAGAACAAGGGAGCACTGATTGAGGATGTGATTGAAGATATGACAAACGTACTCTACCATCACTGATAGAACAGGGTTATTATGACAGAGCTGAGTGACACTGGGTGCAGGGAAAGTTTCCATATGAGTACAGCATCGTTTTACTGGTTGTTTGACACAACTAAACCATTCATGAGACCAAGAAAACAACAGCACCGGTTACATCATTTAGCCAGCAATGGTCAAAGACTAGGATGAGATGTATACAAGCAGCACTATCCAGCTTCTCAATCCCAGGATAAGGGCCTTTTCAGGTTTCTGAAATCGGGAAATTATGTTTACACAAACATAAAAATGAGATACTACAAAAACCTAATCATAACAGAGATATAACATAACAGGTCCTTGTAAACTGGACGCTTAATCAAGAGCACTTGGTTATAAATTGATGCTATTCTATCTCAAATCATCAGAGGCCTTCTGCTTAACCATCACGGATTATCTTGAAAATCAAAATTTATGGCTATTTAAAATGATATCTGTGACATTTTGGATTGATATATCAAATACTTTCTGAGGAAAATATATTCTGAGGGATATATATATATATATATATATATATATATATATATATATTTATACATATATGATGTTTTTTTTATTACTCGTCGACCCACTTTTGGCACGTTTTTTTTCGGATGGGATTTTACATGTGGGTTTTAATTTTATTCCAGATTTTAGCTCACCCATATCTAAAGATTATTTTCTGTAATTGTCCAATATTGCAGATTCTAAATCAATGGTCTGATGAGAGATAACAGTAAAAATCTCATGATTTTATCTTTGATCGTTTGTTCAAACATACCTTCAAAATTCAGTGTGCAAAAAAACACGCTAAATATGGGTTGATGGGCAATTTTTAAAAATATTTACTAAATCAAGCGAAGATATACCAGATGTCTTTCTAAATATCCATATTCTATGCGATAAAACTTTCAGGCAAATCAGAGATGATTGCGTAGAAATTATTTGGAATGGAATGGCCCGATAGGAAAGTTGTTCGAGACTGTTCGATAGTTTTCCTTAAATGCATTCTATGCAAATACATAAAAGCACTTAAATGTAAAGTTCAATTGAATCAACAATCCCCAGCATTACCTCCTCTCTGGCTCCTCACAGCCTGTCAGAGTAGAGCCCCTCACCCTTCATCGCTCTTCCCTTGGCTTCCATGGAGGCCCTCTGAGGCCTAAAGGTGAGAGGACTCTAATGTGAAGGTATAATAAGATTCTCTGGTGACAGGACCGGCGTTTGCCCTTGCGAGTGGCGCATTACTGATGGCCTCTGTGGTTTGAAGGACTTGATGCAGGTGGGCATGAGGAGTATGACTGACCAGCCACTCAGGACCTTAACTATAGCGCGTTTTTTTAATTTGCTTTTTTAATTTAATGTATATCAAAGTAAGATTAAGGCTAAAGTGATTAACGCCAAATAGGTTACATTAAAAGTAAGGTGGTTCATGTTAAAATAAACTTTTTTTCTGCTAGTCTTTGAGAAAAATAGGTCAATAAACATGATCCACTATTATTGTATTGACTGACATGAACTATTATATCATGTTTGAGCTTCATTGCCCAGCTATAATATGTATATACACTGATCAGGCATAACATTATGACCTCCTGCCTAATATTGTGTTGGTCCCCCTTATGTGATAAAAATGGTCTGAACCATTGGGCATGGACAAGAGGACCTCTCAGGGTGTCCTATGGGGTCTGGAACCAGGATGTTGACAGTGGATCCTTTGGGTACTCTGGCTTGTCCAGTGGGGCCTCTGTCAATCAAACTTGTTCCACTGCATCCTGTTGATGTTTGATCAGAATGTGGTGTAGGAAGTTTGGAGGTCAAATCAGCATGTTGGACCATTGTCATGTTCCTCAACATTTTCCTGACTGTTTGATGTTTTTCCCATGTGGTGGGGTGCATTTTCCTGCGGGGATAGGCCGGTGATGTTTGGGATTTCCATTTGCATGAAGGAGTGTGCTTGTGCTTGAACTATTATATCATGGTAAATGTTCCAGCTTCATTGCCCAGCACTAATATGTGTATATTATAGCCATTGTAGCACTTTTTGCCTGTCCTGAATTCACTTTGTTCTGAATGAAGTGCTAACATTCAGCTTTGTTGAATCTATTTCCAGTGTTTCCAGCTCTGCCTAATATTATGTAGAAGTGTCCTTGAACATGTCACTGAACCCAAAACTGCTCCCACTGAGCAGGTCATTGCCCTTCCATGGCAGCTCCACCACCATCTGTGTGAGGATGAATATGATGAATTATAAAAAGCCTTTGACAACCTCTGTTAGTTCAATTAAATTGCGGGAAGAAAAAAAACTCTATTAGTCATTTAGCTCTTGAATGGATGTAAACAACAACAGACAGGCTCATAAACACAGGAAGCAGCAGACAGGATGGTGAAGGCCGTGATGGGGGATAATGGATGTGGGTATGTAACCAAGGCTTGGCTAATATAAAAATACTTTAGCGTTTGGTGTGTGTTGGTCTTTATGAATCACAGAGAGGAAGATACAACACACTTCTCTCTCTCATACAGTTCTGACCCAGTTTCTCCTCTGGGCTCAGAGCTGCCACTAATGGACATCTATAACCATGCCTGGTGGAGACCCTGAGAGCTGAGCGGCCCACTACAATGGGATTTTGTGTGTGTATGTGTGTGTGTGTGTGTGTGTGTGTGTGTGTGTGTGTGTGTGTGTGTACTCACATGCATGTCATACACCAACCTAAAAATGGCATACAGTATCTCTGCGGTGCAATTAACCCTAATTAGTCTTCAACGGGTGCGATTTTTAAACATTTTCGAGCTGAACGGGGGTAAATGCAAGATATTAGTTACTCTAAGCTCTTACTTTAGTATTATTAGGAATTGCCTACTTTTGTTTTTAAGATCCAGGCTGATGCTGGTGTGTGGACGAGAAGGGAAACAGTGAAAGCAAGACATGTCAGGCTTTATCGTCACTCTCAGCATGTCCACTCAGGTGTCACCATCTTGTTAATGATCCAATCAAAACACCCTCCAGGAGTCAGCGGTGCACAGAAGATGCTTCCGCTCACCTCAGGACCTGACATCCCAACAAGTTGCTTCCTCTTTTCTCGGTCAAGGTCACTTTGCCATGTGTCTAGACAGGAAGATTCACATACCTCTTGTTGATTGCATTTTTGGCAGACTATAAGTCTCACTTGTGTTGCTTGTTATCCTCCAACATGTACAACGACTGGTGCCAGAACAGCTCTGACCTTTCGGGACATGGACACGGAACTTCTTTGGGTGTCGTGTGGTTTATTACACCAGGATGTTGGCAACAGATCTGTTGGGTCCTGTTGGGTTTCAGGTTGGGGCCTTTGTGGATCGGGCTTGTTCCAGTACATGCTTGATCAGATTGAGATCTGGGGAGTTTTGGAGGCTGAGTTAACTTTTTTAAGTAGTATGCGACTGCAGCACCAGAGGCTGCACTCTTAAGACCACACCTCTCGAGCCACAAGTGTCGATACTGCATTGGATAATAGCCAAAGTGCACGATTTACAGCTTTAAAGGCTGATTATACCTGAAACACTACTTGTAATTTCAATGGTTCATTCAAGGACTATTCCGGACAAAGTACTACTTGATGTCCAAGTACATGTAGTTTCAAAGGTTATTCCACTCAAAACACTACTTGTAGTTTATCACACTCAAATAGTACTTTCTAACAATTTATGTATTTAAAAGGTCATTAAAGACAAAGTACTTACTATTTTAAAGGTTTATTCCACCCAAATATTACATCTGATGCATTCACATGAAACTATGCAGCATTCAGTCAGACTATTTTCTTATTGCTGCTGAAAAGTGTGTATCATTGATACTTATAGCTGTAAGTTTATCTCCCAGGCCTACTTCTTATCCTGGCTTCTTAGAGTGGGTGAACTAAAGCAGGTGAGGGAAAAGATTTGTTTGAGATTTTTTTCTCAATATAACCATTGTTTACTCGCTAATTGCACATCCTCGATTCCTTTCGACTCCTTTGTCGTCGTGTCTTAGTTCCTCCTACAAGAGATGCAATCAGAGAGAAGTCGAAGCAGCAGGTTTTTAACAAAATGAGACAAAATTGCCTCAGAGCTGTTGTTTTAAAGCGAAATCAGTTAAATGTGACCCATTGTGCAGCTGTCTCTTGTTTTGTTACAACCTACCGCTGCATTTTATGATGTCTGTCAGATGAGCAGGACAGTATTCATGATACCTTACAGCACATATATAGCAATAATTAAATTCACAACATGGCAGAAATTGACAAGAATGTACAGATGTCATGATTTTTTTATTTTTTATTGAACATACAGATGCAGTGTGATGTATAACGGAGTCGTGACACACAAAAGAGAACTATACAAATTAGGAGTGGCACACACTATGATTGAGTGTCAGTTCTGTTCCCAACATGGTTTGTATATTCCAGTTGTGTGTCATGCCTCTTTTATGTCACATGTGCAGAAAAGACTACTTTGCGTCCTCGCTCACTGCACCTCCAGCAAACCTCCTCTGTCCTCGAGATGCATTTTAGGAATCGAGGCGTCCCTTGTGATGATGCAGCAGGTGTGATTTCCGGATCATCGGCTGGAAGATGGAGGAGATGAGTCTGAAACCAGCTTTTCGTCTTTTCAGGACCTTTGTCTCATGTAGGAGCTTTAGTCTTGCTGAGGTTTTTTAGCTTCGACCATCCCACATGTGGTCGGATCACATTTTTATTCAACCAAAAAAAATGTAGTGAAAAGCATCCTCGCCTGCAGCAAAGTAAAAGCTAACCACTAGTCATCTCTTCCACACCTTTTTTTTGGCTGTGAAAGGAGTATGAAATAGTGAGAAGGCAATATGCTTCACAACATGGTGCGTTGGTGTATGTGTGTCTGTGCGAATGTGCGTTATTACGTAGGAGACGTGCTGCTTCGTTCTTGATTAAAATGAAAAGGGGAAGAGGAAAAAAAAAATCCAACGGTGTCTCCCCACTGTGAAAGCCTCGATTCAACACGCCGAAACACACATGCGTGCGCACACACCCGTTCGTTTCGACAGGCGGGAGTCCTGCTCGGTCGTCATGGAAACTCGGATCCCCCTCTCTCGCTCTCTCTCCCCCTCCCTCCCCCACCTCTCATATCCTCTTCTATCCTTCATGACTCTCTGCAATCTGTTAATTTGGAAGCGAGTCCTCGTGACGCAATTCCAGGGATGGTTACCGGAAGTGGAGGAAAGAAGTGGGGGGAGTGGATGAAGAGGAGGATGAGGGTAGAGGGATGAAGAGCTAACAGGTTGAAGGAGACATGGAGACCAGGAGTTGAATAGTAAGAGAGCTCGTATCTCCTCCCCGACTCTTTCTGTGTCCCCATCTCTGGCTGGGTGGTGAAGAGGTGGCCACCATGTTCCCTCATCACAGACTTTGATCTGCATCATCTCTGCCTGGCGGGTTGCATCAATAATGCACTTGTGCACGCAAACACACACACACACACACACACACACACATACAGAAAACACCCACAGGGAACACTGAGTGCAAACCAGAGGCAGCGAAGTAAAATCCATTGTGTATGTGTGAGCGTGCGTACATGTTACACGCTTGGTTACTCTTCTGCTCTATTATGCTAGCTGCTATTTTAGATCAGTGCACGAGTGTTCATTATGTATGCCCACATGTGCTAATGAAGCTCTCTGGGGTTGTGCTCTGTCTAAGGAACATTCATTGCTCAACTGTCCTCTCTGCAGTGGGGTTTGCAAGCTCCTTTCACCTTTTATTTATTTAATCTGCACCCATTGCTAGAGAAGAAGTAAAGCGTGTTAATGTACATTATGGTGGCAGGTTTGCACATTTTGGGCTGTATCATGGAGTTTGTTGGAGATACTTGAGAGCACAACAAAAGCTTTTGTATGTAGAACTTTATGAAAAATTAAGCTGCATTACTTTTGAGAGATTAGTAAAAATTGACATAAACAAACAAGGCTTAACTGCCTTTTACACGCTTATCCTCTTCCCTGAAATGAAAGACAACAAGCGGCGATGTTCTTCTGCAAGCAGCAGGGTTTAAAGCTGCACCAATCAATAATTTTAAATTAACAATGGATCAAATGTCTGTGTGTAACTGGAAAGGTGTTGCTACGTGATGAACTCAAAGAGAATTATTACCCAGCTCAGCCGTTTCTCTCAGCTATCTTCAGCTGCTTTCAGCTCTTTGTTTTTGAGGCCTGAAGCTTTAATGTTTCACTGCTACAGCTCTCTTTAACTTCTTTTCCAGCTGCAGCACACAGATGTTTTTAATTTTTTAAAGACTCGCTGTCCACTACCTGTTCATTACCAAACAGCAGTGACTGTTATTCAGTGTGGAACATGTACACTTAAAGCGCAAGATATTTGGAAACCAAAACAGAGCTAAATGTGATTTATGGATGGCTGGATGCGTAAAGAGTTATCTGATTTTTAGGGTGCCAATACACCGATTAGCCATAACATTAAAACTGCCAGCCTGATTTTGGCAATGTACCCTTGTGCTACCAAAAGTTGTCTTGAAATTTGTGACCTATTGTAAAATCGAATATGGTTAAGTCTTTTTCTCAAAGTAACATAGGCATGTCCTTGAACAAGTTGGAAAAGTCCATTGGGATTTGATCTTGTCACTACAAGACCTGCCTAATATTGTGCAGGTAACATTTCTCCCACCAAAACAGATCTAACATTTGGCACCAGGACGTTGGCCGTGAATCCTTTAGATCCAATGGGCTGCCGGATGGGGCCTCCATGGATTGGGGTTTTACATTGGTGTATCACATGAATAAATTAGACTTTATTTTTCACTGCAATATAAAATCCTGCACCTCTATGGAAACAGCACAACCACAGCTAGAAGTAGAGAGAACTCAGAGATGTCTTTTCTGCAGTGTGTTTTAATGTCATATACATAAAAATAACTAAAGTTGAATTTCTTTTAATTAATTACTTTACAAAAATTGGAGAAAAAATTTGAATCAACACATGCAACATTTTGGTTTTTATGTTAATTTGCTTCCATACTTTTTCATATCTGTTCTATGTAAACAAAGCCTGCAATTTAATCCAGTTCAAATGACATATCTCTGGATTTTTGTCCTGTTACTGCAGGGTGAGGCCTCTGTGGATTGAATTTTGAAACCAACACTTTGCACGGATGTTTGATTGCATTTTGATCTGGGGAGTTCAGAGGACTGGTCTTCACCTTGGAATGTTTGTTGTGTCCCTTGAGCTGTTCCTGGGCAATGTTTGCAGTGTGTTGAGGTGCATTGTCCTAATGAAAGAGGCTGTTGCCATGCGAAGGTGTTGTTGGTCTGGAAAAATATTTAGGTGGGTGGTATGTGTTTAAACAACATCCACATGAATGCAAAATCCTAAGGTTTCCCAGCAGAACATTGCATAGTAACGACATAATCAATGAAATTCCCTTCACCTGTCAGTGGTTTTAATGTTGTGGCTGATCCTGTACGTCAGTGTTTTGTTAACAGCCTTTAGCTTTACTGAAAACAATTAGATCTTTATTTTGATATGATGTGGAAATGTTTGAAAAATTCTACATTTCACATCTCTGATGTAAAAGCATCCAAAACAGCACCAGGCACATTCTTCACAGCTAACCTTCCCTTTTGAACCGAACCTTGTAGGGGAAACACTCATTACTGTACATACATGGTGGAGGTATGCAGGAGTAGTGTTTTAAATTCTTGGACCTCAGGAGAGGAATCTAAGAAAAACTCCTGCAGAGCAGCAGATAAATTATCTAAAAAGGATTCAGGAAAGGGCACCGAAACACACACAGAGTTGTAAAAGCAGCATGCAGTTAGTCTAGTCTGAGTAGCGGCTACTCCTGTCTCTTTCATTACTTGTGTTGTTCTTGCACTGGGCTGCCGCAGTTCATTTTCATACTTATGACCAATACAGTGGAAAGAATGTAATTGAAGGAATGGTGTTCGGTGTCCTCGCCTCACACACACACATGCACACACTCATAGCTCACTTGTGTTGAGCCGCTTTTTTTCCTTCAAACAGCCTGTAAAGCTGACAGGGTTGTGACCGTGTCTCATCTCTCAGACATGGGATGTTGGATTTAGCTTAATTGGGCTGTGTTTGGGTATGAAGGTATATCTCAAGGTCACGACACGCACACTCACCTATAACACATCACACAGTCCAAGCTTTGTCACAGAAGACTTTCAGCCTCATCGAACAGAAGCAGCAACAAACCAGCGTTCAAAGAAGAAAAGCAATGAATTTCCCATATTCTGTAAGTCAAGTTACTGTGGCTGCATGCTGAACGTGTAGCTCTTTGTGTTGCCGGCTGAAGGCTTTTTTGCGGCGCTGCAGCAGGCGTTATGTCACGGCTCAAAGCAAAGAATTAATTTGGCTCTTCGGAGGCCTCTCTCTGCTTCCCTCGATAGCTCCTCAAAACGAGGACAGCTGGTGAAGAAGGTCACTGAGTGCTGTATTTTAAGAAAGGCAGAAATGTGTGCATGTGGTTTGTTGACAGATGACGGGTCTTCAGAGATGAGATACAGATTGAAAAGGCTACTGCTGCTGGCTTGTGTCCAAACAGAAAGTGGACCACACGCACACATGTATAGTTGTACACAGCACACATACTACAGCAAAAGTACACAGAATTAACGAGTAAATCTGCACTTAATCAGCACTGAATTTGTCAAGGTTTCCTTCCGGATTGTATCTTCCAACCTTACTTGGAACTACGCAAAAACTTTTGATGATTTTAATCCTCTGAACCCCAAGCACCTGTCGCATTTTTACCTACTGTGAGCTCATTTTTCATTACAATACGAAGCCCTCCACCTCTATGGAAACAACACAACCATGCTAGAAGGAGAAAAAACTTAGAAATGTTTTTCTGTGTAGTATAACAGCGTTATTCTGCCATAAATCCTAAAAATTCTCCAATTTTGCCAAAAGTGGGGATGTCTCAATCAAGTTTTTTGGCTCCCAATCTGATTTTAATCATTTAATATTTAGTGTCTACTGATACCGATACCATTTTCCTACATAATACTCTCTTGAAGTATTGTAAATTAGCTGTA
The DNA here is from genome assembly GCA_024666655.1 of Dascyllus trimaculatus. NCBI lineage: Eukaryota > Metazoa > Chordata > Actinopteri > Pomacentridae > Dascyllus > Dascyllus trimaculatus. The sequence continues at coordinate 28,401,672 of CM045455.1, forward strand.
CTACCTGGTTGCACCACCAGGTAGAGCCTCTTACTGTTGAGGTTGTCAGCGTTGCATTGGCAAGCATTGCAGGAATTTAGCTTGTAAAGGGGCACCATGACAAAGTCTTCTGTTAGGTGTAATGACGTCTGGACAGATTAAACCTCTTACAAGGTAGGATAATATTCTGATATTCTAGTGACAAATGTAACATCCACCTTTGTAGGCTTTATGGTAAATGTCCACTGTATTCAAGCTTCAAGCATTATGTGAGAAAATTATACTAGCTTAGGGTTAGGGTCACCTGTGTGACAGCAGATGTAAGCAAACGATTAGGCTTAAGTTTATGTCACGAGTTTAAAATTCCTTTGAGGAATCAAGACATCCCCGTACCAAACATTTAGTTCACATAACTAATCAAGTGTTTCAATTAGTTTTGGTGTCTTTGCCTCTGGACAGCATGACACATGTCTGATACCAGCTGACATGGAAGAATACTTACAACTTTCCCAATTGAGAGCAACTGCTCAAGACTTTTCTCCATTTGTCTCTCGTAGATGAACAAAGTTTTGTTTGTTTCATCTTTGTTTTCTTGGTTCTTTTAGCAGCTGGCAAACAACTGGGCTACACTGCAGTATCATACTACAGTAGTATGTCGTATGTAAGAAAGATATTTAATATGTCCAAATACACTGTATATCAAATGTAGCATGCTAACTGTCTCCGGATGTCGCACGACATCTGATCAGATTTTGCAGTTTGCAAGCCAGCGTGCATATAAACAAGCTTTTTATTGTAGCTCATTTCACACTACACACTGTGATGGTCATAGTTAAACACGCATTAGTATGGCAAAGTAGTATTTCTCCGCAGGATGCATGCTGCATGAAACACTACATGCTTTGTAAGGGCAGCTGCAGTACGTACTTAAATGTGATTTGCAGCACTGCTCTGGTGTTGTTTCCGTCTTCTTTTACACTGTTTTTTGATTTAAACGTGGCCTATAGCGCCACCTTCTGACAATACTACACAGCCTAGTTTATTTGCTCCAAAGCAGTTAATGCAAATAATTTTTTTTGCAACATTATGATTAAAATTTGCTTCACACTTATATAGAAACACAACCTCCTTCCCTCTGTTTCCTTCACTCCTGTGATTTCCTCACTGCTGCACTGATAAGACGTCAGATGGGAGCCACAGATCGGGGAAACTCTCAAAATATCGCAGTTCCGGCAGTCTGTTCCCTGATTCATCCGTCTCTGTCGTCCATTCAGACTGTTTATAGCTAGATCTGAATGCAAAGCGCCGTCTTCATCAGCACCCTGACTCTAACAGACGGCTGTTAGCTGCTGAGCTGCTGATTACACGTGTTCGGGAGAAGCGCCTGGCGCCCCTCAGACTTCTGGCCTCTGCACCCACCTCCTTCTCATGAGGCAGGGTGTCATCAGATGGGAGAAAGATGACAGCTTTAATCAGAGGGCCTCAGCAGGCAGAGGAAAGGCTGCCTGCACACATACAGGCCATGCAGACTGTCCCACCCCTAAGTAGGTCATGCGCAGTGCAGATCAGGGAGAGTCGAGCCGCGGTGCATCTTTAGCCATCTGGTTTTGATGTGCTGGATGTCCGCTCGGTGAGACCCACCGAGAGAGTGAGAAAGAAAGGAAGAAAAGATGACAGAACGAAAGAAAGAAAGAAGAAAGAGAAAGATGGAGGGAGGAGAGCATGTTTCAGAGAAGGTGACCTTGAAATGCTGAGCTTGGTGGGGGTTTCATCAGCTGCTGCTCCACTCAGAAACATCAGAAAGACACAAGTCAAGAGCTTCTTCATTTTACAAGCGGTGTCAGTAGCTGTTCCAGTCTGCACTTCATGCTAATCAGCAGAAACACTCAAATGTACTATGATGAATATACGCCATGTTTTATGCATCGACAAGTAACAACAGTGCTCTGTAAAAAAATGAACGTTTCTGAAATGTGTAACTGTAATTTCTTGCAGCAGTTTTCTGTTAATTTTTTTGTTAATTTGCAAATATTATCTATTAAAATCACACTTTTAAAAAACATCTTCTTGCCAACTGTAGAAAACAGGCCAAAAATGTCAATAATTTATTGTTACAAATGGTAAATCATTCTTTTATTCTTGTAACACTTTTAAATCAGCTAAAACCCCATTATTTACAGATACCTGCCATTATTTGAAAGAAGATTATGTGAAATAAGCACTGAAAACATAATTTACCAGCAACGCTCGATCATAAAATGACACTATTTTACTGAATTATAATCAGCAAAAAAACCCAACAACATTATTTTACAGTTATTTGTAAGAAAATGTATGACTTTCAAAGACTGGAAAATAGTAAATAATATTTAAACTGTTCATTTATAGATTTCCCCCAGTCTTGTTAAATTACACATAATATTTTGTAAAATCACTGAAAATAGTGTGTATTTTTACAAATAGCATCTTGTTCTTTTACAATTACTAAAATATGGTAATTGTTTTACTTTATTTAAATCCACAAAAAACATCATTATTGTACAGATGTTTGGCATTATATTCCAAATATGGATGGAACACACCTGTCACTTGGAGCAGGCGCGCTTAACTTTAAAAATGAATGCAATTTAAATGAGTTACGGATATAGATACTTACCCCCATGCAGTTGTAACGAATGTGAAAATTAGGTATAGAGACCAAAACTGATTTTTGTGCTATGTTTTGTTCTGCTGTAAACTTGATCATTTTAATGTGGAGGTCTGTGGAGATTGACTCGTCTTTGCAGGCAGCCTCAAGTGGACATTCATGGAACTGCAGTTATTGGCGCTAAGCATTGACATAAGACTCTAAGCTTGTCAGGTGCGTTTTTAAATATGTAATAATTTCCAGTACCTAATTCTATAGACACAGAGCAGGGCATAGTCTTAATCTAAACTATTTCATTTCAGTGTGATGTCTACAATAGTAATGCATTCAAGTGCTGTGTAGTACTTTGTAGCAATCAGGTTTTCTCATTTACTTAGGCAGTACTCTCAAATAAACTGAAGTGGGAAGGGCAGAAGATTACAAAGTCAAGAGCAGGGTGGAAGTCCTTGACCTCCATCCTCTCACCTCTTCTCTCTTCTTGAATATTCTTGTGAATATTCAGAGCTTCTCTTCGCCAGCTGTGCAGTTTGTGGAAACCATATTGCCAGTAGTGAGGTGAAATTTTTATGTGTGAAGCTCCTGGAGGTGTATATGAGTCTCTAAGTTTGTGCAGATGTATGATGTCAATATTTGCTGCGAGTGTGTCCACGGTGCAGCTAAGATTGTTTTAGTCTTGAGTGGGCTCTCATTCGATTAACGGAGGCCTCTTGGACAAGATATGGATCCTTTAGAAACCCTCTCCGAAACTCTCAGGTATTTTCGATCCCTCATATTGCTGACGTGACTGTTATCGAGCTGTGAGACTCTGACACCATTCGTCTTAGCGGCTTTTCTTTTAATTACTGTTTTCCCGTGGGAGCCAGCCGGGTAGTTAAACAGAAATCAGCATTACAGCAATTATTGGCTCGCAATGAAATGAATACAATCTTGTCATCTGTAATCATTGGGGGCGTCTATGCCTCGGAGAAAACAGCTTCTCCTTTCTGTTTCTCGGTGAGGGAAGGGAGGGTATTAGGTGGAAACACAGAGAATCCTGGTCGGCTTCAGTGGACCTAAGTAGCTTCTTAACAAAGTAAGTCATGGTTGAAGGCCGTTTGCTATCAAAGTTCTGTTTGCAGTCTTTCTCCTCAGGTCATCGTGTGTCATGGAAACAAGTGGAATTCTTAGAAACATAATCTTCAGGCGGCAGACGTGATAAAAAACCGCAGCAGCCTTTGATAATGTTGCTGTGAAGGTTGAAATCTTTAATGGGGTCGCTCTTACTGACAAACCCACAGAGAGTTATTACACAACTCTGCAGCTCCCCTCGGCTCTTTCAGCTCATTGTTTTGGTTGTAAGTCATTACACCAGCGTCATCTCCAGACAAGACGGCTACTGTTTCTGAATCAAAACCCTCACTGTGCACAACTCGGCCCGCACCATCCAACCGAAAGATAAAGCAGAATTCAAGTATTTTGAAACTTGGCCCCTGTTTTCCATGTTTTTGATTCTGAATTCTTAATAAGAACAAAAATCTTTGGAAATCTACCAATACTGAATGAGAACCGTCTAACAGGCAACCATGAAAGGGCTGCAATGTGATCCTTAACACACCATAGTTATTATGTGACTGAAATAAAACAAAAAATGAATCACCAGCAGGTTCTGCCACCAGTTTGAGTAGCTTCTAAGAATTATGTTGTCGCGGCACACAGACAAAAAACTTCTTGTACAACGCTCTCTTTATGTTTGAACTGCTTTGCCTGCAGAGGAATCAAAGCCAGTTGCACCTCTCATCACACTTTATATCAGGGATCAACTGATGCATTTGTCCCAGTCTGAGTATCAGTAATCAAGGAGACAGATGTTTGAATAACACAAACTCCAACACAAAACTTTGTTCAAATGCCTTCGTTTATTTCTGTTTTAGATGTTTAATTAAAAGAGAACTTTTCCACATTTTCTTTCAATGTTGATAGATGATACTTGTCATGTTTAATCACAAGGACACTATAATATATACTGTAAAAGTGTTTTATTACTACATGACTAAATACAGGTTTTTTCTTGTGTTTTTCATATTAAGAGAATACATTTTTAAAAGCCAGAAAAACAACAAGTTTATAACAAATCTGCTTTAATGGTGCAGTCAAAGTACGTAGCTTTACATTGCAAGAATCCCTTATTTTATAACAAGATTATACAATTTTTAAACAGTTTAGCCTGTTAATTTAGTTAAACAGAACACAGACTAGGAATATTGTTTTCTATTTGTAAAAAAAATCTGAGAAACAACACTCGTCAAAATACAGTAGAATATCGCTCTATTCTATTAAGGCAGTGGGTGGTAATTTCAATCTAAATTAGGATGTCTGTGGTTCAGGTAGTAGAGCAGGTTGTCCACTGATCGCAAGGTTGGCGGTTCGATCCCCAGCCCCTCCGCATGCTGAAGTGTCCTTGGGCAAGACACTGAACCCCAAGTTGCTCCCAATGGTAGATTAGCACCTTGCATGGCAGCTCTGTCACCACTGGTGTGTGAATGTATGTGTGAATGTGTGAATGTGAACACATTGTAAAGCGCCTTGAGTACCACTAAGCTTATAAAAGTGCAGACCATTACCATTTAAATGGCACATTTAAAAAAAACATTAAAAAATGTCACATATAGAATGTGAAATTATAGAAATTATGTTGTGTTTTGCTGATTTTATTATATTTAGGAGATGTTTTCTTACAGGGAAATGTGTAATTTTACTTTTATTCTGCTGTGAAATTACAGAGAAATTACAGACATGTTCAGTTTCTTTTTATTACAGTTTAGTTTGCAAAAGTAGATTTAGTATGTCTCAGTATACAGTATGTCAGATTCAGCATGCTACAGATACCAGGATGTCCTACTACATCTCGGTGCATTTCTTCAGTTTGCAAACCAGCATGCTCTTCTAAAGCAGCATTCCTCTGTGAGCAGAGGATACGCCACGGTCTCTTGTACGAATAAGGGCAGTATTATACTTTAAGAGTCCATGTGACATAAATTTCAGAATTTCCCCAAGTATGTGAGAGTCTGAACCCCTCTACGAACATCTGTGTGCAGATCAAAATTTATGGCAACTGTACTTTCAGGGAAAGCATGAAATATGTAGACACTGATCTACTGCACTTGTTTGGAACAAAGGTCTCTGAATGGATTCCTGACTGATTAAATAGTTTAATAACAAGAACTGTGCATCTGCAAGGGAGTATAATCAAAGCTTAACCAGCTTGATCTGCAAAGAGAACACAGACAGATGACATTTCAATTTACCCAACAAACTGTGACGTATAGACACATGGAAGATGGCAAAGCTTAAGGCTCAATAATGTTGTGAAGCAGAATGTTCAGTTATAGCAACAGTATGTCTTTTTAGGGGCAGCTGAAAGGAAAAATGTAATTTGGAACCCAAAGCAAATCTTCTAGATGTATTAATTCTTGTTTTTTTGTCTTCTCCTGCAGCTACAGAGCGATCTGGACCAGGAGTACCAGGACAAATTTCGCCGGCTCCCCGTGGAGATCCAAGAGTTTGTTCAGGACAGCAGCAAGACCAAGCTTAGCGACGACAGCGGTGTCCACAGCGGGAACCTGGTTCCTTCCTCAACGACGGAGAAGCTGAACCACAAGGCGTCGCAGTCGGAGGACGACATGGAGGAGGGATCGTCGGAGCGCGTCTACGACACGCCCCTTTAACTTTGCTTCACACTGGGACTCTGATTGGTGGATGTGGTTGTGACCACAGATACAGGAAGAGACTGCCCCAACTTTGGTCCTATATGTAACCAGTGGGAGGATTAGATCAAATCTGAGCCTGACCTGGTGAGTAGAGGTCCTCTCTGCGTAGAGTGCAGTCCTGTCCAGAGACCCGTTTCATGTAAATAGTACTTTTTGTGTATTTGTATGTTCCCTGTATGTTGTCGTCTCTTTCGGTACGGCCACAGGTTGTGTTATGAAACACTAACTATTTGCAGGAATTAACTTACTTGAACTATTGCACAGAGAGAGTAGTTTGTTTTTATCATTTTTATTATCATGACCGTAGTGGTGGTTGCAGAGCTGCGTGGTGCCAAGTTTTGAATTCACTTACAGTGGATTTTTGTCATTTAAGTGGAGTCAGCTTGTACTGTAAAGAAACCACTGCTTATTCAGCCTTTTGAACTTCCATCTTTATAAGATTTAAACCCACCTTTACATATTTGCACTGAAGGCTCACTAACTGTGTAACTCTTTTACTTTAGCCCAGAGGCACTGGTGGCTTGCTGGTTCTCGATTTTTGTTCTCACAGAACTAAGCCTATGTGTTGCTGCTATTTTGTTTTAAATCCCATCATTTTTTTAACCATTATTTGGTTCGTGTGATATGTGGCATGATAATATTATGTCATCTTTCTTGGTTTTGGCTAGTTTTTAACAGTAGTTTGTGGGCTCTTCTGTCCAGAGAGGAAGAGAAGGGAAGGTTTGTTGTACAGTGTCTGCATGTATTTGAACAACTGTAAATGTTACAGTAGCTCTGTAGCAGAGATGTTTATTAATGTAAATCTATTTTCTCTGAAACATTTCAACTAAACCTGCAAAATGGTTGACCCAGTGTGGCTTTGAAACATCACTGTGGAATAAGCTGAACAGGACTAAAAGAGTCACGACGCTCCCTGTTTTTAGTTTTCTTTGATACAACAGTAGGTGGCTCACGTTAACAGGCTGCTCATTGTTTTCTTTTTTACTCTTTGCCCTGCTGAACTAAAACTGTCAAACCAGAAGCAGAAGAGGATCCTGTTGTAGTTTATAGAAGTGGCCTTCCTCTTAACTGGTTCATTGTGTTCCTACAGTTCCCCTCCAAACAGAACACAGAAATACAGTCAGTTCTATTTGGACAGTCACAGAGTTTGCATTTATTTGCCTCTGCACAGCACCACAATCGATTTGGAAATGAAGCAATCAAGATGTGCATGATGTGCAGACTTTCAGCTTTGATTCAAGCAGTTTAACAAAAGTATTTCATTAACCACTCTGAAATTACAACCATTTTTTTTACAGCGACCCACTATTTTCATAGTCTCAAAAGTAGTCAAGTCAGTTTTTTAAATCAAGTACATTGAAAGCAATGGTTGCTGTGCCAAAGTGCGTTCTCGTTAAGAAATTAACTGAATTAACCTAAGAAATGCAAATATTGAAATTAAGAGCCTATGGTGTTGTTTATGGTGTGATGTCACCTGAGTAATTTGCATATTTGTGATTAAAACCCAACAAAAATTGTATAAAATGTTACTTTACCTGACTAAAATACATATTAAGACTGAGATCCTTTGGTATTTAAAAATACGGACCTCAATCTAAGAAATTTAAACATAAGGCTAAAACTGTACAGGATTTAATAATCATGAAGGTTAACCTGACTAACGTTGCAAAAATACACATGAAAACACAACAAATCTAAGTAATCTCTCTATCCCCTATGAGCCAGCATTGGTTTTAAATGTTATATTTAATTTTATGTGGATTGTTGTATGTTTTTTGTGTGTATTTTACTTTACTTTAATTATTATTTTATTACATTATATTTTCAAAGGTGAAGATGAATGACTCCTGCAGAACCAGGCTCAGGGAAGGCAGCCGTCTGCCCCGACTAGTCGGGGTGAGGTTAAAAGGGAGAAACAACAGAACTGCAAAGAGAAAAGACAACAAACAAGAGAAAGGGACAAAAGAAGACAAACAGTAGTTGGATTAACTAACATATTTAGAAATACAGGGGTTGTCTTTGATACTTGGATGCCAATCTTTTGCAGTCGGTGGCTGCCTAATGTCTAGATGTCACCAGAGACTGAGTTTTGTGTCTTGTTAGGCGTTTGCTGCAGTTGTTGCTTCTCTTTGGGTTTTTCTGCCGCTTAGTTTTGTCTTCAGTCAGTGAAAAGCAGCTCAGTTAGGTTGAGATCAGGTGATTGACTTCTTTGCTTTTAGCTTTTGACTTGCCTTTGCTGTATTTTTTGGGTCAGCATCCATTTGTACACCTCAGAATCCATTTGCTACTTTTGTCACATCATCATCAAACACCAGTGATTCAGTTCCATTTGTAGCCATGCATGTCCATACCATAATACTGCCACCACCATGCTTAACAGAGGATGTGGCTCTCTCCTCTTGCCAACATTCTACTACAGGTTCATCCTGGTTTCATCTGTCCAAATAATCTTTCTTAGATTTCTGCTACCAACACTAATCTGGCCTTTCTGTTCTTGAGTGCTGCCACTGGTTTCTTTTTAAGAAAAGTTCTCTGTATTTATATTCATGAAGGTGTCTCTTGACTTCCTCCACGAGAGGGTTGTGAAGAGGTTCTTCTACAAAAAGGAAGGAATTCTGCAGTCATCCACTTTTGTTGTCTCCTATAGTCTTCCAGGCCTTTTGGTGTTGCTGAACCAGTCACCAATGCATCCCATCTTGTGAAGAATGTACCAAATTATTGACCTGGCCACACTTTTTGTCGTAATAATTGCTTCCTTCACCTGCATCGACACCTCTTTGGACCACCTATTCAGAGTTCCCATGACAACCCAGTCTCCATAAAATTTTAAACCATCTAAACTGCATCCTTAGTTACATTGTACAGGAATCACTGTCTGCTGGATTGTTTAGGATGTCTTACAAATACGTTTCAAGTCAACAGGTTTCCTATTGATTTTATTGTTTCACTGTTGCTCCTTTACAACCAACCAGTTCAGGGGTGTCAAACTCCAGTCCTCGAGGGCCACTATCCTGCATGGTTTAGATGTTTCCCTCACCCAATTCAAATGATCAGGATCATTATCACGCTTCTGCAGAGCTTGATGATGAGTTGATCATTTGAATCAGGTGTGTTGGAAGAGGGAAACATCTAAAACATGCAGGATAGTGGCCCTCGAGGACCGGAGTTTGACACCTGTGCATTAGATGGTGTGGAAATTGTCACCCTAGTAACCCAAAAAATAGAGGAGAAGCTTCAAACATGTAGTGAAAGGGTCATATTTTAACCCAAATCATGATATTTTTCAGAACTTCCTCAAAATGCAGTTAAAATGCAGTTTAGTTGTATCAGAATATAATTTTGTGGAGTCATTGTTGCTCTTTAACAGACACCAAATGCAAATTAAACGCTGGGAATCCACTCTACATCTTTCATTTTTATAATCTGTCATGGCTACACTTGGCTCTTAACTGCTATGAAAATCGAGGGACGATATAAAAAAAATGGTTGTAAATCCTAAACGGTTCATTCAATATCCTTTTCTAACCCCTTGAATTAAAGCTAAAAATCTGCACTTCAGTCACATCTTGATAGCTTCATTAAATTCCAATATGGTTGTGTACAAAAGCAAAAAATTACCCAGATACATACAGAACCGACTGTATGCCGCTCACTGGCATTATTCTTAGCCTTTGCCCACAATAGGAAGCTTTAAAGTGGGTAAATAGTTCAGTTACGTTTAAACTGACCACAGATGCTCAGTTTACATCCACCAGCGTTCACATGAGCTCATTTATAACTGGACATTTTCCCCTTTGAAGCGTAAACTTCCTGATTTGGTGTTTTTGACTTCCGGTGCCATTTAACTCACAGGTGTGTGACTTGATATCGAATCACATTTCTGCTGATGTTTTCTTTTAAAAGACAGAAAATGAAGGATTACCTGACATGTAAGTACAAACTACACTTTAAAAAGATATAGATGTGAGAGTCCTGTGCCTTTGAATGGGTTTGCCTCGTTTGATGTTGAATGTGTGAAATGCATCATTGTTTAACTTGCCATTATATTATATTATAACGAAGCTGTCTGGTATTGAATAGACCGTGTGCACTTTTTTTAGTACAGTACCACTACTGAGTAATGCTTGTGACGAGCAGTATTTGACATGTGTCTCGCAAGAAAAGAGAGACCTTTTTATTTTTTCTTTTGTGTCTTATTTAACAGCCTCCCTCCCTCCTTCTTCTCATCAACTTAAGTGTATGCACTCTGGAAATGTAAATGTATGTATGACATAAAGGATAAAACATGACGATGAGAAAAACATAGTGTAAAGGGAACTTGCTTGTAATTAAAAATAAATGTGGCTATTATTGTACTTTGCCAGAGTGGAGTTGTGTGTCTTTTGATTTGTCATTCTTCAACCCAAGAGTGTGTTTTAATTTTTAGTTTTACATTTTATTAATTCTGTGTCTGTGTGTGTGATATCACTTATAACTACCTCCATAATTTTATTGTTTATTAGTCTCTCTTGGGGTCAGTTGTTTTCCTGTCTGTTGTCTTATTATTTTTTACACAGTCCTTTATTGTTGTTGTCTTAATTGGTTAAATTTTGTTTGCCTTGAAATGTGTTGGTTGTCATTGTTTTGTCATGCTTTATTACTTGAATTTTAAAAATAGATTTCACTGTTAACCCACGGTCTTTGTAACATGGTAAACAATGGAAATGGTACTGAAAAATGTCTTGGAAATGATAAAATAGTGGCATATAACCAAAAAAATAATTGTTATATAAATTAATTTGGTTTCAACTGAGGTAAATTTGACATTAAAACGCCTTAAACTGCAGTTTCTAAACTAATTTCTGGTCACATAACTGTCTGAGCTGCTGCGAGTGGAGCCGAGTGGAGACTAGAGGCTTCTAGTAGCGCGAGGCATTCAGGGAACATGTGTAAATTGTAACGTCTACCGAAAGTCTGCATGTGAGGCCTTTAGGAAGTAAATTGAGCACTGTAGCTTCCAAAAAATGACCTGGGTTATACTGTCAACGCTTCTAGTAGCATGAAGCATTCAGGGAACATCTGTAAATTGTAGCGCCTACTGATAATATCAAACTGTACATTGTAGCTTCAGAAAACAACCAGATTTTTATGTCGACCTCTAAACTGCACGAGTCTTTGCCTGAACCACAAGTAAATTCTCAGCCAGTGGGACATATTATAAAATTAATAAATTGAATTTATTGCAAATAATGCAGACAAGTTACAACTAGGCAAGGAGCAAAAGCGGCAGCCCGAAGAATTTAAATTTAAAATACATCTTCCATTGTCTAAGTTTTTTCCCCTTATTAAGTAAATCCAAATGTGTTGTTGGAATAATTTTACAGGAGTCGGAGAATCGATATTCTGAACTGTGAAATGTTAAAAGAGCGCAATGTCTCCAGGCTGCAGCAAAGTGAAGCAGTAAAGAACTTTAAATCCAAGACTATCTGTATAAAAAAGAGCACAGTATGAACCTGCACCTTTATACCTGTTTACAATCATTTACATAAAATGTTAAGGAATTACCAATATGTGTGTAAACTGACAAAAAAAACTTCAAATGTGTCATTCATGGTGGATAATTTTGGGCTGTAAGTTCATGTAAAAACTTAGTCAGGGGCCCCAACTGCATTTCAAGAAAGCAGGCCACATAAGAAACCCAGTTACAGAGAGTATTTGGCAGCTTCTGTGTGCATTTATGTCCTGCATGTACAATATGTAGGTGGGAGTACAAGTATGAGATATATGTCACAGTGAAGGGCAGGGGGAAGCCTTGGTGACCTACTTCCTATTATCTCCCTGGTAACAATATCTCTGAAATAACCCAAAGAGGAACACCTCCATGACAGAGCAACCGGTCGCCACTCTGAGATTTATGAGCACTAAAATCACACAAAACTGTTTCTGATGCAAATTTGCTCTTATACTTGCTGCGGTGCAAAAACACACTGTGAACTTTAGTCTGGCAATGCAAAAGCCAGAACGTGCGCACGCTCTTTGACTTTTTCTGAGCCTAAAAAGCCAAATGAATCACAGCAATTTGCATTTTCGCTGCAGAAAGGACTGTTCCTGTCTGTGCTGCCACAACTATTCTGTTTGAGACACCTTTTTATTCTTCTTTAACACATTTTCAACAACACATTGCGCGAGCGTTGGTGGTGGCATGTGCCCAGAGAATTTTCAGCTGTCGCTATAACATATGTGTGTGCTGCTATTGGTGTGTGTGTGTGTGTGTGTGTGTGTGTGTGTGTGTTTTCCAGACTGCATAAACACTGTGTCCTTCTCAGTCTCGGCTCCTCAGCAGAATCCCAACAGGCAACAGGAGATAAGACCGAGCCTGGTCGCCCATAACAACCGCTGCGACCATTCAGAGGCCTCGGTGCATGCCGGCAACTAGGAAGTGAGCTAATTAACCCTGAGTTCAGGACGGAAGGAGAGCAGCTTTTTAATAAGATTCTCTGGGTTACATAAACAGTGACGCCCCTCCAAACTCCCAGGAATATTATCGCCCTGCGTCTGTCCATCTGCTGCTGAGGAGGAGGAGGAGTCCAGTAACTGGGCTTTAATGAGGAATACCAAGAGGAGACGACCACTGGAAGCTGCTCTGAAGGTACACCAAACACACACACATACATGCATGCATAGAAACTACTTTTTTAACAGGATGTTCACTGACTTTGGCCTCTAAATCTTAATCCTAACCCTCAACCTTCCTAATCCAACCCTAATTCTGAGCCTAAGAATGTAATGTTACCACTAAACCTAACCTTGGATCAAATTCTGATTGTAATTCTAATATTATCCCTGCCAGTGTTGGACCATTACGCTTTGTCCTAAAACCTAAAAATGTCCTCTTCACAAGGAGGAGGAAAGACACACTGCCCTTGCTTTGAAGGGTTTTCCTCGCCAGTGTTTCATCACAGTTTTTTAGAACATTTAGTCTCCAAAGCTTGTAGTCTGTCGCACAGACTGATGGGTTTTTGAAGAAGGATTCACAAGTTTGATTGTTGTGTGGTGTCTTATGTGTGTATGTATGTAAGAAATAACCATGTAGACTGTGATGTTTGATGTTTTAGCAGAATACAACAAACTAGAAGGATGTTTGAATGAGGTGTGTGGGAGTTGCATTATAGGAATTGTAGGAATGAGTATTTTTGGAGCTAGATTGATAACTCCCCCCATGCCGCACCTATTTTGGCCGTTGTTTTTTAAATTTCCCTTGGATGCAAGTCAATGTAGGCATCTATAGACCATATGAAGAGCAATGAGGTGTTTGAACTGAGGTCCTGCCCCTGAACTTATATAAAAAATTTGCATTTTACGTGCTTGTATGGTGTTTCTACATGCTAGAAGACATATTATGAGTGAAATAAGCAGTCAACACCGTGCCTGAGTATTCCCACCTCTTGATGACAGCTCCCCTACTACTCCAGTATTACAGTTTGCAGTTGTGTAGCATAGAGTAGTTTTACACTTGCCATGTTAGCATGGATGTAGTTTTTGGCATATTTTGAAGGCGTTAGAAAAGTTAAAGGAAATAACAAAATTAAACACGAAAACGCTCCCAAATTTTGCTATAACATTTTGCCCGAGGTGGTTTTGTGACAAAGGTTTAATTTGCATAATTAGAGATGGAAACACCCACATACAGATATTCAGACATTAGAAAACATTTAACAGGGCTGAGCGGCTTTTTGTTGTCTTAATCTCCAGACAACAGAAACATGTCAGACACCATCAAGTTTTTTCTTGTAGGATATTTGGTGGTTGACAAACAGCAGTAAAATGTCTTTAAAAGGATAACGCTTTAACATTTTCCTGGGAAGAAGATGCATGTTACTCAGCTGCAGCTCCCCAAAGGACTGTAAAGACCATTGTTTGATGTGAACATGTTGAATCTGCAAAATCCATCACAGTAAAAGTTATGTGGCAATGAAAAGTGGCTAAAATAGGTTTCGGGCTGCCCATGTGGGAGCTGCATGGTGGAGAAACAAACCTGAGAAAACTCTTTCCTCGTATAAGTGACTTTGTTTTGATTCAGATTCTGCTCATGTCTCCACACCTTATGTACATATATATATATTTTTTTAAATAATTTTTTGTTGATTAAAATCAAGTATAAAGAGTTTCATTTCACAGTCAAACATTTTAAGATAACTAATTACCATTTATAAAAACAGATATTTGATAGGGATGTTATTTACATTACTTGTCATTTCTGACTTTTTTCTTACTTTTTTCTGACATTTTACTAGATTTCAATTAACAAAACATGGAAAATCTTTAAAATAACAGGAGAAGATAATTTTAATGTCTCAATCCTTAACATACATATTTTTTTCTTTTAAAGTCAGAAATTGGTAAAATAATTGTTAGTTTAAATACAGTAAAGAGAGTGTAATTTTACAGTTTAAAATTGTAAAAGAATGAATCACCATTTATTCACATACAGATTTTTGATCTAGATATTATTTATGTTACTCAGTAACATATAAAACAGTACTTTATTGTTGTCAATTTACCAGATATTGTCTGTAAATCTGTAAAATAGCAATTATTTACCGTTTTTCAAACTTTAGTAGATGTAATTTTTCTTTGAAATAACCAGAAATATCTGTAAAATCACTGCTAATTTATAAAGAATAATTTACAAGTAACAAAATAGAGTTTTGTAATGTGAACATTATTTACATTTTTTACAGTGATCCTGTAAAACAATATTTTCCTTTTTTGTCAGCTGTAATTGTTCTAGTCATTATATGTAACAGGTTTTTTTTGTTTGTTTATTGTTCTTTAGTCCTTATGTACATTATTTTAAATAAATATATTTTAGTGATTTAAAAGGAATCACTTTATTGCAAAAAGACTTTATTTACCTTGTGTAGTTAGCATATAAATTCATACATGTTTTTCTGTGTTTTTAATGTATTTTTTAAAAAATCTGTAAATTAACAAAACAGGAGACATTTGTATAATAACTTTAGTTATTTTATTTTTAAATCTTTAATATATACACTTTCTTGTAAATATCTGTGAAATAATTGCTGATTTAAATACAGTAAAAAATAGTGTAATTTTTTGATTAAAAAATCTGTAAAATAACATTTTTTAAAAAGAAATTACAGTTAAATATAGTTAAACATTTTCATTTTTACTAGTATTTATCATGCATATGGGGACATTTGTCTGAGCTCCATAAATGCGTGCACATGTAAACCCAGTCAAATATGTTCTGCAGTGTGATACAGATGCTGGCACACATCTTAGTTTCCTGCATTCTGGTGACTTTTCTGAACCACTTTGTGTCTTTTTTGCATCAGTTCATGCTGTAAATATCTTAACATCCACTGATTTTTATAGTCGGAGGGACACATAATGAAGGAGACCCTGCATCCCTCCCCACTGAAACCTGCAGCAGCCTGTTTTTGGGGGACGGCAGACCTTCACCAGGGTGAGGAGGGGGGAGACTGTTTGTGAACGCATGGCGGCTACAGTAGTCAGCTGTTGGGGGAGGAGGGAGGGGGGAGGAGCTGGAGCTGCTGGATGACTCACTCTGTCAACCTAAAGCGCACTCATTCAAACGCGCGCGCGCACCCACACGCGCGACTTGCACGGACGCGCGGGCACGCGGGGGAGGTGGAGGGAGCGAGCGGAGAGAGGGGCTCCTCATCAAAGCACCAGGGCCGTTCATTCTCCACTGGAGGGCGGCTGGTACAAGAGCACCGGGACGCTCCGGCAGCCGGGAGACGGGACACAGCAGCTGGAAGAGCCGCACAGAGACGCCCCCCCGAGCAGCATCTCTCTCCTCTCCTCTCCGGATTAAACCCCCTCCATCCCCGCGTCTCCTGCAACCGAAATCACGTAAGAAACCTCCACCGTAACTGCCGCTAAGAATTTTATTTTGCGAGGTTTTCTTTTTTTAATTTTCTTTCGGACGCCGGAGCTTTTATCTAAACTCCATAATCCTGCATCCTCTCTGTCACACACACAGCTGGAGACGGTAGCATTGCTAGCTAGCTAAAAAAAACCGTTAAACCGGAGCTCGTTGTGAATTAACTCCCCGGTGTGGCTTCTCCTACCGGGGTGGAAACAACACGACAGGAGAGGTTTTTCCAAGGCTGGAAACTTGACAGTAAAAGCCAGTTTTTTTAAATTATCGTCTCCGCCGGCGGAGGGAGGTTAGCCGGAGGAAGCTAGCAGCCGTAGCGGGACAAGAGCAGACGGCAGCCGGCCGATGAGCGGCAACAGTGGCCATAAAGTCAACTGACTCACCGACACGCAGGCTGCCGCTTTATGGCTCGTATTTACACTGATTGTGGCTCAGTGCCGCCATATCTGCAGCCTGTTGACCTGTGAGACGAGTGTAATTAGTGCTAATGTTAATTTAATGTGCTGCATCCACACAGTGCTGCTGCTGCTAGTCTGGTAGCTTCAGAGAATCTGGGAGCTGCAGCTGCCACATTCATCCAGACTGCAAGGTGTCACAGACCCACAACTTGGAAAAATGCTCTGCTTTGGTGTATCTTTAATGTTAGTGTCATTTAGGGAGATAAAAAGTGTAATATCTAAGATGTTGGTGTTGCGTCCCCTGTGCTCTGTCCAGCTGCTTTAGATGAATAATCAGGTGTCATTAGATTTCAGTGTGGAGACCTTGACATTGATTTGAGGTTAAATCAATATTACTTGGCTGTTATAAGGTTCTGCCATATTTTTATTGAGGTGAACAGTGCTGCAATGATTACGTTTTCTTATTGTTGTGTGTTTTCTTGATTAACCCATTAGCTCTGTGATCTATAAAATTTCAGAAAATGGTGAAAAATGTCAGTCTGTGTTTCCTAAAGCCCAAATGACGTCCTCAAATGTGTTGTTTCGTCCACAGCCCAAAAAATGTTCAGTGTACTGTCAGATAGAGCTGCAACAGTTTAGTTCAAGGAAAAAAAGCGCAAATGCTCTAATTCCAGCTTCTTAAATGTGGCTGTTTTCTGGTTTCTTTGGTCAAAACAGGACATCATCTTGGGCTTTCGTGAATCACTGATCCTTTAATGTCAGTGTTTAATCAGTGAGTTGAAAAGAAAAAAAAAAGATGTTTTGAAGGTTTGCTCTGTCCGGCTCCATCAAATGAATGATCAGGTGTCATTAGATTTCAGTGTGGAGACCTTGGCATTGATTTTGACATTGTTTCGAGGTTAAATCAATAGCAGTTTGCCATTTGGAGATTCTCATATGAATTTATTGAGGCAACTAAGGCTGCAGCTAACCATTAATTTAATTTTTAATCATTTTTTGATTAATCAAATAGTTCTCTGGTCAATAAATGCTAGAAAATGGTGAAAACTGTTGATATGTTCCGTCCTCAAATGTCTTGTTTTGTCCACGACCCAAACATGTTCAGTTTACTGTCATATAGAGCAGTTTGCTGTTAAGAGCTTCTCATATATTTTGTTAAGGTGAACAGGGCTACAACAAATACTTTCTCTTATTGTCATATTTTTTCTTGATTAAGTCATTGATTCTGTGATCTATAAAATGTCAAAAAAAGGTGAAAAATGTCAGTCTGTGTTTCGTAAAACCGAAATGTGGTCCTCAATTGTCTTGTTTTGTCCACAACCCAAAGATGTTCCGTTCATATAAAGCTGCAACAAATAGTTGAATAGTTATCAGTCATTTGGTTTCAATATTTTTTTTTAGGAAAAACTGTCTAATTTCTCTGATTCCAGCTTATTTAATGTGAGTATTTTTTAGTTTCTATGCATTGTGGACTAAACAAAACATTTGAGAACATCATCTTGCGCTTTCATGAAACATTGATCGACATTTTTCACCATTTTCTGACATTTTATTAACCAAACAGATAATCAAGAAGATAATTGACAATGACAATGGTTGTTATTTGAAGCCTTACTGACAGCAAAACTCCAAGATGACAAATGTTGTGTGTGAGAAGCTCGCATGTGCTTATTTAGGTAAATAGGGTGCCAGCTAACCATTATTTTCATTGTTTATTATTTTCTTGATTATTCGATTAGTTCTTTGATTTATATTTCAGCTTCTTTGGTCAGAAAATTGTAAAAAAACCCAAAAAGATTCCTGAAGCCCAAAATATGTCTAAGTGTCTTGTTTTATCAACAACCCAAAAATGTTCACTTTACTGTCATGTGGAGCTGCGACAAGTAGTTGATTAGTTGTCAATCAGTTGGTTTGAATATATATATTAGGATAAACAGTCTAAAATCTTTAATTCCAGCTTCTCAAATGTGCATATTTTCTTTCTTTATGGTTGTGGCCAAAACAAGACATTTAAAGGCATCATCTCAGGCTTTCATAAAACACTGTTCCACATTTTTAACCATTGTCTGACATTTTGTAGACCAAACATAACTGAAAACAATAATCGACAATGAAAATAGTTGTTAGCTGCAGTGCTGCTAACAACAAAACTAGATTTCATCTCTTGGAGGAAAGCAGGCCTGCAACTAACACTTATTTTCGTTGTTGATTATGTCCTTGATTAATGACTTACAAAATATTCGGAGATTAATTTAGTAATAGTTCAGAACTAATTGTTTAATCGTTGTTTTGCTGCTACTAGTCTGGTAGCTTAAGTGAATCATACAGACTGCAAGGTGTCATTAGAAAGGAAGAACTTCCGAAAATGCTCTGTTTTAGGGATTCTTTAATGTCAGTGTTTAATCAGTGAATGAACTAAGTTAGTTATTAATATTTGGTCCATTTTTGATATCATTTTGGAGGAAAATGAAGGTTTGCTCTGCTCAGCTGCATCAAATGATCAGGTGTCAATAGATTTCAGTATGGAGACCTTGGCATTGATTTTGACATAGCAATTTGCTGTTAAGAGCTTCTTACATACTTTTATTGAAGCGACTAGGGCTGCAAGTAACCATTATTTTCATTGTTGGTATTTTATAGATAAATGATTAATTCCTTTATCTATAAAATGTCAGAAAAAGGTGAAAAATGTTGATCAGTGTGTCTTAAAGCCCAATTGACGTGCTCAAATTTCTTATTTTTGTACAACCCAAAGATGTTCAGTATTCTGTCATATAGAGCTGCAATAGTTAGTTGATTAGTTATCAATCAACTGGTTTGAGTAATTTTTACAAGAAAGAAAACAGAAAGTTCTCAGATTCCAGTTTGTTAAACATGAATATTTTCTGTTTTTGCTCCAAACAAGACATTTGTCATCTTGGGCTTTCATGAAACACTCACCGACTTTTTTCCTCATTTTCTTACATTTTATAGACCAAACAGCCAGTTCAGATGATATTCAAATAACTGGTAGTTGCAGCTCTAATAACAGCTAAACTACATTTCAAGTCTTTTTTGAAAAGCAGGGATGTAACTAATATTTTTTAATTAGTTGTGATTTTCTAGGTTGATCGATTAGTTGTTTGGTCTTTAAAATGTCAGAAATTTCTCAGAGACCAAGATGGCAGATGTCTTGTTTTGTCCACAACTAAATGCATTCAGGTTACTGTCATAGAGGAGGACCAAAAACAGAAAATAGTCACATTTAAGGACCTGGAATCTGAGAAATTTCAACTTTTTTACCTTAAAAAATGACTAATAGTTGGAGATTAGTTTAGTTGTTGATGACTTACTAATTAATTGATTCATTGTTGGAGGGGAGCTCAGTGAATACGTCCCAAACCGCAGGGTGTCCTTAAGTCAACTGCATAGAAAGTTCTTACAAAAATGTGTTTGTTTGTGTCTGTTTTACCGTCAGTGTCTAATTAGTGAGTACTGAGATGGTAAAATAATTATGATTTTGGTGTGACATCCAACAAATTAGCTTTGGATGTTTGCTGTGCTTGCTCTGCACAGCTGCATCAAATGGATAATTAGACGTCATTAGATTTCAGCGTGGAGACCTTGACAGTGTTTCGAGGTTAAATCAATGTCACTTTGCTGTTTGGAGCTTCTCACATGTTTTTATTGAGGTGAATAGGGCTGCAGTTACCCATTATTTTCACTCCTATTAATCAGAGTGTTTTTTTTAAGGGAAAAATGTCCAAATTCTCTGGTTCCAGCTTTTTAAATGTCAATATTTTCTGGCTTCTTCTTCCTCTGTGACAGTAGAGTGAACATAACAAGAACAAAACAAGACATTTGAAGATGTCATTTTGGGATGTGAGAAACACAGACTGACATTTTTCACCATTTTCTGACATTTTACAGACCGAAGGACTAATCAGTTTGTCAAGAAAATAATCAACAATGAAAATAATTGTTAGCTGCAGTGCTATTTACAACAGATTTCGACTTTTGGATGAGAAGTAGGGCTGCAACTAAAGATTATTTCCATTGTCCATTAATCAACCGATTACTTAATTAATCAATTAGCTGTTTGGTCTGAAAGCGTTTCCCAAAGGCAAGATGTCCAATGTCTTGTTTTGTCCAAAACCCAATTATGTTATTCAGTTTACTTTCATAGAGAAGGAAGGAAACCAGTAATAATTCACATTTGAGAAGTTGGAGTCAGAGAAACTTATTTTGTCTTCAAGAGTTACTTGAACCAATTAATCAATTAGCAGAATAGTTGGTGGTTAATTCAACAGATAACTAAATGATTAATTGTTGCAGCACTCGAGGGAAAGATATTTTCTTAAAGTGGGTTTCTTCTGATAACAAATGACAGGACCTCTCCTTTAACCGGGAGTCAAACAACAGGTTTCTGTTTTCAGAACCTGTCCTATCACACACGCCCAGGAGGTGGAGGGATATTTGTTCAAGAATAACTAGTGGGGAACTCTGTAGGTCTATTTGCAGTGCAAATATCCCTTAATGCATTATTTTCACCAAGCTTTGCAGTCATTACAATTACATGATGACTGAGTGCAGATGAAGCCTTAACAAACATGTTGCATCAGCTGCAGCATGGGCGTTGAACTCTGGGGTATCTGCAGGAGTGTCTTCCTCTCGATATTTAGAACATACGGGATAAAAACATGACAGAAGCAAAGTATTTTCATTTTGAATAACAGCTATAATGCTTACTCATTGTGCTTGAGTTTTGCACTTTATTTCTAATACAAATTGATGCAGAAAAAGGACGAACTGTTGCATACAGATGTTCCAGTCGTATCCCCTGAAATCTACATTGATGATCTACAATAATCCACCTGTTCTCACCAACTTGTTCTGTCCACATGAGCCTTATTTTGCAGTGGAACCCTATTTTCTCCTTGCAAACTGCAGCACAGGTGTGTTAGGATGCCCTGTAAATGCATCTCTCTCAGCATGCTTTCAGACAGAGCCCACAGATTGTCTCTATAATTGTAAATAAAATCACACAAGGTCGTCTCGCACTCCTTCATCCAAACCGTGTCCTCTGCCGCCTGCTAAAGATCGCCACCATTACGTAAAAAAACACAGATTCGGCGCTGGCGTGTTGACTTTGCCACATGAACGTTTCAGTAGTGATTACAGAAGCAAACATTACTCTCTCACACAATAACAATCCCTTACCTGTGGCTTAAAACCACACTGTGAAGCATTTTGATGAATAGAGGAGGACTAAGAAGCTTAAAGGCTAACTGAGGGTGTGCAGGTGTTTTATTATTTTCTTCTTTTTTTTGCAGCAGATGACATTGTGAGTGTCTTTAGTGCACTCGGTCGGTGGCTTTGAGAGAAATTGTTGTTATTTATTGTTAGGGAGGAGCTGCAGTGCTGCATGTTTATCTGCTAATAGGATGTCTGCAGGATCTGGGCTTTAATGATAATCGCAGTTATTTTAGTAAACGCTGTAGTGTGATACAGACTATTAGCCATTATTAGTAGTTTTACTGATCGGAGGAACTAAAAGTTGTCTTGGCTTGATCTTGTTTTTTAAATTTGTGTTTAAAAAAAGCCTGTGCTTTGTCATTTTGTTATTCTGTTTATATATATTTTTTGCACACACTAGTTTTACCATACTGTAAGTTTAAAGTGTGTATTGCTACAGATGTATAGCTTATAAGTGTGCATTGCAGTCAACAGGGATGTAGTTTAATTTTGGAGTACTGCTTGAGATCTGTGCATATATGCAGTCAGAATAACTGCATATTTGCTGTTTTGGGGAGGCTAACAACTAGAGCTGCACAATGGTTTATCGATTAGTTCTCAACTGTTGAATTATTTACAGACAGAGATTTTCTGGTTACTTTCCTCCTTTATGGCAGTAAATGGAATATCTTTGGATTGCGGACAAAAAGGACGTTATCTTGGGCTTTGGTAACAGTGATGGACATTTTTCACTGTTTTCTGACATTTTAACGGTTAAACAACTAATTGATTGGTTGAGAAAATAATGATCAGATCAGTCAACAATGAAAACGGTTATTAGTTGCAGCCTTGCTTCTAAGTCCAGAGTCAAAATCCATCTCTGTTTTTAGTAGTTCTGCAATTAACAGTTATTTTTGTTTGTGCAGATGAACCTTTCACGACTGTGTCTTGATTGATCGATTAGTTTGTGAGTCTAAAAAAATGTCTTAAAGATACAAGTGAGATTACTTTGTAGAACAGTTTGTAGATTTTTCTGTACAGCTAGCAGTTCTTAGCTATAAATTGTCCTTTTCTAATAAGAGTTTTTGACACAACTCCTGTCGTTTATCCTCTTTTTTCACATTTTTAGCAGATTAGAGCTGCAAGGAGTAAATATTTCTATTACTGTGCTGATTATTTTCTCGATCAGTGACTAAGCCCATGATGACAGATGTCTTGTTTTGTCCACAACCCAAATATATTCAGTTTCCTGTCACAGAGGAGCAAAGAAACCAGAAAATATTTACATTTAATAAGCTGGAATTTGACAGCTTTGACTTTTTCTTTTAAAGAATTATTCACACTAACTAGCAAAATAGTTCAACTAATCAGTTAATCATTGCAGCTCTGATGAAAATGATGTTGTCTATAATAAAGAAGGAGGAAAGTAAAACAACGTCTCAAAGTTCTGGCACCCATATGTCTGGTGTTTAGTTTCAAGTTGACTGAGTTGCAGCCACAGACAACAGTTTGATTAGTCAGCGTTGTCTTCTGGGATGTTTGTAGTTCAATCCTGAGGTTGAGTGTAGCTGTGAGGCTTCGTACAATGAAAAGAAAAATCTGTTTTTCTTTGTATGTCTTCACAGCAGCAGGCTTGCCAACATTATATCGATTTGCTCGGAGGTTGAAGGTTTATTCTAGCGGGACTCAAGTTGGAATCCATCCCGCGCCAGTTTACTGTACATCATGATTGCTTGTCGAGGTCTGGCGTGCTCCCTCAGCTCATTTCCTCTCTTATTTATTCTGCTTTTTTATGTTTCTGAGGTCTAGTTAGCTTTATCCACTGGTATTTGTTAGTTTTTTGATGTGCAGCTTCTTTTCACGGCAGCCTTGACAAAGTTGTGAGTATTGTGACAACTCGCAAAGAAATCTGTGAATGCAGCCGGATGGATTGACAGACAAAGCAGCCTGAAACAGCGACTGACAGCCTCGTAGTGTCACGGCAGTATGTTGAGAATATGTTGAATCTCGGCGCTCGACATGTCTGCCCTTCATGTTTTGCTTGGCAGAACAGTAGTGGGATGTGCTCGTCTCTCTGTGTGGCTCTATCTCCTGCCCTTCCAGCTGTAGAACTGGGTTTTAGACCTCAGCCAAATAAGTCCAGATTCAAGCCTTTGGTGATTTATGAAATTCTCTCCCCTTCTTACCGTATGTCCTTTTTTGTCTCTGCAGGCCGAGACATGAGCTTCTCCCGCTGAACGTTATTGATGCTGAACTGGTGAGTTTTGGGGTTGTTCGCTGCCAGTGATCTCTGCAGCAACACACATTTCTTTTTCTGCTGGTGTTATTTTTACTCAGTCCTGCTTGGGTTCTGTCTAACGGCATTGCTAGTTAACCCTCTGAACCCCGAGCAGCTTGCTCCTGTCACACTGGGCTCATTTTTCACCGCTAAATAAAGTCCTTCACCTCTATGGAAACATCACAATCATTGCTAGAAGCAGAGAGAATTCAAAAATACATTTTGTGCAACATAACATATTATTTATTATTTGTCTCAAGGAAATTCAACTTTTGTTTTCCTATTTTTATCATTTATGGGAATGTAGCTATGTTTTGTTGCACAAAAATACCCTTTGTGCAACATAGCATAGCTACATTCCCATAAATCATAAAAATAGGAAGAATTTGTCTCACAAAAAATTTAAACATGCACAAAAGTTCCCCCAGAAAAAGGAGGCTCCACATGCTATAGAGACTTAACTATTTACATTTTTGCAATTTTTACAAAGTAGGCGTTTTTCTCACTACTCATCTGCATGCACATCTCCAGAAAGATATTTCACCATGTTGAATGTGTCCTGCAACAACTTGCTCCTCTGTACACCATTTTTGAACCATGCCACATTTATATTTTTTATCCAGTATGTTTTATTTTATCTCATTTGTTTCCATTATGGGCTGCACAGTGGCTCGGTGGTTAGCAGCGTCGCCTCACAGCTAAAAGATCCCTGGTTCACGTCCCGGTTAGGACGCCTGGGATCTTTCTGTGTGGACTTTGCATGTTCTCCCTGTATGTGGGTTTTCTCCATGTACTCCGGCTTCCTCCCACAGTCCAAAAACATGCTGAGGTTAATTGATGATTCTAAATTGTCTGTAGGTGTGAATGAGAGTCTGCTTGGTCGTCTGTCTCCATGTGTAGCCCTGCGATAGAGTGGCGACCTGTCCAGGGTGTCCCCTGCCTTCGCCCAAGTCGGCTGGGATAGGCTCCAGCCCCCCCGTGACCCTACAGAGGATTAAGCGGTGTATAGATAATGGATGGATGTTTCCATATCTGTCCTCTCCCTGCTCTGTGTCAACACAGCCTGCAGTCCAGCCGAATATTCACAGAATTATTGTCACCTGACTGTTGGTTGCAGCTGAGTCAAATGTGGCTTCTTGGTTGCACAATAAGGACTGCAGATTTTTTTTTATTTTGCAGAATCTGGTGCAAACGTTTAATTTTTGGCAAATTTTTCAAGGCAACATGTGAAATGTGTCTTGAATTGAAGCTTAGATTTGGTTAATTTTCTTGACTTAACCACAGGTAACACATGAAATGTTCAAGGACCGTCTGAAAGTTAAAAATCCAGCAGGTTTATTGGTTTTTATTGTTTCTTTCTCTGATGAATTGTGTAATTTTGGTGAATTTTTTTAAAAATATAACGCCTTATAAAGCTCTGTGTTTGGTGTTCACAGGGTTAAATAACCACCTGGTTGCAACAGTTGGAAAACACAGTATTCCTAGAATTCAGTATCACACAAACTGCCTTTTCAATATTAGTGTCTTCTTTCCAGAGCATCTGGTTCATGATTGCATATTAATACCTTTGCCTGGATTAAGTCAGTTGATGAAAATGTATGCATATTGTAGCGTACATCCTCATCCGGGCTGCTGGCTTTTACCTGACAGGTTATGTAATCTCAGTGTTTAATCTAACGTGCTTCTCTGGGGAAACCAAAAATGAACAGCCAACAAAGAAAGTGAGGAATGATAAGGATTTTTCCTTCCATCTATCCCCTGAGTGCAGATATCCACCTGGATTTTATTTTTTCTTACTTTGTCTTTGAGGCCTCATTAGAGAATACAGACACACTTTCCTCCAAAGCATTCCACATTTCAAACACGCCACACTGAGATCTGGAGACAACAGACATTTTATTGAATTTGTGCTGAATGATGAAAGCAAGAGGCCTAATTTTTCACTGCATCTTTCACATAAGAGTGATGCTCAGCGTTCGCCGATGCACTGCCAGACATCATTCATTGATAAGTAGGTTGCGTGGCTGCTGTTTGCTGCTGGATGCTCCCTTGTGCTGAACTCGATACTGTAATGGAGCTGAGATGTGATTGCTCTCTGTAATATGTTGTGTATTAATGATATAATCTGCATTATTAATGTAACGTGTAGCATGAAGGCTGCCTGTTGGCGGTGCCTGATTAATTTTCATATGGTGCGAGCTTTACTTTCATAGAGGAGAGAGGTGTACATTTTCATTAAGCCGTAATTATATTTGTTTCCTGGAAAGCAGCCGGTGAGTGAAGATGAATAGGAACAAACTATAAGAATGCTTTTGGGTACAGCTATTGTTTTACGAAACACACCATCATAGAATTAGTTTGAGGATATGAGATTAGCGTAATAGCTTGAAGCTCACTTGTCCCACTTGCAAGTTTTAAAGAGCTCATATTATGGTTGTGGGGTTTTTCTTTATCTTTAATGTGCATGTAAAACTTACAAAGCCCAAAGTTTGCACCAAAAGAAAACACTACTAATAAGCTACTTGAAACGCCTTGTTTAAAGTCCAGGCTTTGCTTCTGTTACTTAACTACGTCACTATGTTACACATTTGCATATTTCCTTTATAGCAACTAGTTTAGCTTCAAACAAAGAATGAGCAGTTGCCTCAGTTATAACCCTGTACTCATAGATGTGTGATTACTAGCCAGTGTTACCTGGCATTGGTCAAACTAGCTTACCAATCAGAGCAGGGTCAGCTTTTCAGGAGGCGGGTCTTAAAGAGACAGGAGCTAAAATCAAGTGTTTCAGACTGAAGCTGAAAAGAGCTGCTGCAGCAATGTACGGTGCAAGAAAAATAATGTGTTATTTGGAACATTAAAGTATGTAAAAGTATTCTAGTAGACCCCAAAAGTTAACTTAGGAACATGTAAATTATCATCATATGGGATCTTTAAATTCACAAAAAGAATATGTACTAGACTGACACACTAGACAGAATTGCAAAAATTCAGTATTAAGGTCACATACTCCACCAAGTTTGCACAAATATGCTAAGATTATCTTTGCTTACTTTTGAAGTGTCAGCACTCTGCTGGTTTCTTTCTTGATTAGATATATTGTCTGTGTATTAACTGCACTGTGTAGTGATGCAGTACACGATCAAGAAAGAAGTACACACAGTTCCTTCAGCAAAAATCCAATAGTAGTGAAGTCTGTAGCTTAAATTTATCCAAAGTTATTACCCTGACTATATTTGTACTGTAATGTACACCACTTGTCACTGTAAGGTTCTTTAT
Organism: Dascyllus trimaculatus; assembly: GCA_024666655.1. Taxonomy (NCBI): domain Eukaryota; kingdom Metazoa; phylum Chordata; class Actinopteri; family Pomacentridae; genus Dascyllus; species Dascyllus trimaculatus. The sequence goes on from CM045455.1 coordinate 28,429,117, forward strand.
TTTGGCCAATTTTAACCCAAATTTAGGATTGTAGCACATCAGAAAATCAAACGTGCCATAGAGCTACAACGATTAATCAGCTAGTTAATTGTTATAATAATGTCAAACTAATTTAATAATTGATTAGTCAGTTTTGAGTACCGGTAATTGGTTGAGTAACTTTTAAAGAAAAAGAAGTCTAAATTCTGTAATTCCAGCTTCTTAAATGTGAATACTTTCTGTTTCTTTCTTCATTGTGACAGTAAACTGTCTTCTATATAGGCAATGAGGAATGAAATGACATGCATAGGAGCTCATGTGGCTCAGTTAAGAGATAGTGGTTCAGACTTTAAACTATGAAATAATGAGCAACAATAAAATAATATGCACATAAGTCAGTGCAACAGTTGCCAAATTACCAACATTGATAAGTTGGAACATATCTGACAGAAGTTCCTTTGTTCAATAAGAATGCCTGTCACACTGTCATTATATAATAGGGCTTTTCTGAATGAACTGACTCGTCTAGGTCAGTGTTCTTTCCTATAAAAAAACAGAAAACCTCTGATCCAGTGCTAGCAGCGGTCATGCATCAGCGTATCTTGTACCAGAAGCAGTGTCAACAGCAGCAGAGTCAACACACCTAAATTCCCACTGCAAATGTTTGCATAGATCTAGCTGCCTGAAACATTGTCCTTCCCTCAGCTGCATTTTCAGACCTTGACATTCATCGAAATTATGGATGTGACAGTCACTGGAGGCTGCAGAGGAACTGTCACTTTCAAAGGAACTGCATCTTTACATGTAATGCAGTAGGAGGAAGAAAATGGTTCTTTTTTAAATGGCCAGAGAAAAAATAGTTTAATGTGCTTTGAAACGTGTTGAGGCAGCCTGTTTGGCATTTAAGAATAGAGATGAGAGGGAGGTGTTTTGATTATTTGTTGGATTTATTCTTGAATATTACATTTGGGCAAGTTGAGTATCAAGAGAATTGCTTTATCATCATTAAACCCTCTGAACTCCTTCCACATTTTCACTTAGTGTTGGCTCATTTTTAAGCACAACAAAATGTCCTTTTACAGTATAAGACAGTTACAATGCAAAAATCATTAAAAACCAAAATCACAAAAGTTGAATTTCTTTAATTATCTATTTAATAAAAATTTAAAAATCGCAAATCAACATGTACAATGTTTTTCAAGTGTTTACAGGTGTTACCAATACTGGAAAAATGATGACTCCAGATGCTATAGATATTTTATTACTTTAATTTTTGCAGTCTTCAGAAAGTAGACATTTTTTTAACCTAACCACAGTTATTTTATTGATTAAGTGTGTTTTAATTTGCTTTTAATTTCCCACTCTGCTCTGTATAAACCCATCTGCAGTTCAGCCAAATATTCAGAGAATTTTGGACATGTGACTGTTGGTCACAACTGAATCAGTAATGGTTTCTTGTTTGTGTCAAGGAGCATAGATTATTGTTTTTGTTTTGTTTTTTTGATTTTGATGAAATATTGCAACTTTTAGGCTTGGATTTGGTTTATTTTCCAATTGGAAGTGCAGTAATTATCTCTGTTTTTATAGTTTTTGGCTCTGATAGATGGTGTGATTTTGACAGTATTTTTATTTTCGAAAATAATATAATATGCCTTTCAACATGCTGGTGATGGGATTGAGAGTATTAGTACTATTACAAGTATTGCTACTCAAGTTTATAGAAGTGGTCTAAATAGACTTGAGTTCGGATTATTTTATTTTTCCATTTGAAGAATGTAATAACATGACTAACAAGGTCACTAAGTTTGAGTACTTGGAACTTTCCAAGATATTACATGAAGCATTTTTATCATCATGGATGTTTGGTTCTGCTGAAAGGCCCAGTAAACGTCTGCACTGATAAACCAGTTGACTTCAAATACAGGAACAGCTCATCAGATCCAGCCCTTTACTGGTGCAGATGTTGTAGATTACAAAGATAGACAGGAGCCTCTGCATAGAGAAAGACAGATCAATCATGAGGGAGTGTGTCTTCACTACAAGGGTAAGTGTGGCTGGAGGCTGAATATCATGACGGGGGTATTCTCTGCAGACTCTCAGCCAGCAGCAGCAGCAGCACAAAGAGGGAGGGAGAGGACAAGTGAAAGCAAAGCAGAGAGCGAGACGCTCACTCTCACACCAGCAGATGGGAATCGCAGCGATCAAGTCAATATTTACACTTTCCTAACAAAAAATTGGCAGCATTAGCTTAGCTGATTCAGTAGCAGGCGGCAGGAGTATCCTGGTTCGTGTGAAAGAGGCTTCGAGGAGTAAAAACAACACTTCAGTGATAATGATTGTAGCTTGGCTACAACCGCCGGCTCTAAAAATACACTGGAACCAACCCTCCCCTCTCTTTTGTTAAGTGCACACACGCTTGCAATGTGCACATTCACTTTACCCATGGCTCAATCCACTGTGGGGACACATGTGAACGCAATTTGCACTTCCAATTAAACTGTCGACCTTCGCTCCAGAATGCAAAACTTGATTTTGGTACCATCCTCTCCTGGATAGCTATTATTACCCAGCAGGGCCAATAATAGAGAGGATCAGGCTTCACAACACACTGCTGAGGATCATTGAAGTCAGCAAATTATTACACTTATCAGTGTCAGTATTTGAGCTGGGAAATTAGACATTTTAGAGATTGATTTGGATTCATGTGTTTTGTTCATGACAGATGTAATACAGGTTGTGATTTGTGGTCGAAAAAAATAAATTAGTGCTGGTTGTTGGATAAGTAACTTCTTTAAGCATTTTCTAATCAACAGCTGTAGAGTTTGTGTGCTTCTGATGGCATACAGCTCATTCACACTAAGTTAGAGAGCTCTGTGAAAGAAAAAGTTAAGCAGAATACATCAGGCTAGGGTTAGCCTAAAGCGTCCTGCCGAGTCTGTAACACATGACTCGCTGAGCAGATCAGATGACTTGATAAACAGCAGGAATGTTGCTTCTTCCTCTTTTCTACAGCACTGCTCTTGTCTGTCCGGTAGAAGACAGAGATGATGTGTAGTTGTATTATTTATGCTGTAGGGTGTGGACACAGATCTGTTTAGGTTTGGCAAATAGCTGCTATGGTTGGTGTACATCTCCAAAAAATGGATCCAAGTCCTTTAAAGCCATGTAGAAATGACTGTGTGTGGATTGTATATGCCAGAAGAGCTCTTTAATCAGCCTCTACTGTACAAGATAACAAGCACAAGCAATTATGTAACATTTAACAGCTGAGCTTATCAGTTACGTTGAAATGCAGAGCCCAGTGCATGGCACAATTGTCTCTTTTTTTTATTATTGACTTGCATAATCTAATGGCTGCAAGGGAATGCCTGCTTTTATGCAGACAACCCGGAGTCGAATAGCATTAAGTGTTTAATATAGGCTTAATTTGTCTTTATTTACTTCATGTTTTAAAAGACAAAGTAGGCATTAATGGCGTTTTTTTTCTTTGTAAAGCCTTTTTCAGACTCCTATGATACAATCTGTAAGCAGGGAAACAAATTAATTTTAATATAAACACGCAGTAAAAAATTGTTCCCCCTTTGCATGGACTTCCAAACCGCTGCCAGAGATTTGTCAAAGGACTCTGTCCATTTTTCATTAGGCACTTCTCGCATGTCATTTAAACAAACCTCTGGATGAAGCTCATGAATCCATTAAAAGGCTTTCATAACAAACTGTGGAAGTAATGTAAAGTTTAGAAAAGTGTCAAAATCAAAGCACATTTTAAGAGGAGGGTTGTAAATCTTCTTTTGGCAAATGCTGGAAGACATTTTTTTCTTAAGAGATACGATAACAAAGAATAGGAAATTAGATATTCTGTATATGTCACATATTATACATACAGTTATTTCAAGCTTTACCTACTTAAATCTGAAGTTTGGTACTCGGGGAAAACCTTCAGTAGCAGCTTCAACATGCTTCATCTCCATTTCCCGTTAGTGGCTCCCTTTTACTTTCATCTCCCACATAAAAAGTTTTCTTTTTTTTTTACTCTGTATCTGGGATATAGTGCATGACTGGAGAAATCCCATTAGGTCTTGAAGTATAAGAATGAAAGTAACAACTAAAGTAAAGATAAATGACAGTAGTAAAGTGACCAGACACCAAACTAAGTTTATCTTCCCCGGCTCCATTAAAATAGTCGTTTTGTTTATGCAGTTCCTGCTGATGGACATGTTAATTTAATTACCAGTCAAGCTGCCATAGTTTGAAATGAACAAGAACAACTTTTGTGTGATTGGTTTTAGTGTAGTGCAAAACTCTGAAAGGAGTTTTGAAGTTATTTTCACCTGAGCCCTTAGCAATGATGGCGATCTAACATTATATTAGATCTGTCTAACAGGTTAGTTTTGGCACCAGTGCCAATTTTTGGGGGGTATAAAAGTTCCAATACTGGTATATTGGTCAGTATAACTACAGAAAATTGCACTGTCAAACCACACCGTTGGGTGGTTTGAAAATTACCTTGCAGATAGGACACAATGTGTAAAGGTTCAGAAGCAAAAAAATCTATTTTTTTAACAGTATCTTCTGGTGTATCTCAGGGTTTGATTCTTGGCCCTCTTCTTTTTATTATTTATATAAATGATTTGGATAAAGCGGTCAAAAATGCAAATTTGCACCTTTACACAGATGATACAGTTTTGTACACATCAGCGTCTTCAGCAGAACTTGCCATATTCCAACTTTAAATAGCTTTTAATCATTTACAGAACATTTTTCATAATTTAAAACTGGTTTTAAATTCTGACAAGACAAAATACATGCTGTTCTCCAAAAGCAAAACAACTTCACAACATTTGCCTCCATTACTTCATATGATGGCCATGAGATTCAGTTGGTATCAGAATATACATATCTTGGTATTTTAATTGATAATTGTTTGTCTTTTAAACCCCATATTCAAAAACTGATTCATAGACTAAAACTAAAACTTGGCTTTTACTTCCAAATTAAACCATGTTTATCATTTGAAGCACGAAATAAACTTGTCACTGCCACTTTTATGTCTTGATTATGGGGATGTTATTTATATGAATACCTCCACTGATTGTCTGTGTGCTTTGGACACTGTTTATCATGGAGCATTGCGTTTTATCACAAACGTGAGGCCACTGACTCATCACTGTGTCCTGTGTGCCCGGATGGGCTGGTCATTTTTGGCGTTTCACAGATTGAAACATTGGTACCTTTTAATTTATAAATCTATTCTTGGACTTGTCCCTCCATATTTGCAGCAGCTCACTGAGCTGAGGAGCAGCAGCTACAGCCTGCATTCGCAGGACCTCCTCCTGCTCTCTGTGCCCAGAGTGCGCACAGAGATGGGGAAAAAGGCCTTTAGGTTTGCAGCACCGCACTCTTGGAATGAACTCCTGAATGAGATACAATTAAAAGAACTGGTGTCACTTGATACTTTTAAATCACTCCTAATAGAACTTGGTACAAAGTCTTTAACCTGTAGATGTTTTACCTGAGTGTACTGAGTGTATTATCTTGATTCATTGTGAGAGTATTTTATGTTATTCTATGCAGTGTAACTTGTGCCTGTAAATGTGGTTCAGGCAAAAAGAGATTTTTAATCTCAGTGAATTTTATCCTGGTTAAATAAAGGTTAAATAACAAAAAATAAATAAAAAATATTCTTTATATATTTACACATACAGTTTGTTGGAGTTTTATTGAAAAAGGAAATGTAATGGAGGAATTGTTAACCAACTCTCCAGCAATGTGTTTTGCAATATGCTTTGTGACTTGCCATGAAGACACCGTTTGACTTTGCAGCATGGCTTGGCTCTGTTACATTCTCTGCTACATGTGCTGCAGACAGTACTAAGAGTGCTGTAAACATTGGAGCCAGCAGAATTGTGTAAAGTGAAATTGTCTTGAGCATCTTTTTCTTACTTGGAGCCTTATTTTTGCTCAAGTGTACAAAACTGGTCTCTCAAACTTCTATTTAATTTGTAACATCTCCAGTATTTTGAAAGAGCAAACAAACAAAAAAAACAAACCTATAATCTAAAATAGTTCCACAGTAGGTTTTTAATGGTAATGTAAGATTTTTTTGGAAAAAAAATGGCCACAACTAAACTTTATCATACTTTCAGCCTTATTCTTTTATCATGAGGTTAACCAGTATGTGTTGAAACATTGAGTTGTACACAATTACAATAGAACTGTTTAAAAAATAAAACTAAGTGTGAGTGCAGGTGTAAAGTGTAAATTAGCCCAGTGCTTCATTGGACTAAAACTCCCTATTGGAGATTTGAGATGTTCTTCCAGCAACCTGTTCTCTAAACCCTCAAGCGAGAAGGGTTCCTAAACATTTCCAGAGTTTCTTTAAGTCCTCCTTATTCTAAGACATTGTGAGACCAGCATTAGAGTATGAACATCCAGCAAAACAAGTTTAAATCCCTACAACTACAGTAGTGGTTGTTTTGGTGACACCCATGTTTACAGTGTTAACAGGAAGTTCAGTTTAATGCTACAGCAAATACTCCACCAGCATTTGCTTTGTCAAACACACCACAGCAGTGCAACTGATGTGTCTTTATACAGCACAAATAAACAAAGGCATGTTATTGTTATGAAGTAGTTAGTGAAAAGTAATTGCAACCTCAATCTGATTTCATGCTGCACAGTGTGAAGAGTTTTCTACAGAGAGCGGTTACCTTTATGGAGTTTGAGTTGCAGACTGGAAGTAATAATCTAACAGCTCACTGTGGCTGCCACTAGTTCTTTTCTGCTCCTCTGCACAAATTAAAAAGCTTTTGTTTTGTCAGTGAGTAGCGTGATACTCTGCAACAAATAAATTACATATCCTGTGTCTGCAGTAAAAAGCACTCCGTGTTCTATCAGTTGAGTGCTTTTAATGTAAACTAGCAGCAGTGGAAGATTTAGCAGTGAACAGTGAGGCGGATATCAGTGACATTATAAATATTCATGCTGGATTACATGCATATATTGTTTATTGTTGAGGCCTTGTTTGTATATACAGGATTTTTAGTTGAGCATGGAAATGGTGGACTCCACTGCTAATAAATTCAAACAAATTAGTTACTTCCTGTGTACATCCGCATTTTTTTCAATTAATAATATCTTTAGTGTTACTTAACAAACATTCTAAAAAATAATGTTTGAGCTAAACAAAAAAAAATGACAAAACAATTTGCATCAGTGTTTTTAAATTCCAATGAAATTATGTTTAACCAACAAACAATATTAAGTTGATACAATTACCAACATTCTAATGTCAACCCAGTCCATGAAAATAATGTTTGCACGTCTAAATTAATAAGTTAGATTTTTTTATCTGACTACAATGCATTTAATTAAGTGGTGGCAATAATTCCTTTTGAAAAACTTCCTAGAGTGTAAAAACAGGACTCTTCAAGACAACGTAAGAAACATTTATGTTTATGATATGACTACCAGTATCAAGTATTTTAACTGGTTTATCCACCATTTTGGTATGGATCTTAATACTGTAATACCTATGAGCATCAGCTGTCATTGTCATGGAAAGGAACCCAGTCAGAAGCATGAATCAACAACCCAAGTATTAAAAAAAATAACTGATTTAAACTCCAGATTTAAACAATTTGCTACCTTGAGGGCTGGAAAAAAGCCAACACTGAAGTGCCCAAAACTGTAGTTCCTTGAATGTCCACTTGTGGCTGGCTTCAAAAGCAAGTCATTCTCTATAGCTGTCCATGTTAAAATATCCAACTTTACAGCAGAAATAATCATGTGTACAGCCTGGTACAGAAACAGTTTTGGTCTCTACGGCTAATTTGGTAAACCTCAACTGTACAGGGGGGAAAGTTTCAATATAATTTATCTGCTTAAATTGTATTCAAATTGTAGTACAAATTAAGACAATATGTAAGACAGAATTTAGCACTGGCGCTTGAACATTCCTTGCAATTAAATGTAATAAACCACGGAAGTTTAGCACTACTTTTTAGTATTTAAGCTTGTACCTTTTTTAAAATCAAATAACCAAATATTTTTGAGAGTAGTTGTGAGTGTTTTGGTCTGATGATTCAACCTGGAGAGTTGCATGCCCATTCAAGCTGGAGAGCTTCAACTGTGAGTCACACAACACGGTCTATGTGAAAAATGAATGGGAAATTAATTTCCAGAACTGAGGGTGTCCGAAAAGATTCCTCCTTGTTTTAAACTGTATTCAGGGTTTTTTCATGACTCAGAATGGGCATTTTTGGAAAATATGCTTGAGTAAATGAAACAGCAATCAGCAAAACTGATTAATATATATATAGATATTATTCTCAATTCTTATCATTTTTGCAAGAAAATATTCCTGTATGTAGTAAAACTGTGCTAATGCAAAATAGAAATGTATTGAGTAGGAAATAGGAAGCCACATTTGATTGCAAGAGGATGTTTAAGGATCATAACTTTACTAACATCAGAGAATGAGAGAACTAAGTCATCTCTCTAGTTTTTAATAATAATAGAACATTTTATTTGTTAGCGCTTTTCATGGTCCTCAAGGTCACCTTACATAACATAAAACCTTTTGTGTGAATTACTGATTCATCTGCCATGATTATGTTTTATTTGAATCATAATGGATTATTTGTGTAGCAGAGACCCAAGTGTGAAAGACAGACAAATGAATCCAGTGTTGCAGATTCAAGGTCTGAAGTATCACTGAAGTTTTCAGCTTTGTGCAGACACTCTCCCTGCAGTGTTTCATGTCGTACCAGCACAAATTACGCCGCATAATAGCTATCAGTATTAGCCGAGGTTGAATGGCTTCCTGTCATTGGTCCCTGCTAATGTAATCCACTAATTAGCTGCACAATGGTGGCTCTCCCTGTGTGTGCACAGAGACCCAGGCCTAATTTTGTCCTTGGTAAAGACAGTCGTCCATCATTCTCTGAGGCCAAAAAGCACTGATGCTCTCTCAGTGTTGTCTCTGAGTCACTGAGGAGAAAAAATCCTGCCTCTCACCTTTTCTCTCTGCCTGGATTTCACTCTCTCTCTGCAGCCCTCGGGGAGCTGGCTCCTGACAGCATCACATGGAAAAGATAAAATTGAAAAGTCAAAGTGTATGTGAAATGTTTTGGTGTCTGTGCATCTCTGCCTTTGTCTGCTCGCCTCGCTCTCCTCCTCCATTGTTCTCCGCCATCTCTCAGGACGCCTCTCCTTTTGTCTTTGCCGCCTATTTCAATTTCACCCACGTTCCGTTGAGGAGACAGTAAGAAAGAGGGATGTTTCAAGGTATTCATTGCATTCAAGCCAAAGCTGGCAATGGTCTGTCAGTTGGTTTTGTAGTTTAATATGTATCTGTCAAAACAAAATACCATAAATACTTCATAGAGCTCTGGGTGACTCATTTTGTTTACACCACCATGTTGACAGGAATATCATCAGAGAAAATGAATGAGCTTGTATGGTTTTCAAGTCATGAGAGTTGGGGGTTGACCAGTGTTTTTTTCATGGTTGATACCAACTGTCCAACCAACGAAATTGCGTTTCTGTGCAACTAAACTGCATTCTCAGTTTTGAGGGAATGCAATCTCGTCCTGAAATGAGTGTAATTTCTCACCTGTGACGTTGGAAAAGATGTCCAGTTAGAAAGGCCAGCAATTGAACACCGTGGTTTGTGTCCCGTGATAAATGAGAGACTGTCAATCTTGGACTTCTGGTTAGGTTTAGGCACCAAAACTATGTGGTCAGGTTTAGGAATAAGTCACGCTTTGTTAGACAGTTAGCTTGGTTAAGTATAGACACCTAAATCATCGAGTGTTAGGAAACAATATCATGGTTTGGGTTGAAAGGCAACGCTTTTTTTACTACATGTTTGAAGCTTCTCCTCAAATTTCTGGGTTAAAATGGTGACAGGTCTCGCCCTATCTCATATTTGATTGGTTGGCTGAAAAAGGGCAACAGTAATGCAATAGAATAAATGGGAAAGATTCATTGATTACACAGAAAAAAGGGAATTGTTGGACCAACTCTCTTAGAATTAGGAGGGCCTCAAGACATTCTAGGAATATTCAAGGAACCTTTCTTGCTTGGGGGTGGGGTCCTTAGTTCAGAGAGTAGGGTTGCTTGAGGAACCTTTGGTAATGCAAAAAAGGTAGTGTCTGCACAAAAGAGGTAATTAAAGTTGCATGTTATAAAGCTTTGTGTCCGTGTTTTGAAGAGATATGTCAGTTATAACATGCACTTTTCGAAAAATGGCAACATGCTGTAGATGTTCTGGTGTTTGTTTATGCGATGGAGATAATTCTGAATATCCGGTGTATTATTATGTAGCAGTGTTGCATCTGAGTATAGTGTCTGAAATTAACTAACAGCTGTCTACCCTCAAACCCTTTTCTTATATAGTAGGTTATTAATTGAATGGACAAGTGGGCAGTCTAATTCAGTCAGCATCACTTTGTTTTGTTTTGGCTTGTAAATATTGGGAATGCCTAATGTCAACCATCTATAAATTAGATAAGATTAGATCTAAGTTTATAGTCACTGCAGAGTACAAGTACTACAACAAGATGCTGTTTAGCATCTAACAAGAAGTGCAAAAGAAACAGTAGAACGCATTATATAGCACAGCTTGATGTACATACAGTATGTTAAAGTAGAAACAGAACGAACCATATGGACAGAGTGATAGGAACACACTGATATATGAATAAGATAGATAATGTACATTTGCAGGTAGGGATAAATAGTGATATAGAGAGTAACAATGCTGTAGGTACCATTTGTTTATGACGTGTCAATACATGATGAAAAAATGCTCAATATGGTTCTGTTTCAGAGACACAGAACCTGCAGTAGACATTAAAAATTCACATATAAAAGTCGCACATTTTGGGGAATTAACACATTCTTGCTGCAAGTTAGTTGCTACCAGTCTAATGTCTGTATGTTAAATATGAAATTATTGCCAGTAGTCAGTTAGCTTTTAGCACAAAGACTGGAGTCTGACAGGCAGTGGCTTCCTAGAATCACAGTGACAACAAGACATAATATTATTCATAACTTTATTCATATAGCACTTTTAATAAATAAGGGCTTTTTAAACAGAGGAAGCAAAGACAGGAAACCCAGAAGACATCGTAACATTTAGGATAGTTGAAACAAGAGAGCAACAGATTAAAAAAATGCAGCATAAGTCTATAAAAGTAGTGTTTTAGGCAGTTATTTAAAAGTCATTGATTCTGCAGCCTTATCTCCTCAGGCAGGTCAAATCTGAGCAGCCCTGATGGTGAAAGCACCTTTTACATTTAATCCTCAACCTTAGAACAGCTAAAAGGAAGTGATGATTTAAGGCTGCAAACTGGCTCCTGCTCTGTAGCCTGAGGCCAGACCCTGACTAGCTTTAAAAATGGTCAGTAAAATCTTAAAATCAATTCTAAAATGAACAAGGAGTCAGTGGAAAGAAGCCAGAAGACTGGGTTGATGGGATGTTGTCCACTAAATCCACTAAGAAGCTGAGCAGCTGCTTTCTGAACTAGTTGGAGTGGAGACAGTGACCCCCTGCAAAACTACAGCATATTGTGATTAAACAAACAAGATGAAATATATTAATTTGGCACATTTTGCAACTTTTGGTCTAAACCAGCTGTCCAGATTTTCCCAGTTTTCAGTCTTTGTGCTTTCTAGCTGCATTCAGCAGCTTTGTGGTGTCATTTTTCATGCTGTTGTACTACACGCAGTAACATCAGGTTTCATTGATGCAGTGCAGTCATTCCACTGTGCCTGATTGTGCAGATTTCTCCCCTTCAGCTTCCAGTCTGGTTACTGCTGCTCTAACCTCCTCAGAAACCCCTCCACCCTGTGGGACGCAGCTGCATCAAAAACAGAGGGAGGGGTTTTCTCAGAGTCCATGTCGTCTTACGTCGACTCTCAAAAGAGCAATACTGAGCAGGAACACAGCTGACATGAGGGACAAAATGAGAGTTATCTTAAAGCCCTGACAGGTGCTGTTCATGGCAGCAGAGTGGCTGATGGCAGGTCCCACAGAGAGCAGCGAGTCGGGGTTTGGGTTGGGTCAGCTTCCTGAGGCGTGGACATGTGCTGTTGGCTAGAACTGTCTCTTCTAAGCCAGCTTAGAGGAGGCATTCTGGTGGCTGTCACAGTATATATCTCTATTTTTAATGCCATTATGCAGCTTTGCACTCTTTAAATAACCATATTCCTCTTGTATGTATGCTTTTGTGTGCACATGTGTATTAATTTGAGAGTAGCTAATCCAGATAACAGGGATAATGTCATTTCCCCGCATGTTGCGACACCTGTGGGAGTGTGCGTGGCTTTCTGTATCAGCAGTGCCGTCCTTTTAATCAGCACCCCCGTGTGTTTCCCCCGTAGAGCTGTCATCCGTCGAGTGATGATGGTAGAGCTGCCACTGTTTACACCATCTAAATCCTGCAGCAGGCAGTGGTGAGATTACCAGCCTCTTACCTGTTGCCCTAATCAAAGGAATCATTACTGCACCGCTGGATGTTACTGGGAATAGCGCCTTCTAAAAATACACATACACACAAACAGAGGAAGGGCAGGTGGAAAGGCAGCAAAGTACATGTAGCCTTTGTTTGATATTGTGTATTCATCACTGGACTGTCCTAGCTGCAGCTCGCTGGAGTTTCCATGGCAGCACTTTGGGGCCCTAGTTAGTTTTCTGTGTTGAAAATGAATCAGCTCAGTCTCCCGAAAATTATGTTCCTATACAACAAAACTGCATTGTCAGTTACATTTTGAGGGAAACCTATTTTCTGCTCAATTACTTTGGTTTGTTAAGTTCCACAAATGCATTTACATTTTGTTTTCCTGCTTTATTGTTGCTCATTTACAGCAAACCATATATTATATTATACCATCTCTCACTGTGCAATATATTTATTCCACTGCTGCTAATGTGCCCTCTATACTGCACATTCATAGTCTTACTGGCTCCCTTGTAAATACATATATACAATTTACTTTTATTTTTATTTATCTTTTATACTTGTTTTTTTTGCACCACCAGAGTTGTCTTTTATATTTCGTTGTACATTGTTTATGATGACAATACAAGCATTCTGTATTATTCTATATTATTTATGTTTTACATGTTAAATTTAAAGAGAACTTTTCAACATTTATCCTTCAGTATTGATCAGCTTTTGCTGGTGATGTGTAGCCCATCAGATAGACAGGCAGCTGCATCAGAGGCACATTCGTACATTTTGAAATGTATTTGCTGTGTCAGAAAATCAGTTAAATGAGAAATGATAGTCAGAAAAATGCTCAAATTTGATGTTTAGCCAGGCTGATAATTGGTCGAGTCCTGCTGGTAGCCCAGAAAAATACTGGAGAAACTTCAGATATGTTGTAAATAGGGTTGTATTTTACCCAAACCTTAATATTTTCCAAACCCCAAGTGAAAATGAAACTTTCTTATCAAAATAGTCCCACACAGGACGTGAACCCCTGTCACTTAGGTGAAAGTAGTTTCCACCTATGCAACAGCTTTATTTCAAAGCCCTTCTATTCTATTTGTCTATACTTGTTGGAAGCTTGATTAGATTTAGGCACCAAAACTGCATTGTTAGATTTTGGAAAAGAGCAGAGTTTCGGTTAAAAAATGAGCCTTTCTTGTCATGTCTGAAGCTTCTCCTCCATTTTTCAGTCACCATATGTAATATATGATTGATTCGCTGAAAATGAGCAGCAGTAAAGCAATAAAATAAATGATATTTGAGATACATCAGGAACAAATGGAATCCAGCAGAACATAAATTTCTCTCAAAATGTATTTGCAAATGCAGTCCAGTCATATAGGAATGTAATTGTTGGGAGGCTGGCTGTTCCTACCGTTGTTTTCACCGAAATGCTCAGCAGGACATAAATATCGGTCTCTGTATATGTGACATGGCTTCCCTTTTTTGGTGTAGAGTGCACCCACTCATCCTCTCCCCTGGCTGAAGAGGCCTGTGAACAGCTCTCGTCCACTGAGGCCACTTGACATGTCGAATATTTGATCTACATAAGCTGCCACTGTGAGAGAAGCTCATCCACAGAGAGAGAGAGGGAGAGAAAGCAGATGACTGCAGACAGAATAGGTGGTGCAGGATCAATACTGACTTCAATATTAACTTCTAAAATCAGTCTGTAAATACCATTTTAATATTAACAATAGCTCCTTTATTTAAAAAGTAAATTATTTCCTGTTAAAGTTGGTTTTGCATGATTTTTATTCCAAAATCAGTCCTTGTAGTTATTTGTGGTTTGCATGGGCTTCTCATTCATAATCCTGTTCAATATGATATTGCACATAAACCAATAACAAATCAATCATTTGTACAACATCATTTGCCTCAGTAATACATCTTTACATTAGATCTGGTATGTCTTCGTGACTCTTATGTTCCATGTTTGCAAGAGGACAGAGCTTTGAAGCCATTTTCATGCGTGACATTCAGATAATTGAGCTACTTTAATGGAGGTTCTTTTCCTGGGAAAGGCGCATCATTCAGGAAATGGCCATATAGGAAGTAATAGGCAGAGAGCTTAGAAATGGACAATGGAGCATTAAAGTGACAGAGTGGCAGATATTTCCTAAATAACATCTTAAGTAGAGGTGGACTGATGCTGGATTTTTGGAGCCAATGTCGAGTAAAAGATTCTGGGATAGATACATCGTAGAATGTTCTTTATATATATATTCATATATACAGTATCCATTCATCCGTGCATTTTCTTCCACTTATCCGGAATTGGATCTCCATGGCAGCAGGGTAAGCAGGGCATTCCAGACGTCCCTCTCCCCAGCAAAGTTTTCCAGTTACTCATGGGAGATCTTGAGGTATTCCCAGGCCAGATATGATAAATAATCCCATCAAGTTCTGGGTCTACCCCGGGGTCTCCTCCCAGTTTCCTGGAAGACCTCCAACTTAACCTACTGTTCTACTTGCATTAGATTAGCATTATATTGAAAATGGAGAAGGATGGGGTCAATGCTTAATAACTTTCCAGCAATAATCCAAAAAAATCGAAATATCACTTTCTGCATTATGTTCTGTTAAAAACAAAAACAAAGAACGGTTTTAATGTTCATACGCTGATACAAGGTTTTCTGTGAGACAGTCTGAAATATAATGTTTTGGCAATAAAAAATTAACGCAACAGGATGCACCAATCTTTTTTGAGTTCAATAAACTTCTAATGAAATTATGTACAACCAACAAACTACAGTCAGTTAAAAGAATTAACTTGGCCTGTGCAAGTAAAGGTATTGTTAAGTTAATTACTCATAAAAGTTGTGTATGACCAGTTGTTCTAACTAGTTATTTCTAACACCTTTTTATAAAAGGTGTTATATTATATATATATATATATATGTGTGTTATTTACTTAATTACCCTGAATATAAATACAGTTTTTTTTTTAGTTGGCAAATTTTGAAAAAGTGCGTTGCTCCAATGTTAAGTAAGTTGAAGAAATAACTGGGAAACCTGACTTCAATGTGAAGAAAAATGTAGTTGTTATTAGTTTTTTACATCCATTAACACAGAAACATAAGTTTAAATTACACACAATATTAAGCTCATGCAACTTTTTTATGCCAGCCCATCTTATCAAAATTATGTTTGCAACGTTTACCTTAATCATTAAGTTAGAATTTTTGTCTTGCAGTGGTAGGAATAGTCCATTGAATTACTTTGAAGTGAGTGTAGGCCAATATATATTTATATATTGGTTGGGCTCTAATTTTAACCATGTATTAATTTTTGATGGCTGCATTTTTTGCATGTGACGTAATTGCCTGAAAATATGTTAAAATCAGAATATGTATTGGGCAAATGTTTGAATATTATTGTCTATATAAGAGATTGAGTGATGTTCATGGATAGTGCTCTTTAAAAGAATACTGTGCGAAAAGTCTCCTGTAAAATGGAACAAATGGACAAAAAATTCCTCATTAATCAGAAGTTATAATTCCAAATACAATCTGCAGAATGGCAACTCTTCCTTACTTACAAAATCTTTCCTGCGCTGTCTACACTTATCTGACAAAGTTTATCTTGCAAAGTGGTTGTATAAAGAAACCATTACATCGCTGTTCCTGTCCCGCTCTGGGCAAAGCAAGATGGAGCTGTGGTGATGAGGTGAAGGGAGACACAAGCCGAACCACAGTCACTGCTAAGTGCAGGAAATGTTGAGGAATCTGTCTTGTCATCGGCAAAGACGTAAGGATATAAGATGCGCTGCCAAGAGGAGGATTATCCTCCTTTTCCATCTATAGCTATGTTCCTGTTTCACTCCCTCACATTGTCGCTCTGTGTGTCCATTTGACCCAATCTGTACTTTACATTTTAAGCTTTTAGCACAAACTCTCCCTCTGATTCTCACCAACATACCTGTCACACGAAAGCTGCAGCAGAGCAGATGTGGAGGAGGTTCAGTTTGTCTAATTTCCCAGCTCATTTCCAATTGCTTCTCTGACGAACGCAGCCTTTTTCTTAAGGGGAGCCGCTTCCTATTAAAAGTTTATTTAGCAGAAGCCTGAGGAATGATTAAAATTTGGCACTAGCCAAATAGGATGAGGAGCGTTGTGGGGAGCGAGTGATTACACCCCAGTGTGCGTTGTTCATGCGTACGCTTGTGTAGTAAAGGATTTTTTTATGTCAGTGTTTACCCTGAAGGCACCACAAGCATCTGTAATATTACTGTACAAGATGAGGCTGAATAATGAAATTAGCACATCTCATATCTGCAAATTACTCTAATTTCTTCTTTTCTCTCTCGTTTTTTTTTCCCGACTTTTCAGAGCGGTCCACTGCTATCTTCCAGTGTTTCCCCTCCCCTCAGTTTTCCGTCTGTCACCTGGTAAGTACACTCACATTCACCTCCCACATATACTGTGCAGACAGAGGCTTTCAGTGTTTTTCAGTCCTTTACGTAATCACCCGCTCGCTGCCTGTCTGAGCGGAGCTGCAAATTGCCGCCACCTTTACGAAACGGAGCATCATTTCTTGGTAATGTACAGTGAAAGGTGTTGTGTAAAGTCAGCAGTGTTGTTAGAGCATGACCACATGGTAGGAAGACAGTGTACCTGGTTCTGATGAGTACAATGGGTAGTAGTGACTATTTATGTTGCTTAATTTGGGACAGATATGAGATGTAGACATTGGGTGTGTTTCCATTAAGTATTTTTAAGCACATTCTTAAGTATCACCTTAGAAAAAGTTAATGCAAACAGCAAAACTGTTTCCGCTTCTTTCATTGTCTTCATCTTTGCAAAGCATGAAGCATGGCTGATACCAGCTGACATGAGAGAATAATTACAATTTGCCTGATTTAAAACAATTCCTGAAGACTTTACTCCATTTGTCTTTTGTAGATGTCCAAAGTTTTACTAAGTTTTTATTTTGTCAGTTGGCAAACAACTGGTTTTACAGACAAGTTTATTCGCTCCGAAGCAGTTGATATAATCTCAGTTTTGTTTTCTTCTTCTTTTTTTGCAATAATTCAAAACTTCACTTTAAATTCTCTTGACAATTATATGGGAACACAACTATTGGAAGAACAACCTAAACAGCAATACTTTGATGTTTTTGAAATTTTGTGTGATTAAAACGTAATTCAGTCATGGAATTTATTTATTTTTTATAAATAGTGGTATATTTGAATAGTGATTAAAGACCCCTCCAGTGAAAGGTTGTTAACATGTCCATATGGAGTTTTGTTTCTAGGCTGGAAGGCATGTAATGAGTGAAATGAGTAGTCAACACCATAGCTGAGCATTTCCATCCTGAAACTGCAGTGTACCACTGACGATCTCAAAAACTTGGATTCAGGCTTGCAGAGTTTCATACACAACAAAGCTAATGAACCAATCCTGTCAGCTCGCACAATTGGACTTTCTGTATCATTGTTCTTTACTAGAGTTGCTAGCTGAGTTACTTCAATATTACAGCTTGGTGTGGTGTAGCATAGAGTAGTTTTACAGTGTTTGGGCAGAGTTGTAGGTGAGCTGGTGTGCTGAGCTGCAGCGAAAGAGATGCAGAGACTGATCTGCACATTTATTTAATTCACACAGAAAAAGCAATGGTATAGAGTTACATCTTAGTCATTTTGAGGTAGGTAGGAATTATTTTCATGGAAAAAAAAAACTTGTAAATATGTAATTTTGATGCACAGAGATGAGTTTTTAGGGGTTTAATCAATAACTGAAGAGGAAGTTTAAGCAGAAAAAGAAGTATCCTTGTTTCTTGTAGAAGTGTATTTCTCCCTGTAATATTTCCAATCTCTGTGACTCACATGGTAATATTGCTGAAGACTAAATAGCAGTAAAATGCCAGCTCACCTTGCAGCAGCTTGTTATATGCCAATTCAACACTATCTGATTATTATATTTCTATTATTCTGAAAACAGAGTTAAAGGCAATTAAACATGTCAAGGTCTTCAGAAGGAACGCTTCAGTGTGCAATAACTCTGAATGGTTTTCTTTCACTCACACAGGTAGATAGTAGTAGTGCACATAAGTGATGAAGACATCTATGTTTTGTTTGGAAAAAAATCAATTTTGCATTCGAAAACTGTTGAATCTAAACACACTCAAAGCTACAGTATCCATGATGCACAGTGAAATTAGATTTCAATATTAAGCACAGTTCACTCGCGGTTTTTTTACTTTGTACCAGGAAAAGCTTCAGCTGCAGCCAGCTTTAAAGTGAAATTCCCAGCTATCTGCAATCGCCAGTTGTTTACCAAAATCGAGGGACTTGGTGGATGTGTTTTTCCTGGTGTGTGTGTTTGTGTTTGTGTGTGTGGGGCCAGGGCTTTTAATGACGGGGGTAGATGCTTTCTGTTTAGAGATGTGTGTTCTCTGGTAATGCCTGAGGGGGTGGCAGGGCTGGGTGGGCCAGCGAGTCCCTGTGTTGCTGTAAACACACACTGGGATCCCATTCAGAGGCTGAAATGTGCCTATTTGTGTGTGCTTCTGCATGAGCCGGGGAGCCAGAGGCTATTACTGGCCAGCAGGGTTGCTATGGAGACCAGTGGTGTCAGAGAGGAGCAACATCTGTGGGGTGTTTGTTTGTCAAGACAGGTTTTCCTCTCAGTGTCTTTCTCTTTTTCCCGTCAGCGCCGTGGCCGGAAAAAAAAAAACTCACCAGGGAGGACCAACTCAAGTCAGAAAGCCTTGTGCAAAATCCTCAGTCGTTAGTGTTTACAGATTCGGTAAATGTGAATGTGATTTAAAATCTGTGTTTTCTCGGGCAATAGTTCAGCCGCATCTGCTCAATCATGCTCACAGTAGGCCCTCGGGCTGTCAGTCAGCAGGGACTCGAGGACTCTTTTCACTGGGTTCATGCCAGTGGAAAGCTCACATTCTGGGGAAGCATTTAACCCCTGCCCCCTTGTTGCTCCCTCTCTCCACAGCTCCCCTCTCTATATGGACATGTTCTATTTCCACAGCTCTTTTCTCCTGGCTGCCTTATCGGACGCTCAGCAGGGCACAAATTCTCTTTTAATAGGTACTTATTTGGGCAACGGGAGAAGTTCCATATTTCAGAGCAACCCCCCCGACTCCCTCCTCCTGACAGACTCTCCTTGTTTCAGACCCTCAAGCTTCTGTTTATTACACATTTTCTCATGATAAGATATCCTCCATTTCCTGGTGTAAAAGTTTCATATGGACAGCAGTGAGGAGAGCGGGTAGAGCGCATCCTCAGATGTCCTGAATTTAATTTCTTTATTTGGGAGTCCATTAATTTGGAGCATTTTAATCCCCTTAAGGTACCTCTGTATGCTGCTGTTTCACAATAGCCAGTAAGAGTTTATCAGAGGAAAATTAAATCTTTTCAAATTCAGAGGCTTACTAAGTGCAGGTTCTTACAGGTCAAGCAGAATATGTTGTGGTATCCTCAGTGTTCCTGACCATATTTGGGGAAACCTGGCCTCGGCAGCCTTGTGTGTAACTGGGCAAACCGGACCTTCGACCTCCTAATCTGGTCTAAATGAGACACTCACAACAAGGTGGTGCACAGCTCAGAGTCTGTGACGTAACATCGTCATTTTGGAATAATACGGTGTTTCACTCTGCAGGCATCCCTCTGCAAAGGCCAGTTACCTAACTGTCATCCGCAAATTAACAGGCTTTTGCAGGTTACCTTCGTCACCTCCGCCATTTATGCCAAGATTAGGCTAAGCCTGCAGTTAGATAGTGGTCGTGTGCTGACAGGCCTGCAGTAGCAGTGTGATATGGATATCATACCCAAAAAGTGTCTCTTCAGTAATGACTCGCCCGTTAGGGGCAGACACAGCTCTTTATTACATAGTAGAACCAAACAGGGCTGTACACTATATAGTATTGCTGGAAACATAAAATGAAATAAGATGAATTAACTCACACACGTCATGCTCTAGCTTTTGTTTTGCTGCTAGATACATAAAGCAGAACCCACCCTGTTGTCATTTTCCATGAAAAGTCTGACTCAAAAGCTTTATTTTTACTTTATGTACAAGACCTGGAGTTTGTTGACGTGGAGGTTCCACATGTGCACAGAGTCAAACACTGGAAAAGGAATGATTTGTTTGTTTGACCACTTAAATCAGCATCACGAAGCTGTGGATGACAAGTGCAAAGTCAGATCTGAATGAAAACCAGTGCAAAAAAAGTGATATTGAATGCCATTGCCAGTGTTTGTTTTTCCAAATATAGTAAAAAATATATACATATACATGCATATATCAAAATAGTAACGTTTTTTTCTGATATTGTGCAGCCTTAGAACCAGATATCAACCTGTTGTTTGTGTTGCGTTATGCCAAAGTCAGGACAAAACAGAAGTGCACCCGAGGAAAGTTGAGTTTTACAGCTTTTCTGCTAGTGACATTTCTCAATATTTTCTCTGCACCAAAAGCCTTTTTAAAATCAATTGCACAGATTTCTTTTTCTAGTACCAGTGTTCCGGTTGTGCTTCTATTATTAACCAGACACGGACACCATCACCTTGAAAAATGGTCTTTTCCATATTCCATTTTGTGGCTTCAGTCACACATATTCATCACTGTGCAAACACTGAGGATTTCTAGTGAGATTTTGAGGCAGCTATAGGCAACATCATAATTTTTTAATGCATTGGTGAATTTTGCAAATATTTTGCTTCCATAACATGTCTTCTTTCAGTGTAGTTGAGAGAAAACATCCTAAATACAAATTTAGGTGTTTATTTTACACTTTGTCTGTTTGCTTCTGTAGATTTCAATTACAAAACAAATATTTTAAAGCATGTCTCTTTTTTCCCCCTCCTGCTCTGAGCCAGAAACCTCAGTGTCAGTAGTGCTCACACAGACCAAAGTTTCCAATTTCATTCCTGTCTATATTCTTTTGCAGAAGGGTTTGTTCATACATCATTCACAGCCTGATTTCTAGAACATTTTGTTCCTAAAAACATTGCAAATATTGCTTTTTCCCTAATTGTACTGTAGTTTCTAATTTATGGAATGATAGAGAACCATTTCTGTAAAAACATTTGGCTCTAATATCTCAACAAAAAGACCCTTTTGCCTTTTTATAGTTCTTTTTCGCAAAGTGGTGCATCTTCTAGATGTATAGGGCATATTATTATATTTAAACATGAAATTTCCGAATAAGCAGTTTGTTTATTCTAAGAAATCAACTGGGGAGGCTTCATGGTGATATCTATTAGTTAAAAGTTTCACCCTCTTCACCCGTAGCATGTCCCTGTAAAGCATCACTTGTTAGTCTGGTATTTTTTGGCTCTCTTGTAATTTGTCTGCCCCCAATTAACTCCCTTGTGCAGCCGTTACACTTGCAAACAAAAAGCAGCCTCGTGAGATGTCTGTTTACAGATGGCGAGGGAAGTTTCGAGTCGTGTTTCAGTCTCGGGGCTGGATTAAGTGTGTAGATGCGTCAGCCTGGCCTCCTTCATTACATTCAGGGAACTCCCTGACTGAGTTGGTTTTTTCAGGCAGACACACAAGCATGCATTGCGCGCACAGTGAAACATGCAGTACTCTAAATAACTCTGATTAAGACTCCTGATAACTCGGGGACAGCCCTCACCCCTTCTACCAGATCCTTCCCCTTCCTGTCTCTTTCTTCGAGGGGCTTAAGTGTTCCCTCAGTGGATGCTAATCGTTGACCCTCGGGGTCAACTGACTCACACAAACGCACTATTATCCACAATTTGGCAATGTGCTCCAGGCCGCCATTTATTAGGTGGATGCTCCGTCCATTAGGACATGTGCTAAATTCTTTGTGTAACTCAGTTTGGCAGAGGGTGGATGTCACTGACTATATATAGAACTCTATGTGGAAGTGTGTTTCCTAGTATTGCTGCATGTTATATGAACCAATTTTGGGTTTCTCATTGCTGTATAGGTATTTTTTTACATTTCTAATTGCTGTGGGAACATTTTGTTGTTATTGACGTCTATAGACAATATGTATATTTGTGCACATATGTCGTGCCAGTGGGTGTGTCTGAAAAACAGCCAGTTTCCATCCAAGGCTCAGTTAATTATGTAACGCGGGATCGAGCATGCAGGGTGATCCTCGACTATAAAAGGCAAAGATGAGGGTAGAAGAGGGTCATTTGGCTCGGAAAAAGACATTCTTCCCCTCAGCAGCATAATACTTCCTTTAGCTAGAGTCCCAGAGAAACAAATGGTGATTACAGATTTCTGTGCATATAGCCCAAGAAAAGCATCCATCAACCAACTGACAGTAGAATGTTTTTTTCTTCTGTTCATAGCAATTATTTCATATCTCTCTCCAAAAATGCAGACCCATTCATATGCAGTCTCAGCGGCCCTCTGCAGTTTGGTATTTAAATTTATAAACACTGATGAGATGGTTATTTGGAGTTCTTAACTGGAAAAAATGGGTATGACAACTATAAAATGTCTAAGAACAAGAATGGTAGTTGGAGCACTCCACCTGTCTAAGCTAGAATCCATATTTTTAGCATTTAACACACACATGTACCAACACAATTTACTGATTAAAGGCAATACAATAGCAGCTGTTTTATGTGAATTGAGTGCCTTGCTCAAGGGCATTTTTATGATTTTGAGGGAAACATGCAGGTTGCAACAGTTCTTGTCTTTATGATGAATTAGGAGACAAAAATAAACCAGCAGGCCTCTTCAAAGTGATTAAATCCAGTCCCGGTAGAGCTTGACATTAAGGCTGCTCTAGGTCAAGTAGTTTTTTTTTTTTTTTTTTTTTTTGTGGGGCAAGTGGAAGAGAAGTTTCCTAGCCCAACTAGATGAGTTCAGAGTAATAATTATAAACCATAACACATGCATTCCTATTATATGTCACTCACTACCTGGGTATTTAGTTAAATGAATAACCATAGATTTTTGTAGTACTCTAGTTTTATTATTTAGTAGCTGATTATTCCATCAGTTAATCAGATAAACAGATGATTAAGTTAAATTCCAGTTCAGAATGTGAGTCATTTCAGGACACTTCACATTAAGACTGTAAAATATTTTATTATATGAGAGCAAAACCCAACAAATCTAATAATTCCCTTTGAGCAAACAGTTGATGACAGTGCATAAGAAAAGCTTTATAAGCTTTTCAAGGGAATCTAAGACAGCTTTTCTAAAATGAACAAATAATTGGTTTCCTCCTAAGTAAAAACAATATTTTATTGCTTGACTTGCATAAATCTGCAGGTAGTTCAGACAGACCGCAGCTCTCTGGGAAAAGTTAGAGGAGATAAAGAAGCATGTTGACACAACAACTGACGTTAGCGGTTAGCCAGTTAGATAAAAGGCTGATAGCCTTAGACCAGAGTGAATGAGTTTTCAGGCAAACTATTTAAAGAGTGTGTCAGACAAATCTGCCTTGTATGATCTGTACCACTAGTTGATCACTAGTGTGACAACTAAAGATTATTTTCATTGCTGATTAATCTGTTGATTGTTTTCTCAGTTAACTGATTAGTTGTTCAGTCTATAAAATGTCAGATCATGGTAAAAAAAAATTCTTAGTTTGTTCACAACCAAAAAATACTCTAATTTATTTTCACAGAGGAGGAAAGAAACCAGAAAATATTCCTATTTTAGAGACAGGAATCAGAGTTTTTCATTAAAATGTAACTCAAATCTATTATTAATCGCTGTCAATTTAATGGTTGGCAACTAATCGATTATTTGGTTAACTATTGCAGCTCTACATCAAATGCTAGGTTTCTTTTTTTTCCGATGCATCACAAACTTTTCTTGAGCTCGTTGTAGCTTTGTTGCATCACTCTTCAGGTCTTATAATTCTAGTATACTGTGAAATGCAGAGAGAATTACCTGATAGACTTAATTAGCATTGAATGAACTCATTTGGCAAGTGCTTGAATATAATTCATGTTGATTTATATGTAAATGTCCTGTACTCTTGCTTTAAACGTCCAGTTGATTCATGTTTTAATGAAGTCTTGTATGTAGCGCGTAATCAGTTAGTAAGAGAGGCCAGTTGGTCATATTCTTCAGTTGTTAAAAGAAGTAGAAATATTGCTTGTAGAGTTTAAATGTCCTGTTTTTCCCAGATTGTCTGGAGATTTAAACATGCAGTTTTCTCATTACAATCCTTCTTATCTAACCTGTAAGCAAACACTGTCTGCTGAAGGCTATACACTCTGTGTGTTCCTGTCAGTAATTCTTTAGGCTCAGAGGACTATGTGATGTGAGCTAAAGAAAACAAACTTACATAGGTCAACAGACTTACAAACACAAACAGGTCTGGACATATAGACAAACATGGAAAAACATACACAGCTATATAGATGTAGGCTGCTGGAGGAGCCACAGAAAACCTCTGCTGACGCTTACTGAGCAAAGCGGAGCCTGATGTGGATCAATCAAACAAGCACAAAGGGACTTTCAGAGAATCGCAGTACTGATTATCCATCCATTTCCCTGTTCAGCTCTTCCACTCAATCCTCTCTTCGCTCAGACCGCTCAGAAATTGTTCCTCGCACGCCAGGTTTTGTGTAGCAACGTGTAGATCACAAGTCGGCATGCTACGCTGAGCTGCAGTTGGGCATGAGGAGGTGTGATAGGCCGTGAAATCGGAGATCTTAGACAGTTTATACACAAGCACACAGGATCTTCATCCTTGTTAAGTGAATATTTACTCAGTGAAACACTGCCCCCTCCACACCGCCCTTTTGTTAAGCATCTAAATGAAATGTAAAAACAGACAATAACATTGATTTCACTGCCATATGTGCTGTTTGCTCAAAGATCAGAGGTCCTGGTGGTGTAATAAAAACACTGTAGTCCTCACAGGGCTCTTATTGAATTAAAGACTGCTCTTATCCAGTGTAAACGGTTGCAGTTTTATGATTTTAATTTGTCTCTCATGGCACCAACGCTGTGCCGCCGCTGTGTGCAGCAAACATGAAGTACTAACTGCATTCTATCTGATAGGGTAAAGTTTGATTTAATTCTTGGGAATACAGATGAACAAACCTGCCACTACCAGAATGTTGATAGTGTCACAGACATCATCTCCAAAACAGAGCAGCAACTTGCTGCAGCTTGCTCTTAGAATATGATGCATTGTGTCTTTGTTTTTTTGTGTATGTTGGTTAGTGTCAGTCTTGCTGGAGGCCATAGATGTGGATTATTTAACTTGGCTAGTTCACCTGAGGAGTTTTTTTTCTCACCTCCAATTTAAACACCTGCAATAAATACTATTTATTGCAGGTGTTTAAATTTTTTACTATTTTTTTACTTTTTTTTTGCTGTTTTGTCGCCAGGAGTATCTGTCTATAATACGCTTTTGAATACAGCAAAAACTGTGTTCTGTATCTACAGTAGTTCACTCTGCACACTGCACTGTTGAATCCCTGCACATGTATTTACTGTATGTGTACACTGTAGGGACTCTGTTTACTTGGCAAGTGCAGTAGCACAGTGATATGTTGGTATTTTTTGGATCTTTAAATGAGATTTGTTTTTGGTATTTGTGTTATGTGCAGCAGATGTGGTAAAAATGTGTCAAGGTAGAATGAAATATGGGCTGCAGGAGTGAGGCCAAATTGACAATCACAACTATTTACCACAATTAGTTGTAGGTTTTAAGGACTAAAAGTTTTAAAATGAACAGAGCACTGCTTTTTTACTTTCATGTTGTACTGTATTCTTGCTAATGTGCTAATATTTGCATCAAAAGAAGACTCGGTACATCTACCAGAGGAAAAATCTACATAAAATTGTATCCTTACTTGCTTAACATCTGCTTATCAATAGATACTACAATAACGGTGTTTCCTAAACACCTCACATGCAGGCTAAGGTTGATGCTAGCTAGCAGGCTGTGCACAGAGAAGCCTGTAGTCTCCACTCAGCTATTGCAGCGCAGCAAGATGTATGAACAAAACTACTGAATGAAGCCAAGTGATTTTATCTGCAGGGGCTTTTAATTTTTTTATGGGCAGAGCACACATTGTAAACTTCAGTACCATAGTTGATGTTCATTTCATTGTTGGAACTCAAAATCTTGATTCAATTTATTGTGCAGCCCTAAATGAAAATCAATTTTTCATGTAGATGAAACTTCACATTTCAAGGTGATCAAATACTGGTGGAAAGTGGCTCTAACAAGTGATTCTGTGATTACATTTATTAAATGTGTGCACAAAACACCAGACTGCTGTAAAATAACTACACTGACATTTTTTTAGCTATAACTTGGTAGTCTCCAAATTTATGCACGTTTTTAGACAAACTGGCCATGCAGTTCACTAAAAAATCTTGAGAAAGTGGAGAGTGTACTTTCCTTTTATCATAGTTTCTATGCTCTCTCTCAGCCTTGCTCTGTCGCCCTGTTGTCTCTCTCATCCACTAACAACAGGAAGAGGCTGAAGCCACATGCATCAAGTACTGTTTAATTTTTAATTCTGAAGATCCAATTTAAAAAACAGTATAATGTGACACAGAGGAGTTATTAATGCTGTCGCTTATTTCAGTTTATTCACAAAGCAAGATTTTAGTATAAATATTCATTCTAACAAAGACTCTGTAAAGAGGACTGTTACGAAAAATTGTCCAGTTATGCACTATATAGAAATCTTGGTTCACACAGTTTTGGAAGCAGTAGATTTTTTTTCCTATGTAAACCTAAATGCTACGTTATTAAAAATAGACCAAAGGCAGCCAGAAAAATGAAACACTGATTTATATATTTTTGCTGCAGCCCACAACCGTCTGCACAAAGTGGCAATTATTTGGATAGCAGCACTGAAAAATGAAAAGGCAGCCTCGAACATTATTCACAGGAATGAATTTCATGCCATCAACATCAATATACGGCTTTAATGCCAGAGGACTCGTAGTGAAGCATGTTTAACATAATTACACAATCTGGTGGAGACTTCAAATGCCACAAAGGCGTTGTTAGAATAAGTGGCCCAAGTGGGATTTGACCTGTAACCTTTGAAGTGTCTGTTTTGTTTTCTGTGCATTCAAGTGAACAACCTGTTTGTGTTGACTGACAGAACTAACAAAGAGAAGAAATGCATTAAAAATGATATGAATTATGAATGCGATCTCCAGAGGACTAAAAACATCTGACAGGTTACCTACATAATGACACCTTATTATGTTATCTTTGGGTTTACATCTGTCATTGTATTATTGTTATTATAATCAGTGCTGAACAAGTCATCAGTGGCTCAACAACTACAATTAATTGCTTTCTTAGCTGAAAATGCTTTGCAGTTAGTCCTCTACTATGACGTGCGTAGATTAAAATGAATATCTGCCCTACAATAGCAGCAGAGCTAAGATGTTATTCATAATGCGCTGAGAATGAAGTTGGTTTGCTTTGCTGCTCTATTGTTGCTCTCAAACAAAGATGGATTGCTTTCTGTGTGTTCACTTTCTTAGAAGGTAAGTGCGCGTGCTATTAGACAGATGAAGGTTCACATCTTTAGCTTTATGATAATACTGGGATTTGAGCATAATGGGCTTGAAGAGAATTATTCTTAGCAGCAGGGGATTTGTTTTGCAGGGAGCCAGTGCAGGTGAGTTTTGTGTCCTAAGATGGGTTCAGCCTCAAGGGCAGTTATGACCCTGATTGTGAGCGAGAAAGATTGATGGTGTTGTTTAAAAAGAGGCAGTGTGAAGGTGGCTTCTAGCAGAAAAAAACGATGTAGGGTGATGTGGGTAATGAAAAAGAATTATTGTATGTATAATAATGTTTTTGTGTTAATTAGGACTGCAGTCAACCAAAAAAGAAATCTTAGTTGACTGACATTGTACCACTAATGGCAAGGCTTATATTATGAATTATAGATACAAACCTAATATTTGCAGCATATTAAATTATTTTAACCTCATTATATTTTTTTGAAATAATACCAACAGACTAGACGCAGACCAGTGTTTACTTAACCATATTCATATGATTTCTGAAAATAAAACTTAATCAACTGGTGATCCCAAAACAGGAACTATTGAGGAATATTGTGCAGGCAAGTTAACTGTTGTTTTTAGATTTTCTGCCATAGTAGTTGCCAGGTTGTGATATGCAAACAGCTTTTTGCAAAGTTTACACTCGACTTTTTGGTCACAAACCACAGAGAAAACGACAACTTCTTTGACATGGCACTGGCTAGTTTGAAGCTGGCTCAAGTAAATGTTCAGTAAAAGTTACATAAGTTGGGCCCAGCTGTCTTTATTAGGTTGAGCAAGGTCAAAGTTGTGAAAACAGAGGAGTTTTTAGAAGTATTCTGTTGTATTGCGAAAAACACTCCATAAATCCTGGAATAATATCGATGTAGCACTTTCCTCCATATGAAAGAAGCACCAAGGATTGTCTCACTAGTTAGAAGTTGGTCGGATCACAGCTTATCAATCAACCAATCAACCAGTCAACCTGGACGCTAGCCCTTAATAATTTTGGTATTGTTATACTACATTAACAAAAACACATCTAGACTCACACACTTTATCGTACTTTGTGTAGTAGCTGAATCCAATTGATGTGTTATTAAACTTGGTTTAGGTTTCAGTAGCATTTTATTGAATCCAAATCCACTATGAAATCCACTCATCAAATCAGAATCCTTTTGAAACCCTGCCTGAATTTCATTAAGTTTAGATTTTATTATAAGCAACTAACTACAGTTATAAATAACTGTGACTCAGAGTTTCAGCTTAGATCTGTAATCCCTTGTTGTTGAGCAAGAAGCCAGAAATGCTGCAATTTACAGTGGTAGCTACTCAATTATTTAACATTAACTCTAATTATGCTACCCTAATTAATGATCACAATCTGTAGCTCCAATCTGCAGTATTTATGCAATGTCCATTTTTGGATTGATATTGTTTTGACACTGAAAAAGCAGCTGTAGCATTCTGACTTATCTATGCTAACATCATTCAAGTATTGGAGGTTAAAAACTGTGATGTTAATGAGCTCTGAACATTGATTTGCTGGATCAAAAGTTGAACAGGGACGGTTTACTGTGCTGTGATCAGCTGATCCTTTCTTTAAAGAAGAGTCACCCTTGTGTGATGCGTCTTTGGCAGAGCACAGTCAGCTGCTTGGAGAGAGCACATTAAGCAGCAGAAAAGAAACTAACATCAGTTAAAGCAACACGCTGTAAATGAGATGCTACTAAAATTACATGCACGTGTTTGAGACCGTTTTTCCAAATGAAAATAGCCAGGAGATATTTTGCAGAACCAAAATGGAGCTACAAAAGTGCCTTCACTTTGACAGCCTCATAGCTGCAAGACGAGGTAAATATCCAAGACAAATAGAAGAGAGGACATGATGACACCTTGTCA
This sequence comes from Dascyllus trimaculatus, assembly GCA_024666655.1. NCBI lineage: Eukaryota > Metazoa > Chordata > Actinopteri > Pomacentridae > Dascyllus > Dascyllus trimaculatus. The sequence goes on from CM045455.1 coordinate 28,458,938, forward strand.
TATGTACAGTTAAGATTACAGACCCGGATGTCACAGGGAGACAGTAACATGACTGTATGTACAAATGCATTTAAGAAGATGTGTACATCAACCAAGCTTTGGAAATAATAAGGACATATGCTGCTATCATGCCAGACACTAGTGTTACAGTATGTTTGTCTTCAGCAGGCACAGCAGCCGAGCAGTGTGGGTGTGGAACAGTGGCAGTAGAAATTGAAAAATATGCTACTTTTACTGTGTGTGAAGACTGAGTACGTACACAAAGCTTAGCTGGTGTTCAAACAAACCTAATTCTCCTGTCACTCCTAAGTTCCTGGAATCCTCGGCAAGTGACAGTAATAAAATAAGGTAATATGCAGTGTATCTTTGCTTTACACTGTTGTTTTTCAGTGATTGGCAGCTCCTTAATTCTACTCTAACTATAAATGTTAATTCCAGTCCTTAGTTTCTGTTAATCTTTTTTTTTGGTTACACTTTACGCATAACAGAAAACAAGCTTATGTGACGTAATGATGTAATTTTACTTTTGTTCTACATAGTTGGATCTATTACTGTGGCGTGGCTCTCATTTCTTGCTTATGACACTGCTATTGATAAATCCTGATTATTAAAAAGAGGTGTGCATCATCAGGTACTCGAAACAGTAGGTATGCATGTGTGCCCATCGGTGACGCGTTCATTCTCAGCAGTAACTAAGGTCTTTATTGAGGCAGTGTCCTCTGTTTTGAAGGAAAAAAAGCTCTGTCCACACCATCATCATTTGTCAAAATATCTCCTAAACACAAGAACAAGAACTGGGGATATCCCAGTCAATTTTTTTGGCCCCCAATCCAGCCCATGTCATTTAATATTTAGCATCTGCTGATACCAAGTCTCAATCTGATGCCATTTGCTACATAATACGCACTTCAAGTACTGTTGTTCCACCAGTTGGAGCCTCTTACTGTTTAGTGTTGTAGAGACTTGACGAGTTGGTCACTTGGACTACGGGCAGTTCCTGTGGGCAAGCAGACAGCATTGTGGGGTTAGGCTAGCAATAGGCACCAGGACAAAGACTTGCTTAATGACCTCTAGACAAGCCAGGATCGACTAGGACTAAATTTTTATATCCCAATGGCATACTAATCTTTGCAGCCTAAGTCATGTGTCCATTGACTGAAACAGATACATTAAAACATAAGTTTTGTTACCAAGTAATCCATTATTGATTGATAAAGCAGCCCATTATTGATTTGGCAAACAATTTAAAATTTGTGTCCCTAACATTAAAGTTTTAAACTTGTAACTGCTAGTGATAACCATGCACAAAGACACCATTATATGCCCTCAGTTATTGCCGTTGCTGCAGACACATGCTCAAAGCAGCAATGGGAATGATGCTGCATTATTGTTTTCCAAACATTTTGAAAACACCTTTTTAAAAAGTCAGTTTAAGTTCTGTTTGCGTGTGAATTAGGCACAAAAATATTGGGAAGACTCAATGGAAACAAATCTTGAGAAATATTAGATTAATGCTGGTTCTGTTGTTGTGTTTTTTAAATTGCTTTATTTGATTTGATCTGATCTTCCCAGAGAATGTTGTAAGTTCTAGTTAGATGAGGTTTTTCCTCTGGTTCCTTAATATTTCTCATAAACACTGCCTTATTTAGCCAGACTTCTGTCTTCAGTGCTGCTTTTTTTTCATAACATCCCTTTTAAGTTAAAGCGGTAACTACAGGTAGGAGCACATATGTTATTTCTTCACCTTGACATATACAACCTTACATGTCTATTTTCACTTACTTTAGTTAATTAGATCTTTTCTAAGAACTGTGTGGTTATCAGCTCTGGATTGACATTCATGGTGGGACACCTTTTCTCTTCTTTTTAATAGCAAAGGTCCACCCACATTCACCCTGAAAAGCAGCCTAATGATGCAGAGTAACTGTGAGCGAGCGCAGGGCCTTTAAAGCCTCCTGCTTTCATCTATCTACACTTGCTCCTCATTCCTGAAATAGATTTACAACCTGAGAGCAGAGATTATAGTTGCTCATTAATGTCATGGCAGCAGCAGGCAGGCACAGCATTTGGTAAACTGCTGTCCCTCAATCCCACAAATGAGAAAGTATAATGCTTGAAATGCATCTGCATGTAATTAACTAAAATGATGTTAATTATGTTATACCAGCATGCTCTTCACTGAAGTGGGGCTTATGAGTTAATGCTTTGATTTACCAACCAACTATCGTCTGGAATTACGAGAGGCAAAGTCTATGATGCACAATTATGGTTCTCAAGACGCCTTTTTGCAGAGCTCTTTAAGTATGACATATGGAGGATATACTTGACAGTTTGATGGGAAAATTGATTTCAGTCTCATCCCGGTGCTTAGTACTCAAAGGTGTATAATGTGGCAAAGCACCAAGAATGAAGTGGAGCAAAAGTTGGCAGAGAACGATCAAGATATCCAGAGATGTGTTCAATGCTATGCTCTAAAACTTGACTTTTGCCTTTTCCTGTTAATTGGTATAATAGGTCGGCTGTCTTCAGTTTACCTGGCAGTTGAATACAAACCCATAAAACACATGCATGCAAGTAAACCAAATAGCTCAAGGTCCAGCCTACATCTAAGGATTAAGGTGACAGTGTAAAAGGCACCCACGTTACACACTGGTGAATTGACGACAAACTGCCGTTCTTCTAATGACCACTTGAGGCTGCCTCCAAAAGGGAGTTGATCTCCATAGACCTCTATGTTAAAATGTCCAACTTTACAGCAGAAATAAACATGTTTACAGCCTGGTGCATGAAACTGTTTTGGGCTCTAAAGTAGGGCTGCAACAACAAATTGATTAAATCGCTAAAAATCCATTATTAAAAGTGTTGACAACAAATTTCATTATCAATTCGTTGTGCTGCGCCATTTATGCATCACTCGCCATGTCGCAGAGCCGTTTACCGTACCTGCATTACTTGTGCACGTTCCTGTTGAACACACACGGACATGTCACCCGACTACACTGACTGCAGAATAAAAACAAGCCAGCATGGCAGAGGTGGCAGAGAAATCCAGAGAAAAAAATCAAGATTAAAGTTCTCCAAAATAACACAAGAAAAAGATGGCTTTATGGTAATTATATGCAATATTTACAATAAGGCTGGACCCAAATATCCCAATACTCGATCATTGTGGTGGTATCCGGATAATAATTTTCAAATCCAAATACTCATGCCCCCCTCCGGTCGCAGTAGCCGCCCTCGCCCTAGCAGCCACGGCTCCACTCTACTGTCATGACGTATTGGTATATCTCAGTCACGTACTGTGTTAATAAATAAAGAAACAAATAATTTTATTCTAAGTCATTAAAAATGTGTTTTGTTTTTTTATCCATTTCATTAAAAAAACAACTGATAGATCGACTGTTAAAATAATCGTTAGTTGCAGCCCTACTCTAAAGCTAATTTCCTCATTTGTGAAAACTGCACGGGGGATGAATTTTTATACAACTCACCCATACAAATTGTATTTAGGCTGAAAGTTATGTATAGTTTAGGGCGCTGCTAGTTTGAGCAAGACTCAGTACCATTCATGCGTCACGTCTTTTTACATTTTTGGATTATCCGCACCTTCAAACCACTCTTAGAAAACCTATACAGTGATATGTTATGTGCTTGGGGTTGGGTTTTACTAACATTACATTCAATCAGAATAAAATATCAAATCCACTCATTAAATTAGAGTCCTTTCAAATCACGTGCTTAATTTCATTAGGTTTAGCTTTTGTAATTAGCAAATGTTCAGAGTTTTAATCAACTGTTATTTGGTGAGAAGCCAGAAATGCTACAGTTTATAGTGGTGGCAACATCAATAATCAATCTAAACTGTGCGAGCCTAGTAAATGATCCCAATCCGTACCTACAACGTGCAGCATTTATAAAATGTTGCTTATTCATTGATGTTGTTTTGAAACACTATCAATCAATAAGCACAGTATTTGTCCATCTTATATACAATCATGATTGATTTTTAATGCTAAGGTTGCCACAGATACCTCGTTGGAAGTACAGTCAGTGCTCGGACTTTTTCATGAATTCACTAGTGATTCGTGGACTCTATCACAGTTGTGTTATATCATTTAGTGATGGACTTAGCAGATCTTTGAGATTACCATCTTAACATCAGAATTTTTGGAGGCAGACTGTACATGGTAAAACAGTGAACACCTGGAACATCATTGTCAAGAATCATAATGAAGACCAACACAGCACACATACTTATCATTAAACCTTTTCTGTAACTCTGATCAGCTTTTTGACATTGAGTCTGACACTACTTCTGCAGCTACAAAAGGAAAAAACAACATTAAAAAATATGCGTACCAGGAATTTAAATATTTATAATGTTTCTGTGTCTGCCTTTGATGCAGTAAAACCAAAAACATGAAGTGATAATGTGCTGTAAGATTAAATGAGGCATAAAAGCACATGTTATAAAAAGGCTTATTTTCCTCCTGGGTTTCTTGTGGTTTCACTTGGTTGTTTATAGTGATAGAGTCCTTAGTTAATACCTGTTGTGAATCACTCTTTAAAGGTTTTGGTTATTGTGACAGCCATGTCACATGTGCTCCTCTCTCTCTCTGTGTTGTTAACTTGTGTCCATTTAAGTGTGTCCCCAGTCAACCCTTTCCACCGCTGGCTGACTGATGTAGCTGTAGCCTAATTTTAGTTTATGAGGTGTGGGACCGCTGGGTGCTACCCTAGCTGCCATTTTAGATGAAGAGGCTGGGAACAGTGTCCCTCACGGGGCTCCTATCTATCGTAATTATCTCATCGTCAGGGGTTGGACAAGGGGCTCGGACCTCACTGACTTCCTTCAGCTCCCCTCGGCTCCTCACGTGCACACTCACACGTCCAGGAGCTCGGAGGCCCGGTGTGCACACTGGCATGGCCTTACAGAACCTCAGCTGCTGCACTGCCATTGGACGGATTTCATCCCGCTGAGGAAAAAGTTATCTAATGCATACTGTTGAATGTGGTGAGATCTAGGCTAACGTCAGACAGGACAGCACAACCCAATTAATCCAAATTAGAGATGTGAATTGTCCTCTCTGAATCATTTACAAATATATAATATTTCTTTGAGATTTGGTTTAGTGTTAATAAATAGATCTGGACAGGGTGCAGCCTATTTACACTTTTCTCTGTGGGTTGTGTTCCTGGCGGCTCGCCCAGCCTCAGTTCTTAATTTACACTGGAAATGTGCATCTGTATTTTCATTCCCCTGATGAGATGTGTGCGTCTGTGGTGCAGGCCCCTGTTGGACACCACAGATGGTGGATGGTTTGATGAGGTTAGTCCCTTTTTTGTACAGCAGTGAATGTATTGACCTGGCCTGGATGCTGCATAGCCGAGAGAAGTTTGAGGTGTAGCACAATAGTCTTTTGTGTTGGGACTCAAAATGATTTAATTTCCGAAATAACTAAAAAATGTTTCACAATAAAATGTCTATCAATAGTTATTGATCATTTTAAGCAACCTATTTTTAATGAAGACAAGTCAAGAAGATGTTTATCTTGAATTTAACCACCTTACTTTGAATTTACCCACTTGTCCATTATCAAAGCACGCACATGAAGGTGTTATCATTAACACAACAATGAAAAATAAATAAATAAATAAATAAGGATATGCAAGCAAGTCTCACCAGCTTTTCCAATTTTCTCAGTTGGTCGCATCAGCACGTTTTGGCTGTGATTGAACTTAGTAGTTTATTTCTTCACTGGCTCAGTTGCAGCATGCATCCTCATCAGGTGTGTCTCTAACAGTCCTCTTATTCAGTTTTTTAAAATAATCAGCAATAGACCGCTTTATCTTTGCAACACAGTAACGGGTAAATGGATTTTTTCACATATTAGCTACCAGTGTCAGCTGGTGGGGCTTTAGAACAGCCTAATGTGACTATCTGAGATTTTAAATGGTGGTACATGACATGGTTGGCCCAGACGTACATTCTAGTGTTGGAAGACCTGCACAGAGGCTACCAATGAGGTTGAAGGGGCTCAGTTATCAAGGGATTTAGTTGATTGTTTATGAGACAGGAAGGAAGCTACTTGGGGCTTGTTCCTGCAACCAAACATTTTATTGCATGCCTTAGTGGTGGTTTTGATCAAATGCAAGTGAAACTATCAAACAATTTTCAATAAAGCATCTGTCACCGATATTGATAGTAACCAATAATTAATTAATCATTTCATTTCCATAAAAATTTGATGGATACATTAATCGATAACGCAGAAGACAAAGGACATGCATCTCAGAAAATGTATTGTAGAATAGCTGTAGTACCTGGCTCGCACCGTTTACCACTGTGACAACCCAAGGAGGCGATCACTCGGACTACTGAAAATTCAGTGTTGTCAAGCAGAGAACCTTGTGGGAGTTAAGCGCCACCATGAGAAAGTCTCTTGTGACGCTTAGTGCCCAACGACCAGAGCAGTGAGCTGATGTACGCTATTATAGCATCATTAAGGGCTAGTGGCTGAGCCTCTTACTGTTTACCACTGTGGCAACCCGAGGACGTGGTCACTCGGTCTACTAGCAGTTCAGTGTTGGCAGGCAGAGAGCATTGTGGGAGTTTAGCTAGTAAAGTGCCACCATGAGAAAGTTTGCTGTGACTTGCCGCTTAATGCCTGCCACCCAGAGCAATGAGCTGATGCACGCCATTATAGTATCACTAAGGGCTAGTGGCTGATTGTCCACGCTCGTAAAGCATCACTGTAGTCATTGCAGTCTCATTAAAACTCAGAGAGATGTCAACTCTAAGTTATTGAATATTGACTGACAAAGCTATGTGTTTGGAAAACTATTCAAAATTTGCATCCCTAGCCAGTATTGATCGCTATAATTTCATTTCCCAGGCCGTAATATTGGAATGTCGTCCAATTTTCTCATTGGTGCACCATCTCTCCATTGAGCATCTTTTATTGAATATCCATGTAAGGGTGAAATTAGCTTCTATTAGCTGCTGTATAATTGTGTCCTTCCTGAATCACTGTGTTTTCATAATGACAGCCTTCATCTGTGTTTGTCATGTCAGGGGGAGGAGGACTTTTTATAACCCCTGTTGATGTTGTTTCTGATTTGTGTTCCCCACATCAAAAGCAGACATCTTCCTGCTGTAGTTGCCTCGTTGTTCCTGCAGCCTCTCCAGTCAGCCTCTGTCACACACAGCTGTTTCACTCTTCTATCTCTGCCTGCCCACCACTGTTCTGTTTTATCTCTTTTTCTTCTCATGTCACTCTCTCCTCATCTCTCTGTCACATCTTTCTGTCTCTCACCTCTTCCTACTTTTGACTGACTTCATATCTGGCTCTTACTTTTACCTTGCTGAGTTTTATTTTTCTCTGCCTTTCATATCTTTTTTTCCTCCCATCTCTTTCTAACACTCGCTTTCTGTTTGTTCTCCTTTTTGTCATCTCACCAATCAACATCCAGCTTCTCTCTGTTTATCCCTGGGAGGAAAATTGGTGGTTTCTGCATGAAATGTAGGACCTTTGTCTGCAGGATGCTGAGATACACCAATACACTCATGCAGGTTACAACAATAAAACTTGTAGTGAAAATAACAATCATAGCTGTGATTTTTAGAGACAAAATTACAGACAGTACTGTATGTCATTGTTCTTTATTTTAATTTGCAGCTGATTTTCTGTATATCTGTAGCCCAATAGGGTGAAAAGACCTGCTAATCAAACTGAAATCACACCTCAGAGTATTCCCATAATGACTTAATAGCGGCTGTGCTCTAGACTATACATAGTATGTCACGTTCTCGAGTGTGCTTCTCGCTCTCAGTTTTGCCTGACACATTTGAGACTGACGTAAGGGGGGCCTATATTTGGGAGGTGTCATCAACAATATTACAGTTTCCTGTCGGGACGCCCTCCCCTCGCTGAGCTGGATATCTCGCGTGACGATACACGTGCAGGTGTGTCACGTGAATCGGGCCTGACTGGGTTTTTTTGTGTGTGCGTGTTTGAAGAAGAGGAGTACAGTGCGGATCCAGACCGTTTCAGGGCCAAGTGCAAGATAAAAGTAGACTTAATGGAAAATTCCACCCTCAGATACATTTTAGCTGTCAGAGATATTCGACCCGTGTTGGTCAGTCCCACCCAGGGGTTATTCTATGATGATATGGTGCACCCATATTCCCTTGGCCTGCTCCATCCACTGGTGTCTCACTGCTTGTACTGTATATATTACAGCTTCAGTGCAGTCAGGCTTAGTGAAGATGCTTTTAGAGGATCTCGTATCTCTGTTAGGGCTTCATTTATTGGCTTTTTTCCCAGGACTGGTGCTGATTATTAATAATTAAGGGGAAACCAATACACTTTTGGAGTAGAAATAAAAATCTTGATGCCAATATGTACAAGTACACATATTCCTTTGTTGAAATTATATTGCCTATTTATGTTTTATATGTTTATTTAAAAGAGAGCATGTCAACATTTGTCTTTTAGTGTTAATAGACTTTTACTCATGACCAAACAGATTTATTTTATTGGAAAGCGCTTTTAATGAAGAACAGAATGGATAATCGGAAAAAAACGGAATGTTGGATCCGATGATTAAAAACTAATGTCTTCATCTTTTTCTGTTGCTGTTGGGTTGTTAGTAGCCGTGCTTCCATATAATTGTGAAGCACAATAGAAGAAATGTTGAAGAAAAAGAAAATGCACATTAGGTTTGTTTGCATTAACTGCATCAAATCAAATAAACCAGGCTGCACAGTGTCATCAGAGCATAGCATGCCAGGGCAATCATTGGCAAAAAATTAATAGAAGTCTTCAAGAATTGTTTTCCATTTGAAAAGTTGTCATTATTCTTTTATGTTTGCTGGTGTTGGACATGATTCATGTTGTCCAGAGACTCTACAAGTGGAAAAAGCTGGCAATTCATATGAGAAAAGAGTTTTTTCATCTTCCTCGAAGCTAATTAGCTGTTACAAAAATGTGAAAAACCAACTCAAGTAAGCGTAAAAACCTTCTTTTTTGTGAAATTGAGGATTTTTTTTTCAATCATGTACAATTACAATTTAGAAAATATGACTGTTTTACCAAATTGAGATGACAACAAAATGAGATTTTATGACTCTTGTGATTGATTCCTTTCCTTTTGTCTTCAGTTACAGGGCTCAGATTTTGTTTACAATCACACTACTTAATGTAAAACACCATATTTCTCTGTCAAGGACTCAGAGGCACAAGAGAAGGTATAAATGGTGTTGAATGCAGAATAACCCCTGAATCCTGCCTACTGGCTCTTGTTTGTTGGTCAGTAGTTTCACATGTAGCTGTTCTACTTCTCAGGAGAGGATATTTTTGGCTGAGCCCCTGGAGGGCTGAGTACAGTAGCTGCGCTCACGAGCAGATGCACCTGGTTGTCACAGATTTTTTTACTGATCTTTGTCTGTTTCTGTCTCTTTCCCTCCTTTATTTGTGTCTCAGGTTTTTGAGCAGCCATGACGAAGTCTTACGAGTTCAACTGGCAGAAGCACCTGCCTGAGTTCATGCAGGAAGGGGCCTCCTTCGACAGGTTTGATGAGGTAAATACAATGTTTTTCTACCAGTCAATCAACTGGGGCTGTGATGAACCAAAGTAAATCTTGTTTGACTGAAATCGTACCTACTTTTTAACCAATCCATTTGTCGCAGGGTTAACAAATCTGCAAGTTATCTGTGGATTAACTAAATGAAATCTACCTGCTGTCCTTATTAGCCTTAATGAGTCTTAAACAAGCATTAAAACCTAGTATTTAAAGCATGTTTAATCATTTGAACCTGGTTATGTTAAACTGAAATGATAATAGATTCTGAAAATAGAACTATACCAACTGGTGATCCAGCACAATAACTATTGATTAATATAACACAGACATGTTAACTGCTGTTTTGATGTGATCTGCCTTGTTGATTGTTGAGTTTTGATACAAAAACTGCTGTTTGCAAAGTTTACACTCGACTTTTTGGCCATTAGTTTGAACAAAATGCATCTGACGACTTCTTTGACATGAGTACACTTTACATAAGTTAGACCTAGCACACTTAGTTGGGTTAGGTAAGGTCAAAGTTGTGAAGACATGGGGGGTGATCTCAGGTTATCTGCTGCCACCTTCTGCTGCCAAAAATAATGGACTAATATTTTAGGGCTGTTAAAATATAGCTTTTCTCCTGATGAAAGCAACCCCAGTGACTGCGCAACCAACGAGAATTTGGTCGGATGAGAGCATATTGAAAACCAGTCGACCTGGATACTACAGCGCTAATAAACAAGCAGTTTTAACAGGATTTTTTCCTATATAAAGGAATTTTTGGCAACCCTGAAAGAGGTTTTATCCAGTGCTAAAATGGTAAGAATTAGGAATAAACATAAAATATATAATAATAAATATTAGAAAATATAATCAAAGCTCCTCCTGCTGGCAAAAATAATGGATTAAACCTGGGAAATTATTGATGTAGTTCTTTTCTCCAAATGAAAGTAACACTGGAGATTGTCTGACCAATAAAAAATTGGTCAGATGAGAACATATCAATCAGTTGACCTGGATATATCATCCCTACAATCAATAAATATAAAGTTTAATGTCCTTGATGAAGTGGTGAAGGTATATCCTTCGATACAAGCTGTCTGAGTTTGTCAGTAACCCTGCTGATAGTGACATAGATTATTTGTTCTGCCTTGTTATCATCCTTCACCTCAATGACTGTCTCTGGCTTAGTCATTGGCTACACACACACACATACACACACACACACACACACACACACACACACAAACAGAGTTGTGTATTCGTCACCGAGTCTTAAACCAAGTCTTGACCTTAAAGTTTAATGATTTACACCACAGGGACATTTTTTTTGGTCCCCAGTGTGACTTTTGTAAACAGATTTATGTCCCCACAACATGAGTAATACGAGCACAAACACACTCACTCGGAGCAGAGGTGTCTCCTTTATAACCCGATGCGTCACTGTTGTAGTCAGACTTCTCGCTGTAGGCAGGAGTCATTGATCAGGCTCATTAAGAAGCTTCGGCACGGCGACTGCTTGTCTGCAGCAACGTCCACTGAGGGTCTTATCCAGCACACTGAACAGACTAAATGAATGTACGACTGTTCCAGGTATAAATTCTCCGATTTCCACAGAGATACAGAATTGCTCACAATGCCACTATTGCTGGAATGTTTAAATGGCAATATTGCAAAGACGAGACGACATGCTGCATATGTCAGGATGTAAAATATCATTACAAAGAAGCATCAGAGACACAAACAGAGCATTCTAGATTTTTTGGGGTTGGTGCCAATTTTTAGAGGCAAAAGATAATGACATATAGGTTAGTGTTCTTTATATATGTATATATAATGTACACATACAGCATGTTAGCTTTATACTGAAAAGGGAAAATGAAGTACAGGTAGCTATTGTTTCACTTTCCAGCAACTCTTGTGACAAATGGATTAGCAACTTACTGTGAAATTACCATTTGGCTCTGTATCTCCATTTTCTCAGCTGTGAGTCATACTCTGCTACATGTGCTGCAGTCAGTGCTGAGAGTGTTATAAACAGCTGGATGAACTATGTGATTACATAATTTCTAAATTACTCAAAGTATCTTTTCAACATTGTGTTGTGTACAATGCAAAGTTTTTATTCATATTAGCCATTTCAGACAAGACAGACTGTAAAAAAATCAGTGTTTTTTTAACTGTGATAATGTTATATTTTACTGCTAATTTACAGATATACATAAAAATTACATTAAAAAGTAGGAATAACTATTTGCATGTTCACCATATAAAATCAGGCCAACACCGTAAATACAGTTCACATCACAAATTTGTGTTTTTACGATGGTTGACCGTAAAATTACACCATTTTTCTAAATTTTAAATTCAGATAATTGCTTTTATTTTGTAAGAACAATGATAAATATTTAGGACTGAAAAATGGTGAATAATTATTTAAACTGTTATTTTACAGATTTTCCCTATTTTGTTGAATTACAGATGGCATCTAATTAAATGACAGAAAAAAGTATATTTACATGTTGCCTGTAAAAAATACACAACAGACCAAAACTGTAAATAATGTCCAAATCAAAATATTTTTATTTTGACAAATAAAAATTAGTTCTTATAGAATGTGTGACCATAAAATTACACTGTTTTACTGTATTTAAATCATTGAAAAAAATATTTTACTGACATTTGCTGTTATTTTCAATGTTTTTACAGTTTTTCAGTGTAACAATATTTCAGTTTTGTGTCATATATTTTGCAGTTTTACATACTTTTATTTTTGCAGTAGATATGCCAATACTTATGCATTTTGTGAGATGCAAATATAAGCTAAAAAAATTGATAATGCTCTAAGATAAATCACTGAGAAACCCTGATTTTTCAAAAAATTATTCATAATAGTAATTCTTCAGGCACAACCTCGAGCATGTTTATTACCCCACTGTCTGATACCTGTGTAAATAAAAAAGTTTTAGACAAATATTTACCAATATCATCACTAGTGTCACCAAATACTTCTCTCAATCTGTATAAATGACTGTGTATCTGACCTTGTGTATATTTTTCTGTCTTTTTACCCATGTTTCTCTTGACAAACTTAATCAGGACACTTAGCTAGGACATTTGTTGAGCAGAGGCAAAGTGTGTCACAGACCCACACGCACATTTGCACAGAAACATGAATGTCAGCCTGAACGTCAGGAAATCCCCTCAGTCCTCTTCGCTTATGTGTCCATCAGTGGGGGAGGAGGATCCCTCTTAGGCGGAGGAGAAAACTTGAAAGCGCGTACGGAAAAGCGTCATCAAATCCGCTTCCATGTCAAAGTGAGCAGTGAAAGTGGGCCAGCAGGCTTCTGAAGAAAGTCCTCAGTGTGCTGCTGCTGTGAGTTTGAGCCAAGCAGAGACAGGACAAGGTTACGACTGGCCTGGATGGTAATAAGGTCAACTGCTGTCAGTCAAAGGGTAAAATTAATGGTGTCACTGGGGATACAGCGCTGCTGTCATACCACTGCATTTAGTCTTCAATGAGGAATTATATTATGAACAATATTACTTGTAGAAGCCATTTTTAAATGGTCTTTCCTAAGTTCAGTCCTCAGTAAATTTTATTTACATTTAATTTAGCAGATTGTAAAGAATGAACGAAATTACATTATGGTATAGGCATTAAAGAAAGAAAACTATTTATTTTCCTCTTATTTTAAATTTATCTTGGCAATATTTGGTTATGGGTGGAGAACCTAATCATATGTGTAAGGGTGCACAGGTGGGATGGTTCCTCTTTTGTTCTGGGAAGGTGACGAGAGAGCGTCAGATGAAAGTTTTTCGACCGTATAATTTTGATCCTGAGTTTTGCCCTTTCAATTTTTTTGTCATGGATTTATATCAGTTATGGACATGGATGGATTGTGGAACGAAATGGAAATAAATAAACAATAAGAACGAATCCGTGAGTATCTTGAATTGTTTTTATGTTATGGACTGTGGATACGCGTCAAAACAACCAGACTGCTCCTCTCACCTAAGTGGCACATTTTTTAATGTTAATCAAAAAATTGTCACTACATTACTTAAAATACTTTTTATGTGAAGATTTCTTATAATGCTTAGAGCTCTGAATGGCCCTTTAGAGGTAACTACACAGTATATACATTAAAGCCACCAAATGTGATATTAAAGCCACTGAAAATGGAAAAATGTGTTATTTTCATAAAGATTTAATAATAAATGAGTAATATAACATCTTTAGCTTGAGCTAATTTTAGGGACACCTGTGGCAGTCAGTTTTTGATGTAGCACCAAATGACATTTTGTTGTAACAAAACTAAGTTGTTTCCTCCCACAACAAAAAATTGGCTGGAATTGAGTGAATATCAGTGAAGATATTATTTTTTGAAAATTAAAGATTTTTCATTTTAAAGATAAATTACAATTTCTTATTAGTTTAATTAATTTCTGTAAAAAAAAGAATCAGCATAAGATACTGACATGATTACAAGTTCCAATGTTTTCTTGAGGTTTCTGGATATTCAATAAATAAATCAGCCAGATACTGTGAAAAATAAGCAACTGGTGAGACCTTAAAGATGCTTTAAAAGAATTACTGATGTTATAAAATTTGACACAAAGGACCTGTTTTGAAAAATTCATAACTCAAAAAGTATTTGGAGTAAAACTGTAGGGTGTTTTCCTTGGTTTAGGTAGAGGTTTTTGTATGATTTAAAAAAAATACATGACATGAACTGGGAAAGGTTCTGAAATTTGGGTGAATTGGCATGGAATGACCTAGAAGTTAAAAATTAGTTGTTTTTTAAAATTTTTTTCCACCTACCTTTCACCCTGTGAGTTTCCCCGGTGAGGGATCAATAAAGTTTATATTATCTAATTCTTACTATTATGGCACTGGATAAAACCGCTTTTGGGGGTTTCCAAAAATGCCTCTATGCAGTGGAAATCCCTCTAATAGCTGCTTGTTTATTAGGGCTGTAGTATCAAAGCCGACTGGTTGTTGCTATGCTCTCACCTGGCCAATTTCTCTTTAGTTGCTAGAAGAAAATCTTCATTTCAACAGCCTTCCAGGGTCATTCCATTATTTTGGGGGGACTAGATGACCAGACTGAATGTGAACACTACCACATTTACCAGGTTACTACATTTACTGAAAGTTTAATCGTAGTCTCCAAACTAACACACATTATGTCAAAGAAACCATTGGTGTGGCTGCATTTTGTGACCAAAAAGTTGACTTTGCAAACAGCAGCTTGTATATCACAATATTCACATAGGTCATGTAGAAAGAGCAGCTAACTTGTCTGCGTTTTATTCCTCTTTTATTCTTGTGCTGGATCACCAGTTGATGTAGTTCTGTTTTAAGAAACCTTATGAATTTTGGCGTCCATTCTGCTCCGAGTCTGTTCTTATCATTCCAGTATAAAATAACCAGGTTCAAGTGATGTAATATGCTGTAAATACTAGCATTTAGATAAGATAGGCCTTTATTGTTATCACAGTGGTGCTACAGCAGCAAAAGGGGATAGTGCAAACATGTTAAGAACATCTTTAGAGAAATACAGTCAAGCCCAAAATTATTCATACCCCTGGCAAATTTGGACTTAATGTTACTTTTATTCAACCAGCAAGTTTCTTCTTGATTGGAAATGACACAAGCGTCTCCCAGAAGATAATAAAACGATGTACATGAGGCATCATTATGGAAAAAAAATATTTCTCAGCTTTCATTGATATTTGAACAAAAAGTGGCATGTCCAAAATTATTCATACCCTTCCTCAATATTCAATAGAAAAGCCTTTATCGGCTATTACAGCAATCAAATGCTTCCCATAATGCCTGACCAGCTTTTTACATGTCTCCCCTGCTATTTTGACCGTTCTTCTTTTGCGCTGAGCTCCAGCTCTTTCAGGTTGAAGGGTCTCCTTGCGATCACCTTGATCTTTAGCTCCCTCCACAGATTCTCAGTTGGATTCAAGTCAGGACTCTGGCTGGGCCGCTGCAAAATGTTAATGTTTTTGTCTGCTAACCATTTCTTTACCGCTTCTGGTGTTTGTTTTGTGTTGTTGTCGTGCTGAAAAAACATGCAGGTTAAATGAAAGTAACATTAAGTCAAAATTTGTCAGGGGTATGAATAATTTCGGGCTTGACTGTACATACATATATATGTGTGTGTATATATATATGTGTGTGTGTGTGTGTGTGTGTAAGCACTGTTGATATTGTACAGATTCTTCTATATGTGGAGAATACTGATTTTGCATGCATCTGTATACTGAAAAACAATGGTATAGCATAGATTCTTCCAATGAGGTTAGGAACCCATCGATTGGTTGAGTGCGATTTCAGTTGACCAACATTTTCTTTGGTTACCTGCAGCTCTAATCCTTTCAAGTCTGGCTCTTAGCTTTACTCAAACTATTGAATCTCAGCAGGTCGATTCCCTCTTTCATAACCCAGTTTTTATTTTAGTTGTCAGCCTCTTCCCTCACATTAGCTGTTGTTATTGTAAGGTCTTCCTATTCCAGATAACTACAGTTTTCATAGTTTCTGTCAGTGTTTGTGTGAGTGAATCGCCGTTTCCTGGTAAACAAAGGCTGCAGGGTAAACTGGCATCGAGAACTTATTTGCTCTTAAGCAGGCAAATATGCTAAACAGCATGGATTTTTTTCCTCCAAACATTCTCTACTGACTGAAACCCCACTGAGTGACAGATGGTAGAGGCAGGTGATGTGCATGCATGTGTGTGTGTTGTACCTACATAATGTCCAGTACAGTTCCAAGCTTCCCTGGCTATTACTGCCTTGTCCAGAATTAAAATACGACAAGTTTATAAAAACAACAGAATGCTTTTGCTGTAATCTCGTTCCTTTTTTCAAACAGACGCAGAAGTTATTCTTTCTGTTTAGCTCTGCACAGTACAACAGAAGAGTGTTTAAATGTCGTATAGATTTGCAATAACTGAAGAATTTTTGTCCTCGAGTGACATATTTCAAAGGAGCCTCCCGTCCTGGATGTCAAAGGTTAAAGAGATGCCGTGCAATCAGTCATGCTAAGAGCCAGAGGGCTTCTTGTGTGTGTGTGTTTCATTCATTCATTATCTTACTGATTGGAAATCAATCACTTAAGATGTGGCTGATGTTTGGTTGCCATGGCACCTAAGCAGTTTCATATTGACAGGCGAGAATTACCGATGAACAGAAATGCAAGACACTGAAAACACAGAGGCAGTCATTTCTGCTGCCTGTTTGCTGTTTAATTTAATGATTTAATTATAATATTATGTAGAATATTGATAGATATTACTTTCAGTGCTACACATGCTGACTTACTTATTAGTTCATAATATTGGTTTTGTGATTTAGAAGCTTAAATACGTAGAAAAAGGCTCTGCTACAGCTATGAAATATACTTAAAAATAAATAACGATGCACCTACAAACAGTATACTTTGTGGTGTTCATTTGCTTTTTAGATGTGACATATTGGCTGCCTGAAAATTTTGTTTCCAGTCCAAGTTTCTACTGTGTTGGCTCAGGCTTTGTCAACATGCTTTGAAAAACTACTCTGTTGTCATTCTGTCACTTTTTTTCATGCTGTTCTTTTTTAACATGTCGTAAAAACTTGAGTTGTACCAAACAGCCTTCAGGCTCACAGTAATTATAAATAATAACAGATAAATTAGTCTGATTAGCTAAGATTTCAGGTTGGACATTATTTTTCAGTTGTATGTAATTCACCATGCATAAACAACTCATTACTAACTTTGTGTTGTGGACAATGTCTCAGACACAAATGTTTTTTAAAATTTTTTTCCCATTTAAGTGCCCTAACCCTTAAAGGCACTAAAATGATGCCTTTAAGGGTAATTGGACACTTAAGTATTATACTTCACTGACTGACACCCAACAGTTTACTGCTGAATCTTCTGAATTCCTTGTAAAATCACATGTGAACACCTCCAGCCACTTTTTTACTAACTTTGCAACATGAAATCAATTTACTCCTCACTGAATGTCTTTTTATGGGCATGATCAAGTATTTAATTGGAAGAAATTAATAGATATGGCAAAATTAGGTAGAAAAAATGTATCCAATTTTACAAAAAACGTTGCTTGAGATGTTTTTTGACTTATAATGTGCTGTTTTATTTTTTTTAATGTGCTGTTTTCATTGTTTTTGCGTCCAGACAGCATGAAATATGACCAGTAACATCTGACATCAACGAACAGCTGCTTATAGACGGCCAAAGTTTCGTCTTTCGTCTGTTTCTTCTTCTTCGTCTTTGTCTTTGTCTTCTTTCTTTCATCTTCAGCTTCTTCATTGTCGTCTTCTTTATCTTCTTTGTCTTCTTCTTTGTCTTCATCCTCTTCTTCATCTTTGTCTTCTTATTTGTATTTACAACTGCTGTTCTGTTTATTACAACCCGGTCTGCATTCTCTAAATCCAGCTTCTTAAATCTGCATACTTTTTGGTTTCTTTCCTCCTCTATAACAGGAAACTGAATTGTCTTTGGGTTGTGGACAAAACAGTACAGTTGTCATCTTGGCCTTTGAGAAACACCAGGATTCAATGACCATGATTCAGTGCTGAAAAGCAATAAAAGGGGGAAACTTCTAAGAGGATAGACACTTTTTATAGGCTCTGTAACAGAGGATCAACAGATAACACACAAACTGAACTGCACTTAGGAAAGAATGCACAAATACTCAGATGGAGCTGGATTTCCATAAGTAGGATGTTCATCCATCTACAGTTGGACCCTCAGCTAGTCATTCCTTTGCTTTTAGCTTTACAAGTGTAACAGTAGCCTGCTGTATATTCTAAACAGTGAGTTCTTGTCTCCTTCATTGAGCTGTATAACTGAAGCCTCTGTCAGTCCTAATTTAGATGAAAGAGAGTCAAGCTTTTACATGCACTTACAGCAGTCTCACTGTTTCCTAAATGGAGACAGAATCATTCTCTTGGTCTTTATGATGGTTTTAGATGCTGGCATGAAGCCAGACAACAAGCCAGCGTAGTCCGATTTGCAGCCGATTCATGGCAGCAGATCCCTAAAATAATAAATTATGTGTGTGTGAGTGTGTCACACTGTTCCCTATTGCTAATATTAGAGTGACCCAGCAGTCTTCTATTCTGTTTCCCTCTCTTGTGTTTTTAACCTTCTCAGATTTGAGTAGGATTAAAAAAATAACACACTTTGACACAGTCATGCGTCGGCGCAATCACAGTTTTCCAGCTGATTGAATTGAGTGAAAAATGCTTGGGTAAGATAAGCTGGCTAATGTTAGCAGATTTTCTGCTTCAACACCCCCGATGAACTGAATAGGAGTCGCTGTATGTTACACAGCAGCTCATAGATGCAGAGGTACAGTATTTGTGTGCAGTAGCGTCGCAGTAGCCATGAACCAGCATTGGCTCCAGCTCTGAGCTCCAACCACATGATGTTTGAGTTTACCAGCTAATGGCAGTCACATTTATCTCACTGTGTGTTTACTTTAGCAATAGGTTTCATCTCCTCTGCACGCAACCTGTGTGTACATACTGAACATATTTGTGTGTGTATGTGTCCACGGGCAGGCAGGTATATCTTATAAAATGAATTACAGCTACATCTGGTTTTCTGATTGCATAATCCCAGTGTGTGTGAGTTGAGGAGGTAGACTGTTTAATGTCGGGCCACGTCAAATAAAACCCTGTGACTGATGAGGCTTTCCTTCTAACAAAAAATATTCCTTTCCTCCCTGCAGGACCCATATATCTTTGAGCCCAACTGTCAGATGAAGGTGGATGAGTATGGCTTTTTCATCACCTGGAAGAGTGAAGGAAAGGTACAATTTCCAACTTTTCACCTCTGTGTGTTCTATTGTCTGCCAGCGGAGAGAAATGTGTTCTTATTTAGCAGTTTTTAGAAATACTTTACCTTCACAAACCTCAGTTGGTTCCTGGAAACTTAAGAAAAAAGATAAGTGCACCATCTGACATGCCATTCATCCTATGACATTTTCCAAAATATACATTAGATTTTTAGATTGATTTCCTACTTTTAATGCAGCCATTGTTTTTATTTAGTGATATATAAGACCATTTTGAAAAGAAGATAAGTTCTCCATCACAGTCAGCATTTACACCAGTCTGCTTCAGTTTTCTGAATATGAGTACAAAGTTATATCGTATTCACTGTTTCAAAAAAAATCTCCCTCCTCTATAATGTTTCGTCCTAGTTGTTGAAGTGGCAGGTGAACAAACTTATAGAATAAAAACCAACCAACTACCTGTCAGGTAGAGCTGTAATGATTGAACTCTTTCAACTATTCAACTATTTTAATAATTGGTTAATAGTTTAGTTTGACTTTGTAAGGAAAAAAAGTAAAAATTCTCAAATTACAGCTTCTTAAATCTGAGTTTTTTCAGTTATCTTTCCTCCTCAATTACAGCAAGACTTCAACTAACGATTATTTTGATTGTTGATTAATCTGTTTATTATTCAAGTGGTTGTTAACTACTAAATTAATCAGCAACTGTTTTGACAATTGTTCAAACAATCCAAGTAATTTTTTAGGGAAACAAAAAGTAAAATTCTGTGATTCCAGCTACTAAAATGTATTTTTAGTTTTCTTTACTCCTCTGTGACAGTATGACTGCAATTAACAAAAAAAATCATTGTCAATTAATCCGTCAATTATTTTCTCAATTAAATTGAGAAAATAATTGAAATTGCACCCCTAATTTACTATAATTACTGATAATCTTGCATCCCAGACCTACCCAGGTATGAACATTGCAGTAGGACCAGAGCATCTACTAGAGCTGATTGTGTACCACGGTTCAGAAAGAGTTTTTGGTCAATCTGCTTTCTCTGTTAGACTCAGGAAGCTTTGCAGTGTTTACAACCAGCCTCAAGCTTTGACTGAAGTCAGCACAAAATTGTCATTATCAATGATTGCCTTTTTTTTTATTGCATTTACTATTTATGTTTATTATCTCAAAGTGATGGACATTCAGGTTTTGTATTGTTTTATGTAGTATATTTACTGTTCTGTGGCTGTTTTTTTGTGTTCCTGGCCACAGATGTAAATTAGCTGCTCGCTTACTTTACTTTAGGTTGGGTGCTGTCCCTGCAAAAATAAACCATGAAGTGAAAAAAAAAACTCCAACTGGTTAATTGATTATCAAAGTAGTTGGCAATCCACTTTAATAATCGTTGCAGCTTCTGCTCTGAATGTATAAAGACAAAAATGTTATGAGGAAGTGGTGGAGGCTGCCGTCAGATGTTCAGAGGTTGAGGCATCGCTGCTGTGCTGATTGTTAGAAACGATTGCAAAAAAAATGCACTGTGACCCATCAGTCTGTGTTGTTTTCTCTCCCTCTTCACTTTCTATCATATTCTTCCCTCTCCTCCACCTGCTTGTCTCCTGCAGGAAGGCCAGGTTCTCGAGTGTTCCCTCATAAACAGCATCCGAGTCGGTGCCGTCCCAAAGGTGAGACCCCTGCAAAGACAATTTCCTTGCTTCTGCTTTCACTAAATTCTCAGCCCACCCCGACTCAGCGCTCGGTCCTCTGCTCCTGCGGTGACTCTCCTGGTGAAGCCTCGGGAAGCTGCCACGTCATGCTCATTATTCATGCTTAAATTACCCGAGCCTACAGTGGTGTATTCTGTGCATATAATGACTGATCAGGGACTCCCAGCTGAGTTCTCGCAGCCGAGCTTCTCTCTCAAATACCACATTCACGAGGGGCACCAGCAGAACATCAACATGAAATATTGAACTCATCAATATTTATACTGCCCTGGCTCGGTTTAGCCGCTGGTTGAATCTGAAACAGTTTTTTTTGCAGCTATGGCTTGTGCTTTTGACCTGGAGAGGAATATTGGAGAATATTGGAGGTTCTTTCAGACTGTCAAAGAACCGCTGGGTTAAAGGAGTTCACACTGCAGGATCAAAAGCACAGAGGTGTAAGATGTTCTGCCTCTGTCAGGAGAGCCTTTTCTTATCCTGTAATAGGAAACTGATCCTGAAATAGGCAAGAAGTACCAACCAGGTGCATCATTCATACTGTATTATGCACATTTACAGGTTTATGAATTGATTTTGGGTCTACTGAAGTATGTTTTCATGCTTAATTATAAAAAAAAACATCATTTTTCACATACTGTGCGTTACTTTAGCAACTTGGCTCATTTTCTGTCTAAAACACTGTTTGAGCTCCTTAGTCATGCAAATGTGCTAGATAGCAACACGAATAAGTAACAGGAAAATTTTAGATTTCAAACTACAGGTTGAATGATGAGGGTTTTTCAGCGTGGATACCAATCATTAGTAAACAAAAAGACCGCTGACAAATATAAGGTAAAATATAACGTTATTATGCCGAAGGAAATTCTTGTGCCAGATATTGCTTAGAAAAAATGGCAATACTATGAGACAAATAAAGTGACATGTAGAACATAATATTTAAGTAAAATACATTGCTAAAAATAAAATAAGTTGGCTAAAATAAGACTACAATAGAAAATTAAGAAGTAATATTATATATAATAATAAAGATACTGATGAGGTAAAGTGATATTGTGAAAAAATACGAAATATTGCACAAGAAATTAAACATTCATGTGGATTTGTAGTAAAAATGCAAATCTTGGTGTCAAAATTTAGACTAACACAAGTTTTAAGTTTTTGTTTATTTTGTTTTACATGTTTAAATTAAAGAGAACCTTTTAACATTAAGCCTTTAGTGCTGAGAGGATATTACTTGTATAACCAAACAGCCTGGTAACTAGAGACAATAGGAGGCTGCTGCATCCAAGCCAAAGTAGCACATTTTTATCTATTTTTCATCATTTTTCATGTATTTTTTCCTGAAATACTTTAAAAATTATACAGATATTTGGTAAAACACTGAACATTGGATGCAGTAATCAGCCAGGCCAATGATCAGTTGACCCCTATTTCAAATGAGGTGTTTCAGAGCAGTGTTTTCTGTGATAGAGGATAATTTGGCAGAGACTTTGTGCTTTCTAAGTCTGCTGACCTCTTACATGCACAAAATTCAGCTATATAACACACTAAAGCAAAGGGGAAAACTCCAAAAAACAGAATATGAGCAACTTAAAGGCAGCTGGCGACCAATTACTCCCGTATTTAGCAGTTCCAGAGCCACGTATACAAACCTGTACGGCTTCTCTGTATATAAAATATTGATTCATGCAGTGTAGCGTAGACAGTGACACTTTATATTGTAGTATTTGGCTCCGTGCCTGCTGTATAAATTATGAAAGCTGTTATTGGAGTACCTGTGTGGAGGCTGGCTTCTAATCATTAAAGCCATCATGCTGCTAAAAGTGAGACGCCTGACAGGACACACTGTTGACTACTGTGTACACAACCACTCCTGGGTTGTGTATGCGATGTTGACAGCAGACTGGAGCCTGTTCAGTTGGTCCTTGTGTTTATGTACATGTGTGAGGGCACGTATACAGATACTACAGCCTGATAGCTCAAATGCTGTTTTGTGCTCTGTAAGCAGCCGACGACTGATAGCAGGGCTTCTCCTCTGAGGCTAACATGGTTACACAAGCCCCAAGAGCTGTTTCAAGTAATCCAATGAGCGAAGGAAGATGAATGCGATTGGATGATTGCTGGCTGGGATCTTAAAGCGCTATGACCTGCTGCCTGCTGTGGTTAATTCAATCATACCGACATACATTACTATCTTCCACGGTGTGGACGATTGTGGCATTGAAAAGACGAGAGGGAGGCGTGGTGTTGTGTTTCTGACAGCGAGAGGAGGATTTCATGGATTTACTGTTGCTATGATTGAACAGGAGTTTGCAGGCACATCAGGCTGAAGTGAGTCGTGGACTGCAGATTATTCTGAGGAAAACAACTAGAATAGCTGGTTTAAATGTCAGAAATGTCTTATCTAATGTCTTACAAAATCTAGTGAACCTATTTGTCATTTAATTAAGATTGTTGTAATTCACTTAGCCTTACATTTTGAGCCCTACAAACGCACAGAATGTCAAATGCTTTCTTTGTTTCTCTTTAAGGGGCTTTCTTGGGTTTTTAGTCTTCAAGTACTGTATTGGACCGCTTTGTCCATCAGTTTCCTAATGAACTTTTCATCTTTCCTCTTCAGGATCCTAAGATCTTGTCATCATTCGAGGCCATTGGCAAAACAGAAGCCGACCTGGAAGGCTGCATCATCTGTATCTGCAGTGGCACAGACCTGGTCAACCTCAGCTTCATGTTCATGGTGGCAGAGAGCCCAGACACAGCCAGGGTAAGTGCACACATCTGCTGTATTTCTGCTGTAGTTCATATGACTCCATATTTTAACTAGGGCAAACCTTACTTGCCATTGTATATTTGTATATACTGATACAAAAAGTTGTGATACTGCGCCTATGAAAATCAAAAGCCAAAGAATTATAATGATCACATCTTTAAGGGAGCTTTTTGAAAGTCTATGCCCAAGGAAGGACTCCAACTCCACTGTCTTGAACTGCAGCTGTTGATAGTAGTTCCAGATCTGCTTTCCACTATGAATTGGAGAGTCGATCCAACTAGAACCTGCACAGATGGAGGACTGGTTCAAGCTCACCGAGGCTGCAGAGCAAAACCCTTGATGAGACTGTCATCACTGGCTGACATTATGGTGTTCTTATTGCACAGAAGATTGCCTATGCATTTTGTAAACAGAAGACAGCATGGCTAGCGACAAAAACGTACCAGTAGGTGGCAGACCAACAAGCTGATAAAAGCATCAAACCGGCACAGATACAAAAATCACCACTTGCAGCCAGAATTTTCACTTCAAAATCTCAGTGAAAACTGGTGCAGAGGCTGTGAGTTTCCCTTTGGCCTTGAATTGAAGTGACAGACTTTGTATCCAAGCAACTGTATGCAAATAATCATGTGAACACAAGTTCAAGTAAATCTCAGATCCTGATTCTTCCCAAAAAGTTGTCTTTTGGCCAGTTTACCCATGATGATCACAGAACATGTGTAATGTGGAATACAATATAACCTCTTTTTAGCACCCAGCACTCACACAGAGTACAAATTAATTCAACATTCCCACATCTACACATACATATCTATATCTATATCTATATATATGTTTGTGTGTGCTTGCATGCGTGCAGATATATAAAGGCTAAAAGAACACGCTGGCACAACAAATATCTAAATCTGAAAAAAACATCAACCAAACAGCCAGGAGAATGGTTCATATTTCAGCTCCTACACGAGGCCTTGATTCGTTCTGATAAACAGACACATTTGGAATGACTCATTTTCTGTCTCACCTCATCTCTGTGGCTGTGTTCCTCCTTCACACCTGCTTTTGCTGTTATTTCTCTTAGATTAACACAAAAAAGGCTTTCTCTGGTATCATAATATAAACATCAAGAGAAATTACAGTGATGTTCTTTAAAGATGATGATGTTTTTGATTTTTTTTTTAAATTTTTGTCACGAAATCCTATGAAAGGACCCAAACTAGTGAAAGTTGGTAATACTTTGCGACTTCACTACTCTGTCAGCGGTAGGTCATAAGTTCTATTAGACTGTGAGTGCACAGACAAAACTTGTCTTTTTATGGTCTTTTTTTGACAGTAAGAAAACCATAGAGCATCGCCAGCTCTAAGCTCCAACATTTTCGCAAAGGTTAGGATGACTGCAGAAGAGTACAGGCAGCTTTGAGGCAGAAGACGACTCAAGGAGAAAAAAGACAACAGTTAAAGTCAGCTATCTTCTGTTTAGTGTGGCCCAAAGGCTCAGCTGTAATTGAAAGACGTGAAGCCGAAGCAAGAAGAAGCCCTTTTGACAACTCTGAGTAATCTTTGTCAGCCTGAGGGATGTCTGCCAGATAGCTCAATAAATCCAGAATACATGACTGACAAATAGTTTTTGATCATTTGCACAAACTTGCAAAACATTATTAAGTGCTGAGAGACATTTAAAAGGTCTGCTGGCAGTGATATAACACTGAGTGAGTGAGAGTCACAGCACACTGTCGGCCTTGATAAAAATGTTGGAATTTATTCAAAGGTGGCAATTTGGCAAAGAATGTAGAGTCAGCAGCCGTTTTAAAACAAACTGGAACTAGATGCTTAGTTCCAGCACAGATCGGTTATTTGGCACCGAAGTGTTGGTGTTTGTTCCTCGCTGCTGTCGGTGATACTCACGCCATGGCCTTCAGCTGGGAGGCCTGATGGTTGAAGGACAAACACACTCATATTCAGGTGCGTCACTTTAAAACACAACCATCCCTTGCTTTTTCTGTCCTTCACACACAAACACACACAGACGTAAACACACCACGACACCATCAGCTCCTCCCAGCAGGCAGGTGGCCGTAAGTAGCCGACCTCGGGAGATGACAGACTTATTTACATCACGTTCACACGAACACGCAGTGCTTCACGGACTCCCCACGCCCAAACACACCACCCCTGCTGCACCCGTTATCTCCTTTAATGTTTTTATAATGATGTCAGGGATAATTTGCTGTCGACATGGAGGAGATAAAGCACAAAGAGGGGCAGACAAGGGCCTCAGAATTAGCAGTGTTAATGTTAAGCTGTTAATCAATTAATTGCAGGTAATAATTTACCTGATTAAAAGATATATGAACCATCTGAACCCTAAAACCTGCCAGCAAGTTTGAAAGATACGTTGCCAAAATTGCCAAAATTATAACATTTGTTAGAGACAGGAACTATAAATACATAGAGAACAGTCCTTGAACTACTCACCAGTGATGTGCTGTTCATTTGGGAAAATGACCCAAATCTAAGCTAAGAATTGTGAAATTTCCTTAAAATCACTGCATACTACATGTTTAACTTAAAAATTTGCCACAAAAATGATTTGTTCTGACTAGATTCTGAAAAAAACTGAAGCCATAAGGGACTCGGCTGCAACCAGCAGTGCCATGACAAAAATTGAAAGACTTTTTGGCTAAAACAGTATGAAAGTATGAAAACAAAATAAAAACGTAAGTGGTAAAATATCTGTTATGTAGAGTCAACATGTTTTTTTTCACATTTTTAATACCCGTGGAGAAAAAAATATTAGGGTTGTTTTGTAAAACAATTAATTAAAAAAATTCAGCTTTTGTTTTTTATGTTGTCATTATTAATGGCTTTGTAAATTTGAGTCGAATCCACAGTGAGTAAAAATGTGAAAGGAGCAAATAAACACCCAGAAAATGCTTGGAGGTCAGAGGGTTAATTGATAAGGCCAAAAACAAAGGACATGCAGTTTAACTGTCAGAAAATGTATTGTAGATTAGTTATAGTGGGGCCTTTTGCAATTTGATGAAAGGGAGTTACAGGTGTGTTTGCCAGTAAGGGTTGTTGGATAAGACGAGCAGACCTCCCTGTTTTCTAACTGCCAACTGTAGCAGTCCAGTTGATGAACTCTGTAGCCTCAAGTTGTAAACAGGTGTCTGACGGTTGTCCAGTATAGCCTGCTACCTGAGGTACATGCGAAGCTAAGTTAAGATAGGAGCTGAGTTTCTGTAACTACATGCTTCCAACGACATTCAAACTATGGTGACGAAGTCCGTTTGCAACGCTCTGCTCTGAGTATAGATCTATTTTAGAGAAGGTAGTAAATGCTGACAGAGATCTGGGGCTGATAAAATTGCTGTGACAATATGTGCGGACATCAGTTCCAGCTGAGCAGCTTTTTCCAGCAGTTGGATTAACTACACTTTACTCCATCATTTAGATCAGATATGAAGATTCTTCTTCTTCATTCTTTACTTTGAATTTTGTCGGGTCAATGGAAATTGAAATAGAAGTCATTATTTTTGGACACTGTTTCATGTACCCCTCCAGTAACCTGATACTTCCTTTTGCTGTTCTTCAAATTCTTCATGTAACTGAGCAGATTATTCAGCGAACATTTAGTGCCAGTGGTTAACAACGATTTTATCAGCCATATGGAAAAACATCTACTGTATTTCATTCATTTTAACAATTATCAACCTCCTTAAACTAACATTAAACCTTTCTCTATACAGCGATTTAAGCATATACATGCATTGAGACTTTCTGAAGTAAGATGTTGCATTGTTATCCAGCATATCTTATTGATTGCCAACTACTGGATAAAAAAATCATTCAAAATTTGCATTCCCACTCAAAGTTGTTCAGACTCTCGTTCTGTGTGTTCTTTCTGTTGATGCATCAGGTGACCTATTCATGCGAGTTACAAGGCCGCCTCCAACTATTTGTTTATTGTCGCTGCTCGAAGCCTTGCAGCAGCTCGTCATGTTTGTTTGTTTGTTGTTATGTCAAGTTTTCATGTGTGTGTGTCCTGTCAACATGCTCGCCTACGTGTGTGAAGTAAGAGGCAATTCATTTACTCGTGTTTAAACACAATGCAAACTGGATCCACGTTTCCCTGCTGTATGTTGGTCAGTGGTGTTTTTAGGGAACAGGAAAGTGTGTGTCCTGAATACTTGTGCTTGGTTTTTGCAGAAGTGGATTGAGGGTTTGAGGTCAGTGATTCACAACTTTAAGGCCAACAACGTCTGTCCAATGACATGCCTGAAGAAACAGTGAGTATATTTCACAGCAGCCTCCTTGTATGCTCTAATTACCTCCACCTTAGACCTTATAAACAGTTGTTAAGTTCAAAAACAATTTTAGTTTTGTTTTCCTCAATCAGACCCATTAGAAGTCTTTAATCTTTCTCTAATCTGAGTTTTTCCTCCTTGTCTAGTTGGATGAGAATGTGTTTCCTGACTAATGTGAATGGAAAGATTCCCGTCAGAGGGTAAGACTGAACTTTATTCCTACCTGAACTCATTTTAAAACACTATGATCCACTCATCTTAACCTTCTTTTGTTTTTCTCTTTCTTTTTTTTTCTTTACAGCATTACACGAACATTTGCATCAGGCAAGACGGAGAAGGGAATCTTTCAGGCTCTGAAGGATCTGGGCCTCCCTAGTGGAAAGGTCAGTCAAATGCATCTGTACAATTTGTAAAAGTCGAGCAAATGTTAGTCAATACGGGGAGTCTTTATCCACCGAGTTTTGATTTGTAGTTTGGAGGCAGGAAAACAAAAAAGAACTCTGACTTCACAGTTACTCAAACTGTGTTTCTATAATGTATTTTATATACATTTGAGTGCTCCATCAACTGCTTCAAGTTTACACACTGGCTTGATGTGGTTTTTGACCTTTTCCAAAAAAAAGCATTAACGTGCATAATAGGTAATAGGAGATGGAAACACCTTGTCTAAATAACTTGTGATGAAGCAAACTTTTCACTCACAAGACTGATCAGTTGTTTCTTTTTTTTTAACAGCCCAAAACATGGCCGAAACCTGTTAACCTGACAGAATAATTACAATTTGTCCACTTAAAAGTAATCCCTGAAGAATTATCTCTGTTTTTCTCTCGTAGATGGACAAAGTTTTGTTTCTTCTTCTTCTTCTTTGAGGTTTTTTGGTTGGTTTGTTTCTGACTTCTTCTATTGTATTTATTACAGCAATTCATAACATAGCAAATACCACCACTTCTACGTGTTGCTACACAGCTTAGTTTCATTAGTTCAAGAGCAGTCCGGGGCTACATTTTATTTTTGAATATTTTGAAAAAGTTTGCTTCAAATTCGCTGGATAATTATATGGACACAGCTTCAGTCAGACATCATCCTTTACATGGCTGGTTCCTGCGGTTATTGGATAGTGATTAAATATGTTAGCAGGAAATCTAAGGCATGGGACTGCAAAAAGGTGACATCCAAGCTCAACTCCAGTCGACCTTTCTAGCTTTTCTGTTTCCATTACAGTGTAGAATCCAACGAGGGCAGCAAAACAAAGACAAACAGTAGATGCTGGACGTAACTCCAGCTCTACGTAGGAAATGAAACAAAGGAGAGTTTTCTTTGTTGGCCTATATGGTGAATTTTACATAGCTGATGGAGATGTTAGATAGAGAAGACTGCTACTTGAGGAGAACGTTGAGAGGATTTGGCTGTGCTATAAAACCTGCTAATTCCTTCAAGTTCCAGCAATGGAAAACAGCTCATAGCTTCTGTGATATCTTACCAAGATGCTCGCTGGCTTATTAACACAATGTTCAGTCTCCTTGCTGGTGTTTCCCGACACATTCAGAGTCATTTTAAAGACTCATTATCAGCTGTGGTTTTGTATTTCTCGGTTATGTAGCAGTGTCAACAATGTCAGAGTCCTCTCTCAGCCCTGGTGCACAAATCAAATATATATTTGGATAATTAATTTGATAGAATAAATATGCAACATCTAGTCAACTAGTTAAATGACTTTAAATTATAACTACTTCCTTGGTTGGGGGCAGCACTACCAGTTAACATACTTTTTCTTTTAATTTCAAGTACGTACTGCAGCTCCCTTCCCAAAGTACCTACTGTTTCATGCAGTATAGATACAACTGGGATGTACTACTTCATCATAATATTGCACCTTAAACTTAAGCAGCCGATGTGAATGTAATGTGAAATCAGCTGTCATCTGTTTGTGCGCTCTATAAACTTGTTTATACTCATGTGATACACCGTGACATAACTGCATAAAGGACTGTGGGTCAGAAAAGCCAGTGTAGTAGAACATCTGGGTGTATTCCACACACTACATTTGACATACTATGTGCTAAATCTGTTTCCGGTGTACTATATAGTGTGGAAATATGGATAAGTAAGCAACTTTCTTTTTGTCCTCATCCACAGAATGATGAGATTGAGCATTCAGATTTCACCTTTGACATTTTCTACGCGCTCACACAGAAGATCTGCCCTCGAACGGACATCGAGGAGCTCTTCAAGAAAATGTGAGTTCCCTGTTTTTATCAGACCTGCCTGCTCTTTCCTCTCCACAGTAATTTCCATGTTTGCTGATTTTGCACCTCAGAAATAATAATAAATCTTAAGAGTGGTGCCCTGGCGTTGAACTGTACCTGTGTAGCCAAACAGAAGCGTTGAAATATTCCCCAATGAGCAACCAGCCGCTGCATCATGTTTGGAAATAATTAGGACAAAAATGTTTCTGCGCCTGCTGCACTAACTACGCCTGGACGGCTTAACCTGCTTCCACAGTTCGACATTAATTACGTTCAACCTAATGACGACATTGAAAATAGAGAGTGATGATTAACATGTGAAAGTTAAAGAGTGCTTTTCTAATTTTAACTGTGTGGATGACTGTGAGAGTTTCTGTTTTCAAGAGGCGTAACATTTTGTTTTGTTTGTTTTTTTTCTAATTAATTCCTTTGCAGCAATGGGAACAAAACTGATTATTTAACTGTAGACCAGTTAGTCAGCTTTCTGAATGAAGTAAGCTCTTTACATTAACTTCTCTGTGTATTTGGCTTGAGCTGTCTGTTACCTCCCCCTCGCTTTACTGCCCTCCTGGTAGAAGTTGCCCCTCCGACCTTCATTAAAGCTCCCTCCATGACTTTCACAGAAAATTTAACTTTCAGTGAGGTTTCAAGGGCAATTTCCACCTGCCTCCTCTTGTTCTGCATGCTCAGACCCTCATCCCATTTCCCAACGTCCTGCCGCCATCGCCGCTGCTGCCTCCCCTCCCCTCCCCTCCCCCTGTATCTGATTGGTGTCACCATAGCAACCGGAGAGTTTTTTTCTCCGCATCCTGTTGCTTCCTGCTTGGTTTCATCTCGTTTCCCGCTGTGTTTCTGTGAACGTTTTTCAACCCGCTTGGTCACGTGTGCCGCCGCTGCCGCTTCACGCCTCCAATCAGATTAATTCCTCCACCTGTGCTTGGCGAGTGGGCAGCGACTCTGTGATGATGCTGCTGTTGTTTTTGTTCCAACGCACGACTTCCTTTGCTTTTAAAAGCGGCATTTAAACGCTGCACCTGTTAGTGTGATTCACAGTTCCTGTGACCTACATGCTCCCTGTTGAAGGCCACAATAATATTTAAAACAGCTCCACTGACTTAGAAGAATGGCATTAAGAAAACATAGTTGCAATGAAATCAATGCTTTTTGGTATCAGTACCTAAATATATATTACTTACATGTAAGTCTTTTTAAGGGGAAACACTACAGGTGAAATATTCAAGTTAATCAACATGAAACTTACCCAGTTGATTACTTACATGGAGTCAACTGTTTATGTATTTCAGGTTTTCTGTAGTTTTCTGTTTAAGTATCCAAATGAGGCATTATATATCTGAAATAGGACTTCAGCTAATGATTCTTTTCATTGCTGAAAAAACAGACAATTATTTTCTTAATTATACAAAAAGTTTGATTTATAAAATCTCAGAAAATAAAAAACTTACACAGAAATATTGAGTTTACTGTCATAGAACAGGAAAGAAACTTTAAGTGCCTGTAATCAGAGAATTTAGACTTTTTTTCTGTTGAAAATTACTCAAACTGACAAATCAATTAGCAAATCACATTTCCAGAACTGAAATCTGGAACTACATAAAGCAAGGTTCAATTTTTTTGTTTTATTTTGTTGAGATTTTGGATATTTCATTTTGTATCACTCCATAAATTAGAAAATACTGTTAAGAGCCAGGAAAAAACAATTGCCACCATATTTTTAGGAATACAATGTTGTCTAAATCAGGTTGTCAATAATAATTGAACAAACCCTCTCTGTGAAAACCTGTAGAATGCAGACAGGAATAAAATGAGAAAGTCTGTTGGATGTAAGTGCTACAGCAGTGGGATATCTGGCTGAGAGTTTGAGGAAAATCTGAGAAAGGATATGATTTGTAAAATTCTGGATGTCTTTGTTAGAAACCACGACAAATAAAAAATGGAAACTAATAATAATTTAACTGAATTTTGATCATTTACATTCAGACAGTTAATTTTTGCATTATGTTCTTTTTGTTTTTTGTTTTTTTTTTAAATTTCATGTTCAAATATGTAATTGAGGAATTATATATAACAGTTTTGCTCTTTTTGCATTAATTTCCAGAACAGAAATATAAACACTGGATAAAGTCAGGTTAAGATTTTTGTTTTTTTTTTAGTTGATTTATTGAGGTAAAAGTTTTTACATAGTGGGTTTAGATAGGTCTTTTTATGACTCCATAAATCAGATAATAAACAGCCAGAAAAAAATCCAATTTCACCATTCATATGGATTATGGATAAAATGTTCTATAAATCAGGTTATTAATGATATATGAGCAAACCTTTCTGTAAAACCCCTCAGAATACAGATGGAATAAGTTTGGTGCTACTGAAGTGGAGGTTTCTGGCTCAGAGTTTGAGGTAAAACTGAGAAATTGCCTTAAACAGTAAGTATTTTAAAACTCAATTGTTTTTTGATGGAACCCACTTTTTCCAGGTAAAATTTTAAACCAGCAAGTGTCATCATAGAACTTCCCCTGTTGATTACTTATTATAAGACAGTTAGATTTTGTCTTGTAGTGTTTCTGGATTTTTATTTCTTCCTATTAAACCATAATAAATGAACACAAATTTGTGTAGATATTAAATAAATGTACAAACTGTAGGAAAATAAACACCTAAACAAATATTGTCAATGTTTTTTTGGCGACGAGTCTAAAAGACAACGTGTTGTGGAAGCAAAGTATGACAAATTCTCAAAACTGACCAGTGCATGAAGAAACCATGCTTTTGCCTGCAGTGTCTCACCTTAAATAATAAGTAATGAAAGCCATTAAAATAACCCCGAGTTTAATATCTCCCAGCAGACATTACAGATTATCAGAGTGTAGAAACATATTGCATTAATTTGTCCCCTGTCCTGTGTGTCAGTGTCAGACCTGTTTGTTTTCGTTCCAGTTTGTGTTTTGAAATAGATAAAACATGTGGCTCACTGAGTGTTCGGTGTCGCTCCACAGAACCAGCGCGACCCGAGACTGAACGAGATTCTGTTTCCATTCTACGACCCAAAGAGAGCCATGCAGATCATCGAGAAATACGAGAGAGACGACAGCCTGAAGAAGAAAGGTAATAAACAAACAGAAAGGTGTGGAGGGAAACAAGAGGCAGATGGATATTTTAGACTCTGCTGCCATCAGTCTGTGAAACCATGAAACTGCAACGTCACACCAGATCACCAACATAGTTTACAGTTGAAATAGGGGTTTATTTAATCCTCTGTCTTAATTTTCCTGTTCTTATAATCACAACACATTGACAAATAGTTGTCAAAGTGCTTCTTCTTAAGAAATACAATCTTGCAGCCTCACAGGGATCTGATATTTAATAATAACTGGCCGGAAACTTGCACATGCTGCAGTATTAGTTTAAATTATAGGTTCATTAATTATGAATAACTGTTAAATACTAAGTGATAAAAGTCAGTCATACAGTCCTGCTGAGTTGACAGGGCATTACTTTACTTCACTTCACTTTTTTAATTTGTCCCTTGGAGGGCAACTTGGTTTGCAGCAGACAAACAGTAAAGCAGGCATGTTAAAAAGACGCACAAACATAAATAGTGTGAGCAGCGAATCAGGTCAGATACAAAAGTGCAAAGTCCACAGGGAACAACAACAAGGAAAAAACAGGCCGCTGGTCATTGTATATGCTTAATAAATAAATAAAATAAACAGCAAACAGCAGATACAAAAAGCAACAAGGTAGCACCGTTACCTCCTCCTCTCCGTGGCGTTTAGAGCTCCCGATGGAGAGCGGCACAGAAGAAAACTTGTATCTGTTTTTAGTAGCAGGGGGAACAGTTAGTCGGAGACCAGAAGGAAGTAGTTTGTATTCAGGATTGAGAGGATGAGTAATACCTGTACCAAGTATGAAAGTGTATAAACACAACTGAAGAGCCACCATTTCTAAGACAAAGTGAGAAGTGATGGAAAAATCCTATATTAAGTTGTTTTTAATTCATAAATACAAAGAATGTGGTTCTAGGTGCTTCCGTATTTTTTTTTACTAGAGCTGCAACAATTAATTGATTAAACAATTAGCTGTCAAGTATTGAATTTATTGTTGACTATTTTGATAATAAATTCATCATTTTGTGTATTTTAATAGGAAAAAGTCTAAATTATTTAATCCCAGCTTCTTAAATGTGAATATTTTCAGGTTTCTTTACTCCTCTATAAACTGAATATCTTTATTTTGTAAACAAAACTTGGGCTTTGGGAAACCCTGATTGATTTTTCTCTACATTTTTTGACGTTTTATAGACCAAACAACCAATTAATGAATAATCAAAAATAGAAATAATCATTAATTGCAGCCCTATTTATTACCATTTTTCGGAAATTAGATAAAATCAGCTTCAAAATTCTTATTTTATTTGTTAGCATACAAGAGTTGAAGATTTTTAGGGAGGGGAGTGTGGGTATCTGTTTTTAATCATTCCAAGATTTTAAAAAAATGTGTCCAGTAAACAATTAAAAAATCTGTGTTGTCATGTTTGTAGGAATAAAATGTTCTATAAATCAGGCTATGAATCAGGCTATATATGATCAAGCTCTTCTGTAAAAAGCTTCAGAATATAAAGAGGAATAAAAATGTACAGTTGGTGCTGCTGAAGTGAGATTTCTGCCTCAAAGTTTGAGAAAAAAATGAGAAAGTAGCCTTTAAAGATATAGCTTTGTTGGAATCCACTATTTACAGGTAAAAGTTTTAACTAACAGATATCACCGTGAAACTTTCCAAGTTGATTACTTACATTAAGACATTATTGTAAGGCAAGTTTTCTGAAATTTAATATTTAAATAAACCTCCGTGTTCCTTCTCCTTCAGGTCACATGTCCAGTGATGGGTTCTGTCGGTACCTGATGTCAGATGAAAATGCTCCAGTGTTCCTGGACCGGCTGGAGTTGTACCAAGAGATGGACCAGCCTCTGGCCCACTACTTCATCAGCTCCTCCCACAACACCTACCTGACCGGCCGACAGTTTGGAGGAAAGTCCTCGGTAGAGATGTACCGCCAGGTGCTGCTGTCTGGATGCAGGTACATAGTGTTTTGGTCTGTTAAAGGTGTAAAATACAAGATTTAAAATATAATCTTGTATTATAATGAACATTTTGTTTCACAGAAACTCTATCTTTGCACAAATAAGATCGTGAATAAAATTGATTTTGCCAGATATTGATCAGAAAACAAATACAGTTGTGAATCAAATTTAACATAAACTTCTGAAGAACATTTCCCATGTTTGGGAAAGTCACTTTCTTTATTACTCTTTCTAAATTAGTCTTTCTTCAAGTCTAGGACTAGCCTTATTCCAAGTCTGTGAAACAGGCTATATGATATGTGAACATCAGTGGACTCAAAGAGATTTTTGTCCTTCCAGGTGTGTGGAACTAGACTGCTGGGATGGTAAAGGAGAGGACCAGGAACCCATCATTACTCATGGAAAGGCCATGTGCACAGACATCCTGTTCAAGGTTAATACAAACAGAACTAAAGTACACTCAGCTCTGTTCTCTGTAACAGATGCAGGAGTCTTTCTGATCTGTCTGAATGTTATTTCATAATGTCTGCTGCCTCCTTGTGTTGGGAATGAGGTATTGCATCCGTCATGTCTTTCTAATTTTCTTCTCTCTTACCTCAGGATGTTATTCAGGCCATCAAAGAGACAGCGTTCGTCACATCAGACTACCCCGTTATCTTGTCCTTTGAAAATCATTGCAGGTAGACGAGCAGTTAAAAACAATTTTCAGAAATGTATTGTATATTTTCAGACTCAATATAATCTGCATGTGTTTTTTGTTTGTTACTAGTAAACCACAGCAGTACAAGATGGCAAAATACTGTGAGGAGCTCTTTGGCGACTTGCTCCTCAAACTGCCTCTGGAGAACTTCCCGGTGTGTCTTCTCTTTCTGATGCACAGTTTAATACAGCTGGATGATAGTCATTAATATTTACAAGTGTGATTTTCTCTCTTGCAGATAGAATCCGGGCGCTCTTTACCTTCTCCCAATGACCTCAAACGGAAAATCCTCATCAAAAACAAGCGTTTGAAACCTGAAGTTGAACAGAGTAAGAACTAAACCTCATATTATGTTTGACAATATGAGTAAAACCATTTTGTGTTGAACATTTGTGTGTCTGTGCAACACAGAGCAGCTTGAGGCCTTCAAAAAACACATGGAGGCAGGAGAAACCAACACTACGGCAATCATTATGGGAGAGGAGAATGAAGACGAAACAGAGAACGGTAATTTCAGCAATAAATTAAGTGTATAAGAGGCCTGGCTGACTTTCTCACATATTTGTAGAAGTTATAATTGCTACAAAACATGACAAAACCTTTAACTTGTTTAAATTCACGAAGTAGTAAGAAAAATTCAATATTTGAAGAAAATTTGTGTTCTAGTGTTCATTTCTGTCTTTGTTTATGTATCTGTAGGAGAAAAAGACGCAGAGGAGAAGGATTTGAATTCAGAGGCGCCCAGCAGTCTGTCAGAAGCAACCAGTGACAAAGAAACCAACAGTGTTTCTCAGAGTAACACTGTCAGTCTAAAGAAAGAAGAAGAACGAAGCAACAGCATCAAAAAGGTGAGTCGGTGGTTGACGACTGACTGGACTTTAAAATAGTGAAATTAACTGTTGAGCACTTTAATGATGCGACGGTTCTTTGGCAGGTAAGACTGGAAATAAGGTTGGGTATCATTTGTACTTAAATGATTCTGATTGTGCTTATCAGTTGTGATTCTTTGAGTTTCAGGTGGTTAGGGTTGCAACAACAGTCCAATCTTGCTTTTACAAGTGATATTAACGTAATATTTTTATATACTGTCACAGGAGACATATTTCAAAGTTGAGTACATTTTCCTGATTTTTCTCACATACTTTCACTCTAGGTAACACTTTCAACTCATGACTTTAACAGTGTGGTTTTAGTACTTTTACTGAAGTAAAGGATCTGTGTACTTCATCCAACAGTAACCATCTCTGTCTATCAAAGTAAACAAACACGTTTTATGATTTTATGAATTAATATAGTTACTAAGTTTTTTAACCAGTCTGAAAATCTCCTTTTCAAGGTGGTGAAGCAGACTAGAGTGTTTGTTGTGTGAAGTGAATATCTTCGGTGTGGTTGCTGGAGTCAGAGAAAAGTGTTATTATAAAGGTTGTAAACTTCTTTTATTCAGCAGTAATGTGCCTCCAAAAGCAGAATAGTTACCGAAAGTAAAGTTACTCCAACATTCTTTGCAGTACAGTCATATGAAATACTTACCACAGATAAAGACAAGAGTCAAATTCTGTAAAGTGTGTCTAGTCTTAATTACAAACTAACTATTCATGCATTTATCTAAATTTTTGTGTTTTATCTGTTTGTGTTTCAGGTACCTGATGATGAAGTGACAGAGATTTCTGAAGCCACTGAAGCAACAGATGCCACAGATATCTCCGAGGCATCTGACCAAGACAATAACAAGAAGGTAAGTATATGTCTGTCTGCTTTCTCTGGTGCTGGTGAAATAATTTAAAGAATATTTGAGTTAGATCAGTCATGTTTTACTCAAGCAGCAGAAATGTGTCTGGTTTGAATAAACCCTTAAAGTTTGGTTCTGGGACTTCCTGTTCCCATACATTTGTCATTGCAGTCATAACACTCGCATGGAAAGTCTGTCTAAACACAATTCATTCAATACAGCTCTATTTCTATACTATGCATCAATGCTGTCTGTGGATCAGTGGCAGATACATCTCTCCATCCATCTATAATGGATGAAAAAATCAATACATAGATCGATAGTTATGTGTGGATATTATCTCTTTCCATCCATGATAGATGACATGGATGGAACATGAATGTCTTTCCATCTATGTCCTGGACAGACAGGTATCAATATAGATCCATTTATTCATCATCTACTGGTCCATCATTGATTGATGGATGGATTCACAATAGATACGAGATCCACGTGTCAGAATTAATGAATATTGAAAAGAGACTGTGTCAGACATTGACAAATTTATTTTTGTCAACAAAGTAGGCAGCACACATGAAAATCATGTACTAGAAACACATTATTGAGCCTAAAAAACATCGCTAAAAGTCCAACGGAGCTCAGTCTGATGGATACATGTCTCATTCTGTGGAATAAAAAAAAGTGGCGAGAATCAGTTGCTTTAATTTTAATATCGTCGTACACTACTGTCAGCTTAGTTGCAACACTGTGTATAAAGGCTAATTTAAATGTGTTTCTGTCCTGCAGGGCGGAGATGTGGCAGAAGACTCTGAAGAAGCTCTCATAGCTCAGTACACCTACGTAGGAGCCACAACAAACATCCACCCGTATCTCTCAGCTATGGTCAACTATGCACAGCCCGTCAAGTTCCAGAGTTTTGATGTGGCAGAAGGTGAGCTCCGAGTTCTTTCCATGTATTTTTTTTAATATCTTATTCAGAATAGTTAAAAGGAATAATATTGTCACAGTCAAATGCAACCTTTAGGGCATTTACAGTTACCAACTTGGAAAATTCACATGAACGCTCCCTAAAGTCAGAGCAACCACTGGAAGTCAGTGAAAATTTAGGTATATGATTTCCTGAGTTGATGTCATAGAAACAGAAATATGGAGGACAACAGTGAATGTAAATTCTACATACTGCACATAAATTGTTTTGCTAACCATTGGCAATATGTTATTAGGTTGTAGCCATTACTTAAGATAAGATAAGCCTCTATTAATTCCACAGTATGAACAGAAGTATTAATATTGCAATGGAAAGACTTGCAGTCCTGACATCCCTCATTTCCATTAACACATTGATTTATGTGAGTTGGGGGTGATAACAAGTACCCAAAACTCCCCATCAGTCAGTTAGAACTGAGAAACCCTCTGAAAAGGAGAGCAGAGAAGTATTCAAGAAACAAAAGGAAGTCCCACTGTCTTCTACTGGAGCAGGATAGGACAGGATAAGACACTGTGAGGGAACACACAAAGAATTCTCATTGTGACCTTCAGGTGTCTCAGCAACAGACAGCTATCAATGTATTACTCAAATGCTGACCAATAAAATGCAATTGTGAACTTCAAGGACATGAACACATAAGTCAGAAGATCCTAGCTAGTGAAATAAGACTGCAGAATATATCTTCTTTTCTGTTTCTTTCAGAGAGGAACATCCACCACAACATGTCATCTTTTAACGAGTCCGTTGGCCTGGGTTATCTGAAGACTAACGCTATTGAGTTTGTCAAGTATCCTTTGACCTGCAGTGAAATCATACTTGGATTGGATTGATGTGAAAAACTGCAACAAAAATGTCGCCAAAGTAAGAACTTAAATGTACCAAATAGTTGTAGGATGTTTGTTAATTTGACATTTTGTATCAGGAAATCTTTAATTTCCTTTGTAGTTTTGTTATAATCATCTCCATGATTCACAGTAACATCCACGCTGCACGTCTGAGTGAAGCTCTGTAGCTTTTCAGTGACATCTGAGTTTTAACTTAATAGATTGAGGTCACCCAGATGAGAGCTGAACGACGGGTCAGAGCTGATGTTTTTCAGCCATATTTGTTTCCACTCTGCTGTCGGAAAATAACTGGAGGCCTCTGGAGCCTCGTGTGCTTCCTGACTGTGCAGCTTGGCCTGACACTCACATCCACTCTGCTCTCTCCAATGGGACGGCTTGACCCAAGCTGTTCACACTAAAAATAGTCAGACGGTCTGTTTGATGCACACAAGCACTCAAATGAACACACATGTGCTGGAACACACATGCTCTCCTTCTCTTTAAAAAAAATCCTGAGCGTCAGTGCAGCTACAACAAGCGTCAGATGAGCCGTATCTACCCCAAAGGAGGCCGAGTGGACTCCAGTAATTACATGCCTCAGATCTTCTGGAACGCAGGCTGCCAGATGGTCTCGCTCAACTTCCAGACCCCAGGTACCACAACACGAACACGCAACCTCTGACCTCACACATACATGTTACTAACACACACGCATATCTCAGTGCAAGCATCCCTCTGGCCTCAGAAACAACCTCTGACCTCATATAATCACACATCATGCCGACAGCGTCTTCTGCACGCGCTCAGTGGTTCAGCACGGACCCACTAATCGACAACATTTGCTACTCAACCAACTCACATCTGCACACATCTAAATATACACAAACCAAGAATAACAAGAGACAGTCTGACCTGATGAAGAGCCAAGTTGGATTAAAAACGCCACTTTTAACAGTCAGATCACCCAAGTTCTACAAAAGCTATTTTTTCATTTACTGCCAGCATCTAGCCACTAGAGCAGCAACAGTTAATTGAGCTTAGCTGTCATCTATTACATTATTCTATTTGGATCATAGATTAATCAATGAGTATTTTTTTAAGCAGAAAAGACTGAATTCCCTTATTCTAGCCTGTTAAATCTGAATATTTCCTAGTTTCTTTCAACCCCTGTGACAATAAACTAAATATATTTGAGCTGTGGACAAAATAAGACATTTGTAATCTTGGAATTTGGTAAATATTGATAAACTTCTTTTAAAAACCATTTTCTGACGTTTTATGGACCAGACTAATCCCTTTAATTAAGAAAACAATCATTAGTTGCAGTTCTATGTTGGATATATAAAGCATAATTTTCATGTTTGAGTGTAGAATTTTACATATTCACATGATGTGTCTTCCCTTAAAGTATGATGCAATACATTATTAGGCAGAAAGTACTAAAAGCGTTCATTAAAAAAAAATCATGTAATTCCTAATATGTTTTCAAAAAAGTAATTAATTTATCAAGAAACTAGTCAACAGATTAATTGACAATAAAAATAATTGTAAGTTGCAGCCCTTCTAATAGCTTTGACTCTCAGGCCAAGTTTGTAGATATATGCAACTGAAGCTATGAAACTCCTAATACCCTGGGGTGAAATAATCAGGATTTTTTTATTTAGCAAGAGATCCAGTGAAAATTCTACAGATTTGGTCAGGCCTGATTTAAGTGAACTGTCTTTTTTAAATAAGATTTGACTCGTGCAGAACTGTGGCTACTAGGAGCCCACTGACTATCAATATAGTCTCTTTTTTTTTTTCAAATAAATTAATTTAAAAATACACTTTTTTGGCTCAGGTGCAGCAGTGTCCCACTCACAGCACAATCTTATGTACACAATGTGTACATGTCAACAGCCTATCACAGCTAAAGGATAACTTTAAAAAGCTCTCTTGTAATTGAACACATGTAAACCATAAATAAACATACGTTTTCATTTTTTACTGCAAATGTACATATATCAGTCTAAACATTAGTTAGCAGCCACTTTGATTACTAACAAGTAGTATCAGTATGTGCCTGAAAATAATATAAGTCCACCTCTACTTGTGACTGTCAAAGCAAATAACACAAAAAATTAGTTTTGGGAAGACTTGTTCCTATTTATGCACACAAACATACACAACTGATGAGACCGAATACGAAATTTGTTTCTACAAGTAGTTTGCATTCATATTTCAGCATCAGACTGTGCACACACACACATTCCCCTCTGTTCTGTCAGACTCACACACATTCTGAAACACACCTATACGGTGAGTGATGCCTGTTGCAGAACAGCTGCTGCTGCTTGATGTCCAGAGGCGGAGAGAAGCCGGACCATATGGCCGGCTGAGAGGAACATGTGCAGAGCTGCAGGCATGAGGAGTTCACACGAGAGGTGGAGCTTCTGGGGCATGAATGGTTTGAGGGGAGGAAAACAGAAATGCAAGGGAAAAACCCTCACTGTAGCTGTCAGACAAGAAACAACCCACACAAGAGGAGAAAATGCAAGTTATTTTGAAGTGTTTAACTGTTTTGATGTGGTCACTAAGCTCCTCCCTCCTGCTGTCCAACAGATCTGGCCATGCAGCTGAACCAGGGAAAGTTTGAGTACAACGGCTCCTGCGGGTGAGAACAGCTCCTCTCTCCTGTCCTTTGCTAATTCCTCTCTGTCCCGTACCTCCCTTCTCTGCCCCTCTCTGAAGCTCATCAATTATAGCTTGTCACATCTCATTAGCGGTTGCCAGAAGCGACCATAGCCGCTATCTGCCCCGAGAGCCAATGAGCGCCGTGGAGAGGGAAGCTCCTCGCCTCTCTGCAGTCATCTATCTCTTCCCGTCTCCATCATTGTCTCCGTCCCCTGGCTCTAATACTGTCCCCGAGGGCACAGATTTTACTGCTAATGCTGAAAATCTCATACGTGGAGGGATCAGGGCTTCTGCAGACAACCATCATTACTAATGTTACTCTGAAGGCGCCCTGGTTCGCACTCACACACAGGAGCTTTTTATGCTACATCTTTTATTCCCCACAGAGAGATTAGCAAAAAATGTTCGTAGAAATATCCCACACTTACATGCTGCGTGTACATTTTCCTCATATTTTATCCTCTGCATCAGGTACCTGCTGAAGCCCGACTTCATGCGGCGGTCAGACAGGATGTTCGATCCTTTCTCAGAGACGCCGGTGGATGGCGTCATCGCAGCTACCTGCAGCGTACAGGTAACTAATCGATTACCATGAATATAATGTTGTGTTCACACAAAGGTTGGTCTTAGGCTGTTCCAGAGTATGGTGTTTTTACTCTGATATTTTTTAAACCCACAAACTGATCGATTAATCAAGAAATAATTAACTGCATATAGAAATAATTGTTAATTACAGCACTCCTAAAAACAAAGATGGATTCTGACTCTTGCATGAAAAGCAGGGCTGCAACTAACGATTACTTTCATCTTTGAGAAAAAGGTGAAAAATGTTGATCAGTGTTTCCCAAAGCCCAAGAATTTGTCCACAACCGAAACTTATTCAATGTATCATATATAGAAGAGGAAAGAAACCGTAAAACATCCACATTTAGGAAGCGAGGAGTAGAAAATTTTAACTTTTTTTCTTAAATTACTCAAACTGAAGTTATACATTGTACGAAACAGCTTGATGTATCATCTCTGACATTCTTAACTTCAGTTTGGGTCTTTAAGTGATGCAGATGGTACTTCATATAGTACTTCTTTTATCTTTATTATGTTCCTATGGAATCTACAATTTGGTAAAATATCAATTACCTTCTCTGTATTTTCACTTCAGGTGTTCTCGGGACAGTTTCTGTCTGATAAGAAAATCGGTACCTACGTTGAGGTGGACATGTACGGGCTGCCGACAGACACCATCAGGAAGGAGTTTCGCA
Source organism: Dascyllus trimaculatus (assembly GCA_024666655.1). Lineage (NCBI taxonomy): Eukaryota > Metazoa > Chordata > Actinopteri > Pomacentridae > Dascyllus > Dascyllus trimaculatus. The sequence continues at coordinate 28,502,617 of CM045455.1, forward strand.
CTCGCATGGTGATGAACAACGGACTGAACCCAGCCTACAATGAAGAGCCCTTCGTTTTCAGAAAGGTAGCTAGAAAAGAAAGAATCAGTGGTGATAAAATATACAGATTCCAATAAAACATGCTGCATGTAGTAACGTTCTGTCTGCACTGTGATGAACACTTTGATATCTGGACATGAGGAACCAGAGGAGAAAGAAAAGTCGTCATTTGAGTTAGAAGACAGGTGGCAATAGAAGCTACTTAATCTCTGCTTAAGAGCAAGAACCGAGGATGGAGGGGAAGAAAAGAGGAAAAAGAATATATAAGGGTTATTCACCTAAACCCCCCCAGTTCATGTTGCTGTTTTTTTTCAAAAGTTTCAAAAAAATGTATAGACTTCTATTAGGTTCATCAGGACCTTCAAAATCATAAAGCGGTGGGTGTATATAGTATGACAGATCATATATTACAACACAGAATCTAAATCTGTTTGTAAAAAGTAAAAACTAGTGGAGATATACAATTTTGAAAACTGAAGATTCGTCATTCAAGTAGAAATGTGTCTACGTAACTAATTTAATTAGTGTAAAACATTCTGCATCAGCTGTTTAGTTGAAATTATCTTTAGAGGTTCTGTGGATGATCAGTACGAATTTTACCCTAATCTAGTGAATCACAAAAATGATTCCAAATGCAAATCTAGAAAGAATCTATAATCAGGCAAAGAAAAACTGCCAGAGTGATTTGGGAGAAAGTGGGACAAAAACAAGAAATATACAGTAGTTTGTGTTGTGGTTCACAAACCAAGAAAGAAGAAAAGAAAAGAAGAAACTCCCAAAATGAAGATTGAAAAACAAAAGAATGAAGCTGGAGGAAAGAAATAAAGGGAGGATTAAAGAGATGGGCGATAGAGAGCCAAAGAACAGGAGAACTGAGTGTGTAATAGTGCTGCTCTCAGCAGAATAGGAAGTCTCTCAGCCATGACTGTGACTCCAGCTTCCTAACACACACCATCAATCACAGCCTGCCGCAGTGCTGCTCTGCTCACACACAAACCTACACTGAGCTATCAAACAGGGGCATCATGAGCAGAGCTGCTGCTAACACTCACTTTACACACAAATGCCCTCAAATACCACCACAGTGCACCGTGTGGCATGTACAGTAAATACACACTGCTGTCGACATGAGCAACAATACGCAGCAGCAGCACACGCGCACACACACACACACTACATCAGCATGATTGTGTACACACTAGCGGTGCTTCTACCTATTCATCTCCACTGAGTATTCTTCAGCCTTATCGCTTACCTTCCCCTTCGTCTTCGTATTAATCATCCACCTCTCTGCTCACTTATCTCCACACACAAGGCCAGTTAAGATTTTTTTTTCTCCAGCTTGTGCACATATAAGCTCATCTGCAGACACATACATACATACATACATACATACATACACACCAGATATTCTCCACTCCCTGGATGTGTAGTAGCTGTGGAGATGGCCTTGTCAGTGGTGAGATATGCTCTGTGCTGCTCTGCTATCGCATCTTTTCCCTGTATCACACAGTGACTGTCCCCTGATAGTGTCCCCTGCAGTTTCAACCTTGACCTTCCCCTTTAATGATGCTGTTTCTGCTTTAGCTTCAGAAAAGAGGCCATTTTACTGCATAGTCTTCCAAATAAGTTTCTCACTCACCCATTTTCACAGCACAATCAGTAGTTTGAATCTTCTGGTCGCCGCACTCTGTTCCTCACTCCATATTTTTTTAATAACTTTTCCCTCCCAACCACCTTTTCCCTTCTTCCCTCCCTTTCTAGGTGATCTTACCGGATCTGGCAGTGCTGCGCATCGCAGTCTACGACGACAACAACAAGCTGATTGGGCAGCGCATCCTGCCTCTGGACGGCCTGCAGGCTGGCTACCGTCACATCTCTCTGAGGAATGAAGGCAACAAGCCCCTGTCGTTGCCCACCGTCTTCTGCCAAATCATCCTCAAGACCTACGTGCCCGACGGCTTCGGAGGTGAGAAAATTGCAACACACACACAAATCCCAAAACTTTCCATGCAGTATATTGTGTAAATGTGTAAATAAAAGACTGCAGGTTTGTTTCACACTGATAGATTATTCACGGCTAATAATAAAGTGGCTGCTGTAGGGGAAAAAAGGCAACTGTCCCGCTCACTTATTCTCTGCCCGGGGTAGGTTGGTTTTAACATTCGCAGTAAGGGCACGGCGCAAATGATGATGAGAGTGAATCTGCAGTAATAGACAGTTAAAACAGGCGGAGGCATACAAATGAGCAGGACAACTGAAGTTGCCATTAAATAAAGCCAAGGGGCTCTCGCTGAGGAGCCATTACTGTAACCATTAGCCTTCTGCTGCCAGATTCACTTCCCGAGGAGACAAGGAGCTCAAAATAAAATCTCTATTTAAACAAAAATTGGATTTATTTTCCTGTCTTAACTAAAATACTTTTTCAGAATATAGAATCTGTGATGACATATTCAACCCACCAGTATCAGTAAATCTTCTTTGTTGTGTTCTAGCTATTGTGGACGCTCTATCAGACCCAAAGAAGTTTTTGACCATAGCGGAGAAGAGAGCCGACCAGATGAAGGCACTGGGCATCGACACGGTAAACTGCAGATTAATGCACACACACCTCAAGCTTCAGTCTGTGTTAATAGAAACTAGGGCTGCCCACAAATCAGAATTTTGTCAGTCGAATCAGGTTTGGCCGCTCTCTACAACCGTTTTTTTTTTAGAATTTTACTCTTTGATGGTAGCTTTTAGAGTCCAGATCCATCCTGCAGTGATGAAGAGGTAATAGAGTAATGAACTGTTGGAATGCTGCATTAACCAAGTTTTTATTTTACTTTTTGTAGGGCAGCTAACACAACATGCACATCTGAATAGCCTGTTACACTGATTCAGGCCTATCAAGGCACTTTATGGCTGATTATTAATCATCCCTGTCAGCATACACTTCACAGTGGCTGCAGCTACTAGAGTTACACACTTCCCACAACAGTGAACCTATATCATAACAACACAGTCCTCAAAGATAAAGGCTCAGCCAGTAAAAGAGTCTCACTCCACCTCAAGGTCTAGCTTCTCTCAACTCGAAGAATTTGTTGAATCAGTAATTTTTAATTTGTGTTTCGATGCACAAACCTTCAGGAGGCAGCCCACATAAAAACACTAAGATACAAGTGTCTTCATATAATCAATATAACATCTCACTCAGGTCAAATCCACCCTCTCTCTGTTGCAGAACGACATAGCAGACGTCCCCAGTGGAAGCTCAAAGAACGACAAGAAGGGAAAGGGCAAAGGAGACACAGTGAAAGCCAGTGTGACGCCACAAGCCAGCTCAGACATGGCCCAGACCTCCAACGCTGCCCAAAACAACACAACCGAAACCAAGAAGGGTGCATACTCACTTTGAAACACACATATTAAAACATATGCTTACTGTATGAACACAGAATTAAATCCCTTTTTCTCTCCACTGCTGTTTTAGATAATGCACTTGTGCCTAACGTCAGCATTGATGACTTAAAACAAATGAAGGTTAGTATTATTACTCCCGACTCTTACCTCAGTATCAGGTCTCTGCAGTTCAGCCTGTTAGGTTGTGTGTGAAAGGATTAGTTAATATTCTATGTATAAGTAATAACACAGCAATTTGTGGTTCAAAAAGGTTGAGTCTGTCCCAGGACAGGCTGCTATTATCAGGATTTTTTTCCTGTGTAGAGTAGAAATACTTTACTGATCCCCAAGGGGAAATTCTGTTGTTGCAGTAGCAAGCAGAAAGAATAAAGTGACCACCACCCCAACACAAATTAAGATATATATATATATATGCTAAATTAGAAAATGCCCAATAAAGTGTAACATATACTATGATCAACAAAAGTACTAAAATGAAAAATGCACCGTGAAGTGTCAAATGCTAAACATTAAAAATATACAGTGGATGAAAATAAAAGGCATCAACTGTGTTATTTCATCTTAAAACTACTGTAATTACAATTTTGTGCCAATATTTACCTCATAATTAACTCATTAAATACATTATAGAAGTAACTACTTGGGCTGCAGTGAACCAAAGGAAAGCTTGGCTGACTGAAATCAGACTGACTCTTCAACTGATCGACTGTTGGCACGTTATCTATAAATGAATTAAACTGACCTTTGGGTGCACTCTACCTGCTAGTCTTAATAGCCTTAATGAGTTATAAATGAACATAAAAAGCTAGTATTTGCGGCATATTAAATCATTTGAATCTTGTCATTTTATACTGAAATTATAACAGACTTGAGGAATATAACACAGACAAGCTCACTGCTGTTTTAAGATAATCTGTCATGTTGCCTGTTGAGCTCTGATACACAAACACCTACAAAATGTCCTTTTGTTCATCAGTTTGAACAAAATGCAGTCAATGCAAAGATGACTTCTTTGACAAACTGTCAATTAGTTTGAAGTAAATGTTCAGTAAAACTTTAAATAAGTTAAACCTAGCGGTCTCCATTAGGTTTGGCAAGTTCAAAGTTGTGAAAACGATAACCAAAGATAACCAATCGACCAGTCCAGCTGGACACTACAACCTTAGTTAACTACAGTGCAACCTTTTTCTCAACATGTTCTGTCCAAGATAACTAAACATGTGTCTCTCTCTCTGCAGACCTACCTTAAACTGATAAAAAAGCAACAGAAGGAGCTCAACGCTTTAAAGAAGAAACACTCAAAGGTGGGTGATTTGTTTTAGTGCAGATCTGTCTGTCTGTGATGCAAAGAGGCAGCTGCTTATTCTGGACAGTCATTGATGCTCAGAGGGCAAAAAATAGAAAGGAGTGTTACACCTTTCATCTTCCACCGACCACCACAGTCTACACGTAAACACACGCCATCTTTCATCAAACAAACAGATGCAACCACATAATCAGTGTGTTGTAAGAAATTAGACTTGCTAAAGTTCCTTTGACCAGAGCGACCATAGAGACTATGATGGCTCATTCATAGCTGCTGATTAATTATCACACTGTTAAGTCCTACTGCGTAACACATGTATATTAGTAGCATCCAGACCCATCTGTTGACTGAATAAAGATTGCAGCTGACTCATTACTCTGTGTGGACAACAACAACATATGAATACATTTAATTCATAATAACAGTAGCGTGTTGCTGCTGCCCGTTTTGCTGATTTTATAGTCTTAATATGGGTTAATACTGCACTTCCACGCCAAGAATAAATACTCGAGTGTTCTGTTTATTTCCCAATAGGATCAAAATACAATGCAGAAAGCCCACTGCACCCAGGTGGACAAGATGGTGTCTCTGCACGATAAGGAGAAGATGACTCTGGAGAAACTCCTAGAGAAAGCCATCAAGAAACGAGGGTGAGTGGAGATGAAGAAGAAAAAACAAACATCTTCAACATTATGAGAAAGAAATTGGAGGGAAAACAATACAAGAGAACAACGTACTGACAAAGTAGCACACCACTGGCCAGGTTTGTTAAAACCACAAATTTCTGTTTCTAATCTCAGTGATAGAGCCTTCCTGTTGTCATATTGAAGACACTACTTTTTTGAGCTATAATATATAAACTTAACATCAGAAGGACGTTTCTAACCACAGTCTAAATTAGTCGTAGTGTAATGTCTTAGCCTGAACATTTATATTAGTTAAGTTCTGTAATTTATAGTACTGTAGGATCTTCGCCATATTATCATATTATTTAGGTTATTCTCCATAATTAATAACACTGTCAGGTCTCAGTCTTAATATGTTTTATAGTCAGGTAAAGTAGTCTTTTATGTAAGTTTTGTAGGGTTTTAACTCATAATTTGTACATTACTCAGATAAAATCACACCATAAATGACACTGGAGGATCTTAACCTCAACATTTAAACGTGTTAGGTTAGGTAAAGTAAGAAGCTGCCTACATCAGGAGAAGAATAATAGCAAAAGGCTGAGAATATTCTTGGAAGATGGCAGCAGGGATTACTTTGGGTTTACTGCTGACCAGTCAACAGCACATCCATAAAGACAAGGGGCTACTGGCCCTGGTCCTCCCAGATGAAACAAACTGCTGACTCCTCTCCAGACCAAAAGTGATCCACATGATCTCACTCAGCCAGTGCTTACAACTAGATAATAATATATGACAGCAGGAGCACTGAAGTTAGCAAATAAAAGTCAACACCATTACTAAAATGTAATAACATCAATAAAGTGAATTAAGGACATTAAAACATCCAAAAAGACTAATGGTGTAACAGACTGTAGTTAATCGATACATATCTTCATCCACAGCTCAGCACCAATGTGAACTGCAGGTTAATTACAAAGTTTGACCATCATAGTGCGTAAACAGTTTTACTGCCGCTGTTACTTTGAAAGTAACCTGAAGGGCACTTGGAAAGCCAAGTCCTCTGCCAAGGCCAAAAAACTATCTCACGAGTTTAAAGAACATAAAGACAAACAGACAAACACAATCACTGGGGGAATAATTCTATAAGTCTCAATGCAGAGTTGAAATTGTGTGTTCACATGAATGAACAAAGTCAATAGATGTGGACAATGACAATCATGGCAGTATCTGTGTGTGCTGAAAAACAATCTAGTCTGGGATTTAAAAGACAATCCAAACTGTGACTTTCTGGTGAATTGCTCCCTTTAAAAAAGGCACTGTGTAATTCACAATTTGTTTTTGATGAAGTAAAAACGAATCGGATAAACCAGCACGAACAAATGTCACAAATAGATGTAGTTTTTAAAAGGAAAGATCATGACGCTAAAACAACATAAAACAGCAGTGACTCAGTCTACAAGCTATAAAATTACCTGCATGGGCAAAGTAGCACAATTTACCAGAGCAGCCAATGGGAGCTCACAGCAAAGAGAAACAGAAGAATCAGTTCTAGCAACTGCAATGGCACAACAAAAAACACTACAGACAGACACAGACCTGCTAAATGTCAGGAGCACCAGAGTGGAAATGTTTAGTCACTCTTGGTAGAGTTTTGTTTGCACTCTGGAGCTGTGATAATCAAAACACAGACCTTTTAAAAACTTTGCACCACCCTTGTCTCTTACATACATGTGGTTTCCTTACAGAGAAAACAACTGTCAAGAGCTGAAGAAGGAGACAGAAGATAAGATCCAAACGCTAGACACCGATCATAAAGCCAAGGTAACATGAAGCCAACAGCCTTCCTGCAAAGTTGACTTGTGTCTTAGCTGTGAATAACTGATAAAGTTGTGTACTTATGGTGTGTGTGTGTGTGTGTGTGTGTGTGTGCAGGTAAAGGACATCACAGCGCAGCACACTAAAGAGTGGTCAGAGCTCATCAGTAGTCACAGCAGCGAGGAGCAGGAGATGAAGGACAGTCACGTCACCCAGCAGTGTGAACACCTCAAGAAGCTCCTGGCCACCGTCCAGGAGCAGCAGACCATGCAGCTCAAACTCATCCATGAACGGTCAGTGACCCACAAACACACACTGATGCAGCTGTTCACACAAATTACTGTAGATAACTGCTGCTTGAAAATATAAGTATTACTGTTGTTATCAAGCTTCCTACATGTGGCTGCTTGTTTCTGAATTCAGGCAGAGCAAAGAGATGCGAGCCAACCAGGCCAAGATGTCGATGGAAAACAGTAAAGCCATCAGTCAGGACAAAACCATCAAAAACAAAGCAGAGCGAGAGCGGTGGGACATGATTATAATTATTCAGTAGCTGAGCTGGCTGTTAAACGTTGAATTGTTATTGAACGCTGTGATTGTTTTGTGCTGCTCTGCAGGAGAGTGCGGGAGCTAAACAGCAGCAACACCAAGAAGTTCCTGGACGAGAGGAAGAGGGTAGGATATTTTTAATTATTACGGTTGTTACAGCTCAAAAATTACATGCAGTTATTGCATTATTGGCATACAAATGCATGGATGGCTGTTGCTACTCCAGTGGATTAATTTTGCAGGATAAACACGTCTACTTACACACATTTAATTCCAGCAAAAAAAAAGCCATCTCTACATATAATCTCTCTTATCGTATGGTTGTTGTTTTGCCTTCTTAATAACAGTGGTATAGAAAAGAATCAAAATAAAAACACTGTGTTCGTCTCTTTAATTTTGATGTTGAACAAATAACTTGTAAGATTTGACAGTGAAAATACACTGTCTGATAAGCATTACAATAAATTTTGCAGCTTTACAATACATTTTGCAAAACAAATTACTCAGTGAAGCAAAGAAATTCTTGGTTGACTGAAATTGTACCTAAAAAACTAGAAGTTGTCTCTTGGTTAACTGAATGGGCCATAGTGCAATGAGTGTACTCTACCTGCTAGCATGATTAGCCTAAATGAATTCTAAATCAGCATAAAAAGCTAGTATTTGCAGCATATTAAATCATTATAACCTGGTTATTTTACACTAAATTTATGCACCTGTCCAAATTCCTACGATTTCTGATGCTAAACTATATATTGACAAATTTAATGCAGACAATTAAGATGATCTGCCATGTTGGTTGTTGATCTGTGATGCATAAACTGTTACTTATAAAGTTTACACTCAACCTTTTAGCCAGAGAATACGTTCATTAAATGTTAAATAAGTGGGACCTAGCAGTCTCCATAAGGTTGCGTGGGTTCCAAGTTGTGAAAAAGTGGGGATGTTTACAGTTAGTCTGTTCTTTCTGCCACTAAAAATAAAGGATTAGTCCTAGAAGGCTGTTGATGTAGCGCTTTTCTTACTAAAGTAATACTGGCCATTGTCCAACCAATGAAAATTTGGTGGGATGACAGCACACTGGCCACTTGAGAGCCACTACAGAGCTTGTGATTCAAACAAAACATTTGCTTGAGGTGAGGTTATGCGTTTGGTTTTTGTAATTACATCTACTCAAAGTAAATAAATAAAAATAAAAATTAGAGGTCACATTAAGTTAACCTTGAGACATTGCTGGTGGTATTTGTTTCTAACTTTTAGAATCAGTGTTACTACTCATTTATGGACTCTCACTTTTTGTGTGTCTGCAGCTCGCCATGAAGCATCAGAAAGAGATGGAGCAGCTCGAGAAAAACCAGAGAGAACAGTTGGAGAAACTGGAGAAGTTCAATGAGCAGGTACTTCTCAATCCAAATGTCACTACCGGTACACTTTTTATTTAGAACCTGACAACATTAGCTCAGACTGCTGCTCTCCATCTTAGCTCCTAAAATACATTAGCTCCACTTCCTGCACAAACCAGAACATCTCTCACTTTATGGACCTTCTTGCTCTACTGGCTTTTTAAGTGTAAATGAAACTCAGGCTGGGGAATAGTGCAGTTCTCTGGCTGATTCCTTCCCTAGATAATGACTGCAGTTTGTATCACTGCTGATGTAAACTGTAATTAGTTTTGCAGGAAGTGTTCCACAAAGCTGGCAGCAGAATTGCCTTAAGAGACTCTAAAGACAAACAGCAGCACTGATATTTGAGTTACTTTTCTTGCTAAATGTAAAAGTATCATGGCTGTCTATGACGCTCACATGTCCCCATCTTTGCATTTTATTTTGCCATTTGTCACAGTACCAGTACATGTCTTACATGTATGCACATTTTCTTTGGTTTGTAATATGATTTGCTTCTTCCGGCACAGCTTTTGAAATCACACCATGCAAACAAACAGGTTCAAGGTAGGCATCTCCATCTCGCTCAACTCTACCTCTGATACCTCCTCTCTGTCAGTGTATCTCCCTGTGATCCTGTTTTCCTTTCATCCCTCCTACCTCTCAGTTTTTCATCACCTCAGTTTTCTGCTGATCCTGTTGAATTCTGGATATATTTAAAAGACAGCTATAACGAGCACTTGAAGTGACTCACCGCTGAGTGAAGCAGGGAAACAGTACATGACAGGACCCGTCTTTGAAGAGTTTGCACAATTTAAAAAAAGAAAGCTTCTTTTGTCCCTCTGTGTAGTGAAATCCCACTCTCGCATTTCCAGTGTGCAGTTCTCGGGGTGTCAGGAGAGCCAACTCCCAGCTTGAGTCATTAACAACATGACTCACTGGCTATTACTAAGCAAAATCAGCCAGCTCACAATCTTCCCCACTGTGCTTTCACTCCAGCTCATAATCATTTGCTTTCATAGTACGTGACAGTGTCCTGCTGCACAGATTTTCTGGCGACCACCACTCCAGCTAAACAGGTGGTTTATATTGCCTGCCAGAAATGTTCAATGAAAGACGCCCAACAGAGTTATTAGAGAGGCCAACACATTTGTTTGTTCCTTTTTCTAAACTAATGAGCGAGAGAACAATTAGGACTTAAACTGAAGATCAAACTTCGATGATTTAAGTGTGAGTTGTAGAGCTGCACGGTTAAGACCAAAATAATAATCATGATTATTTATCACAAGTATTTTTACTACAGCTTCACATTTAAATAAACAGAGCCCTGCTTTCACTTCCATGTTGGTGCTACATTCCTGCTAATGTACAATCTGCATCAGATTAAGATGTAACCTCAATTCAGTGCATCTCCTGGAGGTAAAACATATGTAAAATTCGAACCCAAACACCTCACTTGCTGAACATCTGCTTATTGATATTAACTGCAATTTACAGGTGTTCCCTAAACGCCTCATATGCAGGCTACAGTAGATGCTAGCTAGTCGACTGTGCACAGAGAAGCCTCTAGTCTCCACTCTGTTAGTGCAGCGAACAACTCAGACAGGTGTGACCAAAAATTTGTTTAGAAAGAGTGAAATAAGACGTCCTCATGTCAGATTAATATCCGAGCTGAAAGCGAGTTATTTTATGTCCATGAAGAAAACATCAGATTTTCAACTCGGATTGTACTTGGGTCACATGCAATGTCAAATCTAAGCTTCATTTTCTTTAATCAAAATCACTTTATTCCACATATCTCGTTTAAAAGTTTGCCAGAAATAAGCCATATGCGCAAGATTTTGTATAAAAGAAAACATTTTGTGCTCCTCAGCGTGATTGTGAAGCCATGAATTTTTGTTATGTAACTGTTGGTCACAGCCAACAGTTACATAACAAAAATTCTGGGATTATTCAGCTGAACTGCAGGAAGTGTTTACAAAGAGCAGGTAGAACACAAGTATGGACACAAATTAGAGAGATTAAAAGGAAAACAAACAAAAAATGAGTGTAGCATAGATCAAAAATGATAAACAGAGGAGCAAGTGGAAGATACATTAAGAATGGTGAAACATCTTTCTAGCGCTAATGTGAATAGTAGTGTGAAAAATGCTATGTTTGTAGAGGTTGTCAAAAAAATGAATACCTAAATATCTACAAAATTCAACTTGGTTTTTAATTTTTTTTTTTTTACAGATTTAAGAGTTCTCTCTACTTCTAGCCCTAGTTGTTTTGTTTCTATGAAGGTGTGGGATTTTATACTGCAGTGAAACATGAGCCCACAGTGAGGAAAAATGTTACAATAGCAAAAAAAAGCGCCTAGAAACTGCTTGGAGTTCAAAGGGTTAAATAACAATATTGCAGTCAATTATGCTCATTTAGTTATGCAAAGCCAAAATCGTGATTATTATCCGATTAATTGTGCAGCCCTAGTGAGATATAAACTGCAAAGTGAACTTGTAAACAGAAATGTTCCTACTAGACACAAACTAAACCTCCTGCTACAAGTACATGTGTTTGACTGTTTTCTATCCCTTCGAAGGCCAAGGACATGCAGCAGATGGTGAAGCTGGAGGAGGAGATGGACCGCAGACCTGCCACGGTGGTGTGAGCGACTGAGACCGAAAACACAACCGCACTGACACACACTCACATAAAACACACACAGGTGCACAAACACTCCACCACCGAAAGCCCTCCACAGCCCTGAGACGAAAAACCTACGTCACCGCCTGACTAACAATCGCTTTACATTCACTCACAGTCGCCCAACCTCTTCCTCTGCACCTTTATCCCACCCACTAACTCTGTACCACTGAGCCGTTGGTGCTTATCACTGTTTGACGGGGGGCTTAACCACTTATCGAGACGGGAGATGTTACCTCGGAGACAAAGCGACACAGAGTCATCCCCTCCTCCGCCATATGTAGATCTAAACTGTCTGTCACCTTCAGTGTTCTCTGCATCAAAATGGGCAACAAAAGCTGCAGCTATTGGTGGATACAAGCACACACAATCACACACACACACACACACACAACGGTTCAGATAAAGCAGATATCTGTTCCCTTTTTGAGTTCTTTTTTGTTTTTTGTTTTTTTTTAAATTAACTACCCGCTCCAGAAACGGCTGTAAGAGGGGAGAGAAGACTATGTATAAGATTTAATGTCATTTCAGCACAAAAATGAATAAACTTTGTGAAATACACTGTACGCTACACACCAGTCCTGTCCTGAGCACTTTGTATGTGATAGGCCATCAAAAAAATAAAAATAAAAAAGTGGAAAATGTAGCGGTGCACTACTGTAGGTTTCCTGTTTTTCAGTAAGAATGTATTGAAAAAATAAAATGAAATCACTGTATGAAGAGTGGCAAACCTCCCATGTCACCAAACCCACAATGCAACATGTCTGACTTCACGTTATTGACTTTTTCCGTTGTTCAACAACTTCACTATAAAAAGGCCTACTAATCTTGTTGAGTCAGAACGCTATAAAGGGATCACGAGGAGATGTTCACTTTGACTGACAGTCAAATTTTGCTTTATTTCTAGCAAATACTTGAGATGTGGTGTAACTTGCACTTGAAAATGACATGATAGACATTTATATTTTCTTTTTTTAATAGCTCCCATTTCCAACAGTGAAATTCTAATAAGACATTTTATTTTCCCAATGTGGGGCTCAAAATCAGACCACATTTATGGTGGACACAATTCTCAATTTGGAATTTTGCTGTAACAAAATCCAAACTTTTATGCCCTTGAATTAAAATCAGTGTATTGCCACACCTTTGGTAGATGCCTGCATGATAATTTGACAAACTGGACGTCTACCTGTAAGATTAAGATCTAGTCCACATGCACATGAGTGGTTTTCAAAATATTTTTCATAATTGGTTCTCAAAAAAATGAAAAAAATCCATCCACAAGAAACAACTGAAGCGCTTTCAAGAGCTAAAACAACAGGAAGCAATATAACCCTAAAGCCATGGCAGCCAACCAGAAACCAGCAGGCTACCAACAATGATTCACTGACATAAAAGGGACTGATTTTAAGGCCTATGTTCCTCAACATATTGGAATAGTGACTACATTTATGTGGGAACTTGTAAAAAGTATAACTTTGGCTACATCAACCACTGCACAGAGTTGCCTCATGTAAACAAAGCAGATAATCACAAGCCAGAAACTCAGTTTATCCTCCAACTACATGTCAACACTGCAAACAGAGTTTCTGAGTATCTTCAACCTTTAAGTAGTTTTTAGAAGCTCAGTTTTCAGTGACCAAATATAAACCTATAAAAAAAGTCAAACAAGCTGTTCTAATGTCAGATTTAGTCCAGTTGAAACCAAGTGATTCTGTCTACATGGGTCAATATTTGATTGACTGTGTAGCACTAGTAAGTTGCGAACTGAGCTTGTAAACAGACATTCATAACAAAAATGGATGACTCCTCCGTAAAATGTTCCACTTAGACACCAAACTAAACCATGTTTGTCTGTTTTCCATCTCCTTAAAGGCTAAAGATGCAGCAGATGTAGAAACTGGTAAAACTAAACCTCTACAGCTGCATTTTCATGGACTAAATGCCAGAACAAATAGAAAAGGCTACGGTACATTTTGAATGACACCAATGTACATGTGGACCAGACCTCAGTCTATCATTTGCATTCAAGGGTTGCACACTTAAAACTCTTTGGAGAACTGAGCCAAATCTGCTACTGTCTGCCAACAGAATTAATCCATACTTGCTGTAGTACTTTCTTTTAATTGACTGGCCCTTCACCGTCGCCAACTTTAAGCCAACACAAGTCGAACCCGTCGCGTCTCGTCACTCATTAAAGGCACTGTTGAAGTCAAGTGCTCCCTTAATAGGTTCTTGATTGCACCTTGGCAACCTCAGCTTGTAATCCTCAGTGTTTCCCCTGTTTGGGAGATCAGACTGAATAATTACAGCAGATTTGTGACAAAGTCTTCGCTGCAACACTCACCAGAGACTACAGTCGGTTTAAGAAAGCAGCCCTAATGTCACTGCTGGACAAAAAGCCACTGCAGAGTGAAATCTGGTTGATAACACCAACAACAATTGGCAAAAATGTCATTACAATAGGAGAACAACTGAAAAACAAGGGGATTAAAGCACCTGTAGGTATTTTGGCCTTTTTAAACTTTTTTTTTCTGTTTTATTCTGCTGTAATACATGTAAAGGGTAGACGGGATGTTCTTGTATATACTGGAATGTATGTAGTTTAATTTACTTTTCGACCAGTTGTGTTCTGTCATTCAAGGGCTCGGGGATAGAGTGGGTCTGTCAGGCGTTTGAGGGGGGGAAGACATTTATCAGCCACTGGGTTTTGTTCATTTCTTCTGTTTTCCAGTCTGCCCTTAACTGCACCACACAACACAATATAAAGCTCTCACCACATATCTAGTGCAGAGATAAACGAGTAAAAAGTGCTTTTAAATTTATTCCATCGCTTTCAAATGTGCCACTCAGTGTCTGTTAGGACGTTTAAATTATTTTATGAATGATAAAATGCCAAATTAAGGGGTTATTTATATGAAGGTATATATAAATAAATGAATATATATTATATATATTAGATAACGTGTAGTTTAAGAACATTATGTTAGAGGCTTTTTTGCACTAGTTGAATGTTTCTGTTGTGTGATTACATGTAACCTTTGGCTCTCGAGTTTGTCAAAAAAGCAGATTATTTTTGCAGAGCGACATCACTGATTTAATTTCCTCGGTTTCTACTGTATCTCCTCTTTGTTTTCTATTTGAATTGTAGCTTGTCAACAGACATTCTGTGCGTGTTTTTGTATTTATATTGTACTGTTGGACTTATAGCAATGAAAATACTGTTGTTATCCAGCTCCTTTACTACTGTTTTATAGTATGTGTATCAATAAATCCAGGTGTAAAATGGGACATGATCATGTGGCTTATTTGTGTTTCTTCCAAGGGCAACTGTGGGTCATGGCAGTATTTGTCAGAACATAATCCTGATGTTTGACTTTTTAATACTTCATTTACTTCTTTTTTGTGATGGTTTTAACATTTTTTTGGACAATTTACAGATTTTCCCCAAAATAATTTTAAATATTATCATATATAATACACACACAAACACACACAAGATATTTATTTCCATGTTAACCATAAAAAACAGGCCAAAATGTAGAAAATGTCCACATCAAAAATCTAGTTTTACAAATTTGTTCTTTTACAGTGTGTGACTATAACATCATTTATTTTCTTTTAATTAGCTAAAAACACTGTTCCTTCCCAGATATTTGCAATTTTTTAAACTGTTGTTCAAAAATCTGTAAAATTATAAAAAGTTATTTCCAAATATTCATGAATTATTTTCAGATTTTTTTACAGTGTAGATGGGGATAAAGTGGTAAAATTCAAAAATGTGTACCGGTCTGTAAAAATATGGTTATTTAAAAGCAATCAACAATTATCAATATTGATTGAAATGAAAGATTTTTTCTTGATAATTGTTTCAGCTGTAAGGCTTCAGCACTACTTTAACAGTGAAATCTCTTGAAATTGTCATTGTCATTTATTATTCATCCTCTCAGCCTTCTGATATTTGATGAGTCTTAAAATGCCTGCAGTGGTACAGACACAGATCTTGATGCAACTTGAGCCTTTTTTGCGTCGATTTCTGCTGGAAATGTCTTTATCTTGTAAATAAAACACAAAGTTAAAAAGAGCGTTTTTTTTTCAAATAAAACTTCTTTGCTTTTGTGAACTTTTTACTGTGGAGGGAGATGCTTGTGTTATAAAGACTGAGGGGGGGTGTCTCCTCCATCCCACCTGAAATCTCCTCCTCTGTGGAGTGGGGTCACACTGTATGCCTGAGTTATTGTCAGTGTACAGAAACACACACACCCACCCACCCACACACACACACAAATACACCACCCACACACTGATTAATCAAATAATGACCACTGCTGTCTCATCACATTCAACAAGTGCTTCTGAATTCATAAACCAGATCCGCTCTTGAACAGGCTGCATCGCTGGAGCTCTTCATTGTTATTATAAGCAAAGTATTTCCATTAGAAAGACCAACAAAGCCTCGTAATTACGCCCGCGTTGCCCGGCAACTCCGCAGCTTCCCGTCCTCTATAAAACCAGCATGGAGGGTTTGTTTGTCAGCAGCCGTTTCAGGGGAACCTGATCCAACTACCACAGTGATGAGTTTACTTCCATAAATCACTGATTATTTTAAAATCATGCTCAAAGCTTCCGAGAAGTCAACCGGACAAACGGGCACCGAGATCCTCTTGGAGGCGATGTCCAAAGATAAAGTCCACCTGGCGAGGTTCGTTCTGGACGCGCTGGATGGAGAAATCGTGGACTCCAAGACGGAGAGCGCACAGACGCCCCTCATCTCCTCCGTCCTGTTGCCGGACGGGAGGACTCGGTGTAAGTTTGCGGAGCTGCTGCTACAGAGAGGAGCCAGTGTGAACTGTCAGGACGGAACCGGCCGGACCGCGCTCAGCTACGCCTGTGAGAAAGGCTACCTGGACGCGGTGAAGATCCTGGTGCGGAACAACGCGGATCCGGAGATCGTGGACTCGTGGGGGAACACCGCGCTGATGTACGCGGCGGTGGCAGGTCACTCCCCGGTTGTAGAGTTTTTGGTGAGAGCGTTCAAGAGGCTGGGGCTCCAGATAGACAGACAGAACAAAGTTGGAAACTCTGCCATGGAAGTGGCGAAGTTTCTCGGACACACTGACTGTATTTCTGCGCTCACACACAACCCCAAGAAGAGCCGAGAGGCTGACGGAGGCGCGCAGGGAAACGCGCAGCCGCGAAAAAGTTCGGAAGATGAGTTTGAGAGAAAAGTTGAAAACTTAGTGAACAAACTCGAGGTTCTCCAACCGTCTAATCACCCACCGTTCCGACCTCGAATAAAGCAGAGCCAGATGCCCTCCATGGACTCCATAGAGGAGTTTGAAACAGAGAACGACGGCTCCTCCTCACCTCCACAGGATCGGGTTCTCTCTGGAGTCTCCACTCCTTCACCTCCTGCCCGAACTTACAACCATCCCCCCAACTCTAAGTATCCAAAACAAAGCTCTGATGGTCACCTCCCCTGTCTCACACAGACCTGTGAAGCTCAAAAATCTGTTTTCTTCTCGCCCCAGTCGAACAGAAACACCAACAGCTCAGCCTCCGCTCCCTCCGCCCTGAGCGTCTTACTGACTCCACTTATGGCCAGAAAAAGTGGCACCGAGTTGGGAGCAGAAAAACCGAAAACGCAGGACTTCGGTGTGCGCACATTTCACGACAGCTACTATCAGAAAAGGTACAGTCTGCCAACCAGTATGCTCAGCCCCGCACCTCTGGTGCCGCCGCGTAAATCCAGAACCGTGAGGAGGCGCGAAGCGTCTCCAAACAAAGTTGACCCTCCTCAGTTCACCGCACCAGCAGCCACGACTTTCTCCGTGCTGAGCAACAAACTTTTGCGCCGATTTACATCCCCGGAGTTTAAAAAGGACGCGGAGGATCCGGGGAGAATTCCGCGGTCAGAGACGTTTCCTCAGAGCATGAGGCATCCCCAGGTGGACAGTAAACCCAGCGTGGACAGCATCAGCTCCGTCAAGTGCGAGTTTGACTTTAATTTCACAAAACCAAACCCTTAAAAGACACAGGGGCCGTGCGTAAAACGGTTTACCTGAACTATCCACGGTACTTTTACACCTGGTTCAAACACAGAGATCATCTTATTAAATAAGGCTGCCTTTCTAAATTCACTTCTATTCTGCATCCTGTGATCGTCTTTCAGCTTTAGAATTCAAATACCGTATATTTAAGTGACCAGATGGTCCAGAATGTCTCCATCTCGCCTGTTCTCTGAGTTGAACAAAGTGGTGCAAAAGTTCTAGCCATTTTACATCCAGACGCTGCCAACCGAAACACAGGGAGTAAAAAAGAATCTTAACGACCAAACAACTGAAAAATCAACTGCAATCAGTACAAACTTACTTTGAATAAAGTGTGCGTAAAATGCGCAGCACCTGCCAGCTGGACGCTGCAGCCACAAGATGAAACGCTACTTCTAGCTGCTGTATATATGGATGCTGCTGTGTTCAGCTGTATTTGCCACTCCTTTTGGAAAGGGGTGGGGTGTTCAGAGGTGATGTGCAATAAAAAATATTTAACATCCATAGCATTACCTGTGTTGTGCAAATATATTCCATATGTCTGTGTAATTTTCAGCACAACAGTTTAGATTTCTGTTAAATATCTCCTGTTAATGTGAATAAAATCTGAAACTATTCAAATGTTCTGTTGGTTGAGTTCGTTTAAGAGACGGGAGGTACTCCAGGAGGCCAGTTCGTTCCTTTAAATTGGGGTCACTATGTCATTCTGCGGGTTCTTTGTGGTGCACATGCAATCCTGCAGGAACAATTCCTGTTTTGGTGCATTTCTATAACATCAATAATCGACTACTTTAGTCTGATCTTAAATGACATTTATGTGTGCACATATACGCAGTTTCAAAATGACATTTTGCAAAGTCAGATTCACCTAACTTCTCAGTCGTTTCTCAATATCTTGAGCAAACAAATCTTCACTTTATCCAACAAGATAAGCTTATTTGTAAAAAGCTATAAAGTATGTTTTTCTGGGATACATTTTTAAATCTCAGTGTGACATAATGTGTTTTTGCAGCTTTCACACACTCTCAGCTGCAACCTTGCAGAAGTGGAGTTGGACAGAAAGGGAGGGAGGGAGGAGTAGTCGGCGTTTCCCTCCAGACATACATCATTTCAACCTGCAGCTGCTGCCACGGACATGGAGACTACAGCACTGCAGGATTAACTGCTCACAGAGTTCACTACAGGATTCCGTTTACTGACTTTTTCTCTCTCAAGGAGCAGACTTGTTCGCGACGCTAATAATGTGCAGGAGGAGCTCAGTCTTGCAGCTGTCTCTGGGTTAAACCTGCCAACCTTGAAACGGGAGGTCGGTCCGGACGGCCAGAACTCCTCGGCGCCGCTTCTGCAGCAGCAAACCGGATCTCACGTCCAACCTGGAGACATTTTTTTGCTGCATTCACGATGATCTGAGCGTGACTTCTTGGCGCTGAGTCGAGGCGATCCTCCTCTCTCGCTCTCTCTCCCTCTCTCTCTCTTCCCCCTTCCTACCTTCCTCCCTTCCTCTCCCGCCTCCCCTCCTCCCTCGCCTGCCTTTTCTTCCTCTCGTTTCTTTTCGCGGGTTCAGCACAGGCTGCCCAGTCACTGAGCCCCTGTTTTCCAGCGCCGGGGAAGTCGACAGCGATGGGACGACTCGGTTTCAGCACCACGGAGAGCGCCCGACTTTCACTGCTCAGTGTGTTCGGTAAGGAGAGCGTGTGCGCGCTGTTGTCGTGACTCCCTCACTGCAGTGTGTGTACGTGCGTGCGCGTGCATGCGTGTGCACCAACTGGCATTACAGAGATGTGTGTGTATGTGTGAGATGATATATTTCCATGAGTTGGCATATTTTAGCTCTGATCGCCACCTCCTCTAATCAAACAAAAGTCGTTAGGTCAGAGTTAGTTTGTGACTTGGTGCCGGTGTTTGGACGCAGACATCATGGTTCTGTTGCTCCCCTGATACTGCAGATTTCAGTCTCCAGTGTTTTAACCTGATTCTGACTTTGCCGTGAGGAAACAGAGGTGATGGAGCCCAGTGATCTAAAGATGTGAGGGACCTTCAGCTAAACTCTTGATTCCGTTTCTGCTGATTCTGCATGTTTTTGCTGCCTGGGTGTGTGCGTGCTTGTGCATTAACAGCCTCACCTTCCACTTGTCATTTGGACCCTGGTCTGTTCTGTTGGGTTCTGCTCTGTTGTCAGGTGTGCTGCTGGCGCTGTCCGTGGTGCTGGCGGAGCAAGAGGGGGAGAACCTGTCCGGCCTCTCCAACAACCCGGACAAAGCGATCTTCGCGGTCCGGGAGAACGGCACGACATGCCTAATGGTGGAGTTCGCCGTGAAATTCCTCGTGCCATATGACGTGCTCGCGCTCAACGGGATAGACGTAAGGAATCCCCTCGTGCATTTTAATAAAAGCAAAGGCTTGACAAACGAAACTCCGCTGCGTAAAATGGCACTTATTTGGACCAAACCGCTGTGCGTAAAACCGACTGAAGCACTGTAGACAGATTATTTAAAACGTAAAACAATGAAATACATTTGCAAAATATATCAAATACATTCAAATTGATTGTCTTCACGCTTATTGACATGAAACATTTACTTCGGAGCCATTTATGATGCGTTTGAAGGTACGCGGTGGTGCGTAAAATGCTGACGTCTCACAATGCGCCCCGTTACAAAGAACGTTCCTTATCAAACTTCTGATTAATTAAAACAGATCCCTAGCTTTTATCATTTGCAAGAACTGTGCTTTAAATAATTCAGTATTGTACAATGCTACGATACGTTTGGTCACATTGCAAACCGGCGCGTAAAAACAGTGCTCCATCGTGCCAAACTCACATTCCAGTGCGTAATCTGTCAACTTCTTACGCATGTTTGTTGTCCCTCTCTTGTTTTTTCTTTTATGCAGTTGATCACGGAACAGGCGTCCTTCACTCTGCCCCGAAATGCAGAAATCGAGGGGAAATGTGGGAGCACCGAGTCAGAGATCCAGATCTCCTGGAAGAACGAAGCCTACACGTTCCGCATCTACTTCTCTAAGGTGGGCGAGTAACCGGCAACAATGCAAAAAAATCAAATGCAATAAGAGTTTAAACTCTCTACAGACATGCAGCACAAAATATTCTAGTTTAATGTCATATACAATGCCCTTTTTGACTAAAACAACGTAAAATTCTGACTTTTCCTTGAATTAAACGCCAATATTTATAAACTGAAGGAAAATATTTTAGTAATTTCAACATTCATTATCAAAATAAATCATTTTCTAAAGATCTGCACACTGAACAGGACTCCTAAAACACCTGACAACCCGCCTTCTCCGACGCACAGTCCGGTTTGACGCTTTTGTGTGTGTGTGTGTGTGTGTGTGTGTGTGTGTGTCTGTGCGTTGCAGGATTTCCGTGACAAGGGCATCGAAGTGTGGAAGATTAGCAGGGTCCAGTTCGTCTACGACACCTCGGAGACATCGCATTTCATCAACGCGTTCAACCGTGAGTCTCCCGCCGCCCGCCGAGCCTGTGTACAGTACATGTAGCCACTCAGCACATTTCCATCCCGCCTGCTTTGATCGTAACATCAGCATTCAGCTGGAATTAGAGGGTGGATCACGCAGGGATTTCTAAGTGTCAACGAGTTTTACATAAAATTAATACAGATTTTAGATTTTTTCTGCTTCTTTTAGCTGCAATTAAGTGCATGCATCAGATATTTTTCCAATACACTCACTAAATTATGAAGTAAATCTTCAGGTATGTGTATTTTATTGTCACCTTGAAAGATGTTTAAGGTATTTCCTGGCATTATTTAGTTGGATAGTATTTTGCAGGATGTTTTCTATCATTTTCTACTTTCCATTTTCATGGATCCACTCAAATTGCACCCTAAAATTATCATAAGTTCGATTATAGTGGAGACTAATTACTTTAAAACTAGCCACCACATAATGCCTTCCTTCATATTTCATCCCCTGTTCAATTCTCTAGCTGGGAAGCACACAGCCAGCACCCACCGCCTCTCGGCCCTGGTGACCCCCGCCAGGCACTCCTACGTGTGCACGGCCCAACAGACCCTCACCCTCATCTCCAGCGACCACCAGAAGGGCCTCACCGTCTCCATGTACGACATCCAGATCCAGCCCTTCGACATCGCCTCCGACTTCATGTTCAGTGAACGTAAGAGCAGCTCACACCTTTGTGCCTCGAGGAAACTGCCCCAAACCACTGCCTCTTTTTTTTCTCGTTACATAAAACAACAGAGATGATGACTATAATGAGAAATCCCAGGGGTGACGGTGTTACAGCTGTATGTCTCTCTGTCTGACTCACACACAGCTCTCTGGGGGGTTATTGCTGCAGTATGAGGGCTGCAGAGAGGAAGACAGGGTGACGGGAGAGAAGAGGGGGTGGGGATGGAGGAGAAAAGCGACGCAGAGAGGAAAAAGAGAAAGAGAAGGAGGTGGGGGGTCATTAGGACTTTATGAGTGCAGTCATATCCTTGCCCTGAATGCAGTTTTTATAGACATGCTCAATGTACCTGGCCGTCCAATCACCTTGGAAGAATCGTTTGCCCTGAGCTGCTGTAAACTAGGCTGTGCTATGCTTCACTGCCTTCCTCCTAGTGTGTATTACTGCTGTCCACGGGGAGGAACACCTTCAACTTCCAGCCGCATACTGCACAGCCAGTTGTGGTTTAAGTGTCCTCCTTCCGTCGCATCAAACACGAGTGTAAGAAAATACAGTACGTGCACGCAAGTGTGCATTCAACGCAGCACAAAAGACCAAAAACACTGAGAGGAAGCATCTGTGTGAGACTTGTATCATTTAGCAAATAAAAACCTTATGAACAGCTGCTTCTGTGCAAACACACGCAAATTCTAAATGCATTTTGCCACATACACAACTACACTACATGCACATGAACACACACCTCCAGCAGCCTGCAGAGATGCTCGAGTAAACCTGTGAGGGGCAACATGATCAGCGTGTCCTTCATCCTACAATCTACAACTACTGAACAGACCCAAGACAGAAGATATCAACTTATTAAATGAAGATTTGTTGAGGCATACAGCACATTTTAAAACAACCTGAGTTGATGAAAGTGCTGAATATGCTAGATGACAGGCAGCGATGAAAAATATGTGCAGACAAGGAAGACAGAAAACAAGACTGAATCAATTTGTAAAACAAAATGGTAAGAAAACAAGACAAAACAGGACGACAACTTACAAGATCTAATGCTAGTGTAAAATAAATATAAAAAAATCAAATTATAAGACCACTAAGAGAAAGCAAAGCCATTGAAAACACTTACGTCTTGATATTTTTCTTTAAACTGTCAATGTCGGAGGAACATATGACTAAAAATAAATCACATAAAATTAACAGTGACTTCAATTAATTGTGTTCTATGTGCAACACAGAAACTTTAACAGCTCATTTGGTAACTTATTATATTAGCTGAAATCATTAAACTAGAAATGAAACGATTATTCAGCTGACAGGAAAACTAATCGACAACTATTTGGATAACTGATGAACCATTTAAGTAACTTTAAGCAAAAATGTCCGACATTTACTGGTTCTAGCTTCTCAAATGTGAGTCATTTTCTTTAATCTGTCAGTGAACAGTAAAGTCAATAAAAGTGGGCTTTGGACTTTTGTCGGACAAAACAATAAATCTGGAGACACCACCTTACAGGCTTTAGTTACCTTTTTCACTACTTTCAGACATTTTAAACAGATGCTTAAGAAATTGAGACCAAATTACTCATTAAAATACAACACAGTTCTACTGAAAGACATTAGAAAATATTACTGACTCAGACAAAATAACAATAATTACAATACACATGATATCTGAATAAATCTACACCTCTTCATGGACCTTTAGGGAGTCTTGTTGGTCATGTTCAGTTGGACGAAATAATGAATCAATTTCAAATTAAAATCACGCAATTTAGGATATATGTTGACACAGGATTTAAACTATCATGTCAACGATTTTACAAATTCATGCCGTCCGCTTTTGATGGTGTCTCATGTAATAATGCGCCGTCACATGTCTTCAATCTATTACTGAACTTAAGCTTGATTTTTAAAAAATAAATTGCAAATAAAATCACAGTATCTGTCAAAATAATCCCAATTACATATGGTCCCTAAATCGTTCATGTCTAGTGTTCAGTCACCACTGAAACAGAGCTTAAATATATGCAAATAAAATGTCCTACTGCAATTATTTTTGACAGACACTGCAATACGTGTTGTAATTTTCATGGGAAAGGTATGTTTTTCTGCTGGACAAAAATAAAAATAATAAAAAATGATGTGCCTTTTTTGCACCAAACAAGCATATGATCTGTAGGATGGAAGAACATCTCTGTAGCACCACAATGCTGCATTTAAAACCACACTTTTAATCTACAAACTGCAGCTCCTACGACTTTGATAATAAACTTATATTATTTTGAATAATTGTTCATCTCCACTTTGCATGCTGACTGCGTTTCGTATTCCCCTTCCTGCAGCCTACAAGTGCATCACTGACCAGCGGGAGCGCCTGGAGGAGACCCTCCCCCTCGTCCTGGGCCTCATTCTGGCCCTAATAATCGTCATCACGCTCACCGTCTACCACTTCCACCTGAAGCTGACAGCCAACCAGCCCCAGCTCCCCAGAGATCGCTCCATGTACAAGAACATGTAGTCGGCAGCTGCAGCGGCTCCCTCAGCTCTCTCCAAAGCTAAAACCTGATAACAGACTCGTGTCCTCGATGTTCCAGGCCTCTAACACCACGGAGGATTGTGCCCCACGCTGGACTGAATCCCTGATCGACACATGTGCATAGCCTGTACCGTTACTGCCCACTGGAACTTTTGAACAGCTGAAAGACAAGCTAAAGGGACAGCTTGGGGCCTAGCATGGATGTAGTTGGAGGGTAAACCCACCAAAATTTACCTTGCTGCCGATTTGAATCTTAACGCCATAACTTAGTCTGCATTTCAGAGCTTAGAGTTTTAATGAAAATACAAAAAATATGCTGATTTGTGATCAGATTGGTGGCTGTTTGTCATCTGAACATCTTGAGTTGACCTATTCTTTTTTCCATCACATAACATCACCTAGATAATCGCTTTCATTCAACTTGTCTTTGAAAGTCATTTCAGAAAATCCTGAGCTTCTGGCTGCTTTCATTCGCCATCGTCTCCTCTTCTCTCTGAAACTGCTGCTAAATAATTTCAACACCCTTTGTCGGTTCTGTATTTGCAAACCTCGCTATACTTTTTGCTCAGTCCTTTTATTTCCACCTTTTGAATGCAACCATAGTGACAGTGGACAGTCTTGTAGTGTGCAGTGCAGTGGCATTCAGAGTCGCAATGTTTTTGCTTTTGACTTCGACAACGAATCTTTTCTCCACAACAATGTATGGAACATATCAAAAAGGAAGAAAGAAACACGCGAACATCTGATATAAAATTAGGTGAAGAATTTTATCAGAATGTCATGAGAGAGTGTTTATGAAAATGCAGAGAAGTTATTAAAGAATAAAAATAAATAGATGTGTAAGATATTTTCAGAATCAAAGTCTATGCATAAACCTCTGCTGATGCAATCTTGTGCAGTATTCTTCCGTTCTGTTTGAAATAAATTGCTGGAGTCATCTCTACACTCTTGTCCAATTATTTCCCACATTACCTCAGCACACTCCCCTCATTCTTTAAACCCTAATGGGATAATAATAACAAAAAAAATCATTATTTTATTTCCACGTGTTGGCTGAAGACTACGGTGATGACAGAGTGACTGATACACCTGTCAGAGGAGACGCTGCCGGGATGAAGTATTGATTTTGTTCTCTGACTCTGGGCCTTCAGAGGAAACGCAATATGAACAGGTCTAATTGAAACTAAAAAAGAACATTTGTGTCTTCTACACCTATTTGTTCCAGCAGCATGGACGTCGTACATCATCCTCAGTTGCAGCACATCAAAGTCCAAAGCCTTTAAATCCTGTCTTCCTCTCACAGTGGCCACTTTGTTGTTGGAAATTGTCTTTATTATTAAAGGTCAACTCAACACCTGAGACACCTGCTCTTTTCCTCATCTATGACTATATAATGTCAGGATGTACTATAACGTCAGCACGTCTACAGTATTAGCAGATTATGACTTTAAAGTGAAACAACATGACTCCTGTGAACAGATATTAGGTTTATTTACTTGTTTTGCAACTTGTAAAACAGGTAAAATCCACCCTGTTTAGAGTTGCTTTTTAAGCCTGATAGTAGGATTACGTTAACAACTTCTTCTAAAATGTTATCTAAAAATAATTATGCCAAGTAGTAGTTTTAATTTTGCGTAGTGAATATTTGCATTTGAAGAGCATCGTATTTGATGTCTACGCCCGCCTGTGGGCCATCATTTCACACAAAACATGTAAATGACTATAGTTTATGATAACGAAAAAGTTTCAGTCGCAGCCCTAAAGCTTCCTTTTAAAATCAAATGTTCTCCTCCACTGACACCATTAAGAAAAATCTCAAGACGTACATGTTAAATGGCTCTTGGTTGCTCTTAGTGGTGTTAATATTTGAGTGTTTTCTATTAATTTCATTTTAGAGTTTGATCTTACTAGCTGCCTTGTTTTTCAGGAGTTTCTATTCATTTATTTTGTTTTTAAAAAATGATTTATAACTCTCTATTCTGCTTTCTGTCTGGCATTTTTTCACATATTGTTTATTGTTGCCTGTTCTCTAATATGTGCAGTACTTTGGTCAACTCAGGTTGTTTTTAAAACATGCTATGTAAATAAGTTTGATTTGATTTATATCTTGTATTATTAAACTAAATCTGACAAGTAACTAAATAAATACAGTGGAGCACAAAGTACAATATTTACCTCTGAATTAGTGGATTAGAAGCATAAAGCAGCATAAAGCACTCAAGTAATGGACAAGAACCTCAAAACTGCACTTAAGCTCAATGCCTGAGTCAATTATTTCATTACTTTCCACACATAAACCACAGAATAGATGAGCTGTGACTCGGAGCTGGTTTAATTACTCATGCAGACACTTTTTGCCATAAGAGGAAGCAGCATCACACTAAAGGCCACAGCCACCTTAAAGAAACTGCTTTAGTATTAAGATGTGCTAAGATGTGCACACAGTGGTCATTACATGCACACACACATCTCTCAGACCTGCACTTAAAATCAAACCTGTCAGCTTCATGTCTAAATACGTCACTTTTGTGTAAGTTCTTTAACTCTTCAACTCTGTAGGTTGTCACTGTAATCATACTGGGTCAGACCTCGTAAGATTCACGGATCACTTCCAACAAGGCACCAGTCTGAACTGCATCCAGTCACATTAACAGGTAAACATGCATCAGTACAAACACCGGTGTAAAGTGATTAATATGTTTTTCCACATCCCTGCATCAGTATTCGTCCAAAAACATCACAGAAGTCAAAAGACACAGTTTGTGAGCCCAAATCACAACACGCCTCTCTCACTCACTTTTCACAACTATGAGGTTACAAACGGAAATTTGCATAATAGCATAACTTTACTGTGATAAACATAACAGACACTAACAGCTTTGATTAATGATGCTCACGTTTCTTCCTCCAAGAAGATAATAACAGGAGCAGAACTTGCTTGAGGGGGTTTCTCCTCTGAATTTTTTTAAATACCTGCAGCATCAAACAGCAGCAGGATCCATATGAGCACCACCAAAGCAAGAGGGTTGTGTGCATTTATGCATGAAACAACAGCAGTATCTTCATGAATTAGTTATACTTTAATTATTTTAATAATATAAAGACAACGAACTTCAAGCACTTACAGTCCAGAAGCTTCTACTCCATCAGTATCGGCACATAGAAACCTATTAATCACTAATCTATCAATGCATCTGTTGCATTCAGTGCACATCTTTTGCAACTGTTTAGATTTAATTATTCTCTGATGTCATGCTCTTATGCCCTCATGTGGCAAAGTAATATTCAAAGCCTATTTTTTGCTAAGAGTTTTCATCATCTAAAATGTAAGGTAATGATGTGGAGAAGGAAACATTTTGGCCTTCCATCAGTTTTAACAGCCACAGTTTTTATGTTTATGACAAATCTGCAACTATAAACATCTGGAGTTTGCTGGGCTGGTAAACAAACATCACAAGATAACATGATCACCAGGGGAACTAGAACACCAGTCTAATGCCACAAAATGACCACCTGCCAAAAACTGATTGCGTGACTGTAGTTAAAGCTGTATCGGCCCGTTTGTATACGTCTACACCTGCTTTTATGTGGATCAAACAGTCATAATGTGCAACCAGAGAGAGTTTTATGTTGGTAGGTGATTTAAGAGTTCAAAACTTATTATCACAGAATATTTCAGACAAAAAAATATATTGCACTTTGTGCCATAATCAGGCATACCCATTTAGGATGATCGTGAGCAATACTACATTACTGTTTCTGAATAATAGGCTGCATGTGATTAGTATGTCTAATATACTTATTTAAACTGTAATGAACATGATTTACAGGTGGGTTTTCTCCGTAAAATAAAGAAATTACCTCCTTTGCAATTATCCTATGGGCTATAATCTTTCAAATATAACCGTCATGAATAAAAATTAAGTCATTTTGATGCCTTAATAACAATTAGTCACAATGCAGGGGCCTGTAATCGCTTCTTGCAGGTGGAAAACTGCATTAGCTAAAGCTAGTTTAATCAGTTAAAACAACTGGATTAGCTGTACCTATATTATTTGGGACACAAAGCAGGCACAATAATGCAGAAACTTATATATAACTGCAAAAAACGACTGTTTGATCCAGATAAAGAGCAGTTGTACATGTTTTTGGCACTTTTTGGCACAACATTTGTAAAAGCCATAGCCTACAAACAGCCAAGTACTAGCTAGTTACTGGTTATATGTAGTCTGTTGGCAGCAAATAAACACATCTACAATAAAATTCATGCACATTTGTGTTTTTTAGTAGCTTATTTTGTAATAAACTACTTTTACCATGCAAGTGTTGTTTAGCTTAGCATGCTACATATCTCTGCTTCAGTCTAGTGAAGCTAAAAGAACTGCACTACACTTTCCACAGAGTCTCCCCGATCAACATTGCTCAAACTGACATTATAAATAAAATAAATAAATCTTTCTCATCTCAGCTTAGTTTGGCTTAATTTCAATAAAAAAAGAAACAGCAACATGGCTAATTTTCCTTTACCTACAGAAAACTCACCTGTTGCCATCGATGTAGCCGCTGCTCTTGTCTCTTTGTCTCTCTGTGGTTGAAAAACACGCCTGAAGACTCATATCTTCGTCCTCACGTGGAAATATATAAGTTCCGAGGATTTTTGAAGTGAAATTGCAGTTCCTTGGACAACTTTATCCAGCAAATATTCTCCTCTTTTTGGTTCAGACAGAAGTCTTCAAGTCGTCATTTCCGTAGCATTAGCTAGCTAATTAAGCTAACTACGGTCAGTTACACACGTTAACATGTAACCACAGTGAAATATTTAGACTTTTCACTTTATTATCGTCGTCTACAGGCGTTTAAAGTACTTAAACTTTGTGTCCGTTAACATCCAGACTTTCTATCACAGTGTAAACACACAGGTGACGCTAATCAGTGTCATTAGCACTGACTTCCTTTTCCGTTTCATGTGCGCAGCCGCAATAGACAGCATTTGTTACACCTGCTAACGTTGACCCTGAGCAGCTAAACTGAGCTCAGCCAGAATCACACTGACTGTCAAAAAGGTCAAACCTGGTTGTAGATTTTAAAGTGTCAAACATCATTTTTTTAAACACCAATTTGTCCAACAGTTTGTGGTGGAAATGAAATTACTTATGTAAAGGAAAACACAAAATTTAGAAAGTGTTTTTAATATATATTCTCCTGTAAATGAGCCTTTCCTATTTAATATTAACCCTGCTGAGTAAACACACATAGATGCTGGCTTTACTATTCTGTCCTCTTTTGTTTTGAGAAGTAAAATGAATTCAAAATAAAATTTTAAAAAAGTAATATTCCCGCAGCTGGGGCATATAATAAATATAAATAAGCGTAAATAACCATTTCAAATACAATACGTTAATTTTACATAATTAAAACAAATTTTCTAGCCTTATTTTTAGATAAGATCGTATAGATTTTTTAGGCTTTTGATGATAGACAGATAGACAGATATTGACAGATAGACAGACAGACAGACAGACAGACAGACAGACAGACAGACAGACAGACAGATAGATAGATAGATAGATAGATAGATAGATAGATAGATAGATAGATAGATAGATAGATAGATAGATAGATAGATAGATAGATAGATAGATAGATAGATGTTCTGGTTATTCACAGATAAACATTTTAATGTTATTTCACACTAGACATGTATATTCAGAGTGTATTTTTTTGTAATTCTATTGATATTTTCGTATATTTCTAAATTACTGGGTAAAAACAGCAAAATAAATGGAAAAATATTGTTTTGTTTTTTTTTTTACTAATAGATGCAAGAATGCCTCAGACAGGGCCGCATCTTTTTTCTCCTTCAATGTTTTTCTTTTCTTCTATTCTCAAAATAGGAATCATAAGCTCATAGAATCATTGAGTCTAGTGTGGAAAGTGTAATAAGATACATATATTCATTATATTGTCATTTTTTACAGACATTTCCACCACAAATCACTGCATAAAATGCACAAATTGGTGTATAAAAAATCATCAGAATGAAGAAAACTAAGTTTGATGCTCAGAACCCTTCACTTAATGTGTTCTTTTCCCATATTTAAGCTAAACCTAGACCAATGAGAGACCAAATTTTAGGTAACAACACAAAATAGACACCCATTTCTGTGCAAAACTCCCTGTTCTGTTAACATGATGCAGAGTCTTTATGTGCAGAGCAGATGTGTGTGCAAATAGTATTTTTAAAGACCTTTATAGTCGCTCTGACAGACTCTTCACTGGGTTCAGTTTCCCTCTGAAGCCCTGCAGTCCCACCGGCCCCAGCACTTGAGTTTTTTATTTACTGGGCCACTGGCAGAAGCTTCATTCTCTGTCCGAGCTGAATCAATATCCCATTATAGTGTTTCAGAGGGAAATGGCTTAGAGGGAAGAAAGAGAAATAACCTAATATATTATGGTAACACCGATCCATGGATGTGTCTTTTTTCACTTCAGCGTTCGGAGGTGAAGTTAGGGTGAAATTGTTGGAAAATGAGAGCTGTTGAAATTCGAGAATATGGAAGACCCAAACAACAAAGAGAAAATAAACTGTTGATGGTTGAGAAAAGACCTCCTCTGGGAATAATCTGACAGGTTGAAAATAAAAAATAAAAAAATCCCTGCTTGATGTGAGACACAGAGACTGTAAAAAGGGGGCGATGAAGGAAAAATCCATGCAACACATCTCAATGTTTTTATGGGCGTTTTTTTAATTGAAACCAGCTTCACTGATAACAAACATGCAATATCACTGTACAAGCCACAGATAAGTGTTACTCATTCACGTCTTGACACGTTGTCAAGGATTAGCCGGCAGCACACAAACGCACAAACACACACGCACACGCACACGCACACACACACTCTCAGATGCTGTACAGAGATAAACACACTTTTGCTCTTTTGATACACGCTCACATTCGCACAGTCATATTTACATATCACAGTGAATGATGGGTAAAAACGATGCGGGGAGGAGGATTACACTGTTCTCCTGGTCCGACTAGAGATGAGGATGGCAGCACAGTTCCAGTGATAGCGAGTCTGACTGAGGTGGGATAAGGAGTGAGATGATGACAGTGAGGATGTGAGTAGAAAAAGCCTTCTTTTTATCAGCATCCTAAACTCTGCGCTGCAGGGAGGCGCCTCTTAGCAAAACACAGTGAGACTGCTAATATAAAAGAAAACTGCGCAGAATAAATCTTTTTTCTCTCTCTCTCTCATCAAATTCCACTCAACCTGTGCTACATTTAAATGCATGGTGCTGTAACAGTATCATAAATACAGGGCTTGGTGGTTTCATAAATAGGTTTCGGGCTATTGCTTGGATGATGTCTGCCAATGCGTTTTTAGATCAAAAAAACAAAATCAACAAAAAAAGGCCACACTACCAAAAAAAATATACCTTAAATTCCAATAAATAAATAAATACTTTAAAATGTCATATAAAATCCTGACATTACCCTTTTTTTCCAACATTTAATGGAAGTTCTGTCTACAAATGTAAGATAATAAATATATTTAGTATTTTTAGTAACAGTTAGGTTTAGGTGGGTTTATTTGGGATATCTCTTATATCTTTAAGCAAAAACTGGATTATAAACAGTAGGAAAGATCTCTGCAGAAACTCTATTTAATACTGCTCATATCACAATGGTTACGACACGATAAAATACTGCAAATTATCAAAACTGTACAGAAAAACTTACAAGTTTCTCTAAAATACATTTTCACTGTTAGTGTGTGAGACGCAAGACAGCTCGTCTCAGCAGCCGGACAGTCTGAAAAAAAACCTCTCCGTACACGCTGATTGTTTTGCCATTGGCTGCTCTGGTCTGGAAGCGGCGTGCTGGTTGCCACTCGCCGTCCTGAATCTCCTGAAGGCCGACGGCTACTACAAGTCTACGTGGAGCCTCACAGTCTGGGAAGAAAAGAAGAAGCCAGGCCACACGCTTCTACTGGACGTCTAGTGAGTTCCGCCGGTGCGCTCTTCTACTTCACAGTTTTAAAATAGTCAGTTTTTTTTGTCTTCTTCACGTGTTTTTTTAAGTGTGTTTCTTAGATATGCCTCTAGCTAATCTACTTCACGGTTACAGGTGTGAGTGTTAGTGGCGCGCCACCGAGCGGTGGGTGTTTTGGCTGGGTGAGGGCAGTGCCACCCTGGTAGTAGTGTGTGTGTGTGTGTGTAGGTTTTTCTTTTTTTTTTAAAGTGTAGAGGAGGGCGAGTTCCAGTCAGCGATGGCGGTAGTGTCTCATGAGGGGGACGATGCAGGACGGGGGTCCCGACAGCTTGAGGAAGGGGTGCTGGAGGAGCTCCTGGGCCGTGGCTCGCTGTGACGGTTCCCTCACCAGCATCAAGTCCAGGAAGGACCGAAGCACCGACGACACCTGCAGGACGAAAAGACGAGTTTATAGGAGCCTGAATGCTTTTAAGTCGATGTTTAATGATTAGAATGCAACAATTTAAGTTCAATCAATTAATAAATCAATCAAAATGAATGAAATAACACAATACAAACAACCAACCACCCAAGCATCATGGTAAAAATGAAGGATTGAGGAACTGAGCATATGCAATGAGGAAACACCAGATGAGATAAAATGAAATAAAATCAGATAAAATAAATCAATAAAACAATATACAGTAAAATATCTATTGTTAAAATTAACTTTTGGTTTAATTTTGGTTTAAGTTAATGGTATAACAATAATAACTTACATTGATTCAAGAGGAATTGAAATAAATATTCACAGCCTGCACAGGTGGATGCATTCCCAAAGGTGAAAGGCCAAAGTCCTTTTCTAAACCTAACTAAGGAGTTTTGGAGCCCAAACATAACCAAACACAAAATGAAAAACAAGACTTAAGAGTAAAAAAGTTAAAAAAAAAAAAAAAAAAAAAAGGCCCAAGATTGGACTCAAACTCTAGTCCCCTGAGTTAAAAGTCCACTGAGTTACACCTCCAGCTGCTAAATGTGGACTTGTTCCTCTTAGTATGTGTTAAATCCCAGCTGGACTGTTATCACAAGGTGGAAGAGGTCCCTACCTGCCCACATGTATGGGAATAATGTGTGCTGTGTACATGAAATGGTACTGTTACGTCTAAATCTGGTGCACTTAGTGAAAAGAATCAGAGGTTTGTCTTCAGTCAGTGTGCCAAATTTTAAAACATTTTACATACACTTCTATGAGCTGCCATCGAGTCCAATGACAGAAGAAGAAAGAAACGGAAGAAGAAGATTATGTATGAAAACAGCAGAAGCACCAAAGCTGCCTTGCTTTTGGCCCCAAATAAACAGCAAAGCATTAAGACTCATATAGTTTCATATAGTGGCACACTATCAGTAAACACTAAGTACTTCCTATTTTTGAAATGATCTGTCAGATGACATCAGTTTCCGTCCTCTCACCTTGTGTGACTCTTTTAGCCGAGGCGGCAGGTTGTCTCGTATCCTCCTCATGGCCTGCAGAGGGGGTTCGTTAAAGTAAGGCGGCTCTCCGTCCACCATCTCGATCACCATGATGCCTAAAGACCAGATGTCCACCTGGAAACACAGAGACAGTCATTCTGTCTACTTAGTAAACAAACTCAAACTCAATGAAACCTAAAGCCACAGTCAAAGGTAACGGGTATCACAACAGCGGCTATCAAATTTCTTGGTTAACCAGGTTTTCATCTTTAGACTCGGTGCACTTTCCCATAAACAAAATGTGGCTGTCAATGGCACGTCGCCTTCTTCTGTCAGAGGAACAGATTGGTGTAACGGAGCGGTCAGAAGAATATAGAGTTTGTCACGGTAAAAAGTGCTGCTACCGCAAATAATGCAAAAAGAGAAATGCTGGTAGAATGTTAATTGTGTAAGTTCATTTTTTGCCAAATGACATTGAAATTAAATTAGTAATAAATATGAATAGACTACGCTGTTACAAAAGTCCTGCAAAAAATACTGTTAAAAAAATCTGGCAGCAAGGGTGTCAGGAAAAAAAATGGTGAAAATAACAGCAAATACCTATAAAATAATGAGTTTTTTTTTTTTTTGCAGATTTACATAATGTGAAAATAGTGAATTTTACGATCTACCAAAAAAAATCACCATTTGTAAAACAGACGGACTGTACGATGAAACATTTTAAACATTTTTAAATCCATATATATATACATATATATATGTGTGTGTGTGTGTGTGTGTGTATATGGCTGATATTAATACAGTAAAAGAAGTGTAATTTTATAGTCTGTTCCGTTAATATCCACTACTTTCCATTCCTTAATTTTTCTTTCAAATAATGGCAGATATCTGTAAAATAATATTTCACAGTGAAAATAGTGTAACTTTACAGTCAAACTGCAAAAGAAGGAATTACCATTTGTAAAATTGTAGATATTAGATATGGACATTTGTGACAGCTTTGGCCTTCTTTTTTGTGGTTAACTATTAAATTAAATGCTTTCAGTGCTTTACACTTAATGTTAATCTGTGTGTTGTCGTCACCTCAGTGCCATACGGTAGTCTGGAGATGACCTCCGGTGCCATCCAGTAGGGTGTCCCCACCAGAGACTTCCTCTTGGGCACCTCTTTGGAAACTTGGGCACAAAAGCCGAAGTCTGAAAGCTTGATCTGCAAACACACACAAACACACCGTGCTGCGTTCAGGTTCCATGTGGGTGGCGGTAAGAAAGACTTTAAAGTGCGCTGACCCCTTGTGATGAAGAGCTTTGACTGAAGACACTAATCTGCAGTATTAGCTGTTAATTACGCTTCAATGAATCATGTCTTATCAGCTCGTTAGGAGGCATTAGGCAGGATTTAATTACTGGGGCGCGAGTGGTAATTGAGGATGATGAGTTTCTGGCTGTTGACAAGTGGCAGCACTGGAGAAGGTCAGCGAGAGTAGAAACAGCCAGTGACAGGGTGAAGGTCGCGGCGGCGGTTATTAAAACCTGCTGAGTAAATGACTTCAGGTTCATCACTTACCCTGCCGTCACTGGTCAGCAGGATGGAGTCGCTCTTGATGTCGCGGTGGATGACGCCTTGTGTGTGCAGGTACGACAAAGCCCTCAACACCGACAGACACACTGTGGCGATCTGCTCCTCGTTCATCCTGTAAATAGACACACAACACAAACACACACACATCAGTAATAATAGAAAGTTAATGGGATTTACTTGTATTCACAATTTTTGTTTGTACGTTCTTTCTATGTGGTGCATTGTGGAAAAGTAAAACAGGTGAGTTACATCAATTTTGTACTTCCAAATGCACATACATCTCTACATAAGTGGCAACTGACTTAGAAACTACTGCTGTTTAATAACCCTCTCAAGTCCAAGCAGTGTCTGGACAATTTTTCCTCACTGTGGGCTCATTTTTCACTGCAGTATAAAGTCATGCACCTCTACGGAAACAGAACAACCATGGATAGAAGGAGAGAAAACTCAAGAATGCATTCAGTGCAGTATGGTACCATTATAATGCCATTCAAGTTGAATTTCTTTGATTATTAATTTTACGAAAATCTGGAATTAACATGTTCAGCATTTTTCAAGGACCTGCAGCATCTCTGATAAAACTGAGTGCTCCACATGCTATACATGTTTTACTACTTACATTTTTACAATCTCTACAAACTCTGCATTTTTCACACAACTCTGTATATCAACTCTAGAAAGATGTTTCACCATGCTGAACATATCTTTCAACAACTTGCTTCTCTGTTTACTGTTTTTGAGCCATGCTGCATTTATTTTATTGATCTAGTACGTTTTATTTACATCAAATGTTTTGATACTTGTCTCCTACCTGCTCTGTGTAAACACAGCCTGCAGTTTAACCACAATATCCCTAAATTTTTAAATTTAAAAAAAGTTTTCAAACTCAGCATTTTTCACGCTATTCTAAAAAGATGTTTCACCGTGCTAAATGTATCTTCCAACAACTTGCTCCTCTGTTTACAGTTTTTTCGCCATGCCACATTTATTTTATTGTTCAAGTTAGTTTTATTTTCCTCTTTGTCTCTTTTGTCAGCTCCTCTTTGCTCTGTGTAAACACAGCCTGCAGTTCAGCTGAATGTTGAACTCTCATGTTGCTGTTGGTCACAGCTGAGTCAGTCATGGCATCTCAGTTGCACTTTTTAGTTTTTAGACAGAATCGGTTGCAAATTGTTTATTTTTGTTCAATTTTAAAATGAGACAGGTAACATAATAAGGGATTTTGAAGAAATATCCCTTTTTTAAGCTTAGATTTGGCTAATTTTCCCAATGAAACCACACCTTACACATGATTCATTCAAGGACAGTTGAAAAGGTGAGAATATGACAATTGTTTTCTGTTTTCACAGTTTGTAGCTCTAAAAAATTGTGTTATTTTTTCAAAAGATAACATGCGTTTTGGGGTTTGTAGGGTTAAACTACAGTTCTGAATAATCTGGCTTCAGACCTTAGTGCCGTCCTAAAGACATTACAGTCCGGCACTACGGAGACGGAGCAGAAATCCAGTTTGAAAATATCCCCTGTAGCCTGCAGCGGCTGCAGATCAGGCAGGAGGGTCCCATATGGAGAGTCGAGGCGATGCAGTGCGTCTGACTGAGCTCACACAGAAACTCACGGCTCCACTGAACATTAACATCCAGACCCAGCTGGCCGATCCACGCTGTGTGTTTGGAAGTGTGCGTTCTGATCTCACATCATGTATAGAGCATGTGCAGAAATACAGGCACACAACCACGCTAAGAGAACATGCATACATGTAGTAAACGTGCATGTTTAGACAAATAAAGCCTTTAATTCTTGCACTAACGCTCACTTCTTTTCATCTTCAGTCTTAAAGATGCCATTGTTCAAGCAGTCACTTATAAATTTGCATTAGAGAATTTGAGAATCCACCCCCAGGCTACACACACACACACACACACACACACACACACACACACACAACTATATATATCCGACACACACTTTTCACACTACAGATTGCAGCAGACTTTATTGTCACACATGTATGCCTTTACAATCAAGAGAGATAAATGAGCTTTCCGCTGATGGAAAAACAACTGGCTAACTCTAAGTGAATGGGAGGGAGACGCAAAAAAACTACTCACCTCTTACTGACACACACACACACACACACACACACACACACATATGAACACACACACAACTGAATAGAAAACAGGATCACTGAAATAGAAAATTGTTTTACAAAGTGAAAAACAATTTTAATGAGCCTGTAAAGGTTGTCAAGGGGAGGAGAATTACACATGCACCTACGCACACACACTCGAACAAACATACAAGCATGAATACACACCAACACACACACACTAGCAAATACGTATGCTTTTTGCAGCAACACTGGATGAAGTCCCTGTGAAGTGCAGCTCATTAACCAACTTTTAACGCATAATTGAAATCTGAACGTGACAGAAATGGTGCAGGAGAGTCTGCCGCTGCCGATTCGTCGTCGGTTTGTATGCGTTTTGCTGCCAGCAAGCTGATGAGGCTTCGCACAGTTATTTCCACAACAAAAGGCTTAACAGAAATAGCACAAAAGCTTTCACCTGGACAAATGAGGCTGAAATTACCAGGGAAGAAAATACTCTCCTCCGCTGCAAACTATGAGGCCTTGTAATTAAATCAAAAGGTCAGTTTGTGCAGTTACTGAACAAATAAGGAGATTTTGATGACATCTTTCTTTGGATGTGTTTCTTCTGATTGGTGATATATTGAAAACATTTTACTCCAGACGTTTATATCCACTTATTCGTGTGCGAGAGACAAAAAAGGCAGAGTTAAAGAGAAAACGTGTCCAATCATAATATCACTTGTGCAAACTTTCTCCCATCGCACACACCGAACACACAAGCAGCCAAACATCTGTGTGGGAGACATTCAGAATCTTCCACGGCAGCAGCAGCCCCACCAAAGCGTGTTATTAGCATCCGACACTGCGCAGCACTAATGCTGACACTCCATGCAAATGACTGTAATTAAACACCAAGCACAAAGTAAGCTTAAAACAATGAGGCGGCAGCTCAGGAGCACGACTCGAAAACACAGGAGCGATTTGGAAAAGTTGGAGGAACAATAATCCTGAAACTATGACGCTGAATTACAGCCGTGTAAACCTTCATCCTGACATCATTACATGATGTTCATTGGGTTGTTCTATTTCAGATGTTCTTACTTGAGGAGATCAAGTAAACAAAATCATTATCCTGAATTTAAAATATACTTTTATAGCTGTTTTGTAGTATTTTACCTCTGATTCTGTAACTATAACAGTACACAGTTTCTGTTTTTCCTCAGAGTTCATACATTATTTTCCTGTACTCATTAAAGATGACTGATTACCTGGTGTGAGTCACGATGTCAGTGAGCGCTCCGCCCTCGAGGAACTCCATGACGACCCACAGCTCGTCTCCAACCAGGTAACTGTTGTACATGTCCACAACATTTTCATGATGGTAGTCCCTCATGATCACCACCTGAAACACACACAGAGAGGCAAATATAGCTTTTAGCATAAATTTGTTTTTGTCACAAAAAACAACAACAAAAAACAGACTAAACATGTATTAACATACTGTATGTACCAGCTATGTGGTAAACCAAAAACAGTGCACTTTGCACAAAAAATATGCAAAGGAGCACATAGTGCAAACAGAAATGTGCAAATAAATACTTAAAATACTACAACAAGTATATAGTTATGTAAATTAGCAACAAACGCTCTATCTTTCAGTGGTAATGAATGTTTAACAGACTGATGATCTGATGACTGATGACAGAGACCATGTTCTATTAATCATATATTGTGATATGGAATACGAAGAAAAACAGTGTGTGTATATATGTTGTTATGTAGTATGTAGTTGCAAAGGGATTGTGGGTAAGACCTAAAATAAGGCAATATTCGAAACAACATTAACAGGCAGATAACCACTGAAAGTTTACAATTTTGTTTTAAAACATTACATGAAGATTAAATAGGTCACATTTTACTTGTAATTTACTTTATGTCCTATTTGACATGCTTAAGCGTAACTGTATTCCCAGGGTATATAAGAGGTCATTTCATGTCATAAGCAGCACTGCACATGCAAAGGCCTAGAGTGGCTTCCTGCTTACATTCAAGCTGTAGCACAGCTCAGAAGTTGTCAGCTCTCACATAATGCCTAAAAGAAAAGAATGATGTGAAGTCACAGAGGTAGCCATCTTGGCACTGCTGGAAATTGGCATGAGTGAGAGACAGGTAGCGAAAAAACTGAAGATCTCCAAGACAGCTGTTATTACACCAAGAAAAAAACAAGCTGAACATGGTACTACCAAATTGCTAGCTGGTCGTGGCGGGAAACGTGTTTCTATGACCATGCACTCATCTGTTCCTGTGTCAGGAATTGTTGTCAAACCTCCAGGGACCTTAAAATGAGTGGGCACTGTCGAGAAATGTGAATGTGTGTCCGGTTCCTCTTTGCTGGGGATCACAAGGATTGGACTGTTGATGATTGGACTAACGGTCTTCTTCAGTGATGAATCCAGTTGGCTGGAGTTGATGCCCACTCCAGCCAACTTACTGGTTAGAAAGAAGCCTGGAGAGGCCTACAAACCAGACTACCTTGCCCCTACAGTAAAACATGGGGGTGGATCAGTGATGATCTGGGGTTGTTTCAGTACAGGTGGAACAGGGCAAATGCATTGTGTGAAGGACGAGTGAACCAGGTCAGTACAGGGCTACTCTTGAAAACAGTCTTCTTCCATCAGTTGGAAAACTCTTTCCTGCCTCAAATGACTGGATTTTCCAACAAGACAATGCTCCTTGCCACACGGTAAGGTCAGTTAAAGCCCTGATGGAGAACTAGAACATTCGCACCATGCCTTGGCCTGCTCAATCACCAGATCTAAATCCAACTGAAAAACTGTGGAAAATCATCAAACACAAAATAGAGAACCACAAGATGGAAAAACATGGAATGCCTAAAGCACTCTTTTTGGCAGTACAATGCCACCATAGCTATTGATGTAAGAACTTAACTGATTTTGGTTATTATCAAGAAAAACCATGGAAAACTGCTAAATATCAGCTCTTCAATTCAACTCTTATGAGCTATTTTTGTTTCTGTCATTATATTTGTCAAAACAAATGCACCTTTAGTTGTACCAGGCATTAAAATGAACAAGAAATTGAAGAAAACAAGGGTGGTCTAATAATTTTTTCCATGACTGTATATATAATTGGAAAAAATCCAATTCTGTGGGCAGCCCAGTAGCTGATGCATATTGCACTGGATGAACTAAACCAGTGACTCCATGGTCACTTCCCTGCTGTCTTTCCTCACTTTTCCTGACTATCTCTCATGCTCCAATCAAAACAAAGGCCAAATGCTCTCCAAAATATAAAATAGATGCATTAAAAAACAGTAGTTGATATAAATATGAAATAAAATCATTCAGAGTGTAAAATATATTCATCTATAACAATTGATTGCACTCTTGAAGAGATTAGGAATGGCTGCTATGAAACAACACCAATAAAACAGTATTTATGCATTCATGTTCAGTGTGTTACAAATAAAGCACCTCCTATTTTGGTAGTTTATTAAATGCATTCATGCAATTTCATCTTTTTTATTAATTTAACTTTCCTTTGTCTAATGTGAACATGTTCTGGAGGCTTAACCATAGAAGGATTACACTCAGAAATTAATAGGATTACATGAAGCAAATTAGTTCCCAGCTGAACACCCACAGCTGCACATCTGTGTTCGCTGCACACACACACACATGCTCACAAACATGCATCAAGTCTCTCAGTGTGTGTTTCTCTCCTACAAAAACCCAAAATAGAAGCAGTGCAGAAAAGCCAGCCAAGAACCAGCCTTTACTCACTTCACACTTTTGTGCTAAACAAGCAGTTTGCCTGGAAATATAATTTTGGTGGAAATGATATGTCGTTCATTTTTAACGCCCTGACTACAAACAGCTATGAATAAATTTCTTGCGGAGGGTTTTTCACTGTGAACACGACTTAAATTTAAATAAATGCAATTACAGATGCAAAAATGTGTTAGTGGTTTAATTGGCATGGATGTATGTCAGGGAAATAGAGGCAAACTGAACTCGTGTTTTTTTCATAATTAGCAAACAACTGAGATGTATTTTTATCTGCTCAGCATAAAGAGGAATGTTTAATGATGCTATTTAAACCCATTTCATCTCTGCTCGTTTAGGCTTTCAACAATCTGTGACAAATGTTGTGGGCATCGTGTTCCTAATTTACATCCAAATAAATCCACCAAACCTCACAGGGAAAACATGCGGCAACGAAACGGATATGTTGTGACTTAACATATCACAATTTTTGAGCTTCACACCTCGTTAAAGAGCAGCTCCCTCCTCTGCTGCTTCCTCAGGTCCATCTTCTTCACCGCCACCTGCTTGCCGCTGTGTTTCTCACTGGCGATGCACACGATACCTGTGGAGCCCTCGCCGATCTTGATAAAGCTGTCCAGGTATTCCCGAGGGTCGCCTGATGGCAAACAAGAAGATGTCTTAATTGTGGCACAACAACAGTGAGACACAAAAAAGAAACACCTCTGTTTTCAGTAGGGATTTTTCATGCTTCCAGGTTTCCGTGCAGACAACAATGCAACATCAAAGTGTCGTAAAGCCAACAAATGGCTGCAACTTCACGCAGGTTTTCATGGTTTCCCTGGTGATAATTGTCAGGAAAAAGATAACTGCAACTATCCCAAGAATTGTTCATTTTGTCATACAAGCACCAAAACTGGCCCATGTGTCCACCATAGGGTCAATTTTCATAAAAGAATGTTTCAGATGATGGTCATTTTTCAAGATGGCCGCCATTTCTTATATGCAGTACCATATATTTTCACACAGCATGATCAAAATCAATGGAATTTAGCATATGGAATTCATATTTTCATCTTCTAACATGATAACTTGCACCTACCAGTCGCAAGCAGTTAAGAACCCTGACAGCTTAGATTAATTTTTAATTAAGTAATCGAAGAATCTATGATACAGCAGCAATTACCTTAGACCACAATGTTCGTTTCCAACCATTCTCTAAAACAAAGTCGGTGCAGCCCAATCATAACTACATCATAACTGCTCTTAGCGCAGACATATTGCTGCTGGACCGACTACGCTTCTCACCTGGGTTAACCACCAGCTGAAGCGCAGCTCTGAACTGCTCATGGGAAACTCTGGAGGGTTGAGTGTCGGAGCTCGACCCCCATGAAGGAGGAGGATAAGCTCCTGGGGGGATGTAGGGTGACGAAGGCTGAGAGTAGGCCCCCTGGATGGAAGATACAACAGAGGTACACAAAGTAAGGCAGAAAAATAACAAGGCTATAACATGTTCTTAAATTTACTATATGTAGAAAAACTATTTTGTTTCTAAAGGGAATATTGTGCTAAATATGGGGCCAAAACCTGGTATTGATCTTGACTGGTCCTACTACACAGTCTTGTCCAATTCACACAGTAAACTGACTTAAGAAACATTTTTAAAAAAATAATTTTCCTATCCTAATCTGTAGTGCAATCATTGCTGTCCTGTAGGAATGAACCTCTAAAACTTGTCATGTCTGCAAAGTTTACAGTCCTTTAAGAAATACTTGAATCTTTGCTGTATTTTTTAGGTAAAACATGGTTTTGACTGAACAGAAACAATATTTTAACAGTATTATGGGATCTTCTGCTCAAATGTGTGCAGACAAAAGACAGAAGTTTCATTTTGATTAATCTAGTTTAGTTCACATTAGCTTGATAACAATTTGGCCTGTATCAGTGCTAAAAAGCCTGAGTAAAGCCTCTCTATATGTGCAGACACTGTACCTGAGGGGTGTATGGTGGGCTGGGCTGGGAGGGAGGATGATGGTAGGGTGAGGGTTTGTAATGATGGAAGATCGGGGGGTACGGTAGGTGCACTGGGGGGTAACCAGGCGGCTTGCTGTGGCTCTGAGGTAGCTTGAGAGGTCCTCGGGGGTAGGTGTCGCCACCTGTAACCTGGGGACTGTCATCACGAGACGGACGCTCGTAGTCGCCCTGCAAGAGACAGAGAAAAGAGAGGGTTAAATATCGGTTATCGACCTCCTTGACGACTAACCTTCATCACTGTCAGCCCTGAAAAAAACAATCAGTCAACCCAAAATACGAATTATGAACAAGTTCCATTAGAAATGCTACAGATATGCAAAAAGGGCGCATATTAGGGTATAAAACTCTGCATCAAAGTCCTCTTGCACTTGTTCTGACAGAGGAACAGCCATGAATCTTCACTCATTTAGCAGGAACACGCCTCAAAATCTGTGACTGGGCCATGTGATGTGTTGGATGTGAAAATGTACGTGCATGGCTATACATCGTCTGCAGGTACATTATCCTTTGATGGAGCTAACAGGGAACATTTAGTCCACAGAACAGGCATCATACTTCATCCTCATCAACCTGCAGAGCTCCTCGGCTTCTCCATTCATCAACCAGGAGCTCAGGGAGCGTTCAGATCTGGGACACACCTCTTCTTTAAGAAACACCTTCAGAGTTGTGCTGCACTGTATACTGTATATGTGTGTGCATGTAACACACGCTGGGAGCATGCAGAGCTTGACTCAGAGAGAGCTATAAAAAGCACAGGTGTATGACTCACCTTAAGTGACTCATAATGGAACAGGAGTACACACATAAATGTGGTACGTGGTGAAAAAAATCTCATTTGTGACT
This sequence comes from Dascyllus trimaculatus, assembly GCA_024666655.1. Classification (NCBI taxonomy): domain Eukaryota; kingdom Metazoa; phylum Chordata; class Actinopteri; family Pomacentridae; genus Dascyllus; species Dascyllus trimaculatus. The sequence continues at coordinate 28,546,959 of CM045455.1, forward strand.
CATAGTGTAACATTTATTTAGTGGTTAATCATCTGTTCATTATCAATTACTCACATGTTTACTCATTTTCAAAGAAACAAAACACCTATATTCAACATGCCAGCAATTGAGCCCTATTGTGAAACCAGAAATGTTGAGTACCCCAAAGTTTCATGTTAGAAATGTGCAATATGAGCATTTAGTTTGCACAATTAGCATAATTAGTAGCAATTAGCACAATGGCCTATATGGACAATGTTTCAGTAAAGGTTTCAGTAAGGATGCTGAATCCATTTATGGCATTTTTTTTAAAATTGAAAATTGCTGTTTAAACCAGAAGTGGCACTATTTTAAATCCCAGTGAGTCAATTTTGAAGAAGTTTCAGTCAATTTTGAGGACTCTCGTTAAGGATTTAGGCAGATGATGAAAGTTAAATCACATGGACCCTCACAAATTAGTAATATAAACTGCCTTTACAGTTACTAATATGGTCAGGGGAATTTCATGGGTTAAACTTTCTTGAATTATTCAAAACAAGAAAATAAACTTTTGTATTTACTGTTATACCATAAATAATATTTTTTTTTTCTTTTTGAGATAGATGCTAGACTAATTATGCCTTTCTCCCTTTTGCAGTAGATAAATTTACCAAATAACCTCTCGGTGTTTTATTGTTAAGGTCACAAGAGTCGTGTCAGTCTTTCTACAACAACACATAAACTCACAAACTTTGAGGAAAATCTCAGACCATGGTTTCATACTCAATAACTTTATAGTAAGCATCACACTACGGTATGTCAGTAAATAAAGGTGGGACCTTGTGTACTGTGTAAAAATTGCTAGCTAACAGCTAATTAGAAATAGAAAATACATGGAAAAATGTTGTGGTATTCCATCTTCATTGGCTGAACAATAAGCAAATAATATATAATATACTTTGAAAGATATTGCGATAGGAGTCATGATTTCAGTATGAATGGTTGTTTTTTTCATTTCTTTTCTTTAGCCCTAATTTGTATGTCTAATATATTGCATAATCAACGACCTAAGAACTGTCAACTGTCCTACCATTGGTCTGTTATTTTAAGATGAGCAGAGGCGTGAAAGGACTCCAGAGTGCTTGGAATTTAAATATGAAAATTTGCAAACTTCCATCAACTTGAGGTGTCAGTCTACTTATTCTGGGGGCGTTTTTGCATGTCTAACATCTTTAGTTGGAAACACCAATAGTGCAGTCCTGTGTTGAACTGTTTAAGATGAATAACTGTGTCTATGTTTGTTCTCTAAGCATGAAATAATGTATGTAGTTGCTAGGCATCATTTGCATACATCATAAATGTACACTTCTATGCAAACGACACACATTTGTATACATGTAATAAATAGTCTCATTTTACCTAAAAGCTTGCCTTTAAGATACTTAATTTTCATTGAATAACAGCAACAATATTTGTGCATGTGTACCAGTTTACTGTGACTGTAACTGTAATCATAGCTTTGTAATTATACCTTTTTGTGCCCTTCTTATTTGAGTTAAAAATATGATATTTTACTGTGATTGCTGTAGTGTGGAACTGTTTAAGATAAACATCTGTGTCTAGTTTTGTTCTCCAAGCACAGAACACTGCATGAAGTTTCAGGTAATCATTTACATACATAATAGATATACACTTATATGCAGATGACACACATCTGTGTATATGCTTTTAAAGGGACTTGTGAGCTAAATATTGGGGCAAAACCTAGAATTAATCTTAACTGGTCTTATTCTGTGTGGCTTGTCAAACTCATACAGTAAAGTGACTTAAAAAATAATACAAAGAGTTTTCCTATCCTAATCTGTGGGACAATCATTGCTGTTCAGCCTAATTTGCATGTCTAATTCAAAGTATAATCAACGCCCTAAAAACTGTCAACGGTCCTACAATCAGTGTGTCATTTTAACACAAGCAGAGGCGTGAAAGGACTCCAAATATCCATACAAACTAGAGTGGATGTACAGAAAAAACTCCACAAACAGCAGAAGATGAAGCTGCCTTCACTCTGCAGTGACTAAATTAAATTACCTTTGCCACACCTCCCAAAAATGCTCCTCAACCAGCACGATTTCTTTTCTCATAAATCCTCAGGAGGCTGAGAGTATAATGAAAAAACTCTCTTTCTTTCTCCTCCCCTTTATTTGTTTCTTTCTGTGCCATTTCTCTTTACACAAAGACACACACATGAGTGCAGACAGGGCAGGAGGAGGAGCCCTGATGTGTTGGGATGCTGTATAATTACATGGTGTGAACTCTTTTAATCAATCACTCGGAGGCAGGTGTGCGAGGGGGTGCTGGGAAGCCCGGTCTCGTGCCCCCCTATCGCTGGCCGGCACCGCTGGCTGGCTGTCATCCAGGGGTCTCCTGATCCATGTTGGTTAAACGCGCATTAATCTGAGTTTGGCAGGGTAATCAACAACCTAACTCAACTGTGAAATTGAATTCCGTGGTGGAACATCGTTCGGCCAGTTTTATGCTAAGGCTGCAGAAAGGGAAAGTGCCGCAACATCAATTTGTCACTGAGAGCTGCGGCACTGAGCTCACAAAACACACCAAGAGAGAGAGTAGAAGAAGAAGAAGAAGAGGGAGGAAGTGTGTGTGCTGCAGCTTTGTCTGTGTGTGGCCGAGTCTCTGCTGTCTACTGTTACATTCCCACCGGCTCCAACAACAGCAGGGAAAAAGAGGGATTTACTTCAGAGGTGTGAGTGGGCTGAATGAGGGAGGAGAAGAAAAGGCAGAGAATGAGCAGAGCGAGAGGGCTGGGTTTGTTACAAGGTCCACGAGCCGAGAAGAATAGTGTTTCTAAAGCTGCCAGATGACTCCTTGTTTAGTTTTTTTTTTAACCGCTGCTGCAAAATCTGCAAACACCACAAGAACAATTGGGATGCATTGATTCCTACAACACAATAAGCTATAAGCACGTCATCAAATTAAATATCACTGAAACATTTACACATTTTAAATTTCATACACTGAAATAGTACTATTGCTACTGTAAAACTAAACAAAAATGTCCAAACCACTGTTTTGAGGCAGAGAAGAATATTATTGTTAACAATACATTGATGCCCATAGATATGCCTTTTTTTACAACAGTTTTTTTTTGTTGTTTGCTTGCTTTTTACATTAAGTTAAATAATTTTATTTGGATTCTAAAATATATTTAATAGACTACAATTTGATTTGATTTGAGTGTTCAAGTTGTTGTTGCACTGTAAAATGAACATCTTTTAACAGTTTTTAAGTGTAATTTATTTTAGCAATTTACTTTTATTTTATTGATTTTCCCAGTTTTGTTAAATTACACATAATAACTATTAAAGTAAGGATTATTAACCATAACAGGCAAATTGTAAAGTGTAAATAATGTTCACTTCAAAAATGTGTATTGTGCTATTTGTTTTACAATGTTTGATTGTAAAATTAGAACTTTTAACTTTTTTTTCTGGATTTAAATGAGCCAAAAAATATTACTTTTTTACAGATATTTGCTGTTTTTTTAAAAGGAAAAAAATGATAAAGACTGAAAAATTGTAATTTTTTTTACTTTTATTGTACAGTTTTGTTCATGTTTTGTTAAATTAAAGATAATATTTAGTTTAAAAAATACAGTATTTAAGACATTTAGTGAAAATTCATGTATTTTTTTTAATATTGTAGAAAAACAAAACACCATGATGCCAGTTTTCCACTACTGGTCAGCCCTACTGTAAAGGAGAAATCCTTGTTTGGTCTAGACTCATTACATTCCCTACACATATTGTACATTTTGAGAAAAGCTAATGTGCCTCTTCAAGCACAAAACCTGAGAAAGTGGCAATAATAAACAATACAAAAGAGAAATGACCTTCTCCTGCGTCACTTTCCTGCTTCTCTTGCATTCTCTGTGGCTGTTTTTTCTGAGTAGCTATTTACAGAGGCATGCAGGTTAAATGGTTTTTCATCAAGGCACCCTGGGATCTACATCAGCAAACCTCGCAGCTACTGGACTTTGTGTGTGAGAAGGAGCGATGTTGGAAAGCTGTGATAGCGGTGCTCACAGTATAATGGGCTTAATGAGGCTCTGAAAGCGATATAAAGACTGTACAAAGACACGATATGAACTACTCGTTCTCTGACTTACCCCTGCTGCTGCATGCACTGCTATTGTTAATATTCTTTTATTTTCTACTGTAGTTCTTTGTAATACCAATAATAATACTGGTTTAAAGGAATCACCGTGAGTAACTTATACAGGAAACTTATGGTTACATCACACAGCCACTAATGCATGGATGGTTTGTTTGTTTGCATGTCCGGGGAGTTTCTGTGTGGAAGAATCTCTTGGGTGTTTCTCCTGCTTCACTGGAGCACAACAAAGACTGCAGCACTGTCGCAGAGCTGACATATTAACAGCTGTTGCAGCTGTTTTTATGCATAACAGGAGCTAAAAGTTATGAAACAGCCCTAATATCAAATCATGTCAATAAAATAGGTCATTCTGTATTTCCTGTGTGTTTTGTTCTTTCTTAGAATTTAACCTTGTTTTTGTGTGTAACATCTTTAGTTAGAAAACAAAACACAATCATGTGTAGAAACTGTTTAAGATTAATGTCCGTTTTTAGTTTTGCTGTCTAAACACAGAATATTGCATATAGCTTCAGGGCATGATTTACATACATAAAAAATGTACACTTCTTTGCAGATGACACACATCTATGCATATGTAATAAAACACTTTAATTTTACCTAAAGCTTCCCTTTTAGATATTTTAATTTTATTGCGTAACCACAACAATATTTGTTCTTCATGACTTTTTATTGTAACTGTAACTGTAATCATAGTCTATTTGTAATTGCAGTGGCAATCTTATTTGTGTGAAAAATGTGATATTTTACTGTGATTGAAGCAGTGTGGAACTGTTTAGGTTAATATCTGTGTCTAGTTTTGTTCTCTAAGAACAGAATACTGCTTCTGGGTATCATTCACATACATAATAAATATACAATTATATGCAGATGAAACACTCCTGTGTATATGTAATAAACAGTTTAATTTTACTAATAGCTTGCCTTTAAGATATTTAATTTTCATTTAGTAATTGCAACAATATTTGTTATTCATGGCTTGCAGTGTAACTGCAACTGTAATCACAGCAGATTTGTAATCATGCTGTTTTATGGCAATCCTATGTGTGTTGAAAATGTGATATTTCACTGTAATAGTGGTCGTTTTGTAGTCTCCAGGTCGACTATTTGATCAATTTTCTGTAAATACTAGCTTTTTATGTGGATATAGCTATCATTAATGCAAAATATGGCTATCCAGTAGAGTGCATCTACAGATAACAAGCATACTTTTTTTTTCCTGCAAGCAATCAAACAATGGTTGAAAAATAGGTGCAATTTCAAGATCTTTTCTGGTTGATAACATTGTAGTTTACACTGAAATATGTTCTGTACATAAAATTAAATAATGTAAATACCTTGTCTAGTCATTTCCCTTCAGAATTTTTTTTGCTTGCAGTAAAATAAATAAAATGCAGTTACAAGGCTTCTGTATAAATTTCAAGAGCAAGACTCATATTTGGATGGCAGTATGCACTAGTGGGCTAACCCACATTTTGCTGTTTTGTAATAATGGCGTAAAATAGATCTTTGTGTTACCAATAAATCTGTCAGGTTCAGAATGCTTGTAGTTTAGCATGGTGTGTTAAGAGTGTGTTGGGCATATGAAAGCCAGACACTTGCAGACTTGTATAAAAGTGAGAAATCATTTTGTGACCAAACGTTTGTTAGCCCACTTTTGCATACTGCCATCCATTTAAGCCTCTCTTCTATTATTATTTTTGCTTGTTTTGCCAAGGTATATTGATGTCTACTTTGATTTTATCTGGTCCATCTCTAAACTCTTTTGTGTCTTTCTTTGTTTCGTCTCTCTGTAATTCAGGGCTTTCTGGTCAACGGTCAGCAGCAGCATTAATTGATCTGTGTGCAGAGACAGAGGCTGCTGCAGAGGAGTAATTCTGTTATGTGGCTGAGCTCCTCCAGGGCAGAGTAGATTAACAGCTGACACAATCTGTCTTGCATGACGACCAGGAAAAAAAACGTAAAGTTAAGAGTTAAGAAGAACTAGAAACAGACATAGAGTATTTGACTGGAAGTGGATGGGAAATTAGAACTCAATATGTGGATAAATCTGTGTATTTTCTCAGAAATGGCTACAGATTCGTCAGGGATGCTGTGTTCAAAGATGTTTCGTGAATCTGTTGGCTTATATAATATGCAGGTTAGAGTAAAGACTGTTAAAGATGTTTTTTTCTTAGAGATTATGTGAACACAAAATCAACCATGAGCTCTTAGGTTATAATTTATTATCTATTTGTTAATTTCATGTGCATGTGATTTTGCTGTTGGGGAATTACTTCTATTAGAATATCTTTTGTGTAGCTCAGGTGGAAGAGTTGCCTAAAGGGTCAAAAGGGTAAGGTTTAAGGCCGACCTTGGAAGAAATGTTTACACCCTTAAAAGGAATTTGTACTTGGAAAGATAGACTCAGCATTTTCTGTATGGTATGGAAAAATGTACCATAGGGCTTAAACTTACTACCTATTGACAACAAGCCATAAATGCTGTTACATTTGAACTTCTTCTTTGGGGAGCACAGAGTAAGGTCTCTTCCCCATTGCAATGATATACTCTTATTTCCATATTGTAAACAATATTACATTTATGGGAAACCCAGCAGTGTGTTTATCTTATTCAAGGGTAGAACCCAGGCGGAAAATATCTTTGACAGTTATCACTAGCATGCACAGCCTTAGTATTATGTTTCACTTACCTTGCCAAGGGTCTGTGAGTTAGCGAGACTCTCCGAGAGACGAGGGTAGGTATAGGAGCTGTATGGATGGGCCTGTGGAGGGTTCTTGAACGCCCCGCTGGCTGCATAGGGGACATTTGGCTCCTGCAGCCCAGATCCCGACCGGGATCGCTGCCTGATAGCTGGCGTGGGACTGGTCTGGGTCACATAGGAGCTCTTAGGTCGCTTTTCATATTCGTCCCGCAGGCCGCCGTAACTCCACTCACTGTCCGGGTAGTTGATCTGTTCGCTGTGCAGGGAGGCACGAGATGGCGTCCCGACCGAAGTGTCCCGGTAGTCCTGGCTGGACGAGCCACCCACAGACGCCCGGTAGTAGCCGCTGGAGCCCACGCCACTCCCCACCGTGGAGGCCACCTCGTCAGCCGAGCGCCCTTTGCTCTCCAGGTAGGTGTGGTAATCCGGGGGAAGCTTGCCATAGTCTGATTTTTGCGGCATGGCATCCGGGTAAAAGGGGCTGCGGATGGGGTGCGAGTGACCATTCTGCTTGGTGAATCGATAGTGCCTCCCAACCGCCCAGTCGCTATCTATGGAAAAACTTGGCTTGCTGGGATCCAGAGAAAAGTCCCTGCTGGAAGTGTCCAGGTCGCACGAGTAGCGGGAGTAGTAGTGGTTGAATCCATTCTCCTCTGGAGCAGCAGGATGACCGCTGCCCGAGGGTTTGGAGCTGCTCCCAGCCTGATGGGGACCTGGTGGACTCTCTTTGCGCAGGGAGTTGGATCGCGTTACTGAAATGTTGTCGAACTCCTCCAGCAGGCCGTTAATGGATGCATCTTTGGGCGGCCGGTTCCCTCGGACGATGGTCTACGAGAGGAACAAAAACATTTACATTTAACATACAAGACAGCCTGGTGGAGGACAGCTTGATGGAGGTAGCCCCGATACTTAGGGTTGCAGTACATTCACTTTCAGTTGAATCATTCTGGCTGAAAACTGAATGAGATGAATTAAAATTCCCTTGTAATCAACTTCAGTGAACTACAAACACACTGAATTTCAGGCGGGAATTGCAATTCATGCGTATCAGGGCTTTGTAACAAGTATGAAATTAACCCTCTGAACTCCAAACAGTTTCTGGACATTTTATGCTCCTGTCACGTTTTTTACTGACTCATTTTTCACCGCAATATAAAGTCCTGCACCTCGATTGAAATAGCACAGCCATTCAGATATTGAATTAACATGTAGAACATTTTTAGACATTCCCACAGTTGTTACCAGTACTGAGAAAAAAAATGCTGGCTCCAACCTCTATGGATATTTTACTAATTGCATTTTTAACTTGTTTCTATACTTGTCTCTGCTCTGTGTGTACACAGCCTGCAGTTCAGCCGAGAAATCCCTAAATTTTTGTCTCAACATGTTTGTTGTGGCCGAGTCAATAATGGCTTCACGGTTGTGCCGAGGAGTGCAGAATTTTTAGTTTTTTACACAATCTGGTTGGTGCAAAAAGTTTATTTTTGACAATTTTTTAAATAAGACATGTAGAATAAGGTAACTAATGACATATAACAATATTAAGCTTAGATTTGGTTTTTCAAGTTTTCCAACACAACAGCGCATTAGTTTTAAGAACCACTGTAAAATGTTCTCTACAAATTCAGTGTTTTCCACAATACTCTGCATATCAGCTCTAGAAAGATGTTTCACCATGCAGACTGTATCTTCCAACAACTTGCCCGTCTGTATACCGTTTTTGAGCCATGCTGCATTAAATGTACTGCTCAAGCTTAGATTTGGTTAGGTTTTCTACATGTTTACTTTGAGGACCATCAGAAAGTTGAAAATCTGTCAATTCTTTCTGTGTTCTTTAGTTTCTGGCTTTAATAAATGGTGTAATTTTACCATTTTTCTTGAAGATAACTTGCCTTTCAAACCAAGTAGCAGGTTTCAGGGTTCAGAGGGTTAAACATCACTTGCAGTAAATGAACGCCGGTATTTGTCTCTAAAAAGAACAGCAGGCATTGATCTGCACAACCACTGGTTGTTGTGAGCTGGGATGCATGGAGATAAATGCTGGGAGACCTCAGATGTTAAAAGGAAACCGGTGGTGGATTGAGTGAGCTAATTCCTGCCCCATTTCCCTCGCAACAGATTAGCTTCATTTTCAGTGGGCTGATCAGGAAGCATTAATAGTCGTGAAGTTTGGTTTTTCGTGAGCACACCAACATGCGCTTAGTGAGGAAGACGGGGAGAGAATGAACACACATGCTCACATCTGCTTCAAAGCGAAGGCAGCATTAACATCAGGGGTGCTGCTTATCCCCTCCTACCTTGTGTTAAGCCCTTTACATGGCTGTGTCGTGAGTCATGGTGCTACAGCGGCACTACTGCAGCTACGGACTGTGTGTGCATGTGTGCAGTTTGTGGACAGTGAGGCTCGCCAACCACCAAATCATGAGCGCGATGGCAAAAACCAGACATGCATCTTTTTTATCCACCACTTACAGGAAGCACGCCGCTTTAGAACAAAGGAAACATGTTGCGTGACTGTTGAGTGCTGAGAGGAGGCTGAGCTGTGGGGATTATTTGAATTTCAAACTCTTACATAATCTATCAGAGAGGTATTTGCGATGATCAGAAACATCTGACTGTGTTTCAGTGGTGTTTCCTTGAATTACAGCCGCCATCAGGCATCAAATCCAACCTGTCAAGGCGTCACCTCTCAACTGTTTGCAGATCTTTACTTTCCTTTACTTGCTTATACCTGGATTACATCTTTGGTGGTTATTTTAAGGGTTATTTGCACATTTATGTTGTTATTGCATCACCAAAAATAACCTCCACACTCATCAATCTATCTTTCTATATTTCATGTCCATGTGTATTTTTAAAAATGATCTTACATGTTGCTATCCTCTTTCTCTGTTTTAAGATTTTATACTATTTCATATGTTGTCTATGTATTTATATTTAATATGGTCTATTATATATTTTTAGTGTTCTAAAGCGTGCTGTATAAATTAATTTGATTTAAATCTGTGCTGCCTCATGTGGCTGTTAAACACCAGCAAAAATCTTATTCCCGAAGAAAATTCTCAAAATTCTATTCTATCAAATATCATAAAAATATATATTTTTTGAAGCTGTCCGTATGATTAAGTAGTCTACAGCTGAAATAAGTTGAAGAAGCTAAACTAGCTAACTGTACTGCAGCAGGTATGTTTGAAAAGGACATTATAAATGTATATTAGATCTGTAGTTTCTAGGCAGACTAACTGACTAATTGATTGATTATTCAGTTTGAGCATTTTTTAAAGAAAAAAAGTCCAATTCTCTCATTCCACCTTCTAAAATCAGATTTTATTCAGGTTTTTTTCATTTTCTATGACAGTAAATTGAATATTTTTGGGTTGTGGATAAAATAAGACATTTGAAGATGTCATCTTGGGCTCTGGGTAACACTGATCAACAATTTCTTAAACTTTAAAGACCAAACAACTAATTGATTATTTGAGAAAATAACTGACAGATTAATCAAGAGTGACAAAAAACAGTTTTTGTTTCAAAGTGAGCCTGAGTTAAATCTGAGGGCTGATTTAAATGATTAAACTCACTTAAACAAATTACAATTTGTATGATTCCTTTCTAGCATCACGTTAGACCTAAAAATCTAATGTTAACTGTACCTACCTACATTGTAAACATGTATAATTATTAGTCATTTCTTGTTGAACTCTACTCTTAGAGTGAACTCTGTCACGTCAGCAGGTTCTTAGATCTTTTGACATCCCTCACGCCTCGCTGTCCATCACACAGCTGTCATACTTGTCTCTGCTGTAGTTTGTCCATGTCACATGTGCTGAGGCAGAAAACCCGGAATAATCATCAACTCTCAGCAGCATTGTGCTGGCACAGGGATACATCAAGACGCCTTCAGTTAGCGACCTGCAAACTGTCGCTGCAGACCGACTCCCCTCCTGTCAGCTCATTCATCTGTGAGACTGTGGCTCAACAAGGCTACAAACACAATATCACCACTTCCAGGCTCTTTGTTTTACATTAGAGATGTTAAAGGTGGAGTATGCAATTCTAATTCAATACAGCTTTTCTCAAATTCAGTGAATATCTCCTCATTGTTCACTAGTTGGCTGCTTGAAAACATATCAGCTGTTTGTACTCAGCCTTGCCTCTGTAAACGGGAAACAAAGAAAGGAGCTCAGACTGATCCACACAACACTGTACTAGTGTCCTATGTACGTTTGTACTCGTGCACAGGAGGAAAATGAAGATAGAGGGCAGATGGGGTGAAAAGGTTCAGTGGCAGCAAGAAGGACAGTAAGTTTGGCATATGCTAACTAGCTAAATCTCAACAATCTTTCTCCAGAATCACAGACTGCATCTTTAAAGTTCCTTTCCAGCCGTTGATCTAATGCCTAAAATCCCTTTCTGTGCATCAAAATTACATATTTATAAGTTTTTATCCATGAAAATGATCCTTTCCTGTATTGAAATACCTTAGATCTAACTCTAAACTGTTGCTTCCTCTAGAACCTGCAGATCTATGAAGTCCCTGCCTCTCCTATTGGACCTCAAGCACATCAGCCTACCTACAACTGTGTTCAAACACTGAAAAATACTTTACACTGCACAATGGCAAGTTGTAATATTGGACTAATTCAGCCCAGAAATGCTCCATCCTGCAGGTTGACAGGATTGGTTCCTGAGGTTTGTGACATATGAAATCCAGGAAGTCTGAATCCGTGTTTTGAAGACTGTTATTGGTATGCTGCAGTTTCAAGGTAGAAATGCTCAGCCATGGTTGCTTATTTCACTCATGATGTGTCTTTCAGCGCATAAAAAACACCAAATGGACTATTATCAAGAAACTATTAACTAAAAACTAGACTTTCACTGCAGAGAGTCTTTAACTGGGGCTACTCATCCCCGTGAATCTGTGTAAACGTACTGTTTGAGCAACTAGCAAGAAAAAACTAGCAAACAGTTAAAACTAACAAAGACGGAGATCAACCACAACACTAAAACCACCTGCCTATTATTATGTAAAGGCAATACAAATAGGGCTGTCCACGTATCTTTCAGCATAATGCAACTGGAGTAGAAGTTTCTCAGCTTGGGGACAGCAAATTTTCAGAGTTCAAAAAGGCTGGCGGGACCACACAGCTTGATTCACTGCTTTTTATTGTGCAAAAAGACTAACGCTGCTGTCCTAGCAAACCCTTAAAGGGTGTTTTAAAAACTACCAAACACACCGATCAGCCACAACATTAAAAGCACCTGCCTAATATTGTGTAGCTCCACCTTGTGCCATGGATACAGATCTACTGGGGCATGAACATGGACCTCTGGGGGTGTCCTGAGGTTGTGGATCCTGTGGATGCTCAACCGGATGAGGATTTGTAGTTTTGGAGGCACGTTGGGATCGGAGGACTCTGCTTTCAGATAGTGGTCTGGAACAATGCTTTGGTGGGTGCTACATCTCAAAGTAACATCCACATCAATGCCAGAATTCAGGGTTTCCCAGCAGAACGTTGCATTATGACCAGATAATCAATGCTATTGCCTTCACCTGTCAGTGGGTTTAATGTTGTGGCTGCTCGCTGTAGCTTCCTATGAGATCATGTAGCCAGCAGTTTCTTGCTCAGTGTCATTACTGAAATAAAGGCATGAATAAATTGTGCATGTTTCCATGGTAACTGCCATTTTCATGTTCTACAGTGACAGTTTGTAACTTGTACCTGATAGTTTTCCTTCTTTTTTTTGTTTCTGCTTTTTTTTCTGAACATTCATTCTGAAAGAAATCTCTCTCCTCAAGCCTCCACCATTACTAACAGCATTTCTTTCACACATCATCTCTCCTTTCTATTTTGCTTCACCTCCCCTCCTCCCGCCTCCTTAACACTCCGCTTGTTCTCCTCTGTTTGAAAGCTACGGGCTGTTTGGTGCCGTGAACTGGAACCTCAAGGTGAAACGGCCTATAAAAGCGGAGAGTAAAATCTTAGCTGGAAGGCCGAGGCTGCAAGATGGACGCTCTTTTAAAGCAGGTCGCTGAAAGGAAATCCATCTTCTTCTGGACAGATGTTGCAGTACATAGAGCAAGCTTGAGCTCACATAAAAAAAATCACAAGACACACTCATGAATGAAGTCACATGGGTTCGCTCTTCATGTTGGTGAGCTGCCTTCACCGACTGAGGTCTGAGACTTTTTTCATATTACAGAGACTTTGACTCTCACAAGCCAGTAACACATACCATTTTTCCACAACAACATGGGCTATTTAAACATGCACATATTGTTCAACAAATCCTTCAGTTTCCACAACAAACAACTTCATATTTGATAGACGCAGGGCTCAAGTAACAGTAAAGAAAAAAGAAGACTCTATTACATAAACAAACAGAACTGTTTACATTTTAATGTGTATATTATTTTTTAGCATTCTCACCAATACCACATTGTCAAGTGAGGTCTTTATGTAGCCCAGAAGACTAAAGATTATTGTCTTCACACATTATTTACTTTCTGAAGGCCACTTCTGTGTTGCAGTAGATCTCTAAATGGTCTGGACGCAGCACAGATCTCTCCAGTCATGTGTGCAAAATTCGCAAGACTCTTAACATGTTTGAGTACACAAAACAATAAATTATCGCTTTTAATATTTTGAAAAGTGTCCAAAAATAACACAGTGTATCACCGTATAACAAAGCGAAACGATGGAGTACAGTACGGTCTTTAAACTACTTAACTCCACACAGTTTCTAGGTGCTTGTTGCTCCTTTCTGCTCATGTTTCACATCAATATAAAGTCCTGTACCTCTATGGTAAAAGCACAACCGTGGATAGAAGTAAAGAGAACTTAAGGATGTGTTCTTCACAGTTATAATGCCATAAGTCATGAAAAAAGGGAAAAAATAGAAAGAAACTGGAATCAACATTTACACCATTTGTCCATGTGCCCACAGTGTTACCACCACTGGGAAAAGAAGGTGACTCTACATACTATAGATATTTGACTACTTCATTTTCATATTAGTTTCCATGCTTGTCTCTGCTCGGTGTAAACCCAGCCTGCAGTTCAGCTGAAAGTTTCTGAATTTTTGTCACATGACAGTTGGTTGCAGCTGAGTCACTAATGGCTTCACAGCTGCGTCGAGGAGCACAGAATTTATTTTTTTAACAGAATTTGGTTAAAGCAAATTATTTATTTTTGGTTAATTTTAACGGAGACATGTAGAGGTCATGTCAAGTTTATGCTTGTTCAGGTTTTCCAACAGAATGACATGTTACAGATGAATAGTTCAAGAATGGAACGAACAGGCAATTCTTCCTGTTTTTACAGTTTCTTGTTCTGTTAAATGGTGCAATTTTAGTTTTTTAAAAAAAATATATAACATGACTTTTAAACCTGGAAGCAGGTTTTAGGGTTCAGAGGATTAAAGTAAGTCACTTTTCCACCCATTACAGACACATTATTAAAAATATGAGATGTTGTTTTAATCCTGTGACTGCAGAGAGTTAAAATAAGTTTGTATCAATAAAACTGAATAATAAAACTACTATTTAATAAGTACTGGTGCTGCTACGCTCATTAGAAGTACTCTCACACTACGCCGTGTTATGAATTTGTGAATGGAGTCCTTTGTGCTAAAACGAGGCAGAGTCACATCATGTTACGCTGCGTGGATGTTGGTGATTCAGAACTAATTCGATTGGCGTACAACAGTGCGGAGTGTCGGTTATCTCATAAAACATCATCATCTCCATTCGGTTCATAATCAATAAGACTGTGTCAGGGAGCGTGACAGGTACAGAGGCTGCAGAGAGCCGAGGCGGCGGATGAAGCCGAGGAGGTGACGAGGGTGCAGAGGCGAGAGGGAGACAAGGTTAATTGTGTGCCAAATCACTGTCAAACGCTCGGCATCAAGCCTGGAAATCTTCCCATTAATTTGAATTAGGGGGCTGATACTGGCCTCCGTGCACCCCCTCCGCCTCCCCCTCCTCTCCCCCGTCTTCCCCCCTGTCCTTACAGCTCGCTGAGCCTTGTGCATGGGTCGTGTTCGGCGGCGGCTCTGACAGCAGCCATATTTCACCAGCGTGCGGCGTTGGCCTGTCCTTTAGTGATAAGCTGTAATAGATCTACTCTCTCGACTCACCGCGGCCGGCTCAAGGTAAGCACAGAGAGGGAGGAGAGGGAGGACGGCAGAGGGAGGAAATAAAAGCAGAGGAGCTGGAGAGGAGAAGAAAATGAGGAAGAAAATGTAAAAATGATACAGTAGAAGAAGGTGAGAATGAGAAGAGTGTAAATGGGAATCCCTGCTTCTCTAAAATGAGGCTCCTCAGTAACTACACTGTATTCTCCGTCACGTTTTGATTGAAACTTATTTTCTGCCAGATTACATTTGTTTGTGATGTATCACAAATATGTTTCAAATCAACATATCTTTCTTTTATTGCTTTATTGTTGAAACAAATCATGTTTTACCATTTTTTTATTAGACTGGTAGCGAAAAATTATGTTCACGCTATCAATCATTAAGTAAGTGGTGATCAAAAACACCTTCGATTGCTGAGGAAAGGCTAGTTCTTGTAGCTCAATGTAGTTTCTCGGTTGAACATCATCTCATTTTAGGTTATCACAACTCAGTATGTCTTCTTCAAACTGGAAGCCTATCAAAGTTTTATACTGTAAAAAACTGTTAAAATACAATAAACAATGACAGAATACTGAAACATTCAGAAACTGTATAAACGACTAAAATAACAGCAAATGTTTGTAAAAATAACAACTTTTATTAGGTGAATACAATAAAACTGTGATGTTGTAAACAAACTAATTACTATTAATGACATTGTTTCTTAGAGTCAACATATAAAAAATACTTTTCCAGATACTATCTGTAATTTTAACAAAAGAGGAAAAATCTGTGAAATAAACCCATTTTTAATCATTAATAAACAAATTTTTTCTTTTAAATAACTGCAAATATCTGTCCAACCACAATATTTTTTTTTCCTGTTTTGAATAAAGTTTTTTTTTAAATGCATAATTTTACAGTAAAAGAAACACATTATAAAAATACAGACGTTGCATGTAGAGATTAGGTAGAATTTTGACTTGCTTGTTTAACAGTTTACGTGTAAATTAATACTTTTACTAGATATTATATGTCATTTAATAAACCGGGGAAAAATAATAAAACAACAAAAACTTCTAAAATTATTTATCAATTTTAAATCTTTAATGCACACATTTTCTTTCAAATGACACCAAATATCTGTAAAATACATTTAAATACAGTTAAAATATATACATATATTTCTTTCTTTTTGTTTAATGTTGTAAAAGAACAAATTACCACTTATAAAAACTACATATTTTGTTGAGGACATTATTTACAGTTTGCTCTTGTTTTTGTTTTGTTTTTTACAGTTAGCATGTAAACTGATTTGTTTTTTCTGTGAGTTTACTACATATTATGTGTTATTTACCGAAAAAGGAAAAATCTGTAAAATAAGCTTACTTTAAAAAATAAACAAAAAATAATTCAATATCTACTGTACATATTTTTCCTACTAAATAA